>CM033319.1:58535454-59254286 GCA_019359835.1 Pharus latifolius | reverse complement strand
TCCGGCCCATACAAAAATCTAGAGTGTATTATGTTAAGTGTTAACAGAGACAGATACATCTGTCCGGACATTTTGTCCGGACAAATGTATCTGTCCGGCGTGTACACATCATTTTAAACAAGGGTGTCAACAGAGACAAATGCATCTGTCCGGACACTTTGTCCGGACAAATACATTTGTCCGGCCTTCACATTTTGATCCAAACGGCTACTGACACTCGCAATTCACGTGAATAACGGTCAAAATTTTTGTACTGACCGGACATTGTCCGAAGTGACTGGACAATGTCCGGCCAGTACAACTTTGGCCCAATCTTCTTGATTTCGACTATTTTTGTTGAGAGTATAAATAGATCACTGTTGTAGATGTCATAGACACACGAAATACATCTTATAAAACCTGAGCAACAGTGTGCAAGCTCTCTCACATCCATTCTCTAGCAATTAGAGTCAAAACTTGAGAATTCTTAAGTGCTAGTTGAGTGAATTTGCATCCAAGCCTTCTTGCATTTGCATTGTGTTCATCAAGCTTTGTGGTTGATCAAGCAAGGTGCTAGGCTTGTTACTCTTGGTGATTGCCGTCACCTAGACGACCCGGGAGGTCCGGCGATCTCTCCATCGATGGTGTGTCGGAGAGGCCCGGCGAGTGGTTGTAAAGGCTTGGAGCTCGCCTATCCGGAGTGGAGAAGGGCTACCCCTAGTGGAATCGAAGCATAAGCTCAAGCGAAGAGCACTTCAATGAGGATTAGTGGAAATCGGCAAATTTCCGAGACCTCGGGAAAAACTTGATCTCTTCGGTTACCTCTACTACTTGCTAAATTTTCATTGTGATTGAATTATTGCTAGTAATATTATAGAAAGTGCTTAATCTGAATTGAATTGTCTTTCATACCCTTAGAAGATTTGTTATTGCAATCTTAGGTTGTTAAACCCTAATTTAGAAGAAAAAGTTTAAAACCGCCTATTCACCCCCCCTCTAGTCGGCATCCTTCGATCAACACGTGGTATCAGAGCACTAGGTCTCTCATTTTAGGCTTAACCGTCTAGGGAGAGGATGTCGTCGATCAAAGAAAACTATAATGGAAAGGTTCCCTTCTTCAAGGGTGACAACTATTGCTATTGGAAAATTAGGATGGCGGTTTATCTAGAATCCATTAGTCTTGATGTTTGGAGGGTCACTAGAGATGGTTTTAGGACTCCAATTGACTTAGAAAATCTCACACCTCTAGAATCGAAAAACCTTCAAGCAAATGCTCAAGCAAAAAATGCCATATTTAATGGTCTTGATTTAAGTGAATTCAATCGCATTAGCAATCTTGATACATCCTATGAAATGTGGAAAACCTTAGAGGTAATTCATGAAGGAACATCAAAAGTCAAAGAAGCTAAGCTAATTAAATTAACTAGAGAATACAACTCCTTTTTCATGCTTGAATCTGAAAATGTTAGTGACATGTATACTAGACTAAATCTAATAATCAATGATCTCAAAGGTTTAGGTACAAAATTTGAAGATATTGATATTGTGCGTAAAATGCTTATGATTTTACCATCGAGTTTTGATACAATTGTGACAGTGCTTATCAATGGCGATCTCTCTTTCACAACTCCTACCGAACTCTTGGGTACTCTTATCACCCATGAAATGCAAAAAGAAGAAAAGAAAGGGATCATGGAAGCATCCGGATCAAAGAAAAAAAACTTGGCATTTAAGGCAAAAGTCGAGGAAGCAAAGGAGGATAGTTCGGATGAAAGCTCCGATGGTGATCTAGCTCTTCTTGTGAGAAAAACCCGCAAGCTCCTAAACAAGATCAACAAAAGAGGATTTGAGTTTGACAAAAGGCGAGGACCTCACAAGAAGACCGGATTCAAGAACATTATATGTTATGAATGTAATGAGAAGGGACACTTTGCCTCAAGTTGTCCAAATAAAAAGGGTGATCATCAAAGATTTCATGAGAGGAAAGATGACGGTGAAGGGACAAAAGGCAAAAAGAAGCTTTTCAAGAAGTTCTACAACAATAAAAGCAAGGGCCAAGCCTATATTGGTGAATGGTACTCCGGATCGGAGGAATCCGAATCGGAGGATGAAGTACCATCATCTTCTAAGAAAATGGCGGGAATTGCTATCGGAGAAGCCACTTCGTTTGAAGACAAGTCATCATTATGTCTTATGGCAAGTGATGACGCTAAGGTATCGGATCTTGAACCTTCTTATGAGGACCTTGTTGATATGGTTATGGAACTAAATGAGGCATTAGGTAGAGTAACTAAGGAGAACAAAATGCTTAAGAAAGAATATTCAACACTTAGTGAGTTATATGCAGAACTAAAAGACTCGCATGAGGCACTTCTAGTAAATGAAATTATTGATTCTAAACAAACTAATGAAATAGGTATTACGTGTGATATTCTAGACGAATCAACTCATAGTGTCTCTCATTCAAAATCATTCACTTGTAATGCTTCAGAAATTAATCATGAAAATGTTTGTGATGAAATTGTTGATAACAACTTGAACTTGATTTTAGAAAATTTAGAACTCAAGGCACAAGTGGAAAAACTAAATCTAGGACTAGCAAAATGCTTTAAAGGAAAAGAAATTTTAGACAAACTTCTTAGTGAGCAATGATGTTCATTTAGAAAGGAAGGTTTAGGATATGAACCGAACAAGAGAAAGAAATTGAGTACTAAAATGACTTTTGTAAAGGCCACTAATATGTTTTGTCATAAATGTCATAATGTAGATCATTTGCTGGAAAATTGTCCCTCAACTTCTAGAGCTAAAGAAAATAAGTATCACTCCCATTACATGCTAAAGAAAACAAAGTACGGAAAAGTAATTGCAAAATTCATTGGTTTACCTCATCAAAATAAACATAAAAAGAAAATTTGGGTTCCAAAAACCCTTGTTGCTAACTTTCAAGGACCCAAACAAATTTGGGTACCTAAAAGCGTCTAACCCTTCTTTTAGGTAAACTATAAAACCGGTGGGAGGCATTGGGTGCTTGATAGCGGATGCACCCAACACATGACCGGTGATGGAAGTCGGTTCTCTTCATTTGAGAATGGTTGCAATGACATTGATAAAATCACGTTTGGTGATAATAGCAAAGGAAAGGTAATTGGGTTAGGTAAAGTCGCAATCACAAACAACCTTTCCATCTCAAATGTATTACTTGTTGAATCTTTGAACTTCAATTTGCTTTCGGTTGCAAAAATTTGTGATTTGGGTCTTAGATGCATTTTCGAACCAAATGGTGTTATCATTGAAAGTCTAGAAGACAAGTCTTTAATTTTCAAAGGTTTTCGATATGGAGATTTGTATTGGTTGATTTCGGTTCAAAAGACTCTTGCATTTCAACATGTTTGGTTGCTAAAAATTCTTTGGGATGGCTTTGGCATCGTCGTTTGGCTCATGTTGGGATGCATCAATTAAACAAACTTTTAAAAAGAGATTTAATCCTAGGTATGAAAAATGTAAAGTTTGAAAAGAATAAACTTTGTAGTGCGTGTCAAGCGGGAAAACAAGTTGCTAGCACTCATCCCGCTAAAAATGTTTTGTCAACATCTAAACCACTTGAGCTTTTGCATATGGACTTGTTTGGTCCATCGGAAACTCAAAGTATTGGTGGTAGTAACTATTGCTTTGTCATTGTTGATGATTTCTCTCGATTTACTTGGATTTTCTTTTTAAATCATAAATCCGATGCTCCAAGTGTGTTTAAAAGATTTGCAAAACGAGTTGAAATTGAATTTGAATTCTCCATAGAGAAACTTCGAAGTGATCACAGTGGAGAGTTTCAAAATTCTGATTTTGTTGAGCTTTGTGATGAATCTGGAATTAAACACGAATTTTCCGTACCATATACTCCTCAACAAAACGGTGTTGTGGAAAGGAAAAATCGAACATTAATTGAAATGGCTCGAACTTTGTTGGATGAATATAAAACCCCCACTAGGTTTTGGGCCGAGGCCGTAAATACGGCTTGTTATGCCATAAATCGGCTTTATACTCATCCTTTATTAAACAAAACTCCTTATGAGCTAATTATTGGAAGAAAACCAAACATCTCATATTTTCGAGTTTTTGGTTGCAAATGTTACATCCTTAAAAAAACGCATGCATCTTGGAAAATTTCAAAGACGTGTTGACGAGGGCTTTCTTGTTGGATATTCGTCAACTAGTAAGGCTTATCGTGTTTTTAACATCATAACTGAATGCATTGAAGAAACATGCAATGTTGAGTTTGATGAATCTAATGGCTCTCAAGAAGAGTATGAAGATGTTGAGAATGTAGGAAATGAAGAATTACGAGAAGCCATGAAGAATATGACGATTGGAGATATCAAGCCCAAAGATGAAGATTCAAAGTCACCCGATCAAGAAAATGAAATAGCTTCTATGATTCCGGAGGTCTCTACTCAAGTTGATCTTGATTCGGAAATAAAGGAAAATGAAGATCAAACATTGCAAAATCCAAGACTTCATCAAACCATCACTAAGGATCATCCCGTCAACCAAATAATTGGTGATGTTGGTAAAGGTGTCCAAACTCGCTCTAGAATTGCATCTTTTTGTGAACATGCATCTTTCATTTCTAGTATTGAGCCTAAAGGCATTGATGAAGCTTTAGCGGACCCAGATTGGGTAAATGCTATGCATGATGAGTTAAACAACTTTACTAAAAATAATGTTTGGGAACTTGTAGAACAACCTCTTGATCACAATATAATTGGTACAAAATGGGTCTTTCGAAATAAGCAAGATGAAAATGGCATAGTTGTAAGAAATAAAGCTAGATTGGTAGCACAAGGTTATTCTCAAATTGAGGGATTAGATTTTGATGAAACTTTTTCTCCCGTAGCTAGACTAGAGGCCATTCGCATCTTACTTGCATTTGCATCATGTTTTGAAATCAAACTTTTTCAAATGGATGTTAAAAGTGCTTTCTTAAATGGTGAAATTTCGGAACTTGTATTCGTAAAGCAACCACCGGGTTTTGAAGATCCAAAATATCCAAATCATGTCTATAAACTCTCAAAAGCCCCTAGGGCTTGGTATGAAAGGTTGCGAAATTTCCTAATTTCACAAGGTTTTAAAGTTGGAAAAATTGATACAACTCTTTTTACCAAAATCATAGACGATGACTTCTTTGTTTGCCAAATCTATGTCGATGATATAATTTTTGGTTCCACTAACGAGTCTCTTTGCCAAGCTTTTGGTGAAACCATGTCCAAAGAATTTGAGATGTCTATGATAGGAGAATTGAGCTTTTTCCTCGGACTTCAAATTAAGCAAATCAAAGAAGGCATATTTGTGAGTCAAAGCAAATACGTGAAGGATTTGCTCAAAATATTCGGTATGGATGATTCAAGACCAATCAAGACTCCTATGGCTACAAATGGGCATTTGGACCTGGATGAGGGAGGTAAACCGGTAGAACTCAAATTATATCGTTCTATGATTGGTAGTTTATTATATCTTACTGCTTCTAGGCCTGATATTATGTTTAGTGTGTGCATGTGTGCGAGGTTTCAAGCTGCTCCTAGAGAGTGTCACCTAACTGCAGTAAAAAGAATCTTCAGATATCTAAAACATACACCAAACATAGGACTTTGGTATCCTAAGAATGCTAGTTTTGATCTCCTAGGATATTCGGATTCTGATTATGCCGGTTGTAAAATTGATAGAAAAAGTACTTCCGGTGGTTGTCAACTTCTAGGAAGATCATTAGTCTCTTGGACTTCAAAGAAAAAAAATTCAGTTGCACTCTCAACCGCCGAGGCGGAATATGTTTCGGCCGGTAGTTGTTGTGCACAACTTCTTTGGATGAAGCAAACCTTGTTAGATTATGGCATAAGAGTCAATTGTGTTCCGCTTTTATGTGATAATGAGAGTGCCGTTAAAATTGCCAACAATCCTGTTCAACACTCTCGAACAAAGCACATTGACATTAGACATCACTTTCTAAGGGATCATGTATCAAAAAGGGATATAGTGATTAGTCATGTTTCAACCGAAAATCAATTAGCAGACCTATTCACTAAACCCTTGGATGAGTCAAGATTTAGTAAGTTAAGAAATGAATTGAATGTTATTGATATTTCAAATGTTATTTGATCTCTTGCTTATCCTGAATTGATTGTTAGTTTGATTGTGTCTAGCATATATACTCTTGGCTATAAATTTATATATCAATGTAGGCATCTATGCCAATCACTTCCTATTTTGAAGAAAAAGTCCAAGAATTCACCACTTTGTCGATTTTCAACAAAACTCGGAGAACACATTAAGGGGGAGCAACTTCAAGATCATTGAATGCTTGTATACCCCAAAATTGTGTACAAAAAGGAAAAATATGCATGTTGTTTATAAAAAGGGTCAATTTTAACATCAAAAGGGCTAAAAAGTGCCAAAATGTTCAAAATATGTTGAAATAACACAAAATCTTCAAAAATATCTTTCAAATATGTTTTCAAAGGTTTTGAAAGTGAAAAGAAAAGATTTCGAGCTAAAATGTTGAATTTTGACAAAATTGAACATCTAAGGATCTTGTTTTGGCCTAAAATGACTTATTTCTATAAATTAAAATTGGTTGAGTTTTGACAAAAATTTTCTACATGAAACACTTAGAGATCAGTCATTTGAAGACATTTCATGTTGAACTTTTCCTCAAAAGACCTATGGTTTGCAAGTTATCACGTTTTTCAAATCGCCCAAAAACGAGCTTTGACACGAAAATACCCAAAATGTGCATTTTGTGAATTTCTCTATTTGAACCAAAATCTCTTCAATGGTTTGGTTTGAAATAGTATTTAGAATTCATACAAGGCCAAACATCTCAGAAAAATCCAAGTTTGATTGAGATTGGACGATTTGGTGAAAACACGTTCTATTTTACCTATTTTACCCTAAAACGTGCTTCGGAGGCTCATTCTAAGATCGCTCTCTCCCATATTCATCTCAAGGACATCTGGATATATTCCCAACATGTTAATTAAGTTTATCCAACATTCAAATCGCTGGATGAGTCAAATTTGCGAAAATTGCAAAAATTCAGAAGTTTCAGAAGCAAATCTGAACTGACCGGACAGTGTCCGGCCAGATCGGACTTTGTCCGGCCATATCGGACAGTGTCCGGCCAGATCGGACTTTGTCCGGTATGTACATAACGTTTCAGTTATAAAATTCTCCCGAAATCCTTTTCTTCCCCAAATCGAGTTCTGGTGTTTGTCTCCTCCCCAGTTCATCCTCTCTCCACTGTTCACTCCCTATCCTCCGGACAAGAGGATCCGTCCGGCCATCTCCCGTCCGGCCTCAGATTTGATCTCCTGTGCATCTTCTCCTTCCTTGGATTAGGTCAGTTTCTCTTCTTTTCTTTCTCTGGTTCATGCATTACATCTCATGCCATACTAGGGTTTGAAATAGTTCAAATGTTTTTGCATGTTAAATCTAATTATGGATTCATGAAATTAACATCTAGGAGTGATCATATTTAAGATGATTTGTGCAAAATAGAAGTTTGTCATTGACATGCATGATATAAGTAGATCAAATTGCCATTTAGCGTTAGATTTTGGAACAAAATCAAATATGTTTTGTATGGAAATATGATGATCTAATAGAATCAAATCTGTAGAGTTAAATGACGTATTTATATCGGATTTGTCCAGATTATTTACCATGCACAAGATGGGTGGTTAAGATGAGCATATCGTAGATGATTTCCTTAGATTGCCCTAGATCCTTGATTTTGATCAAAGCAAATTGAGCAGAACAAAATTGAATCAAAGAGCAGAAAAGGATGATATGGAGTGAAAATTAACATCTATTAGCAAATGCATGAGTAAGAATTGATTCATATAAGAACTAGGTCATGCATCCATATCCTTCGGAAGATTAGTTCATTCTTCCCTTATCACATCTTTCGAGTCATATCACGAACAAATTATCTATCTTTTCTTTCCAGAGTCACTATGACTGGAAGAATGAAGAAAACTAGCCGTCGTCATGGGCCTGGATCTTCTCAACAGGCTCAACCTATCGACTGGGACTCCTTGGCTATTGATGAGGATGATGCAGCTCCAGCATCTCTCGTTGGATCTCCCATTGATGATTCTGACTCAGTCGATAGTAGCAGCAGTAGTGGTGATGAGCAACCCAGAGGCCATCCAACCTTCACCGCTAGTGCTATTCGGCGACTTCGTCGAAAGAACCCATATGAGCATCCGAGGACATGTACTGAGAGGAATTTCTGGAATGCCTTCCAGATGTCTCAGTATCACACCAGATTCTCCTCTGCTAAAGTGTTTGGGCATCAGGCCATTGACTGGAACTTGATCGAGAGCAAAGTTCACTATCCTCTCCGGGGCAAGTTCATGGCTGTCAGATTGCACTCCTTCACCGAGATGAAGGAAGACTGGAAGTGGAACGTGGACATTATCCGCTCGTTCTTCGCGACTCTTCATGTTGCCTCGGATCGATCCCATGTCGTGTTCATGAACAACAACTCCAGAAGAACTCTCACCAAGGCACAGTTTGAAGAGGCTCTACAGATCGAGCATGTTGACAACAGCCTCTTCGCCTTTGATGAAGTTCGAGTTGAAGACGTGGCTCATCTCTTCGACAATCCAGATCCAAATATTGGTAAAGTCTCTCAACTGATCCCTCCGGTGGCAATTCTAGAAAAGTTGAACCGCATGACTATCTTGCCAAAAACCGGAGATCGCGGGGCTGTCACATCTACCATGCTGCGACTTCTGAGAGCCCAAGTTGATGAGACACCTTTCGACTTTGTGGAGTTCATGTTCCACGAGATGCAGGAAGTTCAGATGGACCCGAAGAGGCTTTTGCCCTTCGCACCTTTCATCGCTCACACTCTGACCTACTTTGGACTGCATCGAGCTTCCCGTCCTACTTCTATGGAGTATTACCGGTTCAAGAGCCTGGGGATCCTTGTTCGTTATGAAAATCAAGTTGGATCACCGGTTCATGGAGATGCGCCTATGTCTCCGGTCGCGGGAGCTCCCTCTCCACTTCAGTCCTACTCCATCTCCCAGAGCCCTGATGTCTCAGCTCCATACATGATGATCATGGAGCGGCTGGATCAGATGTCCATGCGATTCGAGACTCGCTTCGATGAGGTTGACACCAGATTGAGCTCCATCGACCATCGCCTCAACGTCATCGAGCCTCGCATCGATTCTATGAGTCAGGATATCTCTGAGCTGCGGGGACGGTTCGACGCAAGCCAGTATCAGCGTCGTCGTCGCGGCGATTCTTCTTCCGATCATCCTCCGCAGTCCTAGATTTTCTTTCTCCTGTATCTATGATCATTTGTATCTATGTCTTCTCTCCCTTTATGGATGTTTGATGACAAAGGGGGAGAGTTATGTATTGATATGTGTTATGTCGTATGGATGTGTGTTGATATGTGTTGGATATGTGTTATGCCTTATGTTTATGTCAATGGATGATATATATGTGATGTTGTTATGTTTATGTCGTCGTCTTATCGTCTTATCGTTTATAAATGTATGAATATGAACATGGAAATAGACTTGTTATAAAAATGCTGCTTTGATATCTCTCTTGTGTATGTATGTATGTGTTGATACGTATGGATATCTCGTTATACCTTGTTATGAATATGTTTATGAACTTGAATGCAAGATTCAGGGGGACATCTCTTGCTTATACTCATATTTTTGATATCCATATGTTTTATGCATAACGGTTGTCATCAATCACCAAAAAGGGGGAGATTGTTGAATCTTGAGCCCTAATTAGGGTTTTGGTGATTAATGACATCCGTTAGATTTGCGACTAATCTCTGTATGTGAGACACAGGTAAATCAAAGGAGAAAGCATCAAGAAAAGACAAAGCAAAGTTATCAAGACTCCATAAAGCGAAAACGACGAAAATCTCGACAAAAGTACAAATACCTAAACCTAGCGTCTTCTCGTTTTTAAATTTTCTAGGTTAGATGGTCGTACTATTAAGAGGGGTCTTAGCACAAGTATCTTGATCAACCTTGAAGTTTTTAGAAGCATATTTGCATTTGCTTTTGCCCCAAATCAAAAGCTGAGTAAAAATTCAGAAGTCTGTTTTCGTTTTGTACTGGCCGGACAGTGTCTGAAGTGACCGGACAATGTCCGGCCAATACAAACAATTTCAGTACTTTGCAAACAAGCGCAACAGAGACAAATACATTTGTCCGGTACATCTGTCCGGTGAAGGCCGGACATTGTCCGAAGTGACCGGACAATGTCCGGCCAGTGCAAATGTTAATAGCATATTGATTTGAGACAAATCTATTTGTCCGGAGGTTTTGTCCGAAGTGACCGGACATTGTCCGAAGTGACCGGACATTGTCCGAAGTGACCGGACAATGTCCGGCCAATACAAAATCTGGGCTACTGTAAGGGCTGTGTTAACAGAGACAAATCTATTTGTCCGGACATTTTGTCCATACAAATCCCATATGTCCGGCCCATACAAAAATCTGGAGTGTATCATGTTAAGTGTTAACAGAGACAGATACATCTGTCCGGACATTTTGTCCGGACAAATGTATCTGTCCGGCGTGTACACATCATTTTAAACAAGGGTGTCAACAGAGACAAATGCATCTGTCCGGACACTTTGTCCGGACAAATACATTTGTCCGGCCTTCACATTTTGATCCAAACGGCTACTGACACTCGCAATTCACGTGAATAACGGTCAAAATTTTTGTACTGACCGGACATTGTCCGAAGTGACCGGACAATGTCCGGCCAGTACAACTTTCGCCCAATCTTCTTGATTTCGACCGTTTTTGTTGAGAGTATAAATAGATCACTGTTGTAGATGTCATAGACACACGAAATACATCTTATAAAACCTGAGCAACAGTGTGCAAGCTCTCTCACATCCATTCTCTAGCAATTAGAGTCAAAACTTGAGAATTCTTAAGTGCTAGTTGAGTGAATTTGCATCCAAGCCTTCTTGCATTTGCATTGTGTTCATCAAGCTTTGTGGTTGATCAAGCAAGGTGCTAGGCTTGTTACTCTTGGTGATTGCCGTCACCTAGACGACCCGGGAGGTCCGGCGATCTCTCCATCGACGGTGTGTCGGAGAGGCCCGGCGAGTGGTTGTAAAGGCTTGGAGCTCGCCTATCCGGAGTGGAGAAGGGCTACCCCTAGTGGAATCGAAGCATAAGCTCAAGCGAAGAGCGCTTCAACGAGGATTAGTGGAAATCGGCAAATTTCCGAGATCTCGGGAAAAACTTGATCTCTTCGGTTACCTCTACTACTTGCTAAATTTTCATTGTGATTGAATTATTGCTAGTAATATTATAGAAAGTGCTTAATCTGAATTGAATTGTCTTTCATACCCTTAGAAGATTTGTTATTGCAATCTTAGGTTGTTAAACCCTAATTTAGAAGAAAAAGTTTAAAACCGCCTATTCACCCCCCTCTAGTCGGCATCCTTCGATCAACAGAGATGGCGTGCACGGCGTTGGGACGCGGCGGCGGCTCTGCCAGAGAAGAGGATCGTGCCAAATCCGGCTGGAGTAGGGCGACGGGGTGGCTGGCTTCGGCATGGCGGCGATGTGGCGAAAAGCCTCTGACAGCAGCAGGCATGCGCGTGCACAAAATGAACAGCGCTGCTGGCGGTGCTGCAGCAGCTCCACGGTGGCCAACCAGACGCGCGCACGTGGTGGCGAGTCTCAGGCGAAGCTGGCAGCAGCGGCGGCGAATCACGGCGAACGGCACTGGTCGCGGTCGAAACGGGTGCTGGCCTGGTCATGGTCGAATGACCTGGTCGAGGCAGCAGCGGCTAGTCAAAAGAAGGGGCTGAAAATGAAGTCTTGGGCCGATCTGCAATTTCTAGAACTTGATTCTTGGACTTAATTGTAAATCTGGAGATATACTTGGTTTCGGCTGAAACTGATTTTGCCAAATGGGTTTACTAAATGCAGCAAGCAGGTAAACAAGGATAAAAGACATGATTAAGTGTCTTTGATCAGGTCTTAAGCAAAATGAAAACAAAAAGATTAGAGTAAATAAGGTAATTAGGGCCTGAATTTTGGCAAGGCTAAAAACTGAATCTTAGGATGAGATTTTGAAAACCTCATAAAAGGGAAACTTAATCAGAATAGCGATTGGGAGACATTCCCTGAATCAAGGTTTGGGGCTGATTTGCGACTTTTAGCCTTCTCAGGCTTTTGAGAAAATCTGAAAAGGATCAATCTGAAATACTTTTGGACTAAAATGCGAAAATGATCTGAAAGGTTGGGTTTAGCTGCCAACTTTTTAAATTAAGGTAGTGGCATACCTAGGATCATAATTCTGAGATAAGAGATCAAAAATGGGGTTGAGACATCCGAGAATCCAATGAAGATATGCTGACTGGCATGCTAAGAGATAGCAAAAATTGGGATGTTACATAGCACTAGGGCTAGTCTCATCAAAAGTAACATCACAGGTTTCTACAAGTGTACTAGTAGCAACATTGAGCACTCGAAACCTCTTAGAAGAAGCAGGATAGCCAAGAAAAATGCCATCAGAAGTGCGAGACTCAAATTTTTCCAAAAGACCCCTTTTCAAAATGAAACATTTGCAACCAAAAACATGAAAATATGAAACACTCGGCTTGCACTCAAAAAGGAGTTCACATGGAGAGCGCTTCAAAACAAGTCTCAAAAACACCCTATTTGAGATATAGCATGCAGTGTTCATTGCCTCAGCCCAATACTTACGAAGCATGCTATACTCATCAAGCATTGTCCTAGCCATCTCAACCAAGGTGTGGTTCTTCCTCTCCACAACGCCATTCTGTTGAGGGATGTATGGGGAGGAAGTGGTGCTCAATACCAAACTCATCACAAAAATCTGAGTAATGTGAATTTTTGAACTCAGTGCCATTGTCAGTGCGTATAGCTCGAATGGCACCTAATAGTCCATTAAGAAGCTTTTTTGTAAAATTCCAGAAAAGCCCAAACACCTCATCTTTGGAGGCCATAAAGAACACCCAAGAGTAGCGAGAGAAATCATCAACAATGACCAAACAATACCACTTTCCACCAGCAGACATGACACGGGTTGGACCAATAGTGTCCATATGAATCAGTTCACCTGGTCCCTCAGTCCTCACCTCAAGGATGGGACGATGTGGAGTGGCAACTTGTTTGCCATGCTGACATGGGGCACACACGCTATCTGTGACTCGTTTGAGTTTAGGCGGACCTCTCACAATGTCAAGGCCACTAACTCAAGTCAAATGATCAAAACCAATATATCCAAGGAGACGATGCCAAAGCCAACTCTCCAAAGTGCCAGTGAAAGCAACCAAACATTGGGGGGAGCAAAAGAATAAGAATTAGAAAAATCAGTAGTGAAAATTTTTGCCCATCCGATCAATCCCAAAAACCAACTCCTCAGAAGAATAAAGAACCTTAGAACCCTCTTTCTTAAACCGAACCTCAAAATCATCATCCAAAAGGGAGGAAACTGACAGAAGATTGTATTTCAAAGAAAAACCAAAGCAACATCTTTGAGTAGAAAGTTCTCATTGACTTGAATTGTACCTTTTGCAAGTACTTTGCCCTTAGAGTCATCTCCGAAGGTTATGAAACCACCATCGGAGAGCCTGTTGAGGGAGGAGAACCATTTTCCATCTCCGGCCATATGGCGCGAACAGCCAGAGTCCACAATCCATTTGTTCTCCATCCCTCTCCCTCACACCTACACATGAGAAGATAAGTTGGGCATCCAAGTCTTGGAGCCCGGTAAGCTGGCAAGAACATACTTAGGGATCCAAAGCTTGGACACTCATGAAGAAGCAAAATATGAAGACTTAAGACTTGAAGAAGAATCAAGAATGTGTCTAGAACCATTGCTAGGCCTTATGAATTGTCATCAGCGAGTACCTCGATCAAAACGAGGAAGGCCAACATAAGAACGACGAGAGCCAAAATCACCATGTGTTGGACCATATGTGAAACCAAGACATCTATGTCCATGATCATGACCAACACCACTTGAGAAAGAATCAAAGAAATTATCAACAAATCTCGGCCTTATGGGTATTTCTCGCACATACATGTCACGGGGTTGACAACGCATCTGGGAAAAATCATGGTCAAACTCTTGACGCAAGTCTCTTGTCTTCCTAAAACAAAAGCCCACAAGATGTCCATCTCTCCCACAATATGAACAATGATATACCAGTCTGGCAGAGACATCGGTACGGGAGGAAGATGCAACATGTGATTTAGAAGCAGACTTGCCTTCAGAAGAACCAATTTTAGAAGAATTTTTGAGAACCGACTTGCCTTTGAAAGAAACCCGAGAAGAAGTATCAACTTTAGGCACTTGGGGTTTTTCGACCATACTAGGCATGTACCTGATCCCCTCCTTGTTAAAGGAACACTTCGATGTGTCCAAAATGAGATCAAGGTTCTTTTCCCTTTCAGAAAACTTCTTCAAAACAGATTTAAGATATTCAATTTCATTTATCAAAAGAAGACAGTCGGGGCAAGAAACAAGCGAATCTTCTAAAACTTTTTCTTTGAGTTTGAGGTTCTCACATGACGGACATGTTTTGGTCCTCATATTCTGGAGTTCCTTCTCAAAATGATCGGCAAATGAATCCGTCAAGGATTCCAACTCCTTTTCAAGTTCAGCACACTTGGTGCATGGAGTTGCCCTTAAGACATCAAAGTCAAGTCGCAAAGAAATACAAGAAGCACAACAACTCGACTTGGAAGACTCAAGCTCCAAACGTGCAGAATCAAGCTCAGAATGCAAATACCCAAGTGAAAGCCTCAAAGAATTAATCTCAGAATGCAAAGAAAGACAAAGCTCACAAGAATCAGAATCAGAGCCGCTCGAGCTCTTGCTCAAAAGATCATCGCGCTCCTTTTTGGAAGACCGAACCTTACTCCTCAAAGCATCAATCTAAGAATCTTGTGTGAGAAGAGCTTCTAATAGCTGGCCTTTACTCACCTTGCTCATGTCGGAGTCAAGATCATCCTCATTGGTGTCATCATCTCCAAGGGCCATGAAGCATAAGCCGGTGAAGTCGTCATCACTATCATGAGAAGAGGTGGCAGCCTTGTTGTCTTTATCAAGATCATCATCACTCAGCTCATCAAGAGCGGACATGAAGGCTTTGTGGATGGCCTTCTTCACAGTTCCAAAATTCTTCTTCTTCATATCAGAACTGAAGGTCTTCTTTTTCTCCAGCTCTTTAGTGGCGCCCTTGAGGGTGGGGCAAAGAGCACAGATGTGGCCAGGCTTGCCACACTAAAAGCATATGATCTCTCCTCTCTTTCCTCTCTTCTCTCTTCTTGCTTTCCAAACCCTAACGAGTTTTTTAGTAATCAAAGAAAGCTCATCATCAGAAAGCACATCTAGAGACTCATCCTCAAGAGAAGTAAGAGCAGAAAGTGAAAAACCAAATGCGGACCCTGAAGACCCAAATGAGCTAGGATGTGTGGTGTGTAATGCCAATGGCTTAGATTCAGGAGGAGACATCACCGCCCTAGTCATCTCATAGGTCTTGAGAGAAGAATATAAATACTTGGTCGTCAAGACATCTAGGTCTTTAGCCTCCATAATGGAAGTGGTTTTGACATGCCAAACTGCTGGAGTCAAGGAACGCAAGATCTTGCGACATCTCTCAGACTCAGAAAGATCTTTGCCTACAGAACTCAGCTTGTTGACAAGAGTATCAAAACGTGTGAAAAATCCATCAATAGACTCACTCGACTGCATCGTGAACTGCTCATACTTAGATGTCAAAAGCTCATGCTTCACGCTCTTAACTTGAGTGGTACCCTCATGGAAAGCTCCGAGGGCCACCCAAATATCATGAGCGGTGGAAAGCTGCAATATGCGGTTGTACTCAATCTGTCCTAGGGCTCCATAGAGATTGTTCATCGCCCTCTGGTTGAGTAAGGCCTATGCTTTGTTAGACTCATTAATTTCAGCAGGCTCCACATATGTATCTTCAATGATCTTCCATAGGTCGAAGCCTTGAGACTTGATGTATGTCTCCATGCGCTTCTTCCAATATGGAAAGTCATCTCCATCGAAGATGGGTGGTTTGCTTGGGTACTTTTTAGTCGCCATGGCTCAAGAGACGGTGAAGTCTACAAATGAGAACAACACCGGGCTCTGATACCAATTGAAAGACCAGGATGGCGAACAGTGAGGGGGCTGCATTTTTGCAAAATAATTCCCAAGAAGCAAGCAAAAGAAACAAGAGAAAGTATAAAGATGCTAGGGGTGCTTGGATATCAAATATAGCTATCCCCAATCATAGCACCACCTCTCTTGATATCCAAAAATCTCCATAAAAAAAGGGAAAAGGAGAAATAAAAAGAAACAAGAAACAATCAATTGCAAATATTTAAACAAAATAATTGCAAGTATTTAGACAATCAATCGCTAGTATTTAAATAACCAATTGCGAGTATTTAAACAAGAATATACAAAAATTTAAACAATCAAGAAAGAGAGAAGATGTAACAACTTATAAAATATTCAAGAACCAAGAAAAGGATCAAGAATACAAAAGTTTCAAAGGCTAAACACAATAGCCAAAAAAAACTCTCTCTCAAAGGGATGGGAAGCTATCAATAGCCTTCCCCTCTTATATAGACTCACTCCACACCTAGGATAGTCTCCACAACCCATGTGGGACTAATCCTAACGGCTAGTCAAGGTTGGGCCCGAAGCCCAATTCCGGCCAACTCTCAATCAATCCTTTTTACAATTTTCAGATTTACAATTTTTGGAATTACAGCATTTTCTGAACAGCAGACACTAAAACAGTCATAACAACATCATCCAAACTCGCATTTAGATGTTCTTGGATCTGTTGGAACGACAACTTCGAGCTCTACAACTTTTATGTTTACACTTTTCTAGAAACAGGTCTAGATCAGTGCAGAATTAGCTCGCAAGAAGAATCTTTTGCATAATCTTCCACGCGGATTCTATAGACCATCTTGGTGATTCCTCGGGCATCATGAGCACCACTTGTGCTCGCCATAATGCCATCACATGTCCACCTCAATGTTGAATAGCTCGCCACATGCCGGGAAATCTCTCCCGTTCTGGACCCCGACCAACAATCTCTACGCTTCAACCGGCGGAGAGCTACTTCAACAATCTTGGTGTAACGCCATATCTGGGTGTAGGATTAGTCATGTAGAGCGTTCTCGCAAGTCTCTAGTACCTCTGGCATCTCTCGGACCAGTCGAGTCTCCGGCTCCTCCCTGAGTACTACTCCGATGGCCCATCCTTGCCGCAAGCGTACTATAACTCCGGTATACCTGCAACATTCACCAAAACCAAACAAACCCATCACATAGCACTGTTCGCACATAATGACAACATAAACGAGCACAAACAATTCAAAACATTGTCAAAACATACATCACTTAAGATTAGACAATCAAATGGGGTTTACAACAGGGACGACCAGCTCAATCACGGGGAGGTATTTTTGGAGATATACTTCAACTCGGCCCACACCTACACCCAGGTCGCCACTTGAACCCTCTACTGGTCGTTCTACTTCATCTATTTCCCGTGCACGTTCTGCTGATTCTACACTACCATCACGTGCTCCCGCAGTGAGCAAATCAGCGACGGTGCAAGCACCATTGAAGAGCGCTTCATCGGTGGCTTCCACGGGCAGGACCCATGATACGCAGTGCTACCGTTGCAAGGGATGGGACCATGTCATAAAGGACTGTCCAAATCAGTGAGCCCTCATTGCAAAAGACGACGGTGAGTATACTAGTGCTAGTGATATTTATGAGGAAGATTTGGCTCTTGTTGCGGCTAACCCTGCAGGTGACGAACATGAGACGGATAGTGATGACGTTGGAGTGGACAAAGTTGGAGCTGAAGCATCCGAGAGGTATGTGAGCATTGTAGCGCAGTGAGTACTTAGTGCTCAAATGGAGAGAGCGGAGCAAAATCATCACCACATCTTGTTCCAATCGAAGTTCGTTGAAGGAAAGATCGTGTCTCGTCATCATCAATGGAGGGAGTTGCAACAACCTTTCTAGCACTGAGTTGGTCGAGAAGCTTGGCTTGACCACACAGTGATGAAACACGGGGTGCCCGATCTTCCGTTAGGTAGATGATAAGTCGATTTGGTGGAGATCTCGACGTTGACGATCCGGCTTCCGATCAGAACTGATCGAACCCAGCAATCGCTACACCACTGCTCCGTTGGTTATCAACCATGCCAAGACGCGGTTGACCTCGCCAAGAAGGCTAATTCCTGCCAGCGAATCGAGAGCACAAGGAAAAACGTAGAAGATGCAATCTGGAAATTGCAAATCAAATTGAATTAAGCTCACAAGTTGGGGTTCCACAAACTGATCTACGGCGAAACTGCAAAGGCAGAATAATCTAAGCAAAACCCCAATCTCCCTGTGATGGCTACGGAGTATGTATATGAGAGAGAGAGAGAGGCGGCGGCTAGGGTTTAGGTCGCAGCCTAACTAAGATACATGGGCTGAAGACCCAAAAAGAGGTGACGCAGCACCAGTCTGACTCTGTCTTCCGCGCACTGTTTGGACGATTCCTGGTGACTTGGAAAGAGTTTGGCGGCGGGACCAGATGCATTGGAAAGCTTATCTCCTAAGATTTCGGTGAAGTGGTAGAACATCAAAAACGGACTTCGTACGTGGCCTGGGCGTCCGTTTGAAGACAGATGTGTCGCTGCAGTCCGAACCGGCGTCCATCTGGGGATCAACTGAACCTTGGCTTGTCTCGGTGCGTCGTGATATCCTCGCTGATCCAAACCATGATTCCTAAGTACAAGAACAATATCATTTGGTAGTAACTCGCCCTCTACGGTAGTTTCACATAAACTTAGGAACGAGCTCACCTGGTAATTTAGCTGAGGTGCGCGTGCCCTTGTAATTGGTCCTTGCACAAGCGGTGTTGGAGAAGTTGACGCATCCATAAGAGTGATGTCCTCATCACACAGCTACACCCGCAGCCATATTACATTCAATGATTCGATGCTTGTGGTAAGTTGAAGGTAAATAAAATTGTGAGAGTGCATTTTTCGATTGGTACCTACCATGATCATGCATATTTTGATATAGTGCCTAAGCATCCTTGAAAGGTTAGTGGTGCAAAGAAAAGAAGAAAAAGAAAAAGAAAAATAGAAGCAAGATTGAGAAATGAGACTGACTTATATCAGCGAAAATTAATCTAAAAAGATAAATTATTGTTGTTCCCCGGCAACAGCGCCAAAAACTTGATCACTACTGAAAGGGTCGTGATTGTGTAATAATAACCGCAAGTGGATGGTTGAACGTTGAGTACTTGAGGGTCGAAGTCCATGAGGAACAAGCGTATTTGTATTTCTAGCTTAATGGATCACTGATTAAGTCTAAACGGGTTGTGGGTGTGTTTTTCTACAACTAAGCTATCAATCTAGGGTTTGCAAGCTGGAATGAAAATCTAGAGTTTCGGGAGTTCCATAACCATCCGGCGTAATTCTATCCAAGGTTCGAGGATAGTAAGTAACTTCAATTGTTTTCCAAGATAACTTAAATTTCCAGTTCGGGGCGTTAGGTCAATATCAGAGGATCGCTTCCACTATCACGTTTGGCAAGAGCCTCTCTCCTGTTCAAGATCCCACGTCAAAGCACTAAGGATTCAAGAACTCCCCAAAATTCTTGTTAAGACTCAACTGTTACGTCTATTGTCGAAACAAAGAATTAGGGTTTGGAGGAAGAAAACATCAGGAAATTACTCCAAAACTTGGAATAAAGACAAAGTAGAATCACACCTTCCAGATTAGGTCATCCCCAACCCTAGAGGAGATCTACTGACTAAAAGCCATAATAATGCAAAAATAAAAATAACAAGTAAATAAAAACTCACTTGATTGCTTGGAAATTGAAGTTGCCATCCTTGCCGGCTTACAAAAGCAATAAAAATAGAGAAGGGAGCTCTTCTAAACTAAAAGTAGCTAAACTAAGCCCTAACGGCTTCTAAAACTAAGAAAAGAGATCCTAAAAAAAGCATGTCTAATTGAGCCAAAAGCTTCTCTATTTATAGTACACAGGTAAATGTGCCCAAAAACAACTCCTTGATGTGCAAGAGACAAAGTCTGACCTCAAACGGTGGGAGAATGGATAAATCTGAGTCAAAACCAACAAGTTCTGATCAAATACAACTAAAACCGACCAAATCTGGCTAAGACAAACCAAACCCGACCAGTTTGAGTCAAAACCAGATCAAAACGGCCCAAATACGACCTATTCTAGTCAAACCCGCATCAAAACGGCCCAATTATGACTAGTCTTAGTCAAACCCGACTCAAAACGACCATTTTGGATCAAAACGACTAGTTTGGATCAAAACCGACCAATAAAAAGCCGAGGAATCCTCCCAAGGAATCCATAGATATGCTATCCCATGGTCATGATGGAACTGACAAAGGAGTGTACAAACCCAATTTTCAGTTTTCCGGTTTGGAGATGCTGCAGAGACCACGGCTTTGAACAAAACTAGCCACATTCTACTGCATCCATGACCAAAACACAAGTTGATGAAGAATTTGCAAGGTCTTCGTTACATGAAGGCTCGATCTGCATGAACACTGATAAGAAGAGGGTCGTAACTAGTGGTCGTGACAACATGTCAGCCAATTTGTTGTGTACTCCCTTCTTGTACTTAATCACTAGGTTGAACAACTACAATTCAACATCCACTTCATGTGTTGGCTTGCTGTAGCTTGGATTGAGTTTGCAAATATTGCAATGGCTTGTGGTCGATTTGTACCACGGTCTCTTTACCCAAAAGATAACAACACCATTGTTTCACGGCCTGATGCAGTGCACATAACTCCTTGTCATAAGTCGGATAGTTCTTTAGAGCTCCTTGAAATAACTTGAAGTGATATGCTACTAGTCGACCTTCTTGCATGAACATTGCGCCCATTGCATAACCTGAAGTATCGGTTTCTAGATCTAATGGCTTTTGTAGATTTGGTAAAGCTAGGATAGGAGTTTCACTAATCTTCTTCTTTAGCAAAAGGAAGGTATCCTTGTGCTTTCCATTCTACTTGAACTTCTGGTCAATCCTAGTTAGTGCATGCAACAGAGAAGCCACTATTGAGAAGTGTCATATGAACTTCTGAAGACACTAGCATGCTCCCACAAAACTATGCATTTCTGTTGCTGGTCGCGGTCAAGGCCATTCACGGATCACTTTTACCTTATCGGGGTCGATTTGCAATGTACCCTTGCCAACCATGAATCCTAGGTAAAGTAGAGTTTGTTGACTGAACTCGCACTTTTTACGGTTAGGTTTAGTTGATGTTGTCGCAGCTGTTCAAACACCTTTTCCACATGAACTAGGTGCTTATCCCACGAACGACTATAAACCAATATGTCATCGAGGTAAACGATTACAAAGTCATTGATGAATGGTCGTAGCACATCATTCATAAGTCTCATGAACGTAGCTGGGGCGTTGCAGAGCCCAAACGGCATGACTAGCCATTTGAACAGACCATGTCATATTTTGAACGCGGTTTTCCAAGTATCCTCCTCTCAGATGCTGACTTGATGATAACCTGATTTTAGATCCAATTTTGAGCAAATAGAAGCATGTTTCAATTGGTCTAACAGGTCATCAATACGAGGAAGAGGGTACCGGTTCTTGATGGTGATCTTGTTCAATGCTCGATAGTCGATGCACATCCACCAAGTCCCATCTTTCTTTGGTACTAGTACCACAGGAGATCCACAAGGTGAACTACTTGGTTGAATAACACCATCATTCAGCAATTCTCCATGTTGGCTTTTGATCTCTTCATTCTCCAATACTGAGTTGCGATACTTACTCAGATTGGGAAGTGTCACATCTGACATGAGTTGAATGTCATGCTCTACTGGGCGTTTCAGTGGGCTACCCTGGATACATTCAAACAGATTACTGTATTTATCCAGCAGTCTCGACAAACAACCAGATTCCTCTCGACACGTCAACGACAGCGCTGCTCGAGCACTATTGCCTTGACCAACTGGCCGAATCATAACAAGCACGTATTTATGACATACGTTGACGATCTGTTTGGCCCGATTTTTGGTAATCAAGTTCAAAGTATTGACGTGGATGTCTCTACTGATCATGAACTCAACCCCATTGTTAGTGAGCTCATACTCTTGTGCCCTTCAATGGAAGTGAGCGTCCCGATCGTACAAGAACAGACTCCCAAAGATCACCTGACAAATATCGATAGGAACAACGTCGCAATGGACCTCATCAATATAATGAGCAAAGATCGCAAATTTCAACACACACTGACTCATAATCTATTGGTTCACATCGGATGTAAACCAACCCAGGGGATACAATCGTGGGTGTGTGGTCGTCTTCAACCCAAGTCGACGAACCAGTCCAACGGAAACCAAATTCTTCTGACTTCTGTGAACGAATATTGCTGTGACTACTTCGTGCTTCACCTGGATGTTGATAGTGAACAAGTCCTTCGTTGAGTGATGGTCGTTAGGTGAATCTGAACCTTTCTCCTTCGGCATTGCCATCAGAGACGAGGTCATATCCACCTCATCAACTAAATTCACTCAGACAACTCCTTCGGGTAGAGCCATAGTTATTGTAGCTATTCTTCTCCCTGGTTCATTTCTCTTCGGTCGAAGCTTAAGATGGAGCTTACAGCATTTATCCTTTGTGTACCCAGCAATGTGACAATGTTCACATGAGATGCTCGTACCAGATTTCGGAGTACCTTTTTTAGGACTCAACTTTCCTTTTGACGAGATCGAATTCTCTTTCGTGTTCTTGTCATTAAGGGATTTATTTTTCTTCTTGATCGCCATAGCAGTCGTGCTCGCGGTCATGATATCATGAACTCCGAATAGGATAAACTCAGCATTGATCGATTTTTGAAGTCTGGACATGTATTTTTGAAATAATTGAGGATCAAAGAGCGAGATGCCAATGACCATTGCCTGCCTCTGAAACTCCGTTGTGTAGCCCTGGACAAACTGATCACGCCATTGGTACAATCTATGCCAACAATCCCATCTCTACTCGAGATAACCCATTGGGTAGAACTCTTGTCGCAAAAGTCGCTTGAATTGTCCCCACGTGAGGTCATCTGCTTCCCCACTGGTGATAAGTGCCTTTCACCATGTCTTGGCGTGGTCCTTCATCTTTAAAGGTGTAAACTTCACCTTTTGAGCACTACTTAAACCTCATAGGTCAAAGTAGGTCTCAAGCTGATCAATCCAAGAATCCAGCTTCTCGGCATCGATTACCCCATCATATATGGGTATGTCAACCTTAGCCTTGACCTTGAAGGATCTGACAGCTAAGGATGAGTTGGTGAGGTCGTCAGCCTTGTGGTCGGCTTCGTCTTCATTGTCATCTGGCCTGTGCAAGCTTTCCCCAATCTTCACATCTGTAGCCTTTTTCTTTGAAGCATCAACTTCAGGAGGCACAGCCATGGCCTGCTGCTAAATCCAAGCAAGCAAGGTATCCATGTCAACGGAGAGTTCAGCCACTTCTTCGGCTAAGTTAGCTTGAACGGAGGTTTTTTCAGACATAGTCGAAGACTCGATTGTAGGTACCGTCTAATGTTCGCCTTCAATTGTGAAAGGTTCTTGTGGAATTTCACCAGAGGTTTTGTAACCCTGGCGAGTTTTCACCATCCATAAGACAGGATAGTCACTCTGATACCAACTTGATCCGATTGAGATATAGATGGGTTTTGACTATACTCGACCAGATGCGGAATAAAGGATCTTACTTGGAAAATACCGAAGCCCAAGTGATCAAAACACAGTTCAAAAGAATAGCACGACTCTTTATTTCAAAGAGGAGCTTGTACACGTCGAACGTTGATCGCACTCGATCTTACATCGATCTATGTATCTAAGACTTCAATATCTGATTCGATCTGATCTACTATGAGTTAGATCATATATGAGGTAGATCTCTATTGGATTATCTATCTATCCTATTCCAAGGTATTTATAGTCCGATCGATTGAGATCGTATCAGACTCGGCAACTGACTAAACCTAATCATATAGGACTCAGTTATATATTTTATATCGGACTACTACCGACCAAACAGAGCTCGAATCCATTACGCATTGCATTCGACCTATTGAGATCCTCCCGGATCACTGCATCTCCATATTTTTCTTAAACATTGTGATACTTTTAAAATTAATGGAGTTTCGCAGGATGCACTACTACTTCATCTCTTTCCTTTCTCTCTTCGAGATAAGGTGAGAGCATGGCTGTACACTCTATCACCGCTTCAATAGCAACGTGGGATGAACTCTCATGCATTTTTCTCAAAAAAAATTTTCCTCCATCTAAAACTACATATATTCGAAACCAGATTGTTTGTTTTACTCAGTAGGGAGGAGAATTACTCTACGAAGCATGGGAGCGGTATAAGGAACTTTTGAGGTTATGCCCACACCATGGCCTGGAAAGGTGGCTTGTAGTTCAAACATTTTATAACACTTTGAATTACACGGTACGAATGACTGTTGATGCCACAGCTGGTGATGCACTCATGAACAAAAGTGTTGACGAAGAGTACGATCTAATTGAAGGTATGACACAAAACTACATGCAATGGGGGAATGAACACACTACATCAAGACTGATCCAACCGCAGCACCAACTCCCTCAACAACAACAGTCGTACCAAGCACCATGGCCATCGTTTCAGCAACAACAACAACAACAACAACCACCGTACCAGCCACCACATCAACGATAAAATCAACCTGAACAATCCAACATCGAGCGCATACTAGAAGCTTTTCTAGCAAATCAAGAGAAGGAAAAGGTTGCACTAAAATAGAAGATCGACTCCATCTCTATGCACGTTCGCATGCTCGAGACTCAATTCATGCGAATGGCCAATCCCACACCAATGATTTCTAACCCTCTTCCTTCTCAACCTATAAACCCTTGTGATTCTGAACATATTAATGTTATATCTTGCGTTGATACTATTGATTTGAATGGTGTAGGAACTTTCCAAAAAGAGAAGGTGCAACCGGAACCAACGAAGATGCCTACCAAAGATTTAACACCAATGACCGAACTTAAGCACGATGATCCACCTGCATCGGCAAACAACCTCAGTAAGGATGAACAATTGAAAGAAATACAATCAGGTAATAATGAGGTAACACATGTTTCTAAACCGACTCCATCTTTTCCAAGTTGTTACCTTCAGTCTAATTCTAATGACAAATCCTTTGATATCCTGAAAAAACTGAATGTGATTGTGCCTTTTGCTGATCTGATCACTAAAATTCCTTCATATGGAAAATTCTTAAAATAAATTCTTACAAATAAAAGGGATTTGGATGATTTAGAAATAGCTCAAATTGATATATGTGAGGGTACAATTTTTTTTCACATGGGGAATGAGAAAATATTGTTTAAACTACCTAAAATTGCTAACTATCTATGTATGAGGACACCACATGCAGGATAGACCCTCTTGAAACTGTATTGCAGGGTAAACAAATTAGAGATGATGCTCTTGATGACAACACAGAGACAAGCAATAAAAAGGACGATCATGCTACTACAAACAAATCATCATTGCCCAATCGACTCTTAATGGTAAGAAATCATGACAATCCCTACGCGAACAAGGTACCAATTCTCACACCTCTTCCTTCCTCGGTGAAATATATGCTTCTTGACAAAGATAAACATAATCCTATGCTTGTAGATGCCAATATAACTAATAAACCATCGAGTACATTGATTAATATATTAACACTGCATCGCAAGGCATTAGGATGTTCTATTGATGATCTAATTGGTATTGAGCCTCCACATCGATTGAACCTAGCTATGATGAAAACTGAAAAATCTGAATTGCCAAACAATATGCTTAGTTCTTCCACTACACCAAACATTCAAAATCACTATTGGGAACCTCCATAAAGATCATGCTAGGGTCTACGTCGAGCAGGACATTAAACCAAAGCTTGTCGGGGGCAACCCGATGTAGTTTATTTCTTTTATTTTTCTTTTCTTCTTTCTCTTTCTTTTTCTTTGTTTTCATTTTCTTTTTTTCTTTTTCAGGACCAACCAACTTTAGAATACGACATTCAGCTCCACATTGCAACACCATCTTCCTCAAAAAGAAACTGAAATCGCTATGGACTGGGCCTTACGCGATAGAAAGTCTTCCCGTATGGTGCCATAGAGCTTCGGGCACACAACGGCACCACTTTCAAGGTACACATGCATCACATCAAATTATACAATGCGGGAGACCAGGTAAGTGCACTGAACTCGGTCAATTCTTTCAATTTTGTCTATTTCTAAACAACTGAGAATGTTCAGTTGAGCAGGACGTTAAACCAGTGCTAGCCGAGAGGCAACCTGGTATACTAACATGTAGTCCTCTCTTTTATGAACATAGCAGCACAAGAATCACTCAATTCCGATGTCGTTTGACCACCCAAAACCAATTTTTTGTAAACTAGGGTAGCCTCTTTTAAAAAAAATCCAAAACTGGCCGAATCGACCACGACCAGAGGCACAACTAGTGCAGGAGTTAGTTTGGTATATTTCACAAATTTTTTAAAACTACCCAAGCCGGGCAGGACCAGTGCCGGGCTCGGGTTGCCTTTTTTCCAAAAAAAAAATAAATCTTTCAAAACTGCCTGAGCTGAGCATGACCTACGCAACGACCAATGCCAGGCTCGGGTTGAATTTTTTCAAAAGAAAAATAAAACTTTTCTTTTTTCACCCGAGGCGACCACGACCAGTGGCACAACAAGTGCTGGGTTCGGTTTGATTTTTCAATAAGTTTTTCAAACCACCCGAAATGACCACGACCAGTGGCACGCCCCATGCCCTAGTCAAGCACGACCTGTGCTCGTGGTCGTGTTGCTATTGGTGCGACCAACTGGTCGAATCCGGATAACACCCAAACCGAGCATGTCCTAGAGCACGCCCCATTCCCGAATCAGGCACGCCCCATGCATGTGGTCGTGCCAGGCTTGGTTTCCTCCCTTTTTCAGCCAAAAGTGTTGATTTTGTGTTTTTCTTGTGTTTTCTTCTCCCATACCTTTACAACTCTTACCTACCACCCTATATATAGCCACCCATCTTCCCAAACAACCACACCACCATTGTTAAGCTCCAAAACTCCTCAAAACGTCCACATACCAAGCCCTGGATCTCCAAATCCGACCATCCAAACTTTGATCCAATCGGGGATTCTGGCTCCTCGTGCCTCGACACCCCCGGATCTGGAGTTTCCAAACCAATGATGACGCCCTGACGCAACATCAAGAAGACCACGAAGCGCCAAAGAGACCTTTATGGCAAATCAAATTTTTAGATGTTCATACCATTGGGTCTGTAGGAATAGAGGATGATGTGCTCCATGTCATTCATATTGTGGGTTGGGATATGATTGTATGGGTACTGGTTCCAACTTTTCACAAAGTCATTTGGGATATTCTAGCCTCCTTTAAACAAAATACCCTACGCATTCCTCCCGGTCAAATAGAAGGTGTGAGATTTAGGTTTGACAACAAGGATTATTGGTACTCATTCCTCATAAGCCGCCAAATATGATCTGGAAAGATTTTCGGGTCCTTCAGGTCGAATACTTCAGGTCACAGGTCGAATACATAAAGGATTCGAACTACCTGGTCGGATGGTATTCCAATCAATATCTATATAACTAAGTCTTACCTGATTGGGTTTAGTTAGTTGCCCGAGTCTAATACGTTCAATTTAATCAGTTATTGAGTCTGATACGTATTCATACGATCGAACTATAAATACTTTGTAATAGTTCTAGTTTAGATCATCGAATAGTCATTGGACTTATTTAAGTCTTAGACACATAGTTCATCGACGTAGGAAAGTGCGTCCTAACGTTCAACGTATACAAGATCCCTCTTCTCAATAAAGAGTTGTACTATATTCTGAACTATGTTTCGATTAGCTTGGGTTTGAGTAATTTCGAGTAAGATCATGTTATTCCGCATATTTAGTATCTACTCGAGTATAGTCGAAACCCGTCTATATCTCAATCAGATCAAGTTGGTATCAGAGCAACTATCATGTCCTGTGGATGGTGAAGACTCACCAGGGTTACAAAACCTCCAGCGAAACTCCACAAGAAACTCTTGCAACTGAAGGCGAACAATCAACGGTTCCTACAGTCGCGCTCCGAAGATGTCTGACGATACCTCCGTTCAAGCTAACCTAGCTGAACAAGTGTCTAAACTCGCCACCGACATGGATACCGTGCTTGCATGGATTAAGTAGCAGACCATGGCAGTACCTTCTGAAGTTGATGCTTCAAAAGGCAAGGTTAAGGGTGTGAAGATTGCGGAAGGCTTGTGCAGGCCAGACGAAGATGACCATAAGGCCGACGACCTCGCCAACACCTCCTTAGCTATCGGATCTTCCAAGGTCGAAGCTAAGGTTGACATACCCATATATGATGGGGTGATCGATGCTGAGAAGTTGGATTCTTGGATCGACCAGCTTGAGGCCTACTGACGAGGATTGTTACCCGAGCTAGTTCGAAATAATGCACATTTGGTTCAAGACGGATTCGAACCAAATGACTGTCTGAAGGTCCGCTGTTATGATCTCAGACGACCTGAGAAGTGCGGACACAAGAATGACTTATGGTTGCAGGCTTTGCGCGATCATGAGATCGCAGATGCTACACGGTCAGGAGGCAGTAGACGATGCGCGGTCAGAAGGTCGTGGACTACCCTCGACCAGAATAATTCGGGATTGCCTAGCTCTGCAGCAGGCATATTCCTAGGATCGTGATGATTCCTCCACGTATGAAGACAACTGCCAGGAGTTTGACATGTGCAGTTATCCCTTGATTGCACGTGTTAAACCTGCATGGAAGTTAAGTGCGGTTATCAAAATTGCACCCAAGCAACCATTCAAAACCGTTGTGCATTGGCGCCCTTTCGACCAATATAAAAAGGGTGAGCAAATGTACAATACGAGAGAGATCAAAGAAGATGACAGATCAAGCACAAGCTTCCATAAGTTAGTTTAGTCGTTTTTTAGACAATCACACAGAAAAGATCTTCGCCTGTGATGATCTTTTCTCCAACCTTGTAAACCTTTTTCCATACATAGTGAAATCACAACAGGACATAGGGCTGTTACTCCTACCATCGAGGGCCCGAACCTGTATAAATCTCTCTATGCCCCAATTGACATTGCTCATCATCCCTTTCCAGAGGGACACCTTGAAAGGTCTCACAACTCACAAATTCTGCATAAGATCGACTAAGGACCCCGAATCCGAATCGTCGACAGCTGGCGCCCACCGTGGGGCCTTTCTCAAGGCGTTCTTTTTTCTATCCGGAGGTTCGGTGAGCCATGTCTGGGGCATATGATTCCGAGAACAACTTTGATCTCGAGGATTATGCCCACATATAGATGCCTTCACCTAGTGATCCTATTCCAATGGAGGAAATCGGAGGCGAAGACGTCCCAGAGGTCGATTCGACCACTCAGGTCATGTCTATTGACCAGGAGACAATAGATGCAGAACCGGAACCCAATGTTGTTCCTACTGCGTTAGAGGTTGAATCCAGCCCATCGCACGACCCCGCCAAGGGCAAAGGCGATGTTGACCAGGAATTCAGTCCGGGGAGGTTCGATCCTGATAACCTCCACCGTCTCTTTGATTTCGAGTCCGACTCGGAACAAACAGTGATGTTCTCTCCATCGGCGACCTCGCTCCCTAGGCAATTCGCTGCCTTATCAGAAGAAACGCCCGATCAGCGGATCGCCATGGAAGAACAGGAGCGCAAGCAAAAAGAAGAGCAAGAGCGCAGACAAAAGGAGGATCAAGATCGTGAGCAGCAAGATAATGAGCTCTGTAAAACAGCCCTAGAGGCTCTGCAAAATGCACAAGCTCATTACGATGCTGCATCGAGTTCCTCCCATCGTCCGCATGGTCGCAGACGTGACCAGACACCTTCTTTACCCCCGGGACATTTACCGGCAGACGAAGAGACGGTGACACCTGGTGCACCCAGGAGAAGCACGCATGGCCGGCTTCGATCCATCGCAAAGGTCCTGCGTAATTTTCCTCCTACTGTCACAGATGCGCAGAAACTAGCTTTCACCAGAATCTTGGCGGAGAGGTTAGACGATGTCGCATCCGATGCAACCCCTATAGCCTCTTCTCGATCAGCGATACGTTCCCATGAAAGAGAATACTCTAACTCTAGTTCTGGTAGACAGAATCGTCGACCACTAGTGCCATCTCGGCATGACAAAGCCAGACGGGCGGAAAATTCTCGTGATTGAAAGATTTGACGGAACTCATAATCCATCAGAGTTCCTTCAAATTTACATCACTGCTATTCAGGCAGCGGGTGGCGATGACCGGGTCATGGCCAACTATTTACCTACAGTCCTCGAGGGACCGGCAAGAACCTGGCTGTTCAACCAGCCCGAGCCTTCGATATATAACTAGGAAATGTTGTGCAATGCCATCCTCAACAATTTCCAGAATTGTTATCAGAAGCCGGGAAAAGACGACGACCTCCATCGACTGCGACAAACATCGACCAAAACTCTTCGTCAGTTTGTCAAAAGATTCATCGGGGTGAGAAACACCATTCTGAACATATCTGATAATTCCGTTATCAGGGCGTTTGAACACATCGTTCGATATCAGAGGTTTACGGAGGATTTGCTCATCCACCCCCCTCAATCAGTAGCCGAGCTTTTTGATATGGCTGATCGATATTCCGACGCGGCCGAGGCCGTTGAGTGGAATCGGATGGTGGACAAAGGTAACTTACCGCCTCAACCAGGTCTCAAGGACATAAAGAGAGATGATTCGAACAAGAAGCTGGAATCTTCATCATGAGGGAAGTCAAAGAAATCAAAAAGGAGTCGAACTGGACAATACCGAGAGGTCGTGGTCACAGAGAAAACTCCGTCGACCAAAGGTAACAAATCTTCATTTGAAAATAAAACTGCATCTGGTGGTCGCAGTGCCGACCAACCAGAGAAGTCGACTAACCCGCAGGAAGGCAAGAGGTGGTGTCCACTCCACAATTCTGCAGGCCACGACCTCAAGAATTGCCGGAGTTGGTTGAAGTAGTTAGATGACTTCTACCAGGGGATCGGGCCAATGCCGACCTTGCCACCAAAAGAACAGACTTGCGAGCTAAGAGACGCCAGTGGGGACGAAGAGATGTCCTACCAAGTACCTTGTAATCATGTCAATGTTATTTTTGGAGGTTCCTCCTCTTTTGTTTCTAAACGGTAATTTAAAGCTTTTTATCGAGAGGTGAACCAAGCGGAGACTCCCCTTGGTGAACCTCAGTACCCCCATTGGTCGAATACTCCTTTGACGTTTGATCGCTCTGATTGCCCTGTGGGGCTTACTCGACCATTGAGGCTACCTTTGGTCATAACCCCAATTATCAGTAATGCGAGAGTCGAAAGGGTCCTGATCGATGGAGGTAGTTCCTTGGACATTTTATTGGTCAAGGCATTGGACGAGATGCAAATTCCTCGTTCGAAAATCAAACCCATAATTCATCCGTTTTATGGGATAATTCCTGGTCCCTCTATGATGCCATTGGGACAGGTGGTGCTCCCGGTCACGCTGGGTGAACCAGATAACTTTCGAACAGAATTGGTTACTTTTGATGTAATTGATTGTGATTCGGCTTATAACGCAATCTTTGGTAGGCCAACTCTCGCTAAATTCATGATGGCTACGCACTACGCTTACCAGTGCGGCAAGTTGCCTGGCCCCAAGGGCGTTATTTCGGTCTGAGGCAGTCGCAACGTGGCATTGACGTGTGATCGGTTATCCCTGGAGATGGTAGATCAGCTTCCCCTCCGAGAAGCCCAGATTGCCACAATGTCCACGAATACAATCAAAGCCACTCCTCGACCAGATCAAACATTAAAATTGGTTCCATTGTACCCAGATGATCCATCTTGGACAATTCATTTTGGATCAAACCTGGATGACAAATAGGAACTCGAGCTCATTACTTTCCTCCGAGCTAATGCAGATGTGTTTGCGTGGAAACCATCCGACATGTCCGGTGTCCCCAGGGAGGTAATTGAGCACAGGTTAGCAATTAGACCTGGATAGTGACCAATGAAGTAGAAGCTCAAGCGTTTTGCTGTTGATCTACAGGAAGCCATCCGCGTGGAGTTAGATAAGCTCCAAAAGGCCAGATTTATTCGCGAAGTCGATCATCCGGAATGGCTTGCAAATCCGGTCATGGTCCGCAAGTCAAATGGAAAGTGGTGCATGTGCATCGACTACACCAGCCTAAATAGTGCCTGTCCGAAGGATGATTTTTCCCTTCCCCGCATCGACCAGCTGGTCGATTCTACTACGGGTTGCGAACTGATGAGTTTCCTGGACGCTTACTCAGAATATCATCAAATTAGCATGGCGGAAGAAGATGAAGAGAAGACTGCCTTCATCACACCATTCGGCACCTACTGCTACGTCAGAATGTCGTTTAGTGTTGGGGGAAATCTCCGCGGGACTAAGTCCAAGTAAGTTACGTCACATTCGCCCGGGGACGTGGTCTCCGGTGCCCGCCCGGGCACCGCCTTTTGGCCCCCTGGACCTGGCCTCTGGCGCCGGTCCCGAGCGCCGCCATTTGCCCGGGGACCTGGCCTCCGGTGCCTCCCCGGGCGCCGCCTTTTTGGCCCCCGGGACCTGGCCTCCGGCGCCGGTCCCGGGCGCCGCCATTTGCCTGGGGATGTGGCCCCCGGTGCCTCCCTGGGCGGCACCTTTTTGGCCCCCGGGACCTGGCCTCCGGAGCCGGTCCCGGGCGCCGCCATTTGCCTGGGGACCTGGCCCCCGGGGCCTCCTCGAGCGCCGCCTTTTTGGCCCCCGGGACCTGGCCTCCGGCGCCTGGTCCCGGGCGCCGCCATTTGCCCGGGGACCTGGCCCCCGGTGCCTCCCTGGGCGCCGCCTTTTTGGCCCCCGGGACCTGGCCCCCGGCGCCGGTCCCGGGAGCCACCTTTGGCCCGGGGACCCCGCCTCCGGTGCATGTCCCGGCGCTCGTCGCCCCTCTAAAGGTAAAGTCTCTGGTTGTTGATCACGTGCAGGTCACGCGAGGAGCACCTCGGGAATCAGCGACCACCTGTCAAGCATCCAAGGAGTTTGACGGGGAGAAGGACGTCGCTACCCCTTGATCCGACGGTGGCTTCCGAGGTAGATAGGTCTTTTTGCTTCTTTTTGGGGCTATAAATAGCCCTTGTACCCCTCAGTTGTAAGCAAGTGATTCATATTGATTGGAATAGCTAAACTCACAGGTGTGCTCCGGAAGCCTCTCCCCCGGAGAGAGCCTCCCCAGCCGACTCCGGTCGGGAGCGCACCGACAGGACTAGGGCCCCCACCGGTACCCGAACCTGTATAAATCCTCGTGTCATTTCTTGTGTTTGTCCGGTGGGGGAGGACCGGTCATCCGGTCAACCCGCGCCGCGTAATCTTCGCTAGGATCGTTCACAAAACCTGCCGGGGTATTCGCAATACCACGACAGTTGGCGCCGACTGTGGGGACTCGTGACAAGACGCCATGGCTCCCCCAAGAACAAGGGCTCGCACCCTTCCCGGTGATGCCGGTCTCGGAGATCCGGCGCCGCCCGTCCGGGACATGGCTGTCCCAGCGCTTCCGCCCGGAGGCGATCAGGCCCAGGTACCGCCTCCCGCCTTTCCTCTTAACTTAGGCGCTTCTACCTCCAGGTCGCTCCCAGTGACCTCGGGGACCTCGGCCATTGACCAGTCTCCCCACGACGGCTCCCCCGGCTCCCCCGGCTCCCCGGGACGCCCTGCTTGAGGCTCTCGTGGAGGTCCAGCTCCGCGCCCAGCGCTCTATGGATGAGCTGCTCAGCGTGTTGGCGCGGCCTCCGGCCCCCACATTTGCGTCGCACCCATACCCGGGGACTATGCCCCCGTTTATGGGCTACCCGGCGGCCCCTCCGGCCTCCACAGGTCTGGCCGCCCCATATGATTCCGCCGGGGGGTTCCCTCCCCCTGCGAGATATACGTCCGGACCCTTCCCGGCACACGGGCCCGTCCTGGTGCCGGGGGGCTACTTCATGCCCGGGCCCTTCGTGGCACCAGGGGGGTACCCCGTTCCAGGCCCATTCCGGGTGCCGGGGGCCCATTTCATGCCGGGGGTTTTCCCTACGCCGGGAGCCAGTCCCGCCCCTCGCGTCGCGTTTATCGCACCGGGGGAGGTCGACAGAGCATCTCCCGTGCCTCAGCGGACTTCCCCCCGCATTGGTTCCCCGGTCCCGGACATCGCCGCGGGGGCTCCCCCCTCGCCGGTTCCGGATGTTACAGGGGCTTCCCCCTTTCCGGTTCCGGTCGTTGCCACGGGGGCTCCCTCCACTTCGGTTCCAAACATCGCCGTGGGCACCCCCTCCCCGGTTCCGGATAATACAGGGGCTTCCCCCTTTCCGGTCCCAGGGGTCTTCGCAGGGGGCTCCCCCCACCCGGCCCCGGAAGCCTCCGGGCCGGTAGCTACAGTGCATAAGCTCCCTCCCTCGGCGGAACAGGTCTGTTTCGCCCGGGGGGAGGTCGAGCGAATGCATTCACCTAAGCGCGGGGAAGAACTTCCCCCTGGCCGTGGGCGTCAGGAGCCTCGCTCTCACACCAGTCGGGGGAAGAGACCCGCAGAAGAACCAGCCTCCCCAGAGGAGGGCCCGGACGTCCGGGAACTCAGCCCCGGTCCAGAAGAAAAGCGTCGCCACCGCCACTCTGGCGGACCTCTCAGACCGCTCCCAGACTCCGATAACGAGAGCATGTCCCCCGTTAAAGAAGACAGCGACCGGGACTCTCCCCGGGAAGTCCAGGGGGCTAACCAGCCCCTGTGCCGAAGACTTCGCAGTATCTGGTGGCCGCGGCCCTACCGCCCCCCGCACATTGAGCACTATAACGGTGAGGCAGACCCTTACGAATTTGTGCAGGTGTACTCCACAGCCATCTCCGCGGCGGGGGGGATGAGACGATACAATGCAACATCTTCCCCCTCTACCTCACCGGCATCGCCCGCTCCTGGTTCTACAACCTGAAGGCCGGCTCCATCAAGTCTTTCACGCAGCTCAAGCGGCAGTTCTGCGCGAACTTCCAGGGGAACTACATGCGTCCCCTGGACTCCTCGCAGCTGTACACCGTCCGGCAGAGGACGGGGGAAACCATCAAAAACTTCTTCAAGCGCTTTGCTCAAGTGAAGAGCAAAGTGGCCCACGTCCCCAACTCTACGGTCATTGAAGCATGCAAAAGCGGGATACTCCTGGGGGAGCTCCACCGAAGGCTCTCCCGGAGCTGCCCCTCCTCCGCCGATGAGCTCTTCAACGTACTCGAAAGGACGCTCGGGCGGAGGAAGACGACATCTGGAAGAAGACCCAGGGGGCTCCCGCCCCCGCCGACTGGGGGGCCAGGGATCCCCTCTAGCGCCCCAGACAGGGGGGGCGTAACGAGCCACGGCCTCGGGACACCTTTGTCCTCGAGGGCGGAGGCGGCTCGCGCGACCCCCCGAGGGGAACCGCCCCTTCCCCAAGCCGAAAGGCTACGGGGGGGAACAGTCCTCGCGCAGCAGGGAGGGCCCCGCGGGGAGAAGGCGGGAAGGACAGTGGTGCAGCTTCCACGGGTCCAGTACCCACGCTACCCGAGACTGCAGCCAGCTGCTGCAGCACTTCACGGCGTTCCTCGACCAGTGCGGGCAGGGGGGGACTCCGGCCTCCTTGCCCCCTCGGCCAGCTGTTCCGGCCCTTCCCGCTCCCACGGGGGGTTAGCAAACGCAGGAGGGGGAGCCTCCAGAAGCTCTCCCCTTTCAAACTTCTCAGCGCCGCATCAACGTCATCGTGGGAGGGTCCGCCTCTGGACGGGACTCTAAGCGCGAGGTAAAGGTTGTGGGGGTGCTACACACGTCTCCGCCACCCAAGTGGTCGGACGTCCCCCTCACCTTCACGGCGGAAGACGCGCGAGGGGTTTGCTTCCCTCACGACGACGCGCTCATTGTCTCCGTGACCATCTACAACTGCCACCTGGTCCGCATCCTCGTGGACGGCGGGAGCTCCGCCGACGTCCTATTCCTGAAGGCCTTCAAAGAGATGCAGGTGGATGAGAAGCTCCTGCAGCCTGCAGCCGGGCCCCTGCAAGGTTTTGTCCCGGGGAAGGCGATCCACCCCGTGGGCAACGTAGATCTTCCGATGACGTTCGGCACCCCGGAGAACTACCGGACCGAGCTGGTCCGCTTTGACGTAGTGGACCTCCCCTCCTCCTACAACGCGATAATGGGGAGGACCACAATCAACCGGCTGGGGGCTGCCACCCATCAAAACTACCTCTGCATGAAGATCCCCGGGCCGCATGGCGTGATCAACGTCCGGGGAGACCAAGACATGGCCCGTGCTCTATACGAGCGCGCTGCCGCCACAATCGGAAGCGTCAACCTCATAAAGACGCCCGGGGGGGAGGCCTCTCCCTCGGATCCAGACATCGCTGCGCCACCGCCCGGGAGGCCCCTCCTCAAGCCGCGCCCGAAAGGGGCCTCCGGAAGGTCCTGCTGTCCCCGGGCGACGAAGACAAAACCGTTCGGATCGGGGCGGAGCTCCCAGAGGAGCATGCAACGCAACTTGCAGCTTTTCTACGCGGAAACTCCGATGTTTTTGCGTGGATGCCTTCGGACATGCGGGGTGTTGCCTGGGAGGTTATCGAGCACAAGCTTGTGGTAGACCCGGTCCGAGAGGTGGGGTTATCAAACAAAAGCTGCGAAAACTCTCCCTCGAGCGCCAAGAAGCAATCAAGGTGGAGATCACCCGGCTCCGAGAGGTGGGGTTCATTCGGGAGGTCCTGCACCCCGAGTGGCTCGCGAACCCTGTCCTCGTGAAGAAGTCAACTGGCAGGTGGCGGATGTGCGTGGACTTCACTGACCTTAACCGCGCCTGCCCCAAAGACAACTTCCCGCTCCCGCGGATTGACCAGCTCATCGACTCCACTGCGGGGTGCAAGCTCATGAGCTTCCTAGACGCCTACTTGGGCTACCATCAAGTCCGGATGGTGGAAGGGGACGAGGAAAAGACGAGTTTCATAACTCCCCTCGGAACCTTCTGCTACGTCCATATGCCCTTTGGGCTGAAGAACGCAGGGGCGACCTTCCAGCGCCTCATGACGCTGGTCTTCAAAGATCAAGTCGGCCGCAACGTCGAAGTCTACGTAGACGACGCGGTCATCAAAAGTCCCCGCGCATCCTCCCACATCGACGACCTGGCTGAAACCTTCCGCAACCTCCGCGCGTTCGGGCTCAAACTCAACCCGGAGAAGTGCGCCTTCGGGTGCGCGGGGGGAAGCTCTTAGGTTTCCTCGTGTCCCAGCGGGGCATTGAGGCAAACCCCAAGAAGATCCGGGCATTCCTAGACATGCCCCCGCCGCGCTCCGTCAAGGACGTCCAGCGGCTCTCCGGCCGCCTAGCCGCGCTAAGCCGCTTCGTCTCCCGGTCGGGGGAGCGAGGCCTCCAGTTCTTCAAGATCCTCCGAGGGCTCGAGGGGTTCCGCTGGACCCCCGAGGCCCAGGAGGCATTCGACGACCTTAAGAAGTACCTCACGAGCCCTCCAATGCTCGTGAGCCCGTCTCCAGAAGAGCCCTTGCTCCTCTACCTTGCCGCGACCCCCGTCGCCGTCAGCGCGGTCTTGGTGAAGGAGCAAGGGGGGCAGCAGCGTCCCCTGTACTACGTGAGTGAGGCCCTCCAAGGGGCCAAAACTCGGTACACGGAGATGGAGAAGATCTGCTACGCCCTCCTGATGGCGTCCTGGAAGCTTCGCCATTACTTCTTGGGACACCCCATCACCGTCTCGTCGTCCCTCCCCCTGGGGGAGGTACTACGGAACAAAGAAGCCACCGGCCGGATTGGGAAGTGGGGGGCCGAGCTCGCCCCCTTCTCCCTGTCCCTTACCGGCCGCTCCGCCATCAAGTCGCAGGTCCTCGCCGACTTCGTCGCAGAGTGGACTCCTGCCTCTGGGTCCGGGGATGAAGACCTCCCTGTGCCGCCCCGACGCAGTGATCATTGGACTCTCATGTTCGATGGGTCGCTGTGTCTCGCCGGGGCCGGCGCGGGAGTAGTCCTCCGGAGCCCCGAGGGGAAAGAACTCGAGTACGCCGCACGGCTCGAGTTCCCCGCAACCAACAACGTCGCCGAATATGAGGCTTTGCTCCTCCGGATGCGCCTTGCGCGCTCCCTGGGGATCCGGCGCCTCCTAGTCAAGGGAGATTCTCAGCTCGTAGTTTGCCAAATGGACAAATCTTACTTGTGCCATGACGCAAACTTAAGTCTTTATTTGCAGGAGGTGCGAAAGATGGAGAGGCATTTCGACGGCCTCGAGGCCCGGCATATCCCGCGAAGGGACAATGACCGGGCCGACGCCTTGGCCCGGGCAGCAAGCGCCTGGGAATCGCTCCCCAAGGGGGCCTTCTTGGAAATCATCACGAAGCCCTCGGTGGCCTCCCCAGACATGGGCGACGAGCCTCACGTCCCGGAGGTCGCCGAGATCACCCGGACTCCGTCATGGATGGACCCCCTCATCTCCTTCATCAAGGGGGAGGGGGACCCTCCTAGTGAAACCGAGGCTAAACACCTCCGGATTAAAGCCCAGGCATATCTCCTGCTGGAGGGGAGGCTCTACAAGCGGGGGGCTTCCGCCCTCCTGCGCTGCCTCCCCCGGCCGGAGGGACTTCAACTTCTCAAAGACATCCACACGGGGAGCTGTGGTTCTCACCTAGCCCCGCGTGCCATCGCGGCCAAGGCTGTCCGACAGGGCTTCTACTGGCCCACGGTCATGCGCGACGCACAAGACCTTGTCTCCGCGTGCGAAGCATGCCAGAAGATGGCCAAGGGCTCAAACCTCCCCCCGTAGCGCTGCAGACTATCCCCATCACTTGGCCCTTCGTGCGCTGGGGGATGGACCTCTTAGGGCCCTTCCCCCCAGCGCCCGGAGGATACAAGTATGCAGTGGTCGCGGTCGACTACTTTACAAAGTGGGTTGAGGCGGAGCCCTTGGCCAGCATCACGTCCCGGGCCATCCAGCGGTTTTTCTGGAAAAATGTCGTATGTCGTTTTGGTGTCCCCCGGGAAATCACCGTGGACAACGGGACCCAATTCGACTCGGCTTATTTCTGGGAATTCTGCGAAAGCCTGGGGCTCGTCATCCACTTCGCCTCAGTGGCCCATCCCCGGAGCAATGGGGCTGTCGAGAGGGTCAATAGAGTAATCCTACAGGGGTTGCGCCGGAGACTCGAGCAAACCGCTTCTAAGCGGGGTGCATGGGCAGAGGAGCTTCCTAGCATCCTCTGCTCCATGCGCACGACCCCGTCCCGGGCAACGGGACGTACTCCCTTTCTCCCTGGTCTACGGGGCGGAGGCGGTCCTCCCCCCGGAGATTGGCTTCCGGTCGCTGCGGGTCGAGCTCCTAGACGGAGCTACGACCTCAGCGTACCAGGCCAACGAGGCCAACCAGCGCCTGGAGATCGACCTCGTGGAGGAGGAACGCGACCGAGCGCTCCTCCACCACGCCATCTACGAGCGCGGGATGGCGCGCGCATACAACCAGCGCGTGCGCGAAAGATCCTTCTGCCTTGGGGACCTTGTCCTCAAGAGCGTCACAGACCCCCAAGCCCAGGGTAAGCTCTCCCCCAAGTGGGAGGGCCCCTACAGGATCTCCGCGGTCCTGGGCTAGGGGGCTTACAAGCTCTCCAACCTTCAAGAGCAGGAGCTGAAGCACACGTGGAACTTGTGTTTACTTCGCAAGTTCTATGTTTAGCCTTACGGGCCTGTCCCCTCCCCCGGAGCGATCACGCCGGAGGGGGAGGAGGGACACTGTATTTACTTTTCCCTCCCCCTTCGCGGCTTCGCAAGGGGAGGCGCTATATTTCATTTTGTTATCAATACATAGGTCTCGCTCTTCAACTGTCTCACTGCAGGTTTTTCTCATTACCGCCCCTAGCGGCGATGTCCTACCCGCGAGGATGCCCTCCCCGCGAGGAAGCCCTCCCTCTCCCCATGAGGATGCCCTCCCCGTGAGGAAGTGGGCTGTCGCGCCCCGAAACTGGGACTACGACTACTCCTGTAGAGACCTAGCTCGCTGCAGCTAGTCCCATATATGCATAGCATACACATACCCTTGACTTCCCAGGATAAGTCAAGCACAGGAGTATATCACATTGCAACAGAGTAACTTACAAAATAGTTAAGCAGTGTGGCCTGCTGGCCTTGATATTACATAAGAAGATTACAATGCCTTCACGGCATACATGGTTTAGCAAAATAACATCTACACAGCAGAAGATAGGTGACCCACCCACAAAGAGAAGTGGACGGCAGAACAACACACATCAGGGCAATGACGGGACTGACGCTCCTCCTTCTGGATCCAAGAAGTTCTCCACGCCTTCATCTTGATTGTTGATCGCTCCGTCTATTGATTTGTAGGTTGCAAGGGTGAGCACTTACGTACTCAGCAAGTCATAGGTAAGAGTAGATACATATAGTAGTGATGATATGAACCTAGACTAGTCAAGAATTATGGATGTTTGTAAAATAATCTTTTTCTTTCATACCTCATCTCATGGCAGCACCTTTCATAATATAACATCATCATTCATGTTCACTAGATTATAGCACTACCGTGACACGTCGACACACGACAGCCCACGGTAGCACTCCTTATCATGACAACACATGTCATTTGGGTAATCTTGATTAAACATATTTTATTTAGAAAATAGTACTTGTGTCACACCCCGTGGATTTAATCCACCGCAGCAGACTCCTATAAACCCGGGAGCTCGGAGTATTTGAATACGTTTTTAACTCTGCAAAGAGGTACCAATTTACCCACAAGATATTCCACTTTCAAGCCCATCCTATCATAACATAATGATTAGACCCCAGACTCACTTCATATTGTGAGCGGCAAGGTGGAAATAACAAGAACTTTTGTTATGTCTCACTCACAATTCACCCCTGACCGTGTGGATCTCTCGCGAAACACAGTTGTGGCGGGCTATACCCCCACCCTTACTCATTTCCCCATTGCTGGGTCAAATATCAGATCACCTTCAGTGATAGTGGGAGTCAGCCTCCATATCAATCATCACAACACATCTCATGCAGGGGTTTCATGTGCGATCCACATAAATACTTGTTCAGGCCTGTCCCATACCAGGCTTGCTGTCGGCACGTTGTTCATGCCACTAGACCCACAACACAAGGTTCTAGTCCTTATATGCCAATGACCAGACCATCCACAACCCTGCACCTTCAGTGCCTGCATTCCTTCCCAGTTTAGCACCTCCAGTGCTACCACCATTCAATACCATTTTCTGGTCACGGCTAGGGGTTTTATTTCATGAATATAAGTATATATATACATATAATAGTTCATGGCTCAAAACTTGTTTATTTCACATTTCACAGATAACCAGTCTAGTACTGCCAATTCATAAATCAACCATTCTCAATCTTTCTCATGCAATATTATCTATATTCAAGGTCATGTTTTAGCAACATTTAAAATATAGGTTCAAGATGACCAAGGATATGACTTGCCTTCCGCGTCGTAAGATACAGCAGTTGATGACGGATCAACAGCGAAGTCCTCGAACTTGGTTTCTGGTTCTGCTCGGCGACAAACAAACAATACACACAAATATTACTTATATATATTAAAATGATTTATGATCTATATGCAGATATGCTCAACAAGAATGATTGAACGATACTGGAGATAATTGAGATTGCAAGCTGGATTGAGTCAAGATCTAGGGTTTCAAGGAATTGGCTAAGAATGGTGTTAAATGCTCTTAGGATCTCAAGGTTACAATAAGAACATCAGTTTTGTGGTTGGTTTGATCAAAACAGTGAATGTCAGCAGATTGACATTCGGATCAAGACTTTGACATAGCTTTAAGGAAAGCTAGAGAGCTTATCTCAAGTTATGACAGTAGAAGAAAGTATAGATTATAACTCTACAAATTCAGTGGACAAAGTGTCTTTCAAAATGCACAAACAGAAGTGGGTAAACAAGGCAATGCCATTGGCTGGCATGCACTGGGATAGTGTCAAAAGCTAGGGTTTAGCATAACATGCATTTCAAGGGCTCAAATCAAGTTGTGATAGAAGAATAAAATGTAGATCACAACCTCAAAAATCTAAAAGACAAAGTTATGCCAAAAATGCACATCTGGAAGAGAGTGAAAAGGGCTAATGCCACTGACTGACATAGTCTGGCATTGATCTTGACATGGCCAGAAACTAGGGCTTGGCATAACTTTTGATCTAGGGCTCCAAATGATGCACCACTTTGTTTGGGAGGTAGGCAATGATAACAGGAACAAATCATTCAACAGGATCCAAAGCTGAAAATGGCTGGAAGATGATGAAATTCAAAGGAGAAGTGTGGTGACGACACGGCACAGTGAAGCCACTGGACAAAAATCTTGGCATGGCTATAACTTGAAATCTGGGCAGTTTCAGAGATCGAGCTAGAAGACAAAAATGTTCAGGAGGTTGAGGCACACCTGAATGACAAAGTAGATGAAGCTGAAACGGCGAGGAATAGGTTTCCGGTGAACTGTGCCGGAGAAGAAGACATGAGATTTGGGGCTTTTTGATACAGGTCGAATGAACTCGATTCCAAGCTTGGAGAGTGAAAGAGAGGTAAGAGGAAGTCACCTGCACAATCAATTTGGCCGGAGGATGGCCGGAGAAGCCTGGCGACGATCGCCGGTTTCTGGAGAAGCTCAAAATTGGGGAAAACTTCGATTGAAGCTCAATCTGGAGATATTGATGCATAGGCTTGCTGGAAATGAGTCACTGATCATTTTCTTCCACAGGATCGAGAGCTAATTCGAAGTAATTTGGCCTGCATTGCCGGAACAGGGTAATCGGGATTTTCCAGTGATCGCCGGCGTTAGAGGTCACCGGTGAGCAATTAAATGGTACTACACAGAGAGTATGAGTAGGGGAACTCACTGATAGCTTTAATTTGGTGAGAGGTGCAGCAGATTGTGCTGGCACCGTGAGGCCTCAATCTGAACTCGCCGGAGAAGAAGACGACGGCGAGGAGATTTGGAAATTTGGCTAAGTCCTGGTGATGAGAAGATAACACAGGGTACTGGTGGCTTAAATAGACCAGAGGGCGAAGCTTGCAAGGTTGTAATAGCAATAAATTGGTGTCAGTTGACATGAGTTGCCGGGCGCAGAAGCAACAACGGCGAGCGGTGAAGCGACTGTGCACTGGCGAGGCAAAGCTGTGCTACATCGGGACTCATCAATGTCGGGCGGTGCAAGGCGGTGACGACAAGGGCTGGTGAAGCAAGCAATGTGGCAAGAGGATGCTGACAAAAGCTTGTTGCTGGTCGCGCACAGGAGCAAATGCTGTCGTCGGTGCTGCCACGGCGTTGCCACGGCGATGGCTGGGCCGTGGACGCGTGTGCACATGCAACTCAAGTGAGTACGAGCTCAAGCGCAGGCGAGGCGTGGCCGGCGGCGAGCAAGCGCGGCGCAAACGCACGGCGAGCTTCTGGTCGTGCACTGCAGCTACTGGTCGAAATAGGGCCTGATTGCAATTTCCAATTCTTGATTTGGACTGATCTGTAAATCTGATGATTTGGAAGGTTTGATCTGATTTTGATTGCACTGATTTGGCACACTTGATTCAACAGATGATTTGGCACAGATTGAAGATAAAATTTGAGACATTTGAATGATTTTTGATATGAACTGAAAATAGGGTATTTTAGGGTAATTGAAATCTGAATTTCAATTGATTTCGAATTCTGAGATTTAGGATGAGATTTTGGAATCTGAACAGAAGAGAAACTTGTGACAAATAGCATTTAGAAAAGATTTGCTGAAGATATTTTGAGTTTGAAGTTAATCTGGAGATTTTAGCCATTTTGGGTTTCCAGATATCAGGTAATGGACTAATTTGCAATAACTCTTGGACTGATTTGCGAAAAAGGTTTAGATGGTGAAATCTGGCTGCCAACTTTTTGGATTAAGGTATTGGCATACCCTTGATCATAATCCAAGAATAATCTGGTCTGAACTTGACTAAGATTTTGATTAAATCTGGATTTCTGAAAGTTAGGGTAAAAGATATTCTGTTTTCGAAAACAGAAAGGAGTTGATAAATCTGGAAGTTAGGGATAGAATTGAATCTGGGTTCTGAAGGCTTTTAGATTTAGGATAACTGATAGGTCAAATCTGGAAAGTCAGATCTTGACTTGGGGTCACAGGATAGATTTTGGAGATTTTAGGGCTAGAACAGAATAAAGCTGAGGCTGATTTGGTTGATCTAGAAGAGACATATGCATGCATGACTTTTAAGAAAGAAACTTTTCACCCCAAAACTCAGGATGTTACATGGGCCCAGACCCAGCAAGTCCCTCCTGTAGGGCGGCTTATGATCAGCCCTCGTGGACTGAGGGTGTAAGCGGCAACCCGGTCCCCAGCGGCCGCGGTAACGAGTCACTTTGGGAGACTAGTCCCCTGCCCAAACACTCAAGACCCGTCATCGGGCACTTCCTCCTCCGGGAGTAGACGCTCTCCCCAGCGGGATGTCTAATGGCTTTCTTGGATATCTTTTCCCCGGAGACTTTATTCCCGGCTCCCCGTGGCGGCATTAAGCCGATTCATCTCGCGACTAGGCGAAAAGGGACTACCTTTCTTCAAAGCTCTGCGCAAACACCATAATTTTACTTGGTCCGATGAGGCTGAAAAAGCATTTCAAGAGGTCAAAGCATATTTATCCAGTCCGCTGGTCTTGGTTTCTCCTAATAAAGAGGAACCATTACTCCTTTACTTGGTGGCCACACCTTACGTGGTCAGCGCTGTCTTGATCGCAGAAAGAGAAGGTGTGCACAAACCCGTCTAATACATAAGCGAAGTACTTCATGGTCCTAAGGAGCGATACCCTGAGGTCCAGAAAATACTTTACACACTGCTGATGGCTTCCTGTAAGCTACGACATTACTATCGAGAACATAGGATCACAATCCCCTCATCTTTTCCTTTGGGGGACATTGTCCGGAATCCGGAGAAATCCGGTCGGATCGCGAAATGGGCTGTGGAACTCAGAGCGTTCGACATCCATTTCACACCCCGCACCGCAGTCAAGTCTCAGGTCCTGGCTGACTTCGTGGTCGAATGGAGTAATCCTGAACCACCCGTGCAGGAGCCTGAAGATTTGGCATGCCCCGATCACTGGACGATGTATTTTGATGGCTCTCGCAGTTTTCAACACTCGGGGGCTGGAGTGGTCCTAGTCACTCCTCAAGGTGACCAACTCAAGTATGTCATTCAACTACACTTTGTTGCGACCAACAACGCAGAGTATGAAGGTCTTATTATAGGGCTCTGGGCAGCAAAGTTCCTCGGAGTCCGTCGATTGGTGGTGAGGGGAGACTCACAGCTGGTCATAAACCAAGTAAACAAGGAGTACAGCACCTCCGATGAGACAATGGCTCATTACCTGGGGGAAGTGAGGAGATTGGAAAAACACTTCAGCCATTTTGAACTCCAATACATCCCGCGAAAGGACAACATTCTCGTAGACCAATTATCCTGTCGAGGGAAATCTCCGCGGGATTAAGTCCAGGTAAGTTGCGTCACGATTGCCCGGGGACCTGGCCTCCAGGGCCTCCCCGGGCGCCGCCTTTTGGCCCTCGGGACCTGGCCTCCGGCGCCGTCCCAGGCGCCGCCATTGGCCCGGGGGCGTGGCCTCCGGCCCCTCCCCGAGCGCCGCCTTTTGGCCCCCGGGACCTGGCCTCCAGCGCCGTCCCGGGCGCCGCCTTTTGGCGCCCGGGACATAGCCTCCGGTGCCATCCCGGGCGCCGCCATCGGCCCGGGGACCTGGCCTCCGGCCCCTCCCCGAGCGCCGCCATTTGGCCCCCGGGACCTGGCCTCCGGCACCGTCCCGGGAGCCGCCATGTGCCCGGGGACGTGGCCTCCGGCCCCTCCCCGGGCGCCGCCTTTTGGCTCCCAGGAGATAGTCTCCGGCGCCGTCCCGGGCGCCGCCATCAGCCCGGGGACCTGGCCTCCGGCCCCTCCACGGGCGCCGCCATTTGGCCCCCGGGACGTGGCCTCCGGTGCCCTCCCGGGGGCCGCCATTGGCCCCCGGGGCATGGCCTCCGGCGCCGTCCCGGGCGCCGCCATTGGCCCGGGGACGTAGCCTCCGGGTTCTCCCCGGGCGCTGCCATTTGGCCCCCGGGACATGGCCTCCGGAGCCGTCCCGGGCCTCATCTCCCTCCTAAAGGTAAAGTCTCGAATTGTTTGTCACGTGCAGGTCACGCGAGGAGCGCCTCGGGAACTAGCGACCACCTGTCAAGCATCCAAGGCGTTTGACTGGGAGAAGGACGGTCCTACCCTTCAATCCGACGGTGGCTTCCGGGGTAGTTTAGGTTTTTTGCCTCTTTTTGGGGCTATAAATAGCCCTTGTACCCCTCTGTTGTAAAGGATCGGATCACTTTTATTGGAATAGCTAAACTCACAGGCATGCTCCGGAAGCCTCTCCCCCGGAGAGAGCCTCCCCAGCCGACTCCGGTCGGGAGCGCGTCGACAGGACTAGGGCCCCCACCAGGACCCGAACCTGTATAAATCCGTGTGTCATTTCTTGTGCTTGTCCGGCGGGGGAGGACAGGTCATCCGGTTAACCCGCGCCGCGTAATCTTCACTAGGATCATTCTCAAAACTTGCCGGGGTATTCACAATACCACGACATATCCAAAATTGGGTCCTCACGCACATCCGCCCCGGCAGGAGTGTTCGTCGAACACTTGGAACATCCTTCGATCATGACTACAACCAAAGATGATCTGGTAACAGTCTGCATTACCAACCTCGGACATGAACGAGATTGGACCCATCCATTGAGGGCCTATCTCGAACACGGGACTTTGCCCGAGGATGAAACCGAGAGCGATTGGTTAATTCGAAAAGCGCACCTATACAAACTTATAGAAGGAATTCTGTATAGAAAAGGTACTCAAAGAGTATTCATGCGCTGTGTGTCCCAAAAGGAAGGTAAATCCCTCTTGAAAGAAATTCATGACGGTGTATACGGTGCACACGCGTCATTCTATACACTTGTCGGGAAGGTTTTCCGACAAGGATTTTACTGGCCTTCGGCACTTGATGATGCCAAAAATATGGTCAAGACATGTCCTCAGTGCCAATTTCATGCGAGACAGGTCCACCAGCTTGCCTACGCTCCACAAACTATCCCTCTATCATGGCCCTTCGCGGTTTGGGGGATGGATATTGTTGGTCCTATGCCACAAGCGGTCAATGGATACAGGTTCTTGTTCGTAGCCATTGACACGTTTACAAAGTGGATTGAGGCTGAGCCAGTACGCAATGTCACTGCTGCTGCTGCACAAAAGTTCTTTCATAAGAACATTGTAACTCGATTCGGTGTTCCGAATCGTCTCATCACTGATAATGGTTCCCAATTCGCTAGCGATCTCTTTCTGGACTATTGCGACAATATTGGAACCAAGGTGTGCTTTGCTTCTGTAGCTCATCCGCACAGCAATGGTGCTGTTGAACGTGCCAACAGGCAAATATTGCAGGGCATCAAAAAGCGCATTTTTGATCGCCTTAAGACACGCTCGGGGGCTTGGGTAGATGAGCTCTATACCGTTCTGTGGGCATTATGCACTACTTCTAGTCGAGCCACCGGTGAGACACCTTTCCCTTTGGTATACAGAGCTGAGGCTGTGTTACCAATGGAAATTAGTATTGGTCCTGTCTGAACAGATCAATTCGAACAAGTTGATCAGAACTGACAACGCTTACAAGCTCTAATCCTCCTAGAGGAAAAACGTGATCGAGCTCTGGTCAAGTCCGCGGTGTATTTGCAAGCTTTGCGCAAATACCATAACAAAAGGGTGCGGCCACGTAGCCTTCACGTGGGTGATCTGGTTTTACGTAAAATACAAAACCAATCTAATCGCAATAAATTTTCCCCTCAATGGGAAGGTCCCTACACTGTTGTCTCGATGCCGCGACCAGGATCGGCTCGGCTAGCAATGGAGGATGGTAGAATCTTATCCAATACATGGAACATTGATCAACTGCGCAAGTTTTACGTGTAAGTTACCAAGCCCTTTTCCTTTTCAATTAGCATGATTTAACAAAATTAGTACTTTTAGTTGTTTCATATGATAATCATTCCTTTTGCCCATATGTTACGAGTCTGGCTCAGGGGCTGGTCGCCGATAATTGTATCACTATGATACCTCGATCGGATTCATTGGCCAATCTCGTGATCACTTCCAGACAAGACACCCCTCAATAAGCTGTTTCTCAACGCACACGGGGCTTGTTGGCATGTCCTTGGTCATTAGAGTGGCTGCCAGTTCGCAATAAGGTCGGATGTTATATTGAAAATGATTATCGGTCTTGTCGGAGTTACACCCATATTTTTCATGCGCATATAATACTATGTCTTCAGTATACATAATCTCAGGAGGGGCCTAGGGGAACATGGTCGCAACATGAAACAAAAAGAAGTTCTTTTCTTTCCAAAAATTTGAGGCACGCATTCGCATATTATAAATGTAATTTTACAGGAATAGTTTCTGAGAGATATCATTACAAGAAAATCAAATGAGGCCTAGCTCTTTCAGTAGATCTTCGACTAGAGGCTTGACTTCTTCAGAGATGGTTTTCAATCGACCACTCTCGATCTCTGCATCTCCTACCACCGGCTTGAAATTCAAATTTGGGCCGTGGTGGAATCGTAATCTGCAGAGAATGGCAAAGGCTACGGATTTGACATTTGACCTTATTGCCTCTTCCTGCCATTTTGTATCTTCAGGAAGATACTTGAGGAGTGATTCAGTTTGTGCTACGACCAGTGTGGCCAACTCGCTAAGGCTTGGATTATCCTTTTGTGACTCGATCACGTCTGTTTTTAGCAGAGTGGCCACCATCTTCAGCTTTTCAAAGATGTCTAATTGAGTACCGCTGCAGGAGGAGATTGTTTCGTTCAGTCCCTTATTCTCCATGCTAGCAGTATCAATTCTCGAGCTTTGCAACTCGATGGTCGTCTGAAGGTTTCTATTCTCTTCTGAGAGATGGCTTATTTGATCCTCTTGTGCTGTACGAACACAGTAAATATTTACTATAAGTAAAGCTCATATGATGTAAAGTTTTCTTCTGGTCGGGAGTGTACTTACAAGCAAGCTTTGACTGCGCGTCACGAAGTTTCTTCTCCAAAGAAGAATATCTCGCAACTGCAGCTTCTTCTTGATTCTCTCGATCAGCCATGCTCTTGTGCAAGAAGGCATTTTTCTGTATCAAGAAGGACAACCAGTTACGCTTAAATACGGATTCAAGTTAACATGAACGAAGAGCACTATACTTACTGTTCTAGCCGGCCGATCTTCTATTGTGCTACCTCAAGATGCTTTGCAATAGCTGTTGATCTGGTTGCCACATGGGTGAAGTCCTAGAACACAATAAGAAATCGCTCTTGAGACTTGAATGTTCTGAAATTTGTTGCAGATTGGAAAATAAAAATTGTTCATACCTCTATGCAATCACTGATTGAGTCGCTCTCAACATCAACATGAGGTCTAACCTCAGGACCTGTTGTGTCCGCAGTAGGGGCAGCATATGACTTTTCTTGTTGTTCCCCCTCCATGATCGAGACTTCGATTTCCATCCCTTGGGAACCGATTTCCTCTGCCATTCCATCCACGATGGCCTGAAGAACCTCTTCGGCCACGGGAATCGAGCTTGGCTCTCCCGCGACCTCCGTAGTGGGTGTGTCATATTTAGATGACGATTAGAAAAGTTCTCACATTATTCAAAACCCCACCCACGATTTGGGTTTCGATGATGTGCTCCCAAGGGAGAAGAGCTTGATGGCTGCTCTCGAGGAAGAGTCTTCATCCGTCCTCGTTTTCCTTCTCTTAAAGAGGACGGTATCCTCCTCTCCCTGTTTGAACACAACTCAATAGATGTGTACAGAGGAATGAAAACATGCAGGATTGTGAGAAATCTTACCACAGTCGCTCCTTCTATCGGAAGGAGAGGTGTTGTAAGTCCTGAGGCTTCATGAGCTTCAGGCACCAGGGTTTCACCCGTAACCACAGGATTGTCAGTAGTCACGGGGTCCATTGTAGCCGTCTCTGTCCCCGCAGTCAGCGACAAGACTTCGCCGATTTGAGGGGAAGCCGACCTCACTGAGATGCTTGTTCCCAAAAGGTCAATGGCCTTCCTCTTGCGACGAACTAGAGGAATGTCATCCTCCTCATCCTCGCTCCCTTCACCCTGTATGACGAAGAAGTAATTTCCACTCGTTCTTGGGGTTATAGGGGGTACTGAATATCTTACCGCAGTCTTTTTGCGGTTGTGATTTTCTTTTGTGAAGAAGCCCCTCCCAGGATCTTCTTGGGTTTTTTGGGAGCAGGGTCCTTCACTTCGTGCTTCGAAGGGGTCCTCCTCACCCTCTTCGCAGTTGGTCTCCCCAAAGGACCAACGTCCTCGCTTGGATGCATCGCCTCAACAAACTTCCCCAGAAGCTGTATTATTCCAAATGCTTTTGGTAATACAAGACAAGTGGATGATTTACAACAGAGCTTGTTAGGAAAGGTCATACCTTTCGGTGCTCCTGCTTAAGATCGTCGCCAGTGTTAATTAAGCTCTGGGGGCGAGGCGATCCCTTAGCTCCCTCCACAGTGGCATTATAAGCCCGAAGGAGGTAGTTTGTCCGTTTCTCGATCACGGACAAAGATAGAGCTGTGTCACAAATAAGCATGTTAACAAATACAACATTTTTTAGTCAGTAAAAATGTATGTTTTGTTGATTAAAGGACATACCATTATTATAGTCCAGGGTGCTGTCCACCATGGACTTAACTTCCCAAGCAGGATGTGCCCTTTCACGCAGGGGGCTTATCCGATTCTTCACGAAGTCGCGTATGATATCACGCGTGGTCAAGCCTTGCTGGACTAGTGAAGAATAGCTTGAGCTTGTTTCTTCTGTTCTATGCTCAGAGCAGGAAAGGAGTCTAACTCACTGGCTTTCTCTGGTCGGGTGTTCGTGAACCATAGTCCGCTCTCCGACGGAGGGTTGCAGTAAAACCATTTCTGGTACCACCTGTGTACAGAGTCCCGTAGGGGCGGGAATGGGTACTCTTTCTTCTCCCTTATACAGAAGTAGATGCACCCAGCGGCATTGGCACTTTTCAACCATGCCGAAAAGTAAAAGCATCGGAAAAGCTCCACTCTTGGAAGCACTCCGACGAAGGCTTCACAGAGGTGTTGGAAAATCACCAAAATAAGAACTGCATTTGGGTGGAGATTCACTAACTCCAGCCCATAGTGTTCCAAGATTCCCCGTAGAAACTCGCTTTCTGGGAATCGGAACCCACAGCGCAGTATTCTTCGAAGATCACCAATTCGCTCTCTTGGACAATTGGGGTTTCTTGATCTTTCTCCGCTGGCCGCCAGTTGATCAGCAGCCGTGGAGGGAGAATCTCTTCTTTTTCTAGAGCCACCAGACTCTCTTCTGTATGGTGGACGGATCGGTTCCAGGACGCCATTACTATGAAGGATTGGGGAAGAAAGGTGGTGACTTTGGAGGCGACGAAGACGAGGAATGCAAAAGAGGGTTTTGTGCGGCGAGAAACTCTAAGACAGACAAAGGGTTTTTGGTTGTGAAGCTTCCTCAGGAAGCTACCTTCTCCTTTTATATGCCCGAGACAACCCTTCACCTAATATTTTATTAATTTCCCATAATGGGTACCTTCTCTCTAGAAACCCGTTATGCATTCCCTACAGTGAATCCGGAACAAAATATATTTTCCTTATTTTTTGTTTCGAATTCGGGGGCTAGGGTGCACACAAAAACATGAAAATTTTGCAAAGATTATGGAGGAAATGATCCTTCATGTCTTTTGTAAATTAATTTTTATGTGTTGATCACAATGCAGTTCTGTGATCGTTTCAAAGATTTGCATGTTGATCGCAATGCAATTCTGTGATCGCTGCAAGTGGGTAATCGCAACATATATCACTCGATCAAGGTATTATGTTCTTATCGCGGTTTCAGTCCTGATCGTGATACCAGTACTAGTCACGGTATAGCACATCAATGCATTTCTGATCGAAAAAGTTGTTGCGAAGCCATACTTCAGATTTACCTGTGTGTGCATGTGATCGCAAAGGCATTTTTTGTGACCATGTTTTTACACAGAAATTGTGAAGAGCTTTAATTCGGGATTATAAGTCTTGCATAATCCTTCTTGAGAAATCAAGGTGTGTAAAGTAAAGGAAATTCTTATTTTTGGCAATCTTTACATACAAAAGGGATACAGGCGACCAGAGCATTGACCTAATCCGAGAGAAGTTTACAAAGTTCTCCTAATGATTTATTGGCGTCAGTAGGATCTACACTGACCCCCCCAAGGGAACTAGCAACTACTCTAAGCCTATCTACATCACCCCGGAGCAAAGAAGCACTACTTCTCCTGATCATATCGGAGAGTTCTCGCTGCTGCCGAGCGTGGTCTCTCTCCAGGCGAAGTTGATGCGCCTCTTCGCGGGAGTTGTCATAACATTCTGCCAGGTGCAGAATGGCAGAAGACATTTCTTCGGTCTTCTTCTCTAGAGCCTCTTTTTCCTTCTAGAGAGTTTGTTTGAAGGAAAGAGGTTGGACCTCAGCAGGCTGGTCGCTGGGGGCTCCAGAAATTTTCATCTCCTACACATGTATATGTTAATTTTACAAGATAAAACAACCAGCAAAGGAAATGAAAATAATTACCAATCCTCGCGGTAAGATTGGACGGGAGGATGAAGTGCTTCCCCCAAAAAGTAGATCACCCGACAAAAGTCGAGGACCATCAGGTAGTGGGAGTGCAACTTTCCCACGAGAAAATTGATCACCCAACAAAAGCTGAGGATCATCTGGTCGCGGGAATGCAACCTCCCGCCAGAAAATTGATAACCCATCAAAAGATGGGGATCGCTTGATCGCAATGGAGAAAGCTGATCAGAAGAAGGAGAAATCCTTGAAGTAGTATTTTGGATCTCCAAAGGTGGAGATGAAGGTTCGATCTGCCGAGTTGCATGGACAGAAAGAACTACATGGGATAAGGAAGGAGAGCGCAATGATGCATCCCCAACCTTTGTACCCCTGGAGGATCCCTCATCAACCTTGGGTTTCTTTCCTGGAGGAACCAGCTCTTCGGTCACCTGTGAATTCCCAAAAAGCATTTTGGAAATGATCAGAATATAAAATGACAACTTGAACCAAAAGTTCCAGAAAAGACTTACCTTCCGGAAGTCCTGGTCAAGTTTGGGTATCACTTCCTCTTCATCACTTTCAATCTCAATGATGTTCTTGGAGTCCTGATCAGCCATTGAGGTGAAAACAGAAGAGAAGGAAAGATAGATTTGGAAAAGACTTAGCCAGAAAAAACTTGTGAAGTTTTAGGGCTAAGAGGCTTTGGTATTTATAGCACCCAGGGGTGACGGTTCATTTTTTCGAATGCCTCGAGTTCTTAAAACATATTTACAGTTTTATCTCTGGTTAAAAAACACGTCAGCAGCGCTATCATTACCTGTCAAAAACCACCCGGAACCCGTCTCGGGAAATAAACCGCCGCACGTAGTGCGCCACTAAGAGTAGAAGTTGAAGCGTCGGGTCACTTATCCGATGCAAGATTAAAATTTGAAGTAAATATGTCTCTTCATTTTCTTCAAATTTGGGGGCTAGCTGACGAGGATTGTTACCCGAGCTAGTTCGAAATAATTTGGTTCAAGACGGATTCGAAACAAATGAGTGTCTGAAGGTCCGCTGTTATGATCTCAGACGACCAAAGAAGCGCGGACACAAGAATGACTTATGGTCGCAGGCTTTGCGCGATCATGAGATCGCAGATGCTACACGGTCAGGAGGCAGTAGACGATGCGCGGTCAGAAGGTCGTGGACTACCCTCGACCAGAATAATTCGGGATTGCCTAGCTCTGCAGCAAGCATATTCCTAGGATCATGATGATTCCTCCACGTATGAAGACAACTGCCAGGAGGTTGACATGTGCAGTTATCCCTTGATTGCACATGTTAAACCTGCGTGGAAGTTAAGTGCGGTTATGAAAACTGCACCCAAGCAACCATTCAAAACCGTTGTGCATTGGCGCCCTTTCGACCAGTATAAAAAGGGTGAGCAAATGTACAATACGAGAGAGATCAAAGAAGACGATAGATCAAGCACAAGCTTCCATAAGTTAGTTTAGTCATTTTTTAGACAATCACACAGAAAAGATCTTCGCCTGTGATGATCTTTTCTCCAACCTTGTAAACCTTTTTTCCATACATAGTGAAATCACAACATGATGTAGGGCTGTTACTCCCACCATCGAGAGCCCGAACCTGTATAAATCTCTCTGTGCCCCAACTGACATTGCTCATCATCCCTTTCCGGAGGGACACCTTGAAAGGTCTCACAACTCACAAATTCTGCATAAGATCGACTAAGGACCCCGAGTCCAAATGTCAACACCTACTTTGACCTTCGAGGTTTCAGTAGTGTGCAAAAGGTGAAGTTCGCACCTTTGAAGATGAAGGACCACTCCAAGACATGGTGGAAGGCCCTTGTCGCCAGTAGTGAAACTGATGACCTTGCGTGGGGTCAGTTCAAATGACTCCTATGACAAGAATTCTACCTAATGGGCTATCTCGAGGAGAGATGGGATCATTGGCATAGATTGTACCAACGGCGAGATCAATCGGTCCAGGATTACACGACGGAGTTCCAAGACAAGCAATGGTCATTGGCATCTCGCTCTTTGATCCTCAAGTGCTCCGAAAATATACATCTAGACTTCAGGAATTGATCAGTGCTGAGCTAAGCATGTTCGGTGTCCATGACATCACGACTGTGAGCACGACTGCTACGGTGATCGAGAAGACGAACAAATCCTGCAATGACAAGAAAGAGAATTGACCTCTTCAAAAGGAAAGTTGAGTCTGAAGAATAGTACTTCGAAGTCTAGTACGAGCATCTCTTGTGATCATTGTCATGTTGCCGAGCATACAAAGGATAAGTGCTATAAGCTCTATCCTGAGCTTCGACCAAAGAGAAACGGACCAAGGAAAAGAACAGCCACAGCTACTACAGCTCCACCCGAAGAAGGAGTTGTCCAAGTGACTTCGGTCGATAAGGCGGATATGACCCTGTCTCTGATGGCAATGCCAAAGGAGAAAGGTTCAGATTCACCTAACTGCTCGTGTCCGATGCGACACTTCCCAATCTGAGTATGTATCACAACTCGGTATTAGAGAATGAAGAGACCAAAAGATAACTTGGTGAGTTGCTGAATGATGGTGTCATTCAACCGAGTAGTTCACCTTGTGGATCTCCTGTGGTGTTAGTACCAAAGAAAGATGTGACTTGGCATATGTGCATCAACTACCGAGCACTGAACAAGATCACCATCAAGAACCAGTACCCGCTTCCTCGTATTGATGACGTGCTAGATCAATTGAAGCATGCTACTGTATTCTGAAAATTGGATCTAATATCAGGGTATCATCAGGTCAGCATCTATGAGGAAGATACCTGGAAAACCACGTTCAAAACGTGACAATGTCTGTTCAAATGGCTGCTCATGTCGTTTGGCCTCTGCAACACCCCGGCTGCTTTCATGCATCTCATGAATGATATATTGCGTTCATCGACGACTTTGTGATCATTTACCTCGACAACATTCTGGTCTATACTCATTCGTGGGACGAACACCTAGTTCATGTGGAAAAGGTGTTCGAACAACTACAGCAACATCGACTTCTTCTTAACCGTAAAAGGTGCGAGTTCGGCCAGCAAACTCTACTTTACCTGGGATTCTTGCTCGGCAAGGGTACATTGCAAATCGACCCCGATAAGCTAAAAGTTATACAAGAGTTGCCTCGACCGCGAACCATTACAGAAGTGCATAGTTTCGTGGAAGCATGCCAATACCTTTGGAAGTTCATACGACATTTCTCGATTGTGGCTTCTCCATTGCATGCATTAACCAGGATCGACCAGAAGTTCGAGTGGAATGAAAAACATGAAGACACATTTCTCTTGTTAAAGAAGAAGATCAGTGAAGCACCTGTCCTTGATTTACCAAAGATCTAGAAGCCATTCAAGCTAGAAACTGATGCATCAGATTATGCAATGGGCGCAATGCTCATGCAAGAAGGTCGACCAGTAGCATATCACTCCGAGTTATTCCAGGGAGCTCAAATGAACTATCTGACTTACGACAAGGAGTTATGTGCACTACATCAGGCCGTAAAACATTGGCAGTGTTACCTTTTCAGTAAAGAGAAAGTTGTCCACACTGACCACCAACCTTTGCAATATTTGCAAACTCAATCGAACCTACAACAAGCTCAACATATGAAGTGGATGTCATATCTGCAATAGTTTAATATAGTGATTAAGTACAAGAAGGGCGTACACAATAAACTGGCTGACATGTTGTCACGACCACCAGTTACAACCCTCTGCTTATTTGCGTTTATGCAGATCGAGCCCTCATGTCATGATGACTATGCCACAATGTACAGTGAAGATCCTAATTTTTTATCAACATTGGCTGAGCTCGAAACAGGGAAACTTACAAAGTTTGTTCAGTGAGAAGGACTCTTGTACAAGGGCAAGTTACTTTGTATACCTCGTGGAGCACCTCGAATTCAATGGCTGCAAGAAGTGCATACATCAAAGGTTGCTGGTCACTTTGGGGTTACGAAGACTTCGCAAAATCTTCATTGATATGTGTTCTGGCCGCGGATGAAGCAAGATGTGGCTAGTTTTGTTCGAGGCTGTGGTCTCTACAGCATCTCGAAATTGGCAAACCAAAAATTATGTTTATACACTCCTTTGCCAGTTCCGTCATGACCGTGGGAAAGCATATCCACGGATTTCTTGGGAGGATTGCCTAAGACCCAACGTAGTAACGACTATCTCTTTGTGGTCGTTGATCGGTTCTCCAAAATGATAATTCTCATACCTTGTCGAAAGACTATCACGGGAGAAAAAGCGGCTCGGGTATTCTTTCAGCATGTTTGGACAAATTTCATACTGCTGACTTCTATTGTATCTGATTGTCATACCCGGTTCCTTAGTCACTTTTGGCGATCGCTTTGGAAGATGATGGATACAAAGTTGAAGAGGAATACTGCGTTTCATCCTCAGACTGATGGTCAAACAGAGGTGGTAAATCAAACAGTCATTCATCTCTTGAGGGGCTTTAACTCTAAGCATCCGAAGACCTGGCATGAAATCATACCATACAAGCAGTTTGCTTTTAATCGAGTAGTGCATGGTTCGACTGGAAAGTCACCTTTTGAGGTCTGTTTGGGATTTCTACAACAGAGTCCATTCGACATGGAGTTTGTCATCCCTACCTTAGTGCAGAACAGCAAGAAAGCATCTGATCAGGATCGAGCACAAAAGCTCCTGGAAGGTATTCAACAGCTCCATGATGAGGTTACACATCTCCAGTTTTGATCAAGTGGTCACCAACGGGGGTTGGCTCCTCAACAGGGGAGTCATGACCCGGGAGGATCTTCGGGTCCTTCAGGTCGCAGATCGAATGCGTAAAGGATTTGAACTACCTGGCCGGATGGTATTTCGATCAATATCTATATAATTAAGTCTTATCTGATTGGGTTTAGTTAGTTGTCCGAGTCTAATACATTTAAGTTAATTGGTTATTGAGTCTGATACGTATTCATATGATCGGACTATAAATACTTTGTAATAGTTCTAGTTTAGATCATCGAATAATCATTGAACTTATTTAAGTCTTAGACACATAGTTCATCAATGTAGGTGAGTGCGTCCTAACGTTCGACATATACAAGATCCCTCTTTTCAATAAAGAGTTGTGCTATCTTCTGAACTGTGTTTTGATCAGCTTGGGTTTCGGTAATTCCGAGTAAGATCCCATTATTCCACATATTTAGCATCTGGTTGAGTATAGTCGAAATGCGTATATATCTCAATCGGATCAGAATCTGACCAACCGGCGGCATATGATTTTGCTGCTCTACATTCTTCCATGTGCACTAGTTTCTCTGACTTCAGGTCAAAATTTGCAGATTAAAGGGCTACGATGGATTCAAGGATGGACCATCTCACTGGCCGCATGGATCGCTTCTATGACTATCATGTACATGCAGGCCACATCATCTAGGACGGTCACTGGGGGGAGGCGGTGGTCAATCATCGACCAGCTGGGGAAGGGAAGATTTACTTAATTTATGCACACAAAAGATTATATTTTTAATAAAATGGTTGCTTAAGATGCAGCTTTGTCTAGTCTCGTGTAAGTATATGCGACCTGTTGGGGGGAGGTGGTGGTGAATCGTCGATCAGTTGGTGAAGGGAAGGTATATGGAGCATTGAGATTGCTTATAGGGACTCGGGAAACAGACAAAATTGTCTTTCTGCAAGTGCACTTAAGTAAGCGTCTTCAACTGTGTCTGCTCTAGCCACGACGGAATGATCCAGTAAAAACATTCTGCCCAAGAGCACAAAAAATTTGAAGAAGAAAAATAAAAAAAAGTAAAAAAAGTGAATAAAAAAGAACAGAAATAAAATTGTTTTAGTTTCTCACTAAAAAGGGAAATCTAGCAACTTTGTCTAAATCATAGCATAACGAGTGTTTCCTTTGGCTATAGTTTATTCTAAATCCTATATAAAAGAAGATTGTCAAGATGATTTAATTGATTAAGCTCTCTTTTTTCTAAGGTTGAAATTTGATAATCTAAATAGTTGCATTTGGAGGGTTTAAAATATCTTAGATCAATTGCCTCATATGCATAGATGTGATGTGAATTACCGGAAGTTGTTTATTGAAAATCAGATAAACCAAGGCATCCCAATTTTTTGGAAAAATTATTCACATTCTTTCCTTGAGGACAAGCAAAATTGTAGTTTGGGGGGATTTTGATAAGTGCTAAATTGGCAGCATTTTTACCCTAGGTTTAGTATTGAACACGTGCAAAATCATGCTTAAAACTCCTTTGATGCGACATTTTATGTATAATTTTTTATTCTTTTTATAAATTTCATTCACGGTTGTGTTCACCATGTTTCAAGGATCAAACCTACCAAATTTGAGAGGATTTCAACCACATTTGGGCCCAATATGACCAAGAAACCAAACTGGATAGCAAGAAGGGCCCTGATAGAATATTCTTCGAACAAAAGACCTGGTCGAACACGTTTTGGCAGGAAACAACCTCATCCATACAAGGCTGGGTGAATAAGAGACCTAATTGAACATGAGCACGTGGTCGAAAAGAGTCCCAATCGAACACGAGCATGTGGTCAAAAAGAGTCCTCATCGACAACGACAACGGTTTGCGACACGTCTTTTGCCAGGATCGCGCCACGTGTCCTACTCATGTTCGAATCGGTTTCAGTCATGACACATGTTTGGCCATGAACACGCTACGTGTCCTAGTCATATTCGACTCAGTTTCTTTGGCTTTTACTCGTCGAATTTGGTCGGTTTTAATCGGTTTTAACTAGGACTAGTCAGATTTGGTCGGTTTTGGTCAGGTTTGACCAGAACTGGTTGGATTTGGTTGGTTTTAGTCAGGTTTGATCAGAACTGGTCGAATCTGGTCAATTTTGACTCATATTCATCCATTCTCGCGCCGTTTGAAGCCAGATTTCGTCGCCTACATGTCAAGGAGTTATTTTTGGGCACGTTAACTCATGTACTATAAATAGAGAAGTTTTTTGCTCAATTAAATATGTTTTTTTAATACTAACCTTTAGGGCTTAGGTTAGTTTTAGTTTCTTAGAAGAGCCCCTTCTCTATTTTTATTGCTTTTGTAAGTCGGCAAGGACAGCAACTTCAATTCTCAAGCAATGAAGTAAGTTTTTATTTAATTCTAATTGTTATTTTTGCATTATTATGGATTTTTTAGTGTAGATCCCTTCTAGGGTTAGGGATGACCTAATCCGGAAGGCGTGATTCTTCTTCAGTCTTGATCTCAAGTTTTTGAGTTATTTTTTGATGTTCTCTTCCTCTAAACCCTAAATTTTTGTTTCGACAACAAACGTAACAGTTGACCCTTAGCAAGAATTAAGGGGAGTTCTTGAGTCCTTAGCGCCTTGACGTGGGTCCTGAACAGGAGAGAGGATCTTGCCAAATGTAACAATGGAAGCGATCCTCTGACCGTTGTACCAGCGACCGTACTGGCAACTTAATCTGTCTTGGAAAACGATTGAAATTAACTTGCAATCCTTGGACTTTGGATAGAATTACACCAGATGGTTATGGAACTCCCGAAACCCAAGATTTTCATTCCTGCTTACAAACCCTAAATTTCATACTTGCTCTTTAAAACCCTAGATTGATAGTTTTAGTAGTAGATTTAGTGTAGAAATACAGACCCCCAACTCATTTAGACTTAATCAGTGATCTATTAAGCTAGAAAGATGAATACGCTTGTTCCTCGTGGAATTCAACCCTCAAGTGCTTAATGTTCAACCGTCCACTTGCGGTTTATTACATCGCATCGCACTTGCCATTTCGGGTGATGTAGTTATGATAGACAATAACCGCTCTCTGACCAATGCGGTTAGTTATTCCCAGGGTAAAACACGTCTCTTCACTATTTAGAAGGATGAATGTGCGGTTATCCATAACTGTCATATCATAACTGATGGACAGCAACCGCTTGCAAAACCGTTTGCAACCGCCAAAGCATCCCTTTGATGAAGCAACTGACGCCTCTTGATGACATATAAAAAGAGGATTAGAACTTGTAAAAAGAGAGATCTCGGAAGAACACATCTCAGAGAGGGGCATGAAGTGGTAGAAAGAAAGAGTTATACAATACAGAGATAGTAAAACTCTACACACTTTGTAATCCATCATTCTGATAGTGACAATCAAACAGGAGTAGGGCTATTATTCATACTACGAAGGCCCAAATCTGTATAAACACAGTGTCTCTGGTTTCATTTTTTAGTGATACTCTTTGGTGATTGATAGATACTGTCCCCTTCTAAATAAATCAAATCTTTGTAAGTTTGGCTTGGGATATTGTCCCAATCATCGACAACTGATGCCGACCGTGGTGATTGATAGGCCATTTTCTTCTTCGCCAAGGTTAGCCATATCTATGGATCATGTCCCCTCTGCATATGATTTAGAGAACGACTTCGATCTCACCAACTACGCCGATATCATGGATGAAGATGCCATTCCCATGAAAGAGATCGATGCCGCCCTCAAGTCCTATGCCAAGGAGAACTCTTCTCCGGCTCCAGTCACGACCATGAACCGAGAGCCTGAAAGAGCAGTTCACTTGCCTTCTGTGAGCCTTGCCACATCCAAAGACGAGTATGAGCCACAACCCATTTCCTTGACCAACAAGGGTGCTGGGGATCCCGATGCCTCCGCATTAGATATGGGAGATCCTGGCGATTACCGCTCATTGGGTCTGGAAGAATCTGCTCAAGACAATTTCCATTCCCTCCTTGACTTTGAGTATGACTCAGAAAAGGAGGAGATGTTCTCTTGATCCGTTTGAGACCTAGTCTTGGTTTTCGCACTAGGTTCACCCAGATTCTAATATGCGGAATAACGGGATCTTACTCGGAAATACCGAAACCCAAAGTAATTGCACAACTCTTTATTTCAAAGAGGGCTTTACACGTCGAACGTTAGACACACTTGTCTACGTCGAATGAACTATAAGTGTCTAAAACTCAAATAAGTTCTATGACTCTTCGATGATCTAAACTAGACCTATTACAAGGTATTTATAGTCCAATCGTATGAGTACGTATCAGACTCAATAACCTAAACGTATTAGACTCATATAACTAATCCTAAACAGATAAGCTTAGTTATACACATTCGGATCGGATTACAATTTCGAACAGGGAACGAATTCCTTTTCCTGGTCGCGAACCAATCCAGGGTCGCGAAACCTTTCCGAACACGGTTAAGGTCGCAAAGCCGTATGCGATCAAGACTTGGTCGCGAATCCGTATGCGATCAGAAGAACTATCCGACTTATGATAAGGAGTTATGCGCACTGCATCAGGCCGTGAAACATTGGCGGTGTTATCTTTTGGGTAAAGAGACGGTTGTCCACACCGACCATCAACCATTTTTGTAAAAGCATGCAACACATTTTGTTATAAATGCCATGAAACTGGTCATTCGCATGAAGCTTGTCCTTTAATGACTTCAAACTATTTTGATACTTGCTACATGCTTCAAAGGTCAAAGAAAGGATATGCTATAGCAAAGTTTGTTGGTGCACCCATGTTAAATAAAAAGAAGAAATCAATCTGGGTGCCCAAAGCTTTGATTGCTAACATCGAAAGACCCAAAAGGTTTGGGTACCTAAAAAGACTTGATTCTTTTGTTTTTGCAGGTGAACTACAAAACCGGTGGAAAATATTGGGTGCTAGACAGCGGATGTTCCGAGCATATGACCGGTAACAAGAAGTTGTTTACCTCATTAGAAGACAACTCAAGCGAAAATCAAAAGATCACCTTTGGCGACAATCGTCAAGGAAATGTGGTAGGCTTGGGTAAAATTACAATATCAAATGATCTCTCAATCTCAAATGTTTTACTTGTTGAATCTCTAAATTTTAATTTTCTTTCCGTTGCACAAATTTTCGATTTTGGATTTCGTTGCACATTTTATCCTAAAGAAGTTTTAGTTGAAAGTTTGAAAGATAATTCTTTAATTTTCAAAGGCCTTCGTTTTGGAAATTTTTATCTGGTTGATTTTAATTCAAAAGATACATCTCTTTCAACATGTCTTGTCTCTCAAACCTCAAAAGGTTGGTTATGGCATAGGAGACTCACACATGTTGGAATGCATCAACTGAAAAATCTTTTAAAACGTGATTTGGTTGTTGGCTTAAAAGATGTGAATTTCGAAAAGGATAAACCTTGCAGCGCTTGTCAAGCTGACAAGCAAGTAGCTACTTCACATCCTATTAAGCGTGTTCTTTCAACTTGCAAACCTTTGGAACTACTGCATATGGATTTATTTGGACCTTCTGAGTTCCAAAGTATCGGGGGTAACAACTATGGTTTTGTTATTATTGATGATTTTACTCGCTACACATGGGTTTTCTTTATTTCTCAAAAATCTGAAACCCTCGATGTTTTCAAAAGTTTTGCAAAATGTGTTTCAACTGAATTCGAACTTTCCATCAAGAAAATCCGTTAGCGATCATGGTGGAGAATTCGTTAATTCAAATCTAGTTGATTTTTGTGACTCTTTAGGCATTAAACATGAATTTTCTACTTCTTACACTCCACAGCAAAATGGAGTTGTAGAAAGAAAAAATCGAACATTATCAGAAATGGCAAGAACAATGCTAAGTGAGTATGATACTCCTACTCGCTTTTGGGTTGAAGCCATGCATACTGCTTGCTATTCTATTAATCGGCTTTATTTGCATCCTCTTCTAAATTTAACCCCTTATGAATTTCTTATTGGACGCAAGCCAAATATTTCATATTTTCGAGTTTTTAGTTGCAAATTCTATATCCTTAGAAAAAGAAATTTTGGTGGTAAATTTCAAAGAAGAGTAGATGAAGCCTTTCTAGTCGGATACTCTACCACTAGCAAAGCTTATTGTGTTTTTAATAAGAACACTGGTTGCATTGAAGAATCATGCGACATAGAATTTGATGAAACTAATGGCTCGCAAAAGGAGCAAGTTTCCTGTGAAGTTTCAGGTAAAGATCTCCAAGAAGCTGTGAAGAGCATTACCATTGGAGACATCAAACCAAGATAAGATGATCAAGAAGATGATGAAAATATAGAGAATGATGATCAACATGTATCATCACCTCATATTGATCCACTAGAGCAAGATCAAGAAGAAGCAGCACAAGAAGAAGCACCAAGGCAACATCAAACCATCACCAAGGATCACCCTCTAGATCAAATATTGGGTGATGTCAGTAAGGGTGTTCAAACTCGATCTCGTATTGCTTCTTTTTGTGAACATCATTCTTTTGTATCATCTCTAGAGCCTAAACATGTAGATGAAGCTCTTAATGATCCTGATTGGGTTAATGCTATGCATGAGGAACTTAATAACTTTTCTAGAAATGAAGTTTGGACTTTAGTAGAAAGACCCAAGGATCATAATGTAATTGAAACAAAATGGGTTTCAGAAATAAGAAAGATGAAAATGGTGTAGTAATTAGAAACAAAAATCGTCTTGTTGTGCAAGGTTTTTCTCAAGTCGAAGGTTTAGACTTTGGTGAAACCTTTGCACCTGTGGCAAGACTTGAAACTATTCGAATACTTCTTACTTATGCATCTAGCTTTAATATTAAATTATTTCAAATGGATGTAAAAAATGCCTTTTTAAATGGTGAGATATCTGAACTAGTCTTTGTTGAACAACCTCCTGGTTTCGAGGATTCACAATTTCCAAACCATGTGTTTAAACTGTCTAAAGCTCTCTATGGTCTCAAGCAAGCTCCTCGAGTTTGGTATGAACGACTTAGAGACTTTCTTTTATCAAAAGGTTTTAAAATTGGGAAGGTTGATACAAGTCTCTTTACAAAAATGATTGAAAGAGATTTGTTCATTTGTCAGATATATGTTGATGATATTATCTTTGGATCTACTAATGAACATTTCTGTTATGACTTTGGAAAAATGATGTCTAGGGAATTAGAGATGTCAATGATCGGAAAGCTAAGCTTCTTCCTTGGACTTCAAATCTAGCAACTCAAGAACGGTACGTTCGTGAGTCAAACGAAGTACGTGAAGGACTTGCTCAAGCGTTTTGGGATGGAAGATGCTAAAGCAATCAAAACTCTCATGGCCACAAATGGACATCTCGACATGGACAACAACAGAAAAGTGGTTGATTCTAAACTTTATAGGTCTATGATTGGTAGCTTGCTTTATCTTACTGCATCTAGGCCTGATATTATGTTTAGCGTCTGCTTATGTGCTAGATTTCAATCAGCTCCTAAGGAATGTCATTTAATTGCTATCAAAAGAATCCTTAGATATTTCAAATGCTACCCGAATTTAGGCCTTTGGTATCAAAAAATGCAAACTTTGAATGGATTGGATATTCGGATTCAGATTATGCGGGTTGCAAAATTGATAGAAAAAGCACATCTGGAAGTTGTCAATTATTGGGGAGATCATTAGTGTTATGGTCATCTAAGAAACAAAATTCTGTAGCTCTCTCCACCGCTGAAGTGGAATATGTGTCTGCAGGGTGTTGTTGTGCTCAAATCTTGTGGATGAAGCAGACATTTCTGGATTATGGAATTAAATTTGATAAAGTGCCACTCTTGTGTGATAATGGAAGTGTCATTAAAATTACTAATAATCCTGTTCAACATTCCAGAACTAAGCACATTGAAATACGGCACCGCTTTATTAGAGATCATGTGGCAAAAGGAGATATTGATGTGAGTTATATCAGAACAGATTTGCAACTAGCAGATATTTTCACCAAACCCTTAGATGAATCTAGATTTTGCTTTCTCAGAGGTGAATTGAACATAATTGATGTTTCAAATGCTAGTTGATATGTTAATATATTAAAATATATTTATTCCCTCTCTGGTCAAAATTTTGCTTCTGGTCGATTTGTTTGTCCAAACTGACAGTCAACATGACAAACTGACTGTCAGTTCCTTTGCTCAGGAGCCTGGTCATAGCCTCTGGTTGAAGTCGTTGACCATGCTGACAGTCAGTTTCATAAACTGACTGTCAGTTATGTGCTTCAATTTTGGTCGTTGCCTCTGGTCAAAGTTAGTGACCCACACTGACTGTCAGTTTAAATGAATTGACTGTCAGTTTCAAAACTCAGTTCTGTGAACTGACTGTCAGTGTTGTACACTGATTGTCAGTTCCATGTTTCTGGTTTTTGAACTGATTGTCAGTATATCATACTGACTGTGAGTTTGGGGCCCCCGAACCCTAAAAACCCTATTTCTTTTTCATGCCCCTTCGCCTCCTCTCGCCGCCGCTGCCTCTTTTCCGTCCCTTCGTCGCCTCCTCGCCGCTGTTGTCCCTCATCTCGTCGCCGATGTCCCCCTCTCGCCCCTGCACCGCCTCACCGTGCCTCCCCATGCGCCACCTCGCTGCCGCCTCTCCGCACCCTCGCCTCGCCGTGCGCTGCCGCATCGGTTTTTGCTGTCTCGCCGCCGCGCCATGTCTCTCTTAGGGTCCCCAACGTGCACCACCTCGTTGTAGTTGGTGCCGTGCCTCCTCGCCGAATCTCCTCTCGCCGCCATCATCACTTCGACGTTCGCCGGCGTCCTCTGTTCTATTTCCTCTGTTCAGGCCTCTATTTCATTTCGTTATGTCAGATCAGCCTTCTTCTTCTCGTCGCGTTGCCCGTCGGAAGAACGCTGCGAACAGCAGTCATTCAACGGGTCAGCCGACTGAGACTTGTTCCTTGCCTCCGCCCGAGCGTGTCCCCGTGGATTACTCCTGGTGGCATGCGAGTCGCCTTCGCTCCCTCCGCTCCACAAACCCTTATCTCCTGCCGCGTCCCACTGGTCGCGACACGTGCAGGGTCCTCACATTCTACACGAACCTCCATCTTGATCTGTTCACCAGTGTTTATAGCCGCGTCCCAATATTCGCTCACCACTCTCTGTCTTGGCAAACGATCGCCTCTCGCACAAGCATCGTCTCCCTGGCAAATTCTTTTGCCTCAATCGGGATTCGCGATCTAGTCGCTGATTCCTCCCTCCACTGGGCCGATGAGTCCATTCGTCAGTTCTACTCCATCGTTTTCATCTCTCCTCAGCGCGACTTTCTCACCTTCATGATAGGCCTCCAGGTTTATACTGTCATGAAGGAGCATATTGAGACCGCTCTAGGACTGGTTCGTCCCACTTCTGGGCGCCAGCTTCACACCCTTCCTGACCTCGAGCATCGGGAGGTGGTCATGCTCTATTCCGGCCCCTTCCAACTCCGTCACATTGCTGGCCTGCACCGCAATGTCGACCTGGCCCTTAGGATCCTTCGTCTCACCTTGGTCCCTATGACCGGAGACAGGGTCAGGGTCACCTATCTTGTTCTCCATGTCTTGATCTCCATCTTTCAGGAGGAGCCCTTCGACGTTGCTGATCTCATCATCAGTGAGATTCAGCACGTCCTTCTTGCCCCTCGGCGCTAGCTGGTGTATGCTCCATACATCATGGCGGTGCTTCTTCATATCCGGGCTGTCGCTTCTGAGCTCCCGCGGCCCCGTCATCCCCTGCAGTTCTACCCTCCGGGACAGGCTGATCGCCAACTCGGTGCCCGCCCTGCAGCTGCTCCTGGCCCTGATTCTCCCGCATCTGATGATGATGCTACGGGTGAGTCAGAGGACGAGGCTCCAGTTCAGGAGTCTGTTCCAGCACCGGTAGTAGATCAGGCACCTACCGGAGACACGAGCACTAGATCCGCCTCCCTCTCTCAGCTCCAGCAGATCATCCAGACCCAGCAGCAAATCCTACGCACTCAGCAGGAGCACCATTAGATGCTGCTTCGTCTGCTTGCTCAGCAGGAGGAGATTCTGCGCCAACTACCTTCTTCAGCTTCTCCAGCCCCTCGCAAGAGGGCCCATCCAGCGTCGTCGTCTCCAGGATCAGCTTCAGGTCCAGCTGCTCCAGCTCCTGCGGCACCAGCTTCTCCAGCTCCGGCCGCTACTTCTCCAGTGTCCCCAGCCGTCGACCCGACTGGATCTCCCGCAGGCTCCGGAGATACAGCAGTCCTAGGCTTCTCGGATGATGATGAGCCTTAGGCTCTTTTTGTATTAGCTCCCTTTTTGTGCTTGATGCCAAAGGGGGAGAATTATTATGACTTTATGAGTTATTGTATGACTTTATATTTTCTTGTTATGTGTTGGTTTATGATTGGCTTATGAGTATGATGTGATATGATATATATGTGTATGATATTTTGGCTTTTACTATAGGCTCTGGACTTATATTTGTGATTATTCATGTCATATGTTATTTGAGATATCATGCATACACTCAGGGGGAGTCAGGGGGAGTTATTCATTTTTATTTTTATCAAACACTTTTTGTCATCAATCATCAAAAAGGGGGAGATTGTTGCATCTAGGCCTTTATGCCTAAATCTAATTTTGATGATTAATGAAGACAAGTGTTTCAGACTAATTGTGTTTTTGAGTCACTTGATACAGATCTATATTGGGAAGACATGCAAGATGATGAGAATTAATCCAACGTCAAAAAGAAAAGCACAAGTCGCAAAGCATAAGAACGAAACGCAAATCGCAGGACTAAAGATGCAAAGGACCTAAGGTAATACTTGATTTTATTTTTACCGATCTCGGCATCTGGAGTTTGATCAGTTTAGAATCTTATTTCTTAGTTTTAACAGTACTATAAAGAGGGGTTGCAAGTCCTCTCTACATTTCCAGCATAAACCGAGAAACTACTAGGTCATTGCATTGCATTTGTTTCGGTTGGATTTGATTTGGTTTTTCAGTTGAGTTTTTAACAGCATAAGAGGTTTTGTATTTTCTAGAAAGATCTAGACAGATTTGGTTTTTGCTTCTGTTAACAAAAAGATAGCCCTTTAAATTATCTTTCCAACGAGCATAAATCACTTAAAGCAGATCTCTGGATTAAATGTTATGGCTGTTTTTATTCATACTGACTGTCAGTGTGCTATATTGACTGTCAGTTTGAATGTTAGTCTAGTTAAACTGACAATTGTCCAAAGAACATGTTTTTTGTGCCAAAATTTTTTGACCTATACTGACTGTCAGTTTGCATTTCGACCTCGAGCTGTTGTTTTGGAGTTACTGTTTTAACTGGTAGATTTTGTGGTCCATACTGACTGTCAGTTTGTGATACTGATTGTCAGTTTCTACCTCAATGACTGACAAAAATCACAGATAAAACTTTACTGGTCATATAAGGACACTGACTGTCAGTTTGTGTTATTTTATTTCCATATACGACCTCAAACAGCTAGCTGAGTTTTCTCCGGATTTTACTTCTTTCTGGTCGTGACCCAAACTGACTGTCAGTTTGTAAGACTGACTATCAGTTTGCACTGCTGCTTTTGTTTTCGAGCACCAACGGCTCTTTTGATTCTTGAGGCTATAAATAGAGACTTTGAGCAGTTGTTTTAGACACCAAGCAGCCTCCCTCTCATACATACACTTGAGCATTCATTTTGGAGTTAAAATCTTGATCTTTTGATCAAGTCATGAGCTTTTGAGATCCACCGAGTTTTCAGTTTGCATTTTCTTTGTATACTTAGAGTTTCTCGGTGCGTGTTGGAGGTCTAGAAGAGACCTTGCTGCTCATTACTCTTGGTGAACACCCTCACCTAGACGGTTTGGTGGCGTGGCCGTTGACCTCTCTACTTTAGAGATTGTTGGAGAGGCTCGGCGTGTTTGTAAAAGACATCGGTGATCGCCTTTCCGGAGTGGACAAGGAGCAAGCACTAGTGAGTAATATCCTTCGTGGATACTGAAGCAAGACTCATTCATTTGAATGCTTCAACGAGGATTAGGGGAGACCGGGCGAGTCTCCGAGACCTCAGAAAAAATCTTATGTTTGTCTTCTACTCTCTTTTATTTTGCAGTATATATATTCTTTTGTTCTTTCTTTGCGAATGTTCTTTTAAATTGAAGTTTTTAAAAGCCTCCTATTCACCCCCCTAGTCGGCATCCTCGATCCTACAACCGGGAGTTTTATTAAATCGAAGGGCTCAACTAAATCAAAGACTTAATAAAGATAATTAATCGAGAGCTTTACGAAGTCCTAGGAACCAAAGATCCACACAAGACCCTACTGTCAGATTCCACTCTGACGCGGAAGAATAAAGAACAGAAAGCACAAACTTGTATTTTATAATTCAATTGAGGATTAATAAAGAACAGGTCTATTTGTACATGTTTCTTGTCCTTTTCATATTTTTTTTATATTTTCTGTCGAAATAAAATGGCACGCCTACAAATAAAAAAAAAGAGAAATTCCTCAGAGCCAAAATTTCTTTACCAAACAGTCGGTATGTGGAAGAATAATTGCCTCGGTAGCTTGTCGCGTGTACAATATCTCATGGTGCGTTGACTCATCGTCAAGTCGCATGGCGATGGTTATGTTCTTCCTAATTCTATAACGTGAAGATCAAGCCAATTTAGTTGCTCACATATATTCTGTACGTGTGCGCATATCAATGTAGGATTTAAACCTACAACTTGCAGCTATTGAGATTTAAGATCTATCTCCAACTGACTCCAGTTGCCATACTAAATAGACTACAATCAGCTGGCCTCACAGAAACTATTTGGATGGTCAGTTAAAATCATGGCCAATTTTGCACACAAGGCCAGGACTATATGTGCTTTCAATTTCCTTTCACAATGTGTAGCAAGTACATGGATCTTAAGTGAACGGGCATCATTTGACGCTTTTGCATCTGAATGCTATCAATATTGCCAGAAAATTTCAAGAGTGCATTTTATTTTCCCCTATATGAACGAAACATTAAAAACCCATCAGTAACCAAGGAATATGTTTTCCTTCCTGCAATGAAGCAAAATTTTTTTCCTGACTCAGGATTTCACAGTAGGCTGCAGTAATATAATAAAAGCAAATGCTACTTTGTCGTTGTCTCTTGCTGCCAAAAACTACTCTAATGAACAAGATATTTGCATGGTACAATTGTTGAAATGAGAGGTAAAACCACCCACAAATGAAAGTATCAGAGGTAATAAAAAGTTAAGCCACAAGGACTTGAGTGGCTGATCATGAGTTACTTCCCTTATCTCAAAAGCAAGGAATCAATATGTCATATTTATGGAATGCACGAAACTGTGTTCAGCAATACAATTGTGCGAACCTGTCTTGTTGAATTCAGAGATAATGAAATTCTTGTTTCAAATCCCATGCTGTTCGTGTTTCTATTACATCAAGGCCAAGAAGAGCAAACCAAAAGAGGAAGACAAAGCAAGTGTAAAAGCAGTCTGTTGCCGCATCCATTTCACTTGGGTATATATGCTGTCTGTTGCAACATCCATCTATGTGAATGAGAGCATAGAACTCTGTGATCAAGATGTAAGATGTTAAACTGTCATCGAAATCAATAAAGTCTGCCACTACTTAGTTTTTTTTGTCTTTCTCCTTGGCTTCTGCTTTATGGATGCCCATCTCCTGCATTTGTTGTTCAACAGGCACAAGACCAGTCTGTGCTAGAAACCTACAAGATGGAAATCAGTTGTTCAATGAAAAGTGTTCATCACCATGAATGCTAGGTGTTGTGTGTGTGTGTGTGCACTCACTCTCTCCTGTGTGCGCGCGCACATGCGTGTCAAAGTTCTAAAAAGGGATATCGGGTTTGTACCGGTTGGTTCTATATATATTTCAAAAAGTCCAAATTACATTCAAAATATAGTTAAATTACAGTATTTCATGTGCACTATTATTTTATTTAAAGGTCTTATAGTTATAATAATCCAAAATAGAACAAATCGCTAAATATTTAGAAGGAATATAGACATAGGTTTAGTATATGATATTTATATTAGTCATTTTAGTTTGAATTTGCTAATTTTGAACATAAATAATTTAATATGAGTTTGTCAAGATCATATTTGCAATCAAGTTATACAACTAAGATATTGGATAGTACATATTGTATACCTGTCTGGACAAGTTGACCACCTAAAACGATATACCGGACGATATATCAAACCATATAAACAATATTTAGGAGAGAGAGAGAGAGAGAGACCCATTAAGAAGAACAAATAGTACTGCACCAATGGTGACGAGCAAAAGAACATGCCCGACAACTACAAAATCACTCCAAGAAAATGCAAGAGCAAACATTGCAGTAAGACTGAAGGCCAGTAGCAAAAATGTGATCTTCAGCACAAACCATGTGGGAGCCTAGACAGCAAGATAATAACATTAATAAGGATTTCATTGATTTGCATAGTCAAAAACTAATAATTGAAATGAAAAAAGATCGAAGTTAAAATTAAGATTGAGTAGGATGAATACTTTGGAGTAATTCTTACATTCACACCAGAAGACAAAGCTCCCACTAATACAGCTTCTGCGGAAGATATTTCCTTTGAGGAATGCCCCTCCATTCCTTTTCCAAGGCTACTAGCACTGGGTGAAATAATAAAAAAAAAATTATATATGCATACCTGTTTTGGATTATTCTTAATTTCCAGAGTTCAAGACAAGAGAACGAGGTAGAGAGCATTTGCATTGTTTTCCAATATGACCTTTTGTTCTCCTTTAGACAAAAATGACCATGTAGACAGCAATGTCACGAGAGCACCAGAAACAAAATCACTGTAACAAATATAATTTCTCTGGATTGAAGTGATGCAAAAAAGAAAAGGTCTCATAATTGAAATGTAAAGTAATATGCAAAGTTACTGTGGCACCCAAGCGATACGAGATGCCTCAGTTGTGCCTGGACACCTAGGTGCTGGCCTGAGTGACAATTAAGCGATACATTTCATTCTTTTCTGGCCTTTCCTCCCTTTCCTTCTTCCAGCCTTTCCTTCCTTCTTTCTCCCTTTCCTTTTTCTTCCTTTCTTCCTTTCTTCATCCTGCCTTTTCCTTCCTTCCTTTCTTCCTTGCTTTCCTTCTTCCCGTCCCTTTCCTTCTTCCTAACAATGACGGCGACGGGGGTGACAAATCACGATGGCAACTGTGGACAGCAGATGGCGACGGCCTAGGCAGCTGCCCCAACGAACTGGGTGACGCCTGGAATGCCCAGGCAACCGCCTAATCAGCATACAGCGAGGCGAGGTGTCACGGCATCCACCCTCGACCAATTGGATGCCTAGGCGACTCCGTGATAGCATTGGTAATATGCTCAACTAAAACTTCCATAAGTTGCTCATGATAGAACCGCAGGATATAATAACACTATTAGATGAGCTTAGTTTTGAATATAAGTCCTGTTTAGGGTTTTGGTGATTAATGACAGAACAAAACTAACGCGTTTATTCCAATTGAATTAAGTTTCAGGTCAAAGCATGATAATGTCGTGACAAAAGTGAGAGATGGCAAAAACACCATGACTAATGGCCAAGATAAAGATGAAGATTAAGATTCATTTCTTAGGCTTTTATCGGTGGTGAAGTCGATCGGATTCATTCTTTAAATTTTAGATTTATCGATCGTACTATTAAGAGGGTGTAACCCTAGTAGCTTGATCCATCTAATACTTTGAAGCTCAAGTACATACTTATATGGTCTAGGAGCAAATTAGGGCAGAGCATGAATTTTAGAGATAAAAATTGTGCACTAATTCACTAGAGACATGAATCTGTCTGGGCACAAAATGTCTGATATGGCCGAACAAAATCCGATATTGTCGGACAATGTCCGGCTAGTACACAAACTTGGTCGTGACAGTAAAAATCTTGGTCGCACCAATAAAAGAACTAATTGAATCAGTAAAACAGAAACTTGATCGTAACATTAAAAATCTTGGTCACACCAGTAAAAGACTGATAGTTTCGATAAAACCAAAACTGGTCGTATCAGTACAAGATCTGTTTATGGTCGTATCAATTCAAACCTAGTCGTATCAGTACAAGACCTAGTCGTAGTCATATCAGTACAAAACCTGGTCGTATCAGTACAAGACCTGGTAGTGGTCGTATTAGTACAAAACATGGTCGTACCAGTAAAATAAGACCTGATCATGGTCATATTTGTACAAAACAAGACTTGGTCGTGGTCTTATCTGTACAAAACCTGATCGTACCAGTAAAACACCTATTCATATTAAGGTTCAGCAAAAATGAATCCAGAGATACATTCATTCGATCTATTTGTCTAACTTGGCCGGACTTTGTCTAAAATAACCAGACAAAGTACAGGCAATACCATCGCAACAAATGTCTTTGAATTAAATGTAATTAGAGATGTCTACATCTGTTCGAACCATTTGTCTGGCCAAGTATGTATTCGTCCGGCCTTCACAAGTTTGTGTCGAACGGTCACTGAGAAGTGTATTAATTGTCCAACGGTCACAACTCACATGTACTAGCCGGACAATGTCTGATTTGGCCGGACAAAGTCTGACTAATGCAAATTTCGTCTGAAACTTGCAAACGACTATTTTTTGTTGGAGGGCTAAATACACTTCATATGGCATTCACTCCATAGCTTTTTGGCACTTATAAATCATTGCTAGTTGATTGCAAAACTTAGAACATTCAATTCTCCATCCAATTCAAAAATTCTTGCATCTAGAACTAGCAAATTGTATTTAATACATTAGTTGCATTGAAGAGCTAGCCTAGAGAGCAAATTGTATTGCATATTAAGTTTCTTGTGTAGAAGTGCATAAAGTGAAGGAGTTTAATTTGTTACTCTTGGTGATTGTCGTCACCTAGACGACCCAGAGTCTGACGATCTCTTCATCGACGATGTTTGTCGAAGAGACCCGATGTGATTGTGAAAGGTTTGGTTGCTCACTTTTCCGGAGAGGACGGGAGCAACCAAAGTAGACAACGGAGCTAGACTCATCCGTTGAGTGTTTCAACGAGGATTAGGAGACACCAGGGCGAGTTTCCAAGATCTCGGGATACATCACTTGTGTTTCATTCTCGCTCTCTTTTCACTCTTGTTTTCTCTTGTTGGTTTGATTGAGTTCTTATTCATACTCACTTAGTTCTTTTAGGCTTTGATTTGTTGGAAAACCGATTTGTTATTCTCATTATTGCAAAAATTGCTTTCACACAAAATTTTTTAAAAGTCTCCTATTCACCCCCCTTTGATCGGCATCCTTGATCCTATACTTACTACCATAAGGATTACAAGCATCAAATCATACCGCCTACAGCAATCACAACACATCCCACTGAAGATACATGGCACAATAATGTACGCGGCAATGGCATAAAAAAGAAATTATGAGCAGCATATTTCAAAAATAATTTAGAGAAAGAAATAAAGAAAGGAATAATGTTCTTATCAGTTGGAAACCATCCACTGCTTGCTTTGCAAGCATCATATCATACCGCCTATAACAATCATGACACATCTCACAGAAGATACATGACACAATAATGTACACGGCAATGGCATAAAAAAGAAATTATGAGCAGCATATTTCAAAAATAATTTGGAAAAGGAAGGAAAGAAAGGAATAATGTTCTTATCAGTTAGAAACCATCCACTGTTTCCTTTGCACCCAAATTTGCACATGTCCAACAATGTTCAAAGAGTACAGTAAATTTAAATAATAGGTAACTGTTTGATTCAGTGAAATAAACAATAAAATCATGCATATTTCCATTACTGATAATGTTCAGCACAAATGGAATTAATTTCATATGTATAACGAGAACTATCTAACAGTGCCTTTTATGGCACTCCATGTGTGTGCATGGGATTTTTTTTTTTTTTTGGAACTAAAAGACAGAGGCACAATCTATCTTATAACTAAACAAAACAACAAGATGTCATACAGAGATCCCTCCCACACCGCATATTATTGATATGTACTAGGTAATTATAAAGATGATTTTATTCTTGTTATATTCATGAACTTTTGAATAATATGTTATATTATTTTTTAAATAAATTATCGTCTTGTTATTAGTAAATGTGTGACTTATTCATGAAACTCTTAATTTATTTGATGATATTATTCTATAAAATCCCGGATATATTATCATTAAATAGGACATAAATAATTAATTAATCAGCACATATTTTGATTGATGGTCATATTTCATAGAGCACATATGAGATATCAAATCAATGTGGACACATGTTGGAGAATATGATTAACCCACTTTGAGACATTGTCGGACTTTATCATATGTGTTAGTAGCTGGTCTCAACTAATATTTATGATTGATCCTTAGACTTGATATCACTTTTGTTCATATATGTATAGTAGTATATTTTAGTGCTACCAAACACTACTCTTAATTGGGTGATTATAAAAATAATACTTAGGTATGCTATGAATCATGTAGAAGAATGTGAAAGGTCAAAATAGTATTTTTCCCTAATATAACGAGAGATATTTCTCTGAGCCCTTCAACATAGATGAACTAAGAAGTGTATGATCATGCCATATGTGATTGAGTGTCAATTACAGGAAGGTCAATTCATTATGAGATCGAGAAATAATTCAATAGTGCAAAGGTGGCATGTATCTTGTCTTGGGTTTAATCTGGTATCATATAGCAAAGAAATCTGCATTATACAAGTTCGTAGGATATGATTTTCATGTATGTTCAGATGGTCGTTATGTCCTACTAGGGACCACTATCAACTCGAAGTTCAAGTAGGTGTTTTCATGCCATGACCAAGTATGCATGAATCTGTAAGATCATACACTTAACAGGTTGAAACAACTCAATACACATTGGATCCGTTATGGGTTTCATGTCACATTAGGAATCCTCACATAGGACTCCACCTGCAAGGCTCTATATAAAGGCAGGCGTGGTGGGTTTTCGATATTCAATCTAGACAAACCCTAGTCGCTGCCTCGACCAAAGCGACAGCCCCTAAATCATAATGATGTGTGACGGTGCTAGCACACCATCGCATGACGTTCCACCCTGGAATGTGGGTATATTGGTAGAGGCGCTACTATCACTATTGCACTGATCAATACGATCTACGAGCGGTTTCTGTGTTCCACGAGCAGTTGTCGAGATCCGAACAACTATTTGGATCAGTTGCTGGACGCGCACATTGTTGGATCAATCGCCACTCCAACTCTCCTTCCGCTCTTAGTAACAATCTAATCTATTGTCTAACACTTACAGTTTTCGAGTAAAAATTTTTGAAATTCACACACACACAACCCCATCCCACCCAACCCCTACTGAAAAATATATTAAGAATCAAAAAAACATGGGAAGAGACAGAACTGTAAAATAAGAATAGAAACAACAAGAATGAATTGACAGTATACATGAAAGATAAATGGAGCACGAGATCAAATAGGTCTACAATTAATCCATAACTCCAGTGAACCCCAATTCTTCAAAGAATGCCACAGGCATCAAAATATCCCAGTCTAAAAACTCAGTCCTACATTGTCTAAAAACCCACTCATTCCGCATAACCATAACTCTGAAGGATATTCAATGACCACCAGATTCTAATAATGGCAAAAAAATTTGGGATGGTTGTTCTAATACTCATTCAAAGAGGAAAATTTTCAGTTGTAATGTAGAGTATTTGATCAGCAAAGGGTGAACTGCAAAGACAATAAAATTAAGAGTGAACTGCAAAGGGTGTACCTATGGTTTCACATTTTTGCAAACATCTACTTGTGATCTCAAAATTGACCCACTGAATGTTATGGCCTGGAGTTGTCTCTGCCACACCTGACAGCACTCCTCTGCTAGTTTGTCAGTTTAGGCTTACATAGGCAACCAGAGAAGGGAAAATACTATAATATCCATGTACACAACAGGGGATCAATTCTGAAAACACAGTTTGACTTGTGTTACCTTACAAAGGAACTGCAATGCCATGCCAATTATAAATATTGTGATTCCAAATATACATGTACATTGCTAGTGTTGTCTAATTTGAAACCTCAATTCAGAATCCATCGCATTAGGCACCAATTGCTCATAATAGCCCTTCCAGAAACATTCAAGCAGACTGAAGTTCTTTTTTTAAAAAAAAAAAATTAGAACTGCTACGCTAATATTCCATTTTAAAAGTATTAACTAGCTATTTCTCTCAAGTCGCAGTTTGCAACAAGTTTAAGGCAAGTGCCCCAATTCAGAGCACAACCATCCTAAGGTAGTCTGGAAATAAACATAACAACAATTGTAGATCACATTGAGTTCTTCAAAGAAGATATCCAAATTTGGCCGATGCCCCAAATTGCCTCACTCCACCTGTGCCAAAATTTGGCCAGCCAATTTTGGGGTACCCAATTTTGCCACCCCGGAATTGACCATGAATTGGCAAGGTTTTTGTACAGGAATTGGCCAAATTTCTAGTCGGCAACAAACAAAACACTTTCCAATTTGTCAAATTTTAGCTAAAAATGAATAGGTAAGTGAAACAAATTTGCAACAAGTCCAAGCACGGACGCACACAGGAACTGGATCTAATCAGAAAGATTAGGGGAAAGTGAAATACATCAAAGCTTACCAACAAATATTAGAACGGGGTTCTCCAATATGGGAGGAGGACGAAAAGAAGGAAAGACTATGCGGTGGAGGAGCTCCTCGCTTCTGGTGGTTTTTGGAATAGATGGAGCAACGAGAAGGTGGAGAGGTGCCTGAGCAAGAAGCGAATAGAGATGTACGCATCTGCTCGAAAAGAGCTGGAGTTATTTTATTATTATTTTTCCAAGGCTCTTAGAAGAATATTCTCCGCCACGTCAGTGAAGAGTCTCCACCATTAATTTTTTCCTCTTCAATACATAGACTCTTTTTCTTCCTCTTCAATGCACAGACTCTTCGAGAGTTCCAAGAGCCTCCCTCTCCAATATAAAGGCTTTTGAAGAGACTCTTGGGTGGACCCCACGTATTAAATATATAATTTCGGTTTTACCATCATATTAATAATTACATAATCTATATAAATAAATTAAAAATTGTACGACAATATTTTCAACATATAAAAATATAATTTGCGGATCGAAAATTCGGCATAACGAAAATAAATATTTGTATTAAATTTGGTACAACAAAAATAAATATTTTTATTACATTGGATAGTTGGACATAACATTAAACGTACGACATTGCATACATGCATTGGTATTGAAACTTGAAATTTAACATCGACGTGCAAATAAAAAATACTAGAAAAGCGATATATAACGACTAATTTCCGTGGACACCTCCAAAACACTCCCAAATGTGTTCAATCAAATCTATTTTGAGCGCTGCATGCATCGGTTGAGCCTGAATGTTGGTGTTTCTCTGGATCACATCAGCGAAAGCAGTTGTACTGCCATGTTGGATATTAGGCGGTGTTACGGTGGAAGTCCTTTGGATGTCTTCGAAATCGTAGAGTGGCCCGTCAAAATCTCGCTCATCCTCAACGATCATATTCTGTAGTATGACACATGCCCTCATGATTTTCGCGAGAGTTGAGCGTTGTCAAAAGCGTGCGGGGCCATGCAGGATGGCAAAGCGGGATTGTAGAACTCCAAATGCTCGCTCCACATCCTTCCTTGCTCCTTCTTGATGCTGCGCAAACAGTCTGTGTTTGTCTGTTTGCGGCAGGGGTACCGTCTTCACAAAGGCAGCCCACTCTGGGTATATACCATCTGCTAGATAGTATCCCATGTTGTACTCGTGCCCATTGATGAAGTACTGTACTTGAGGAGCTCGTCCCTGCAAAATATCGGTGAACAAGGGGGATTGGTTCAACACATTTATATCATTGTTGGAGCTGACAACACTAAAGAAGGCATGCCATATCCAAAGGTCCTGGGAGGCGACCGCTTCGAGTATAATGGTTGGGACTCCGTAATCGCCGCGAGTAAATTACCCTTTCCATGCAACTGGGCAATTTCTCCACTCCCAGTGCATGCAGTCTATGCTTCCGAGCATTCCCGGAAATCCGCGCGCCTCTCCTTGTTGCAATAGGTGTTGCATGTCTTCGACGGTCGGGCGTCGAAGATATTCCTCGCCGAAGTTGTCGATCACTCCGTCGACGAATTTCTTCAAGCATTCGATTGCTGTGGACTCGCCAATCCGTACGTACTCGTCGACAGCATCGGCAGAAGAACCGTATATCAACAAATGAATGGCTGCTGTGCACTTCTATAATGGAGACAACCCTCGGCGGTTAACGGCATCTACTCTCTCGGTGAAAAAGGTGGACCACTCACCAAGAGATCCGACGATACGAAGAAAGAGGGGTCTGCTCATCCGGAACCTCTGACGAAACATGTGGTCGGGGTACACCGGATCTGCGCAGAAGTAGTCCGCCATGAGCCGAATATGGCCGGTTTCACGGTCCCTGTTGATGTATCGTCTGCCACCGCGCCGATGACGGCGCGAGGTAGAAGCCTATAGCCTTGCTTGTATACCGGCAAGCACACGCTCTTCTAACTCTACCATGGCGGGATCTGGGTTGACGAATCCCGCAAGGGCACTCCGTAAGGTATTTACAGACTCTTCGTCTTCACTGTACGAGCTTGAACCAGAGCTGGAGGGCATGTTTGAGGGAGAGGGATTTCAGAATGAGAGGGATTTGACAGTGAGGAGTATTGGTGGGGATGAGAAATATGTGCACAGTCGATTCGGTTTATATAGGCCAGGTTGAATATCCCAACGGCTATTTTTCAAACTCCAACGGCTATTTTCCAAAAAGATGAGTGCAACGGCTATTTTTCAAACTCCAACGACTATTTTCTGAAAAAATGAGTGCAACGACTAATTTCCAAAAAGATGAGTGCAACGACTAATTTTCGAACACATGAGTCGAACGCCTACTTTCAAAACATATGAGTCCAACGGCTACTTTCAAACACATGAGTCAAACGGCTATTTTTCAAACATATGAGTCCAACGGATATTTTCCAAACTTATTTCAATTGCAGAAAAGAAGGATACATAGGTGTACAACGACATCTCAAAAATAAAATGCTACACTACTCAGCCTAGTCTAGTTTGGCCTCCCGGATCAAATTTTTTACAAACTTCAACGCTTCCGCATGATCCTGCACCAACAACCATTAAACTGGACAACTTTTCTGTTAGTCCGGAGCCAGTGGTCTTTGCAATGCTTGACCTCCCTTCTACGGTTTCGTGGGCTGATCGCGTTGTACTCGCAGCCACACTCGCCCAGTACGTGTCAAACTTTTTGCTATTCCCATCGACTGAGTCCAACAAGTTGTTCAACCACGCACTTATCTGCGCAACCGAATTATAAATGGTGTGATAAAAAATGGATGTAAGAGTTTCAAATAAAATCCAACAAAATGTTGAAATAATTCCTTCCACAACATCTGAATGTCAAAACGGAATACTCACAAGTTGAAGATCGTCGGCCGGTTGCCAAAGCAACCCGCCTGCGCCCGGCAGGACCCGGGAGACTATGGTCGTCGTCGTCGTCCGCTCCGAGCTCCGGCGTAGATTGTGGCATACTCACGTCTGGGGGGGATGGGGATCGGGATCTGAGATTTTGCCCTACTCCTAGCGGTGGCGAGGGATGACCATACCAAGCCGGAGCACCAACAAAATGATAGTTTGGCCCATACGATGCAAATGGATGGCCTTGTGGAAATGAGTGCGGTGGTGCATATGCGGCGGGATGCGGATATGGAGGAGCATGTGCATAATGCGGGCCGGGGGGTAGACAGGATACCCGGACGGAAAAGATGGTTGTGGAAAATGAAGATTAGTGGGTGGATATGGTGGAGGATTTGAATTACCTGGTATTTCTGGATTTTCTCTAGTTGTACTAGGAGAACTAAGCCAGTTTACGAAACCCTCAGGAGGATTATTATCCATATCGACGCCTAAAACTAATTTCGGTGCACAAAGTGTGTGAAAATGGGTGTGTAAAATGTTGTAAGATGGGTGAAATGGGTGTGGTGAAGTGAAGATATGAAGCATCTATTTATAGACAGAATTCTGTGAATTTTTCAGATTTTTTTTGAATTTTTCAGAATTTTTTAGGATTTTTATGGAATTTTTGGTAATTTTTTAATGAAAAAAATTAAATAAAGAGTAACGGCTAATTTTGCAACGGCTAAAACTCCAACGGCCAGAAATTCCGCCACTGACAAGTGGGCCCATCCAAAAAACGACCGTTGGATCGCTTTAAAAACCGAAACAAAATCCATCCGACCGTTGTGAGCTAAAACAATCACTTACAAGTGGGCCCCGACAAACTTTGTCCCCACATGTCATAGGTGTTTGCGTGTGTGAGTGCGGTAAAGGCGGACCGGCCGAATTAACCTGACGTTTTACTGTAGCTGGGCCCACAAACCTCGTAAAAATACTGTTCCTCGCGCCCGTTGGTTCGACCACAAGCCTCCAACGCGTTGTTCGACCAACGCTCGCAGAGGTGGGGCCCGCCCTCGCCACGACCGCCTGCTTGAGCGGCTCGGCACTGTTCCGCGCGTCGCTCGCGCGAGGCCGACGGCGGCTTCGACCAGCAAGCGCCTCGTTGTGGTTGCGCGTTGGAGTTCGCCTTATAAGACAGAGTCCAATGTTAGAGCCCGAACGAAACCCGAGCCGCCCTTATAGCCACGTCAAGCCAAAAAGCGTGGCGAGGCGTCCACTGCCTCAACATCTGCTAGTGGGGCCCACGAAGTCGAGTGCCGTTCGAAACGTACTTTGGGCCATCAGTCGGCTCCTGAAGACGTGTTCTATGGGCTCACATGCTCGCTACTGTGCAAGGCCAATCCATGCATGCACGGCAATTGACAGTAGGGTTGTGCATTCCGTTTATTTGGTTTTTTCAGTTTTATTTTTTTTTGGTATTTTTAAAATTTTGATATTGTACATTGAATATCATATTTAATAAAAAATATTTCAGTTCGATTTCGATAAATAACAAATTTATCAAATCATCGCGAACTATATTTTCGATTTGATAATTTTCTAATAGCATATCAAATTTACCAAATTCTTTACTCACAAAACAAATAAATGAGAGTTTGAGACTGATGAAGAATTAATTTTCACATTAATTGAGGAAACTCTATAATCTAAAAATTCTAACATTTAATCAATAAAAAAAATCTATATCACATATTTGATGAGTCTAAATTACAATAATGCATATTAATTATTTATATATTAGACATTTAAACCCTATAACAAATACAACTCTAAATTTTTGAATTCAAATGTATTAATCTCTATCTATGTTATAACCATTTTAAAAAGGAGTTTATGGCACAATTGCACAGAATTATCAGCAAGTTTTCTTTTCTAAGAACAAATTAAGAAAAAAAAAAAACCATTCTTGGAAAAATGACACCGGCAGTGAAATTTCCTTGCCTGACCAGAGACCGACAACTCAACTCAAGACCCAACCTCACCCACGCGCACGCGCACCAAGATCGGAGCCTCCCCCTCCGCCCCCGGCAAGAGATGGATCCTGCCGCCGCCTCGCTGCCGGCGGCCACCACCACCACCAGCACGACCCTCCTCGACACCCTCGGCGGGGAGGTGCTGGGCGTGATGTCACCCGTCTCCATCTGCATGCTCCTCGTCGTCCTCGTCGTCTCCGTCCTCTCGCCCCCCAACTCCTCCTCCGCGGCCGCCGCCACCCCTCCCCCCGTCACCGTCGCCACGCTCGTCTATTTAGAGCCCCCCTCGGACATGCCCGGTCAGAAGCTCCTTGGCGCGCTCCTCGACGCTGCCGTCCTCGTCGTGCTCGTCGCCGCCGTCACCTTCGGCCTCGTCCTCCTCTACTACTACCGCTGCACCGGCTTCCGCAAGAACTACATGCGGTTCTCCGCCTTCTTTGTGCTCTTCTCCATGGGCGGCGCCGTCACGGTCGCGCTCCTTCGCCGCCTCGGCTTCTCCCTCGACGCCGTGTCCGCGCTCCTCCTCCTCGCCAATGCCTCCCCCACCGTCCCCATCTTCGTCCGCCAGGCCTACATCGTCGCCCTCGCCGCCATCGTCGCCACTTGGCTCTCCAGGCTCCCCGAGTGAACCACCTGGGTCATGCTCATCGCGCTTTCCGTGAACGACCTCGTCGCCATTCTTGCACCGCGGGGCCCGCTCTAGATTCTTGTCGAGCTGGCGTCGTCCAGGGATGATGATCTCCCAGCACTCGTCTACGAATCGCGGCCCACAGTCGGCCCGGCTGCGGGCTCTTCTTCTTTGAGAGGAGGGGTCTAGAATCTAGAAAGTTCGTTTCGGTTCAGTTTTGTCTTTTTGGTTTTTTTTAAAAACCAAAACTGTACCAAATAACATAAATAAGTAAAGAGAAATACCGAACCGGATATCGTATACCACGTAAATTGCTATTTTTGGTTCGATTCGGTTCAGATTTACACAGCCCTACTGATAAGTGGGATCATTTTATCGTGGGACCCAATATCAATGATAGAATGTGTGGTAACACTTGTCATTTTAGTGTGCGAGATGCCAGATGTGAACCTCACAAACTGTATGTGTGGATTATGGGTGCACTTGCCTCAAGTGTCGTGTGTATGAGTGTCATTTTGCCCAAGGTCACTGAAAGCTAGGTCTAAAGTTGTTTCAACTTACCTATTAGTTTCAGTTTCTTCTTTCTTTTTATTTTTTTCATTTGTGGCAAGAAAAAGTAATTAAATTATTTCATGAGGCAGCTACAGTGAATGAAAGTGGGTATGTTGTCCTCCTGGCCCACATGTCAGTGACTTAGGCTGAATCTATAGTCAAATATAGCTGTTGAGAGTTTTTTGGAGTAGGTCAGGCATGTTAGTGGTTAAAAAATAGCTGTTAAATATAGTCGTTAATCATATATTAATTGTGTTAGGGCCAAAACAATCTAAAAAATTTCATATGGATAGTAATCCTCCAGTGATTTCGTAAATTGGTTTAGCAAATCTAATGTAGTTGCAAAAAACCCAAAAACACCCAGTAGTGAAAACCCACCTAATTTTCCACCTCTCCCTCCATATTCTATGTATTATTCACCGTATGCATAGCCCCTTTTGTATGCACAGCCATATCTGTATGCACAACCCCCTCTATATTGACAATCCCTTCCAAATCCATAAGGGCCTTACACCCCTTACGACCAAAATTTTCATTTTGTCGAGATGCCGACCAATCCTACACAGTTCTCACCACCACAGCCCCATATACCAAAAAGTCATAGTCTATGTCAGTGTTCGATAGCGGTACCCCACATTCCACACTTCAAGTTGTTGTCGACGACAACAACGGCGGTGGCAATGTTGTTGCAAATGCTAGAGGACATACTAAGCAAATATTTTGGTTGCAAGATGATGACATACAACTTGTGAGTGCTTATTATAAATTAAAATTTCGTCAATTTAATCTTTTTCTAACATTAGCTTTCAAATTTGTAAACAATTTATTTTTCCCATCTTCCAAGTTAGTGCTTGGTTGAATAATTCTCTTGATCCAATTGACGGCAACAATAAAAAATTTGATATGTACTGGGGAAAGGTCGCGGCGACACACAATGTGTCCAGTTCGAAAAGTTATAAAAGAGAGGTCAAACATTGCAAGGACCGTTGGCAAGAAACTAACAAATAAATTATTCAATTCAATGGTATTTGATATAGGCTAAAGGAGTTATATGCTAGTGGTTGTTTGGACAACCAACTGATGGCCCAGGCACATGAAATGTACAGAAAGGAGGTGGGCCATCCTTTTGTCATAGAACACTAGTCAACGATCGTTCAAGATTATCCAAAGTGGTGCAGAACCTACATCGACAGCCTGAAAAGAGCCAAAGTGAATAAATTTGGTGCATACACATCATCATCAAACACAGACGATGTGCTAGCCGAGAAGACATGGCCCGAAGATCACAATGCGGTGCAGGAGAAGCGAAAGGGGAAAGGCAAGTTATGAGAAACTTCGGTGGTCGTCAAATGAAACATAGAGAGCATCATCAAAACGAACACATATCATGATGAATTGGATAAGGATGCTCTTCGTGTGGCCTCCTCCTAGCAGGACATGGCTAAAAGGAATGAATAGACAACCTTTGTCAAGTCATTAACAAAACTAGTGACGCCGACATGGCTTAAAGGTAGGGGCGGACATACGGGGGTGGTGGCCTAGGCACCACACCCCCCCCCCTCCGACCTCACCGGTGCCGTAGTAATGCCCTTGCATCGTCTTCTACTCCTCTGGTGAAGGCAATGCTTGCAACCCTCGGTGCTCCCACAGGCTGCAGCACACAACTGCTCTAGCCGATTAGGCCTTGGGCGTTTGGCCTGCTCACCTATGGAGTTGTTGTCACCCATCACCAGAGCCTTGCCTGCAACTGTAGCCAATCATGGGAAGCCAACCGTTGCCCAATGGTTCCAAACCCAATCGTGCAGCACAATCCTATGTGATGTTCTCATCTCATATATCAATTTCGCCTTTTGCTTTTCTTGATGCAAAATGAGGGCATGTCCCTTACAGAGAGTATAATAGTAAAGGCTAATTAAACTAGTGCCACTCCAAAATGATATGAAGGCTGGGGAAGAACATAATTAATTTGTTATGTTTGTGTGTTTTTTGTGTTGTATTTGATTTGGTATCTATAGAAGAAAAATAGATTGGATAATTGAACTCTTAGGGGCTGATTATGCACTCACACAACACAAGTTTTGGCAAGGAGGTACCCAATTTCAGTTTGTTTTCTTGTCGGAGAAGGTTTGCAACTTTATTTATTATGGTTGCGAAATATTCTCCATTTTTTTGTCTTTTGTGATACATGAGTATTTGTCATGTTGAGTCGAGCGATAATGTCATATGTATATATGACTCCCCCCCCCCACCCACCCACCCACCCACTCATGACTTTCTGGGTCCACCACTGCTTAAAGGGGATTTGATCAAGCACATTTGGCAACGTTTTGGAGACAGTTAGACATATGAGTAGTTAAGTATTAATTACTATGTTTTATGTTGTTGTTGAATACTAGTATATATCCAATTTGTAGTATGTTTGATGTAATTTCTATACCTGAATTTAGTTATAAAATTTATTATCTCTAAGTTAAATTTTTTAATTGCAAGTCTAATTTTTTGTTATATTGGAATTATCCAGAATTAATTAATTAATTCTTTTATCTATTACTAATTATTGAGGATAGGTACTTCATCCTTGGTCGAAAGCTTAAAGTGGTGGGACCTGTAGGATCGAGGATGCCGACTAGAGGGGGTGAATAAGAGGCTTTAAAACTTTTCAAATGAAACAACTTTTACAAAGAAAAAGAACTAAAAAATTGAATAATATATTGCACAATTAAAAGAAGGAAGAAGAGAAGACAAACACGAAGATTTATCCCGAGGTTTTGGAGACTCGTCTGGTTTCCCCTACTCCTCGTTGAAGCACTCAAGTGAATGAGTATTGCTTTAATATCCACAAAGGATATTTCTCACTAAGGTTGCTCCTTGTCCACTCCGGAAAGGCGAGCACCGATGCCTTTTATAACCACGCTGAGTCTCTCCGACAACCTCTGAAATGGAGAGATCAACGGCCACGCCACCAAACCGTCTAGGTGAAGGCGTTCACCAAGAGTAATAAGTTGCAAGATCTTTTCTAGACCTCCAACAAATACCGAGTGTAACATCCCAAAAATAGAGCCAAAAAAAATTTATAAAAACCTAATCCTAAATGATTTCTTTTTGTTTAACCCCAGAAACTAAACCTTAGTTCTGTTTTCGAAAACCAGAATCCCTAATTACCCTAACTACCCTACTTAACCATTTCAGATTTCAGTTCAACTAATTCCAGAAAAGCTTCCTCCTAGATTTCTTTGAAATCTTAAACCTTAATGTGCTTGCATACCAGTCCTAAAACTTCTCACCCAAATAAGTTCATTTGATCACTTTTCACAGTTCAGTCCAGACTTTATCGCAAATCAGTCCTTTTCAGCTCTCGAAGACCAGAAATGGCTAAGCTCTCCAATCCACCTCCAAATCCAAATATAATTGAGCTATTATGTTCATTCCACTATTCAACACAAGTTTTCCTTTTGTGCCAAGTTCAGATTCAGCCCGGAAACTCAGCTATTCGTCATTTTCAGCCGTTTTCAGTAAAAGTACTATTCACTTTTACCCTTATCCTGTTTTCGTTTTCATTTTTGTTTCCTTCTCATTTCCAACCCAGATCACCTTCTTTGTATCTACTCAACCAAAACCTATTTATATTGATCTAAATCCCAATCAACATTCAGATTATGATTATTTGCATTTCAACCCAAACAGGTTTACTAAATCACAATTCAGCCTTCCAAACCATTCTTGCCTCCTTTTTTTGATTCTCTTCTGTCCTCATACACCCACACGAGTACTCTACTAACTTCCAGAAGCTGCAACATACACCCATATATAGACAGTTCAGTATATACATATACAAATACATGAGCAAACACATACACAAATCTTTTTAACTCAGACACATTCAGACCACATGTATACACAAATACTCATGTAACTATCTATACCTAAATGCACACATGTATATACACCACCCTTGCTTAACCATGAAGCCAACAAACAACAGCAAACACACATACACACACACACACACATGCTTCAAGTCAACAAGAGCAGCAAAACTTCCACCTATCTTCTTCCCTGGACAGCAGTAGCTTCACTGTTCACTTCTACACCCTTCTTCGTAGCAGCTGTTCACCTTTGACTCTATCTTCCTCTCTTCAATCCTACTGACAATCTAATATATATGCACATACAGCAATAGTGGTAGCAACAGTGTCCTCCTCTTCTCCTGTTCTTCTTCTTCCTCGGTCGCGTGAAGAAGACAAAGCCACCACGAGCCGCCGCACCTCCAAACGATTCCCCAAGGTGAAATCTCTATTCCTCTCACCTCCCTCTGCCACCTCGAGCATCCATCTAAGTTCCGATGAACTGAAACACCGGAGTTTCCAAGTTTTGTCATCGCCGACCACCGCCCCTGTTCCCCTCATCGGACCCTTCTCCAGTCCTCAAATCTAGTCGAGCCAGTAGAACAAAATAACCATCCCGAGCCTAGAAACAATCCCCTTCGGAAGAATTTCTGAGAAATTTGATCGTTTGACGAATCCGATGTTGTCCTGTTCTACGCCGCCGTGCTCTCGCCACCGGCCCACACTGCTGCTCCTCCGGCCAAATCGACCACACTAGTAGGTTGCCCTTGCCTCCCTCTTGCTCCCATAGCAACGAATTGAACTCCAAAGGACCACAGCGAAAAAGCCCAAAGTTGAACTTGTCTTCTCCGGTAGTGTCATCGAACTGCTCGCCGGCGCCGCCGTGGGTCAATTCCTCGTAGACACACCATCTATACCACCCCAGAACCTTATTCATGCTTTTAATTTTAGGATTGAATCACCCAATGGCTCCAGCACCGTCGAAGCCTCCGTTTTTGTTTTCTGCTCCGACGCAACTCACCGCCGCATGCCACCGACCAACCGTTGGCCAATCTTTTTGCACCCGCATGTAATATTCAATCCTAGTTGACCTCCAATCTATGCAAACGTCGCAGAATCAGCCCAGCACTCGATTTGGGTGTTTTACTCTTGTCCGGCGTACCGCTAGCATGTCACCCGATCACCGCCGGCCGTTTCCGTCAATGCCTCTTTGTCCATCGCGTGTGCCTCAAACCACTGAATGTTTTACTTCACTACCACGACTCCTGATGCCACACAGAAACACCTCTAAACTCTATGCCAAAAATCTGTCCAGTAGGTTAACTTTGCCGTGTCGCCACCATTCTTCTTCGCCGCCGATCATCGCCGTCCTTGTGCCCCAGTGGTCGAAACCACCCCCGTTGAGTTCCTGTTGCTTTCGCTTACCCTCTAGACATAGTTGGCGAGGCAATCGAAGCCCAAAACCCATAAACAGCCATGCCCTAATTCTCAGCCAATGCCAGCCATTGTCAGTCTATGCTAAACCAATTCCAACCAGTGGCATTCACCTTGTTCAGCCATTCTATGTGTGCAAATCAAAATCCAATTTATCTACCGAGTTAATAATCTCACGTTACATCTTCTTCAACTGTCCCTTTGTAAGAAAACCCCATTTCGACCTATTTCCAGTTTTGTCTTCCCAGACGAATGTCGTTCGTCGATGTCCAAACGTCGCCGCGTTCGCGTCCAATCTAGAATTTAACTTCGCCCTAGTAATTCGACCATCCAACCAAAGCCCTAGCCATGTTTTAGTATTCAAGCCTTGCTGAAAACCCTAAAATTCCAACCTAAGCCTTGTCAGCCTACATCCAATGTCATTCTCTCGACATGCTTATGTCCTTTGCAACCCTAGGAACCTCAGATCGAAAATCCGTTCGCGTCACCTTGTCCACTTTGCCTTCAAACCTACATATATATAATCTGATCGTCCATCCAAACACCAGATAAAGTTTTCCTCTTTTTTTGAGTCAATCTAACTTGAATCAAACCTATCGATCACCTTTCGACCATTCTTTTAATCTTATCTCAGCATTCGACCACTTGAACCCTATCAAACCTAAATATATATTTATATAAACAAATATACTAACTATTATTTTTGTCTGCTTATTGATTGACGTCGAAATAGATACCAAGTGAAGTGAGCTCAAGAACGTCAGTGCTCTGATAATTCTTTCAGCTGGATCCCGTGAAAAGCAAGGCAAGTCCCTATTTCTTGATCATATTGAACCTATATATTACAAAGGCTTATATATGTTCGTTTGATAAAGTATAAGTATATGCATGTGTTGCATCTAGGCCTTCATGCCTAACCCTAATTTTGATAATTAATGAAAATAAAGTATTTTAGACTAACTGTGCTTCTGAGATTTTTGAAATAGAGTTTGTTCGGGAAGAAATACGAGATGATCAAGATGAACCCGACATGAAGTGAAGCACGAGGTGCAGAAGAGCAGAGACAAGACGCAAACGTGAAGATGCAAAGGACCTAAGGTAATCTGTAATTTCATTTTCTTCCGATCTCGGAGTTCGGAGATAGATCGGTTTAGGAAAATTGTTTTTAGTTTTTAACCGTACTATAAAGAGGGATAGCAAAAGTCCTCTCTTTATCTCCAACATGAACCGAGAAACTTAGGTCATTGCATTGCATCTATCTGGTTGGATTTGATTTGAATTTGGTTTAAAAGATTTGGTTTTTCAGTTGAGTTTTTGACAGCAGAAGAGTTTTTCAAATTTCTAGAAATATCTAGGCAGATATGGTTTTTTCTTCTGTTGAAAAAATTGTAGCCCTTAAAATTATCTTTCAAAAGAGCTATTAAACATCTCTTTTGAATTTCTGGATTTAAAGTTATAACTGTTTTTGTTCATGCTGACTGTCAGTTTGCATAACTGACTGTCAGTTTGAATATCAGTTTGTATTAACTGACAATTGTCCATAGAGGGTGTATTTTGGGCTCAAAATTTTTGTACTAAACTGACTGTCAGTTTGTCCATACTGACTGTCAGTTGGGGTTTCGACCACAGTTGTTTTTAACTGAGTTTCTATCTGTTTTGGTCGAGTCCTTGGTCAAACTGATTGTCAGTTTACATAACTGACTATCAGTTGTGGGTTTCAAGTTTCCATAAACGACCACGAACGGCTGTAGCTTTTAGGCCCCTATAGAGTGTTTTAATAATTAATGACAACTACAAATGCTATACTAACGTTACCTGCCTAGTTGTGTCAAGAAGATACTTAAAAGACAGGTTAATGAAAGGCAAAGAAAGAGCATCATGATGAAGAAAGGGCATTGATCAAAAGGGCAAAGGTACGAAATAGGATCTTTTCCATTTTTACCGGTCTAAGGTGATTAGAGAAGAATTTTGACCGTATTTTAGGATAGTTGCCGTACTATTAAGAGGAGCATGTGGTGTATCACAAAATACTTCATCTATGTGCCACAAATCATAAAATCAACTTGCATTGCATACTAGAAGGTCACATCCTTTGAGAATGCTTATTTCAGCTCATTTCTGTCTCAGTCGGTCTGACCAAGAAATCGGTCTGACCGAGTTGTAAACTACGGTCTGCCCGATTGGCCGGTCTGTCCGTAGTAGAGACCAAGGTCAGACTCCTGGAACCTCTTGTTTTATCCTTCTGGTATTTTGAGCTATTACGGTCTGACCGTTTGTTAGACCGATCTGACCGCGAAATCGGTCTGACCGTGTTTTTGAACTGCGGTCTGACCGTTTGGCCGGTCTGTCCATATATATCGGCCTGACCGTATAAGGTGTCCAGAAACTATGTCGTCTCTGGACAGTTTCACGGTCTGACCGAAATATACTCCGGTCTGACCGTATGTGTGCCTGACAAGGGCAGTTGAGCATTTATTGCGCCTGTTTAATGCCGTTGCAATTGCGGCGGTCTGACCGAGTTTGTGCCTGCGGTCTGACCGCCAGGTGATCTTTTTCTCCCAACAGTCTGTAACGGCTATATTAATTGTGGGGGGTATATATACTCCCATGCACGGCCCTGTTCAGTACTTTTGGCATAATCTTGAGCATTGTCATCATCCTTGAGAGCCTAAGCTAGTTTCATACACTCTAGGGTTCAAATTCTCGAATTTGTGAGAGTGTGCATTTGAGATCTTCTAGTGCATTGCATTTAGATCATTGAATCAATCGTGTGGCACTAGAAGAAGGCAAAGTGATCATCACCGGCTTGTTACTCTTGGAGTTTGCCGGCTCCTAGACGGCTAGGAGAAAGGTTTTGAAGAGCTCTTCAAGGAAGATTGTGAAGAAGCTTCAAAACGTCTTGTGAAAGGTTGAGCACGCCTTGCCGGAGCGGTAAAGTGCATCCTTAGTGAAATCGAGGTTTGGATAACTCATCACACTAGTCCGGCTCAAGATCTAGGTCACTTCTCGAGAGAAGGTTGACTAGATAAAGGAGCGGTTAGAGATTTGAGTTTGCCTCAACGTGGATTAGGGGTGATCGGCAAATCACCGAGACCACGGGATATATCCTTGGGTTGAAATTGCTCTTTGTTCATCGTGTGTTATTTAATTTGCTCTCATTTACTACAAATTGTTTGATTTATTGTAATTTGCTAAAATCGCCTATTCACCCCCCCTCTAGTCGATATCCTAGATCCTTTTCAATTGGTATCAGAGCAAGGACTCCATTTTAGAGGATTTAACCGTCCCGGAGTAGGATAAAGATGGCTAGTGAGGGTCGGATCAATATTGGTAAACCACCACTCTTTGATGGATCTAACTATACTTATTGGAAAACTAGAATGATGGTCTATCTTAAAGCCATGGGTGGAAAGATTTGGAAAGTGGTGGATGAGGGGTTTGCAATTCTTGATGAAGATGACATGTCCAACTTAGAGAGAGATAATGCCTTAGCTAATGCTCAAGCCATGAATGTTCTTTATAGTGCTCTAAATCTAGGTGAATTTAATAGAATTTGTAAACTTGAAACGGCCCATGATATTTGGAGAAATCTTATGGATATTCATGAAGGAACCTCGATGGTCAAGGATGCTAAACTATTTATCCATAAGGGCCAATTTGAAAAGTTTGTCATGTTGCCCAATGAAGATGTATCGGAGATGTTTAACCGATTAAATAACATCGTAAATGAGTTAAAAGGGCTTGGTATGGATGTCACAAACGTAGAGTTTTGTCATAAGTTTCTTAGAGCTTTACCTTCTAAATATGATACAATTGTAACCTTACTTGTGCGTTCGAACTTGAAGAGTGTGACTCCGTTGGAAGTCTTGAGTGAGATTCTCACTCATGATATATTCAAGAAGTCTCAAGAAGAAGTGAAAGATGAGGCTTCTGACTCCAAGAAGAAGAACATTGCACTCAAAGCTCAAGTCTCCAAAAGGGAAGACAATGAAGAGGAAAGTGATGAGAGAGACACCGATGAGGAAATGACTCTCTTCGTGAGAAAATTCAAGCGGTTCATGAAGAAAAGATATCAAGGGAAATCTTTCAAGAAAGGACAAACATCCAAGAGGAACCCGTTTGAAGAGAGAAGATGTTTTGAGTGCGGTGAAAAGGGTCACATCTCCACACAATGCAAAAATAAGGAAGAAGAAAAATCAATGAAGAAGAAGAAGTACGAAAAGGAAGGAGAAAGCAAGAAAAAGGTTTTCAAGAAATATTATAAGAAGAAGGATGGACAAGCTTGTTTCATTGAGTGGGATTCGGATGCTTCAAGTTCCGATTCCGATGATGAAGATGAAGCGTCACCCAAAGGACTCGCCGGGGTAGCTATCAAGGAAGCCCCATCTCTATTCTCCACTCCTCATTGCCTCATGGCTAAAGGAGAATCAAAGGTATCTTGTGATGAAAATGAATATACTTATGATGACCTAGTTGAGATGATCACTGATTTTGATGACTATATGAGTAAGTGAAAAGAAAAATTCAAGGAATTGAAGAAGAGATACAAAGCTCTTCAAAATTCCTATGAGGAGCTAAACACATCTCATGAGAGTCTCAAAGAAACTCATGAGATGCTCAAGGAAGCTCATGACTCTCTAATTACTCATAAAGCCAACAAATCGAGTAATGACATAGGCATCACTTGCAATATTTTGAATGATTTGCCCATGATGTCTACTTCTAGCATATCTACTTCTTGTGAAGACTTAAATGAATTCCCTACTAGACCTAAAATTGAAGATAATGTGCTTAGTCTTGAAAACAACGAACTTAAAGAAGAAATTGAAAAACTAACCAATGACCTAGCAAAATGCTATGTAGGAGAATCAAAATTAAGACATCTTCTAGATAGTCAAAGATTTTCCTTAAGAAAAGAAGGACTAGGTTTCATTCCCAAAAAGGGTAAACATGCTTTTATTCCAACTAAAACCGTTTTTGTAAAAGAAAAGGGATATTGTAACAAATGTAAAAGTTTAGGTCACATTGAAAAGAATTGCCATGCTAACAAAAGCATTTCATCTCCTATATTCAATTCTTGCTATGTATTGAAGAAAATGACAAATGGCGATATTAAAGCCAAATTTGTTGGAACCCCGATCATTGGTGCCAAAAAGAAAGCCATTTGGGTCCCAAAATCCTTGGTAACTAACCTCCAAGGACCCAAAAAGGTTTGGGTACCTAAAAGGACATAACTTTGTTTTGTAGGTAAATTACAAGGCGGGAGGACAACATTGGGTGCTCGATAGTGGATGCACTCAACACATGACCGGTAATCACAACATGTTCTCCTCACTAAATAACAAAGGTGCGGAATATGACAAGATCACGTTTGGAGACAATAGTAAAGGAAAGGTAAAAGGTTGAGGTAAAATTGCCATCTCAAACGACCTCTCCATATCTAATGTATTGCTTGTTGAATCTCTAAACTTCAACCTCTTATCCGTAGCTCAACTTTGTGATCTTGGATTCATATGTGCATTTTATCCAAAAGAAGTAATTATCACTAGCATTGATGATAATAAGTTGATTTTCAAAGGTTTTAGACATGGCAACCTCTATTTAGTTGATTTCAATTCAAATGATACTAATCTTGGTACATGCTTGTTTACAAAATCTTCCAAAGGTTGGCTATGGCATAGAAGGCTTGGGCATGTTGGAATGAAACAACTAAATAGACTAGTTAAACATGATTTGGTTGTTGGACTAAAAGATGTAAAGTTTGAAAAAGACAAATTATGTAGTGCTTGCCAAGCCGGAAAACAAGTTGCAAACTCACATCCAACTAAAAGCACAATGTCAACTTCGAGTCCACTTGAATTATTGCATATGGATTTATTTGGACCAACTTCTTTTGTGAGCATTGGTGGCAATAGTTATTGCCTTGTCGTTGTAGATGATTTTTCTAGATATACATGGATATTCTTTTTGCATGATAAGTCAATTGTGTTTAACACTTTCAAAAGCTTTGCTCAAAGGGCCGAAAATGAATTTAGCTTCAAGATCAAGAAAGTGAGAAGTGACAACGGCTCCGAATTCAAGAACACCAAGGTTGAAAATTGGTGTGATGATAAAGGCATCAAACATGAGTTTTCGGCCAAGTATACACCGGAGCAAAATGGAGTAGTCGAACGAAAGAATCGGACATTGATAGATATGGCAAGGTCTATGCTTTCGGAGTACAATGTTTCAGACACCTTTTGGGCCGAAGCAATCAACACCGCATGCCATGCATCAAATCGTCTTTATTGTCATCTACTACTAAAGAAAACTCCTTATGAGCTTCTCATTGGAAGGAAACCAAACATTTCCTACTTCCGAGTGTTTGGGTGTAAGTGCTATATCTTGCGGAAAGGTACACACTTATCTAAATTTCAAAGTAAATGTGATGTAGGATTTTTGTTAGGATACTCATCAAATAGCAAAGCCTATATTGTCTACAACCAAAACTCCGGTTTGGTTGAGGAGACACATGATGTTGAATTTGATGAGACTAACGGCTCTCAAGAGGAGCAAGACAATTTGGATGATGTAGGTAATGAAGGGTTGAGAGTGGCAATGAAGAATATGACCATTGGGGATATCAAGCCGAAAGAAGATAGTGATCAAGATGAAGCTCCATCCACTCAAACTATCCCCTCTTCATCAACTCCTCAACATGAATATCAAATAGTAGAAGTGGTCAATGTGGAAGACTCCTCTCAACCACAACCGGAAGTACCTTCTACCTCTATCTCACAAATCCCGGTTGACCATCCAAGAATTCATCACTCAATTTCCAAAGATCACCCCGTCGATCAAATTGTTGGTGACTTGTGTAAGGGTGTTCAAACTCGTTCTCGTCTTGCTTCATTCTGTGAAAATTACTCTTTTGTTTCCTCTTTTGAGCCCACACTTGTAGATGAAGCTTTAAAAGATCCGGATTGGGTGAATGCTATGCATGAAGAATTAAACAACTTCACCCGCAACAATGTGTGGGAATTGGTAGAAGAACCAAATCCGGATGAGCATAATGTCATTGGAACCAAATGGATTTTCAAGAATAAACAAGATTCAAACGGAGTGGTAGTAAGAAACAAGGCAAGATTGGTGGCTCAAGGATACACTCAAGTTGAAGGTTTGGACTTCGGTGAAACCTTTGCTCCCGTAGCTAGACTTGAGGCTATTAGAATCTTACTTGCTTTTGCTTCATCTCATAATATTAAACTATATCAAATGGATGTCAAAAGTGCATTTTTAAATGGAAAAATTAATGAGTTAGTATTTGTTAAACAACCTCCCGGATTTGAAGATCCTACAAAGCCAAATCATGTGTATAAACTCTCCAAGGCTCTTTATGGTCTTAAACAAGCACCTCGTGCTTGGTATGAAAGACTTAGAGACTTTTTAATTTCAAAAGGCTTTAAAATTGGGAAAGTTGATACTACATTGTTTACTAAGAAAATTGGAAATGATTTCTTTGTATGTCAAATTTATGTTGATGACATCATATTTGGATCTACTAACCAAGATTTTTGCGAGGAATTTGGTGATATGATGTCCAGGGAATTTGAGATGTCTTTGATAGGTGAATTAAGTTTCTTTCTCGGACTACAAGTTAAACAACTCAAGGAAGGAACTTTCATCAGTCAAAACAAATATGTGAAGGATCTACTCAAGAAGTTCGGACTTGAAGAAGCAAAACCAATCAAGACACCAATGGCCACAAACGGACACCTTGTCTCTGACGAAGGAGGTAAACCGGTAGACTCAAAGCTTTATAGATCCATGATTGGTAGTTTATTATATCTTACTGCTTCTAGGCCCGATATTATGTTTAGTGTTTGTATGTGTGCAAGATTTCAAGCCTCTCCTAAAGAAAGTCATTTAATGGCCATTAAGCGCATTTTGAGGTATCTAAAATATTCATCTAGCATAGGGTTGTGGTATCCTAAAGGTGCAAAATTCGAATTAATTGGATATTCTGATTCCGATTATGCGGGATGTAAAGTGGATAGAAAAAGCACCTCTGGCAGTTGTCAACTATTAGGAAGATCTTTAGTATCTTGGTCCTCTAAGAAACAAAACTCTGTAGCTTTATCAACCGCCGAAGCGGAATATATTTCCGCAGGTAGTTGTTGTGCACATTGCTTTGGATGAGGCAAACATTGGTGGATTATCACTAGTACAGAAATGCAGTCTACTAACCCCTATCTTCTATCGGTTATTAGCGAAACAGCACAAAACCGATAGAAAATGTGCCTCGTGGGCAAAAAAGCCCAACGGATGTATTTTCCCTATCGGTTTCTAAGAAACTTACCGATAGAATAAATAGTATGATTTACTCTAGCGGTGATGAACATATTTGCCGTTAGAAGAGATGCATAAGTACTGACGGAAGAATGTTGTGCGCCGATAGGACTGGTCGACTTCAACAACTAGACTTATTCTATCGCTACTATATGAATATACCGACAGAATATATTAAAAGTTCCTATCGGCAATATGTAGTTCGCCGATAGAATAGTTGACCTTCTACAAATATTTTTATTCTATCGGTAATGGATTCTTTTACCGTTAGAATATATAGAAAATTGCTTAGAACTGTTCGTCTTCTAATAGTTTTATTCTATCGGTAATGCATGTTTATACCGGTAGAATATTGCACAAAATATCTTAGAACTGTTGGCCTTCTACAACTAGTAATATTCTATCGGCAATGTACGTACAGACCGATAGAGTATGTACAAAAATTCCTATCGGTAATATTTGTTTTGCCGATAGAACCATTCGGCTTCTACAGATGTTTTTATTACTAACGGTATTCTGTTTTCTTACCGATAGAAAATATATAATTGTATAAATACACGGGTATGTCTCTTTCATTCTCACAGTTCATCTGGGCTCGTAGTCCTAACCCGTAAGCTCCATGGACGGCCGGCGCACCTCTACAGGGGACCGCTGCACCTCCGCACCTCCATCGACGCCCTCTAGACGTCGGCATCCCAAGGAAGGTACGTAAAATTTCTGCAATATTGTTAGATTATTCTAATCCGATTATGGCAATAATTCTGCTTTTTTTGTATCCTTCATTTTGATGTGTCTTCTTTTCAATATGATTATGATCTGTTCAGGTCCTTGGATGATGCTCGTGGGGGGCAACGTATTTCACGGTTCTTCATCGCAGTACGCTGCCTATGTTGGCTTGTTGGCGAAAGAAAAGGTGAAGATCACCGTCGAGAGCTGGAAGGACGTGAAGGGCGAGATCTTGGTTGGCTCGGTCGAGAAGATGCTTAAGCCCGGCGTGTTTCTCAAATCAGGACCTATAGAAAGCATCTTACATGTTTTTGCATGCACCAGCTTGTGGCCAGATGCTTACCTGCTTGGAGAAGAAGAATTGTTGTTATTTGCACAGCCATTCTACACCATCACTACACAGAACAACATCTTGGAAGGTAGGTTCTTTTTGTTAATGGAGTTGAGTTGAGTTGAGTTGAGTTGATCGAGTTTGAGTCCGAGGAAATCACCAGTACGTACAAATGTATGTCGACAGCAGTTCCAGCTCCTCGGGCGTCTTCGAACTGAACTCCTATGGTTAAGTCCAATGTGGTTCAGACATTTGCTGTTTTGGATGAATGGATTTGTGATGTATCAGGTCTAACTTGTAGTCGGTAGTTGCATTGTGGCAACCTGCAAAGGTTCCCTTTTATGTAAAATGCATGTATGGGCCACTGGGTCCTCGTCGTGATCTGTTGTTAATTTCAGACGTGGCTTTTGTAATATACATCGAATGTGTGAATTGTTGTATTTGTATATTGTTGTATATTTGTGTATCATGTATTGCTAATTGGGACATGAACTTGAATGTGCAGGGAGCATTTGTGTATTTAATTGTATTGGTAGGTAGGTGTGTATTTGTACTGCTGTTTCAGACATGCACTTCAATTTGTGAACTGGCATGTGTATGTTTGTACCTGAATTTGTATTGGTGAACTGGCATGTGTATGTTTGTACCTGAATTTGTGAACTGGCATGTGTAATTTCTTTGGCAAGATGAAGTCCCAACTACCTACGAAAAGTATTTTTGTGTCTCCTAGTTAATCCACAAATTAGCATTTCTTGAAATATATTGCTTTATCTTCTAGTTAAGATCCGTTTGATGTAAGATCTGTTTGATGTTACATTGATATGATTCCTTGAATGTTAGAAATGGCATGTGCATGTTTGTCCCAGTTTGGTGACAGTACCTCCTCTAACGGTAAGTACACATATTTACCGATAGGAAAACATATATATTTGTTCAGTCATGCATATTCTAACGGTAAATACACATATTTACCGATAGGAAGCACATATATTTGTTCAGTCACGCATATTCTAACGGAAATGCACATATTTACCGATAGAAAAATACATATATTTGTTCAGTCATGCATATTCTAACGGTAAATACACATATTTACCGATAGGAAACACATATATTTGTTTAGTCATGCATATTCTAACGGTAAATGTACATATTTACCGATAGAAAAATACATATATTTGTTCAGTCATGCATATTCTAACGGTAAATACACATATTTACCGATAGGAAGCACATATATTTGTTTAGTCATGCATATTCTAACGGTAAATGCACATATTTACCGATAGAAAAATACATATATTTGCTCAGTAATGTATATTCTCTAACGGTATGTGTGTGTTTTTACCGATAGAATATGTGAGCGGCAAATTACCTAAGTTAGTCTGACGGTTATTTCATGTATTTACCGTTAGAAAAATGTCCATTATAAGGAAAACCCCAGTCGACCATTGCTGAGCTGCTCTTTAATTTGTTCTGTTGCACTCTGTGTCCCTCTGTTTGTGACGAAAGTTCCAGCTACACTGCTAGGGTGATCAGCGCAGGCTGGAGGGAAGTTGATTGCGCCCCTCTCTTTAAGGTATGCTTAATCGTCGACACCTATCTCTCTCTCCCTCTAGATCTCCCTTCCTCTCTACTTGCAAGCTAGCTGTATTGTGTAGTTCCAAGTTTGTAGCTCTAAGCTTGGGAGCTTGGTAGCTGGAAATGCGTCATGTTTTAGGAGCTAACTAGCTTGTATTGTGTAGTTAGCTAGGTTAATTAGTGTTAATTTCGTCAGGCTAGGGTTCAACACATGTATCTGTTGTAAGAGGCTGTACATGTACATATACATAACTTAATCGGGCAGGTTTCATGCATGGCTTACTCGTTAAATTTTGTTAATTGTAGATGGACAGGAAATATTGGATGTATGGAATAAAACGTACTACTCTTGAATATTTGGATGGTGTGAATGAGTTTATTAAATTTGCTGAGCAACAAAAGGAGAGGAAGGGAGAGAAAAATATGCTCTGTCCTTGTACAGATTGTATGAACTTGAAGAGGTTTAGCAACTCTGATCAAATTAAGAGTCATTTGATTCGTCGTGGTTTTAACGCGCGATACACCCGTTGGATATGGCATGGCGAAGATCTTGAGGAAACAAGCACCACTACTACCAATCAGCACGACTCGGATGTGGATTGCAATAATATCGATGATCATCCCAATTTTGGTAATGTTAATTCCGATGTGCCATATCCGTACTGAAGATATCCGTACTGAAGATATCGACGAAGAGGAGTATAACCAATTCGATGAAATACCTCCATTTTTAGAGGACATTCAATCTATCCGTACTGAAGATATCGACGAAACAACGTATCTGCGAGATGACCACGAAGAAGGATTATGGGTTGAGAACCATTGATGATTAATTTCTATTTCAGGGATAAATGCCAAGCAAACAGCCCACAAGTTCTGCAGCAAGGTGAGGAACTTATCATTAATACATCAGGCAGTACATTTTTCTTTAGAATTTAATGATAAGCTAGTTCACAGCATTAATACATCTCAATTTTACTCCACAGCATGAGTTCTAACATGTACAGTACCTTTATCCTGTAAATATTTAATTCTTCCCTTCAAATAGCACTTGCAAAAATCTCATCGCAGCCTCTTCAAAAATCCCTTTTTTCTGACGGTATTTTGTTATTTATACCGATAGAGAAGGACATCTTCTCTCAGGCACTTCAAAACGTTTTCTATCGGTATTGTTCTATTTTACCGTTAGAATAAATTCATTTGTCTCACGGTATTTGTTGTCTGACGGTTTTTTCCTGTTTTTACCGATAGAAGAATACTCTACCGCTTCGAATTCTCAACCGTGTCGCCATGCGTCGCCTTGGAAACTCTATAAGTACCTCGCCATGCGTCGCGGTATTTTGTTGTTTTTCTAATTCTCGAACGGTTGGACTCCTCATCTTCTCTTTCACAATGGCAACCTCCATGGGATCGTCATCCACGGCCTCCCCGGTAAGAACTCTAAATCTCCTCGGTTTACCCCTGTATTGTTAATCCATGTTCAGTTCATTCTTGACCTGTTGATTTGCACAGGGAATGGTAGCCGTGGAAGACACTGCCAAAGTGAAGGCTGACCTGAGGGCCCTCCAGGAGGAGCACAAGCTCCTTACAGACAAGCACACTCAGCTACGGCTTGACCTTGACGATCTCTTCCAGCGCATTAAGCGCATGAAGACGGATGGTGACAATGCTAGGGCGAGGACGAGGCGTCTTCGCGAGGAGAAGAAAGCCGCGGATATGACCATCGCTGGCTGCGGTTTGACTATGAAGGATACCATAGCGAAGCTGACGGAGGTCGCAGGCCTTCTTGACGCGGTAGTAGTTGATCCTAGGGACAACTTGTCGCTAGAGGAGTCCTGCGTCCTGGCTGCAAGTCTAACTGACTCTATTCTACATGCAGCCAGGGCTAAGACCACCCCTTGACCTAGCATTTTGGGTTTTATTTTTTATGTAAGTGATAAAACAACAATGAATGAACAATTTCTTTTTATGTCAATTTTCCAATTTTCCGGCTATCTTCCCTCTTTCTTTAACATTCTGCAGCTTTCAACCACGGTCTGTTTGATGTTAAATTGTGTACCTTTTCATAACTCTGACGGTATTTTGTTGTTTTTACCGATAGAAAAAGGGCACACAAATCTCAAGCACTTAATCAAAAAAATTTTCTGGGGAAAATTGGGCTCACGGGATTTTTTTGTTTATACCGATAGAAAAGGGCACCTTTTCATTACTCTCACGGTATTTTGTTGTTTTTACCGATAGAAAAATGGCACCCAATCTCAAGCACTTTAAAAAAATTTTCTGTGGAAAATTGGTCTCACGGGATTTTATTGTTTATACCGATAGAAAAATGCAATCACTAATTCGAATATTTTTCCGGGAAATTTACTTTTTCTATCGGTATTATTTTGTTGTTTCGATAGAAAATTACATAAGTCTATCGGTATCATTTTGGTATACCGATAGAAAAGTTCCTCCGCTACTTTATTTCTCGTACACGGCCCTTTAGTTTCCCTCCACTCGAACAGTTCCACCTTAGAGCACTGCGTCTCTTTGAGAGCGAAGAAAACCCCAACCTCCGCCGTGAGCACTCACTTCCTCTCTCCCACACGACGATCGCCGGCTGGACACTGGTTCGTCACTGCCACCGGTTCTTATTTTCGTCCTTCGCCCGCCGCTGCTGCGTTCTACACCGCCTCTGCATCACCAGAACTGATCGCCGCCATAAATACCCTAATTCGTCGTTCTATTTCCAGCATCTTCTTTATTTGATCCTAGTGTTTTGCACGTACTAATTCTTGGAGTTTTGCAATTACACTAGGGTTCCCTATTGTGTTGGCTTATGTACATTCCGCAGGCAATGTTGATTTTAATTAGGGTTTACATAATATGTTCCAGTGCTGTAATGAACCTGTTTTGAGATTTTAACTTCTCTATACTGCTGTATGTGTGATCAATTGTATCCAACTGCCATGTAATGCAGATTATATGTTGGAGGTGTTCTTACACATATTCTATCGGCAGCTCATGTGTTTACCGATAGAAAATTTTCTGCACAAGTAGTAAAACTTAATTTGGATCTGGAAGGACATGAGCCATGCAATGTACTAGTTTGGTTGGGAATTTTTACTCACTTCGTATGAATATATGGCAATGTGGATGGGTCTTCGATGTATATGTTTCAAATGCCTATATACATGACTTTTGCCAACCTAATAGCTGTGAAGTCCTGATGACTCACATACAGGCTAGGCTAAAGATTATGCACAGTAGCACTTAGATGCTTGTGTGCATATTTACGTGTGAAATAATAATGCTGGCCCATGAATATTAATTAGTGTAGCAAATCATCGAGAATGTTATGTGATGACAGTGAATGGTGGCTTGTCAACAAAATTCCATATGTAGAGAACATTGTTATGTTCTATCGGTATCTCACGTGTTTGCCGATAGAAAAATTGTCTTGTGTGGAGGTAATTGTTATGGTCTATCGGCAGCTCATGTGTTTACCGATAGAAAATATTTCTGAAGAGTTCAGTAAGTAATTTATGCATGTCTTTCTTTTTGTATTATTTTCCCTTTTGCCGCCCTAGTTAGTCTCCAGTCCTGGGCTGAGTTATGGAAGTCCAAGGCGAATTAATTGCCATATATATGGTTTGTTGAAGGTTTTGTAGGGCAAGACATGTCGTCGTCTTCATCGGATGGTACTAGTGGTTCGACTAGGGCCAACCCCATCGTAACTACTGAAGATGGGGCTGTTACATCCCAGCGCAAGAGGGTGGGGCGAGGCGCGACGACGTTGGGGCGTTTGGCCAAACGCACTGATCTTTCTTGTGAGTTCAACCAATTTGGGAGGCCGATTGGAAAGAATGCTGGGAGGTACGCGGCCTACGTTGGGCTGTTGGCGAAAGAAAGGGTGAAGATCACCGTCCAGAGCTGGAAGGACGTGACGGCGGACGAGAGGGATAGGTTGTGGGCGGAAGTGAAGGTTAAATTAACTGAAATCGCTGAACTCTTTCGTAATCACGTTCTCTTGGCTTATACTAAAGTTTAACTAACTCGTGATTAATTGTATGCATTTTTCGGAAACAGGCTAAGTGGAACATCCCCGACGATACACCTAGGACTGCCTGCTTGAAGGACATGAACGGAACATGGAAAACCTTTAAGAGCTGGCTCGTCAGTAACTTCCTAGCTGCGGGGAAATCTCCTTGCGAGAAGTACCCCTTCATATCGGAGGAGGTATGGGAGGAATTCACCAAGCAGAAGGGGACTGAGGAGTTCAAGGCCCTTAGCGAGAAGAATAGGGCGATCCAGAAGAGGAACGACCACCCGCATCGGCTCGGATCCCGGGGCTATGCGGGGAAGGAGGAACAGTGGAAGAAGGAAGACGAACAAAATCCTGTCATGGACACCCCTGAGTTGCCGCTCTCCGAGATCAGGGATGAGAGGTGCAAGCGATGGTGGAGGGGGAGGGGGTCCGTGTCGTCCACGGGGTCTGTGCAGTTCGCAACCCCTGGGGACGCCGATGTTGTGAGGCGAATGGTAAGTTGGCTAACCTCGTAAACTGTGTGCGCACAAGTGTATATAAGGCAATTTGTCTCACAAGGTACCTTCAAATGTAACAGATCTCTTTTGAGAAGGACGCAGCGGAGGGATTGTTTACCCCGCAGAGGGAGAACGACATCCTCACCCGAGCTCTAGGAAATAAGGAGCATCCCGGGCGGACACGGGCCGTGGGAGCCATTGTGTCGTGGAAGGCCGGTTTCGTAGATCCGGCTCCACCGAGGAAGAAGGCCCGCACCTGGAAGGAAAAGGAAGCTGACCTCTCCGATAAGATACGGGCTGAGGTACGGGAGGAGATACGGGCGGAGATGCGGGCTGAGATACGGGCTGAGGTACAGTCTGAGGTGCAGACCGAGGTCGCACAAATGAGGGAAGAGTTTGCACGGTTGAGAGAAACATTGCTGTCCAAGAGTTTAGATGCGGATCCCCAGGACGACGGTACCCCGCGGGGTCGGATAAGCAGTTGCGCTTCGAAGGTACTCGCGGATCCAGTGGATCTACTTGAGGTACTGCAAGCCTTCATCTGTGCACTTAAGTTGATGCCACTCCCATTCTGTTAGAGTTGTTTCGCTAACCTATTTTAATTGTTACAAATTTGCAGGGGCCGGAGGGCTGCATCCTACAGAATCACGTAGGCGCCGGGCAGGAAGTGGTTGGACACGGCTTCGTATATCCGTCTGGGCCGGATGTCCGGGTCCACTGTGTACCTCTGCGGTTGGGTTTCGCAAAGGTACAGGTGGACATGGCCATGCCGGGCTACAACGATTCTCCGTTGCCAGTCCCAACAGAGGAACTGCAGACACTTGCCGAGGCAGTGGGCTCCTACGTACAGTGGCCCAAGAAGTGTCTTGTAATACAACCGGTAAATCCTACACATTTTAGATTACATCCTACTCAGTACACTCAACTTGCATAATCTAACATACGTGCTCATTAATTGAAGTGGCCTGCCGCGGGGCTACCAGGGGACTGCGCCCCCAGCTCAGGGCATGAGGGCCGATCTCGTGCGAACCTGGACACATCAAAGACGGCCTCGACCCCACCCAGCGCATCCACGCCTCCACCTCAGAAGAAAGCCGCCATCACCACGCCCTTGCCTTCGAAGGTACGCGCTCAGTCCCCGGCAAAAGGCAAGGGCGGCAAAGGCAAGGGCAAAGGGTGACAGGGACTGCCGCGGACGTTCACGAACACGCTCCCACTCCTGTCGGAGGCATCTTTGCGGAAATTGGATCGATCAACCAGAGACCTCCACGACTGGTACCTACATCGAGCTCGGCGCAGCCTGAACTTCTTAGTTCCCTACAGGCCTGGGCAGTTCCACCGTGAGCCCGGGACTATATCCGTGGCACACGAGGATCTGTTCGACCTCTACAACTGGCGGGAGCTCGATATGTCCATCATACGGACTGGAGTCCTGTGAGTTTGCTGATGCTATGTATTGCTGTTTTCTAACTCTGTTTGCTAACTCTGCATTAATGTTGCAGTTCATTTGAATACTGAGTAACTTTCTGTGAAATTAATATTAATCTCGTCCTTCGCATGCAGGTGCATGTACAGGCTAGCATCGGAGGCTGCGTGTGACAAGGTGGGTTTCCTCGACCCAGAGAAAATAAGCCTCACGATGCTAGAGCAGGACGCCGCGCACGCTGAGCAGTACATATCCAGCGCGCTGATGGCGCAGCAGGACAGGGACTTCATTCTGGTGCCGTACCACCAAAGGTTAGTGCATTTCGTACTAATTTAACTCAATCTTGTATGTTACACCTGAGATGTACTTTGAGCTAGCGGTCCTCTTTTACGTACAATGCAGGGGCCACTGGATCCTCATCGTGATCTGTCCGCCGAGGAACGAGGTGTACTACCTCGATTCGATGCGTGACAGATTATCGATGGAATATGTGCTCAAGGGGAATATGGGGGCGTAAGTAACTTATATGTTTGATTTAAATTTTGACCTCACTAGCTAATGATAATACATTAACCGGCAATACTAACTGAAATGCAGGGCTTTTCATAAATATGTGTCCGCTGGAGGGAGGCATGCCGCACCGCAGGGCTCCCTACTAGCTTGGAAAGAATATGAGGTACTCACGAGACTTTTTGTTTATGCTTAATTAGTTTATGGAAACAATATATAGCTAACATGTATTCGCATATGCAATTATCTCAGTGCCATCAGCAGCCGCAATCGTGGGAATGCGGGTTTTATGTGCTGCGCTACATGTACGACCTAGTGCAGACAAACTTTTCCCGATTCCCCCAGGTAAGCATCGATAGCTAACTCAAATTTCAAAAATGGGTGTCACGTTCTAAATTAGGATCGAAGTTAGTTACTCAGTATGCACACATGCTTGCAGATCGCCATGTCGAAAGACCAATATGAAAATGCAAAGATTATATATCTTCGACAAATCTGGGCACAATATGTCATGGAGGAAGTAGCACCCAACCATCCAGCATGACAATTTTCTCCTTTTGGTGTACTCTGCATAGACTGTTCATATACATGTGAATAAATATATATATGTGAATAAATGTCCACATTGGATTGCAATCTGTATTTGTCCATACATATGTGAATAAATGTGAATAACTGCCTAATGTGTGAATTTGTTCTGTGAATTTACCTTGCATCTGTACTGTATTGTGTATCCAATCTATACTGTATTGCATCTGTACTGTATATGTGAATGTACTGTATTGTGATGCAAATAAAGTACTGTATATGTGATTGCTCTATCGGTAAATTCATCAACAACCGAGAGACTACTGTCCTTTTTTCTATCGGTACAATCAAAATTAACCGTTAGAAGAGTTTGACCTTTCCTGCCGGTGAACTCATACATATCCGATAGAGTACTAAGCTTTTTTCTGTCGGTAATCTTGTAGTTAACCGTTAGAATAGTGGTACTTTTCAATCGCTATTGACGAGTTTTCTATCGGTAAACTTGTAATATGCCGATAGAATAGTGTGAGTTTTCCTGTCGGTAAACTTATAATTAGCCATTAGAATAGTGGTACATTTCAATCCGCTAGCGACGAGTTTTCTATCGGTATACTCCTAATATGCCGATAGAGTACTAAGCTTTTTTCTGTCGGTAATCTTGTAGTTAACCGTTAGAATAGTGGTACTTTTCAATCCGCTAGCGACGAGTTTTCTATCGGTACACTCCTAATATGCCGATAGAGTACTAAGCTTTTTTCTGTCGGTAATCTTGTAGTTAACCGTTAGAATAGTGGTACTTTTCGAACTGCTGGACGTAAGAATACGACGGGTTTTCTATCGGTAGATTCATAATATGCCGATAGAATAGTGAACTTCTTCTGTCGGTTATTTACCGATAGAAAATGTCCAGTCTTGTTCTATCGTGTCTATCTCTATCGGTACAAAAACCGATAGTAGAAGGGTTTTTTTTACCGATAGAAGACTGCATTTCTGTACTAGTGTATGGAATAAAATTTGAAAAAGTGCCTCTTTTGTGTGATAATGAGAGTGCGGTGAAAATAGCCACAAACCCAGTTCAACACTCTCGGACCAAGCATATAGATATCCGACACCACTTCCTTAGAGATCATGTTAGCAAAGGTGATGTGGTGGTGGATAATGTGAGAACCGAAGATCAATTAGCGGATATATTCACTAAGCCCTTAGATGAAAGTCGTTTTTGCAAACTTCGAAATGAGCTTAACGTCATTGATATATCAAATGTGGCTTGAATTGTTGGACTCATATTGAATGTGCTTATATTATCTCTTGGTTGCTTAAACTTCCTCTTTTAGAGCTTTTTAGGCTCCTTTATCGGCAATTGAGTGAAATGAACCAAAAACATGTTAAGTTGTAAGAAAAATACTTCCCCTTTTGGTGACATTGCCCATATTTTACTTATAATTATCTTATAGTTATATTTGTCTCTCTCAAAATCTCTTGAGCTTCAAATCATTCAAAATCTTCCAAGAAATTCAGTCCTTCTAGCGGTCTGACCGAACAATATGCGGTCTGACCGAATGCATCTCCAGAGAGCATCTTAGATTCCTGCTTCCAGCGGTCTAACCGGTACCCTTTCTACGGTATGACCGAATTTTCATGACCAGAGACCTTTTTAACCCGAATCTCTTGTCCTTTTTGCCTTTCTTCCCCACTTCTGTCTCTTTCACGTGCGCCTCAAATTCTTGGATTCTTCCTCTCCGGTCAAACCCTCATCAAGCTTGGACAAACCGTGGTTCAAAGATCATCATCAAATCATGTCTTCTAGGTACATTGCTCAGATTCCTCTTTGTTTTTCATTTTCTCTTCTGTTCATCTAGAGGTTTAGGGCAAATGTGATGAATCTGGTCCAAATCTGTTTTTCTCTTGAAATTGATTCATCCAGTTGATGCAATGAGTAGTCTCACACATATATCTATCTACATTGCACCCTAGAATCAACAAAATCCCAGAAATCATGCCAAACCCTAACTCTATGGTTGCGCCGGTCTGACCGCCCCTGTTTCGGTCTGACCGACTGCAACAGCAGAGCCAGGATGTACAGTTCTGTTATCATCTCTTTTCTCGTCATGGTTTCCTATTTCTTGTATCTTACCTGCTGTATATCTTCCAAATCTTATAGTGGTCGAGGTACTCAAGGCGCTGCCTCCATTCGGACCAACAAGAAGAAATTGGCTAAGCGGCCGAAAAGGGTTTTACGCTCGAGTAGCAGCGACAGTCACGATGACGACTGGGTACCCTCGGCCGGTGATTCAGAGACAGAGCAGTCGTCTCATCGGGGTGGATCTTCTCATGTGGGCATGGACATCGAAAGTGAGGAAGATGAAATAAACGTCCACACTTATCAAGGCCCGAAGAAGAACTGGACGTCGAGCGACTACACGAAGGCGAGGACCACCTATGCCTACGATCATGCAAATGACGCCACGACGCCTCACTTCTACACGATGACGCAGCAGGATGCCTTCTACGGTCATTTGGTTCACAAAAACATCTTTGAACACAAATGGATCGAATGGGCCTATGTTGTGAATCAGCCCATCATGGATCCCTTGGTGCAGATCTTCAAGGATATAGGGCTGTATGACTTTGTGGAGCACAAGTGCCCATGGAACGCCACTGCCATCAGACAGTTCTATGCTACAGTTGAGATCAAATGGGCGGACCAGCAGATTATATGGATGACAGGGTCTAGGCGCTATCAGGCCACCTTTGAGGAGTTTGCTGCGGCAAACAAGCTAAACTATGAGGAGCTGAAGGAGGGGATCGACATGGAGGAAGAGGATTACCTCCATGAGGACGACTGGCTCCAGTTCTATGAGCAGCCGGGAGGTGGACAGCGGATTGTACCCAGTACTGTTACCGGTCTCAAAGTCCTCCCCGCTATAGTCAACAAAATTGTACGAGCCACGATTCATCCAAAGAGTGGAAACCGAGAAGCGGTCCGGGATTACTACTGGAACTTCATCGACCACATCCTCCAGAGTCATCGGATCAACATTGTCTCCTTCATATTGAAGACAATTGAGGATGTCTCGGCGGCCACTCTGCCAAATCTCTACTATGCTCATCATGTCTTTGCTGCTCCAGAAGACAAAGTTTCCTCGCGGTTCTTGCGACATCAGGCATCTCGGCTATAAGCCGTTCAGTGTCAACCCGCGCGTCTTAGCTCGAGGCCAAGGAGCACAGCATCAGCAGCAGCTGGCTCAGCCTATGCCTCCTCCTCCTCCACCTCAGGCTCAGCAGGCACCTCAGTCGAGCCAAGCCCCCGCCTGGTTCTCTCAGTTCCAGCAGCAGTTCCATCAGCCCATGATGGATCAGTTTGCTACTCTTCTCCAGGGGCTTGAGCTCACTCGTTCGGACTTGGCGGCCTTGCATGATCAGTTCCAGACCTTCTCTTCGCGCCAGGATCAGTTCGAGCAGCGCTTCGACACCTTTTCCACTCACTTCTACACTCGTTTCCCACAAACTCCTCCTCACCATCCTCCCGATGATGGTGCTCCAGCTGATTTTTAGCTTTTTATGGCAATTGATGCCAAAGGGGGAGAGAGAAGAGAGTAGAAGAGTAGGAGAGAGATGAACCTTAAATGTAATTGAAAACTCTTGGATGAAAGAACTTTTGGTGTATAGAAGTTTTATTTTAACTTGTTTAATTGAATGTCTAGTTTATGACTTATGTTGGATGACTCACTTGTGAGATTGGTACTTCTTTGAATATGAGATATGCGTATAATAGTTACATATGACCTTGTGATTATGATATCATGTGTAGAATTGAATGTCTTATTTGTGATGCTTCATGATTCTATAGTGGATGAATTGAGATTGCATCTTATTCACATGCTTGAACTCCACTAAAATGCCAAAATTCTCTTATTCATACATTTAGGGGGAGTGTCTTATTCTTCGATGTTTATTGTAAAATTCTCTTTATGCTTAAAACTCTTTCATCTACTCTTTATGTTGTCATCAATTACCAAAAAGGGGGAGATTGTAGCTTCTAGGCCCCTATAGAGTGTTTTAATAATTAATGACAACTACAAATGCTATACTAACGTTACCTGCCTAGTTGTGTCAAGAAGATACTTAAAAGACAGGTTAATGAAAGGCAAAGAAAGAGCATCATGATGAAGAAAGGGCATTGATCAAAAGGGCAAAGGTACGAAATAGGATCTTTTCCATTTTTACCGGTCTAAGGTGATTAGAGAAGAATTTTGACTGGATTTTAGGATAGTTGCCGTACTATTAAGAGGAGCATGTGGTGTATCACAAAATACTTCATCTATGTGCCACAAATCATAAAATCAACTTGCATTGCATACTAGAAGGTCACATCCTTTGAGAATGCTTATTTCAGCTCATTTCTGTCTCAGTCGGTCTGACCGTTTGTTAGGCCGGTTTGACCAAGAAATCGGTCTGACCTAGTTGTAAACTACGGTCTGCCTGATTGGCCGGTCTGTCCGTAGTAGAGACCAAGGTCAGACTCCTGGAACCTCTTGTTTTATCCTTCTGGTATTTTGAGCTATTACGGTCTGACCGTTTGTTAGACCGGTCTGACCGCGAAATCGGTCTGACCGTGTTTTTGAACTTCGGTCTGACCGTTTGGCCGGCCTGTCCGTATATATCGGCCTGACCGTATAAGGTGTCCAGAAACTATGTCGTCTCTGGACAGTTTCACGGTCTGACCGAAATATACTCCGGTCTGACCGTATGTGTGCCTGACAAGGGCAGTTGAGCATTTATTGCGCCTGTTTAATGCCGTTGCAATTGCGGCGGTCTGACCGAGCTTGTGCCTGCGGTCTGACCGCCAGGTGATCTTTTTCTCCCAACGGCCTGTAACGGCTATATTAATTGTGGGGGGTATATATACTCCCATGCACAGCCCTGTTCAGTACTTTTGGCATAATCTTGAGCATTGTCATCATCCTTGAGAGCCTAAGCTAGTTTCATACACTCTAGAGTTCAAATTCTCGAATTTGTGAGAGTGTGCATTTGAGATCTTCTAGTGCATTGCATTTAGATCATTGAATCAATCGTGTGGCACTAGAAGAAGGCAAAGTGATCATCACCGGCTTGTTACTCTTGGAGTTTGCCGGCTCCTAGACGGCTAGGAGAAAGGTTTTGAAGAGCTCTTCAAGGAAGATTGTGAAGAAGCTTCAAAACGTCTTGTGAAAGGTTGAGCAGGCCTTGCCGGAGCGGTAAAGTGCATCCTTAGTGAAATCGAGGTTTGGATAACTCATCACACTAGTCCGGCTCAAGCTCTAGGTCACTTCTCGAGAGAAGGTTGACTAGATAGAGGAGCGGTTAGAGATTTGAGTTTGCCTCAACGTGGATTAGGGGTGATCGGCAAATCACCGAGACCACGGGATATATCCTTGGGTTGAAATTGCTCTTTGTTCATCGTGTGTTATTTAATTTGCTCTCATTTACTACAAATTGTTTGATTTATTGTAATTTGCTAAAATCGCCTATTCACCCCCCCTCTAGTCGATATCCTAGATCCTTTTCAACGGCTAGCAAATTTTTATCCGTAAATTTTGTCGGCCGTTGTACATGAAACTGACTGTCAGTTAGGCAAACTGACTATCAGTTTGTGTTGCTGATTTTCAGCCCTAGCTCCAACGGTTCATTTGATTCTTGAGGCTATAAATAGGGGCTTTGGGCATGAGTTTTATATAATAAGCAGCATCATTCTCTTATACACTCTTGAGCTTTAGTTTTCTACACAAAATCTTGATGTGTTGATGAAGTCGAGTGTTTTTCGATCCACCGAGAGTTTCAGTTCATTTGCATTTGCATTCTCTTAGTTTCTCGGTGCGTGTTTGGAGGTCTAGAGAAGACTTCGCTGCCTATTACTTTTGGTGAGCGCCCTCACCTAGACGGTTCGGAGGCGTGGCCGTTGACCTCTCTAGTTCGGAGATTGTTGGAGAGGCTCGGCAAGTTTGTACAAGGCATCGGTGCTCGCCTTTCCGGAGTGGACAAGGAGCAACCACTTGTTGATAATACTCTTCGTGAGTATTGAGGCAAAACTCAAGTGACTTGAGTGCTTCAACGAGGATTAGTGGAGACTGGGTGAGTCTCCGATACCTCGGTAAAAACTGCTGTGTTCGTTCTCTTCTCTTTTTGCTTATATTATTTGTTCTTGATTTACAATTATTTGTTTTAATTTTTAAAGTTTTAAAAGCCTCCTATTCACCCCCCTCTAGTTGGCATCCTTGATCCTACACGTGGTATCAGAGCCTCGTCTCTCGATTCATTAGGCTTAACCGCCTAGAGAGAGGATGTCGTCTACAGATGGTTGCTCTCTTGGTCATACTAGCCGTGCGCCGATTTTTGATGGGAAAAATTATACCTATTGGAAAGTGCGCATGTTGGTATTTCTAGAGGCTATGGGGCTTGACGTATGGGATATTGTTAAACTCAGTTTTACTCCTCCGGATGATCCGGCAAGTTAGTCTGAGGACGACAGGAGAAAACTGCATTTAAATGCCCGTGCGAAAAATGCACTATTTGCGGGTTTGTCTCTAAACGAGTTCAACCGTGTAAGAAATCTCACGACTGCCCACAAGGTTTGAACCACCCTCAAAGAAATTTACGAGGGCACAACTAAAGTAAAAGAGGCAAAGCTGCTTATGGTGAGGCAAAGATATGAGACATTCACCATGTCATCAACTGAGTCCGTGGACTCTATGTTCACTCGGTTAAATAACATTATGAATGAACTCAAGGGGCTTGGTGTCATTTTTACTGACCTTGATATTGTGAGAAAGATGCTTAGGGCCTTACCTGAAAGCTTTGACACCTTGGTCACGGTTCTTACAAACTCCAATTTGTCGACCACAACACCGACCGATCTCTATGGGAACCTCATCACCCATGAGATGCACAAGAAGGAGAAGAAGGAAGCAGCCGAACCCTCGGAGACGAAGAAGAAGGCTTTGGCTTTCAAAGAAAACGCAAAGAACGATTCGAGTGATGGCTCCTCCGATGAAGATCTAGCACGCATGGTAAAAAATACTCAAAAACTTCTCCGTAGGTTGCATAAAAAGGGTGTCAACATTGACACACGACCAAAGGGACAAAAGCAAAACAACTTCAAGGACATCATTTGCTATGGATGTCATGAGAAGGGACACATAGCTTCAAGATGTCCAAACAAAAACAAGGGATGGAACAAAAATAAGAAATTCTTCAAGAAGAAGAATGAAGAAACCAAAGAAGCATGCTTAAGAGAGTGGATGTCCGGAGGTGAGAGCTCCGACTCCGACTCCGACGACGAAAGAAGTTGCTCCAAGAAGATGGCCGGATTAGCTCTCGGCAACATCAACACTTCAACTAGCTCATCCATTTGCCTTATGGCTAAAGGCGATGAAAAGGTACACATCAATGATCCTTCATATGATGATTTAGTTGAAATGATAACCGAATTAAATGAAGTTTTTGGAAAGACTAAAAAGAAGTATAAAGCGCTTAAGGAAGAACATTCTTCCCTACGCGCTCAATACTTCGAGCTAAAAGATTCTTATGAAAGCATGCTCATAAAAGATGTTACTAATGTTTCATCTAAGGTAGATGTTTCCACCTCATGTAATTTGGATGATTCTTCTTCTAGTAGTCATCATATTCTATGTGCTTCAAATGACAATATCTTGAATGAAAATAATGAACTTAAGGCACTAGTCGAAAGACTTGGAAAAGGCTTAGAAAACTGCTACAAAGGCAAAGTATCTCTTGATCTAATCCTTAGTAAACAAAAATGTTCATTTAGAAAAGAAGGATTAGGATACTTTCCGAAGAAAGGAAAGAAACCAAACTCTAAAACTATCTTTGTTAAAGCATGCAACACATTTTGTCATAAATGCCATGAAACTGGTCATTCGAATGAAGCATGTTCCTTAATGACTCCAAATTATTTTGATACTTGCTACATGCTTCAAAAGTCGAAGAAAGGTTATGCTATAGCAAAGTATGTTGGTGCACCTATGTTAAATAAAAAGAAGAAATCTATTTGGGTGCCCAAAACTTTGATTGCTAACATTGAAGGACCCAAAAAGGTTTGGGTACCTAAAAGAACTTAATTCTTTTTATGCAGGTGAACTACAAGACTGGTGGGAGGCATTGGGTGCTAGATAGCGGATGCTCCGAACACATGACCGGCAACAAGAAGTTGTTCACCTCACTTGAAGACAACTCAAGCGAGAACCAAAAGATTACCTTTGGCGACAACCGTCAAGGAAATGTGGTAGGCTTGGGTAAAATTGCTATTTCTAACGATCTCTCAATTTCAAATGTTTTATTGGTTGAATCTCTGAACTTTAATTTGCTTTCCGTTGCACAAATTTGCGATTTTGGTTTTCGTTGCACATTTTACCCCAAAGAAGTTTTGGTTGAAAGTTTAAAAGATAACTCTTTGATTTTTAAAGGCTTTCGTTTTGGAAATCTTTATTTGGTTGATTTTCACTCAAAAGATGCATCTCTTTCAACTTGTCTTGTCTCTCAAACCTCAAAAGGTTGGCTGTGGCATAAACGACTTGCACATGTTGGAATGCATCAATTGAGAAAACTCTTAAAATGTGATTTGGTTGTTGGCTTAAAGGATGTGAATTTTGAAAAGGATAAACCCTGTAGCGCCTGTCAAGCTGGCAAGCAAGTAGCTACTTCACATCCTACTAAGCGCATTCTTTCGACTTGCAAACCTTTGGAACTTCTTCATATGGATTTATTTGGACCTTCTAAGTTCCAAAGTATCGGGGGTAGCAATTATGGTTTTGTGATTGTTGACGATTTCACTCGCTATACTTGGGTTTTCTTTATTTCTCAAAAATCTGAAACCCCCGATGTTTTCAAAAGTTTTGCAAAACGTGTTTCTACTGAATTCAAACTTTCCATCAAGAAAATCCGTAGTGATCATGGTGGAGAGTTTGTTAATTCAACTCTATTTGATTTTTGTGACTCTTGGAATCAAACACGAATTTTCCACGTCTTATACTCCACAACAAAATGGAGTTGTTGAAAGGAAAAATCGAACACTTATAGAAATGGCAAGAACTATGCTAAGTGAGTACGATACTCCTACTCGCTTCTGGGCTGAAGCTGTGCATACCGCTTGCTATTCTATAAATCGGCTTTATTTGCATCCTCTTCTTAATTTAACTCCTTACGAACTTCTTATTGGGCGTTGGCCTAATATTTCTTATTTCAGAGTTTTTGGTTGCAAATGCTATGTTCTTAAGAAAAGGAATTTTGGTGGTAAGTTTCAAAGAAGAGTAGATGAAGGCTTTCTAGTCGGATACTCCACCACTAGTAAAGCTTATCGCATTTTTAACAAAAATACTAGTTGTATTGAAGAATCGTGTGACGTTGAATTTGATGAAACTAATGGCTCACAAAAGGAGCAAGTTTCTTGTGAAGTTTCAGGTGAAGATCTTCAAGAAGCCATGAAGAATATAACCATTGGAGATATCAAGCCAAGAGAAGAAGATCAAGAAGATGATGTCAACATCAAAAATGTTGATCAAAATGTACCACCACCTCACATTGATTCTCCAGAACAAAGTCAAGAAGACGCAGCACAAGATGAAGCACCAAGACAGCATCAAACGATCACCAAGGATCACCCTCTAGATCAAATATTGGGTGACGTCAATAAGGGTATTCAAACTCGCTCTCGTGTTGCTGCTTTTTGTGAACATCATTCATTTGTGTCTTCTTTAGAACCCAAACATGTTAATGAAGCTTTAAATGATCCTGATTGGGTAAATGCCATGCATGAGGAACTTAATAACTTTTCTAGAAATGAAGTTTGGACTTTAGTAGAAAGACCCAAGGATCATAATGTTATTAGAACAAAATGGGTTTTCAGAAATAAGCAAGATGAAAATGGTGTTGTAATTAGGAACAAAGCTCGTCTTGTTACTCAAGGTTTCACTCAAGTCGAAGGTTTAGACTTTGGGGAAACTTTTGCACCTGTAGCAAGACTTGAAGCTATTCGTATTCTTCTTGCTTATGCATCATATTTCAATATCAAACTTTTTCAAATGGATGTTAAAAGTGCTTTCTTAAATGGTGAAATTTCTAAACTTGTTTTTGTTGAACAACCTCCCGGTTTTGAAGATTCAAAATTTCCAAACCATGTGTTTAAATTGTCCAAAGCTCTCTATGGTCTCAAACAAGCTCCTCGAGCTTGGTATGAGCAACTTAGAGACTTTCTTTTATCAAAAGGTTTTAAAATTGGGAAGGTTGATACAACTCTCTTTACAAAGAAAATTGAAAAGGTTTTGTTCATCTGTCAGATATATGTTGATGATATTATCTTTGGATCTACTAATGAACATTTATGTCATGAGTTTGGAGAGATGATATCTAGGGAGTTTGAGATGTCCATGATTGGTGAGCTGATCTTCTTCCTCGGACTTCAAATCAAGCAACTCAAGAACGGTACGTTCGTGAGTCAAACAAAGTACGTGAAGGACCTGCTCAAGCGCTTTGGGATGGAAGACGCTAAGGCAATCAAAACTCCCATGGCGACCAATGGACATCTGGACATGGACAAAAGCGGCAAATCGGTCGACTCTAAACTTTATAGGTCTATGATTGGTAGTCTTTTGTATCTTACTGCATCTAGGCCTGATATCATGTTTAGTGTGTGCTTATGTGCTAGATTTCAATCTGATCCTAAGGAATGTCATTTAATTGCTCTTAAAAGAATCCTTAGGTATTTAAAATGTTATCCCAGTTTAGGTCTTTGGTATCCGAAAGATGCAAATTTTGAATTAATTGGGTATTTGGATTCTGATTATGCTGGGTGCAAGATTGATCGTAAGAGCACATCTGGTAGTTGTCAGTTGTTGGGGAGATCATTAGTATCATGGTCATCTAGGAAGCAAATTCTGTAGCTCTCTCCATAGCTGAAGCTGAATATGTATCTGCAGGCAGTTGTTGTGCTCAATTATTATGGATGAAGCAGACATTCTTGGATTATGGGATTATATTTGATAAAGTGCCACTCTTGTGTGATAATGAAAGTGCCATTAAAATTGCTAATAATCCTGTTCAACATTCTAGAACTAAGCTTATTGAAATACGGCACCATTTTATTAGAGATCATGTGGTAAAAGGAGACATTGATATAAATTATGCCAGAACAAATATGCAACTAGCAGATATTTTCACCAAACCCTTAGATGAATCAAGATTTTGCTTTTTAAGGGGTGAACTGAATATTATTGATATATCAAATGCTAGTTGATGTGCTAAATGTGCTATTTGTATAAAATAATATTATTTTATTCCCTCTCTAGTCTAAATCTGCTTCTGGTCAAAATTGACCAAACTGACAGCCAGTTCATCTAACTGACAGTCAGTTTAGTGCTTAGTAGCCTGTTCTTAGTTTCTGGTCGAAGTTGTTGACCAAACTGACAGTCAGTTTCACAAACTGACTGTCAGCTATGTGCAATTGATTTTGGTTGTAGCTCCTGGTCGATTGTTGATACTCACACTGACTGTCAGTTATACACACTGACTGTCAGTTTCAAATCACAGGTTTCTGAGCTGATTGTCAGTGTTCCACACTGACTGTCAGTTTCAAAACCCTGGCTTCTGAACTGACTGTCAGTTTATCAAACTGATTGTCAGTTTGGGTCCTGATCTTTAAAACCCTCGGTTCTGTTTTGGCTCTTCGTTTTCCTCTCGCTGCCGTTTCTTTTTCTCTCGCCATCTCCTCACCGCACCGCCGTTTTTCCCTCCACCGTGCGCCGCCGCTGTGGGACCCTCATTTGAGGATTCCAATGGCAACCGCCCAGGTGGATTGCACACAGAAAGGTACATCACAAGCTCATAACAACAGGATTCACTTTAATCAATAAGTCAAATAGATAGAATGAGTACAAGGTCACGAGGACCACTATTACATTATCATAAAGCCAAGAATGGCATTAATTAAGGTTGATACAAAGTAGAGGGTTTTTCATAAATCAAGAATCAAAAAACAATAACACGAAAGCAGTAACAGAGGTCTTCATTTCCTTCTGCAGCGGTTTGGCTCGGGCCTTTACCACATCGAACTCAACTTGGCGCATGACCCTCCTAGAAGCTCAAATCGTCTGGACAGGTTCCTTCCTCCTCTCGGTGCTCAAGGCTAAAGGGATCGAGATCTTTGAATCTTTTCTTCTGAATTTGTTTGTAAAGGCAAGGGTGAGCATATTTTCCACAATGCTCAGCAAGTCCCGTTATGAGAATGCAGATACATAGATGAGGGGTTTTCAAGAAAAGGGGTCTTGGTTTTATATATATAGTAATAGAGTAGATTTTCACTCTCATTTTGAAGAAAAGACCTTTGTTTTCAAAAGCAGGGCTTTTAAAATCCTAAGCTAGATTTTCTGAAATGTTGTGTGTGGCGGTCTTTCATGAGTCACCACTTTGCTCAAATTTTGTGAAAAACTTTCCAAAAGCTACTTGTGCTGCATCGACGTGAATAGAATCCACATCGCGCAGACTCCATGACCTGGGAGCTCAGAGTATCCGATACTTTTTAAACTTTGCAAAGGTGTACCACCTTAATCCACCAATCACTCAGCTTTCAAGTCAGGCCAACTCCACGCGACTTTTACGCATGTGACAAGGCCGAAGTGACACAACAGTTTACAGTCCTAGCATTAACTATTTCCCTGCCCGGTAAATAGACAGTTAAGTCTCAAGTACCGTTGTGGGTCCTCCCCACTGCCTTACTTCCTAGCCTGGGTCTATGTTCTCGCAAGACACATAGCCTCTCTTGATTACAGTCGCGCACGACTTAATCTGGCATAGGGCGTCTTCCTTCTTTCCACCTTTTCCTCTCATGATTTTTCTGAACTCACATCACTCGTGGCCTTCTGCGGCCCACCAGTTCTCGCAAGAAACTGGACCGACAACCATTGCAGGGAAAAGCTAATACTAAAGAAAGCTACTAAGTTGCGCCCGTCCCATAAACAGGCAGGTGGTTGGTACGTTTTTCATGCCGCATAGAAGCACAACACAAGGTTCTAGTCCTTAAGAATCTCTAGTGAGGAGTCTTTCACATTCCCAGTGCGCACACAGCACCATCCAATCAAACCATCCTCACTATCGATTCCAATCACATTTTCTTTCATAAAGAGGGGGTTTTGAACATGCTTTTCTCATATGTGACCATTCAACATTTATCATATAATCATCGCGCATAGCATAGCCTAAGCATGATAATCTAGGGTAACAAGGGTGCAGGGGTATTCAATGTCAAAAGGGGCTTTACAATCATTTAGGTCATATCTAGTCATCTTTATTGAAACATAACTCTTATTTGAATCTAAGGCATGCATATACTTGAAAACGGTTAACATACTTCATTCCAAAATAATAGGTGAGACATGATCAAGGGTTTGAGACTTGCCTTGCAATGTTGGGTCTAGTTACTTGGGTAATTCTCCGAAGATTTCTTCCGCTCCTTCAATGTCTGGTTCCACGGCAGATACAGATAATACATAAGCATACAAAAGATAGTCTTTATGGGAAATGATACATAAAATATATCATGCATGCAGGGGAGAGATTTGGACAAAGTCACTTAGGTACTGATAGAAGAGATGGGCTAAAAGGAGTTGAATGTCGAAAGGCTGACATTCGGTCCACGGATTGACATAGCCATAAGTTGGTCTTAGGTATATTTTCTGGAAAAGTGGTAGTAGAGAAAGTTGTAGAAAACAACTCCAGGAATCTAATGGACAAGGTGGCATTTCAATTGCTCAAGTGTAACAGGTATAAACCATCTAATGCCACTGCTGGACATGCACTGACATAGTGCTGGACATGGCTGGGAACTAGGGCATGGCATAACTTTTGATCCAGGGCTTCAATTGATGAACCACTTTGTCTGGGGGTTAGGCCTTGGCAACAGGAACAAAACTCTCAATAGGCTTAAGGGCAGAAAGTGGCCGGAGGGTGGCCAAATCAAGCGAGTAAACACGGTGGCCTGAGTTACTGGACAGTGATCTTGGCATTGAAATAACTTCTGATTCAGGTCGATTCAGGGATCGAGCTAGTAGACAATATTGCTCAGGGTACTAGAGGCTATCTAAGGGACAAGGTGTGCGGGGCTAGATCGGCCGGGGAGAAATTCCGGCGACCGGCGCTGGAGAAGACGACACTGGAGATTGGGGGTTTTCGATTCAGCGACTTTGAGCTCGATTCTTTGCTCAGGGAGTGAGAGGGTGAGGTGTGAAGGCTACTGGTGGGGTTAAATCCACCGGAGGATGGCCGGGGAAGCTTGGCAGCGTGAGCCGGTTTGTTGGTGGCGCGCAATCTACGGGAAAGCTACAATCTCAGCTCAATTTCAAAATCCAAGTTCGTAGGCTCGCTCAAAGGGTTGCACTGAACATCTTTCACCACTGGCACGAGGTTTAATTCGGATCGAATCGAGCAGTATTAAAGAAACAGGGGATTTGGGATATTCCGGCGATCGCCGGCGTTAGGGTTCGCCGGGGGCCAATTAAACGCTATGATACGGAGAGGGGAACGAGAGGAACTCACTGGTAGTCTTAGATTGAAGAGAGGAGCTTCGGGCGAAGCTGGCATCGTGAGCTCCTGAGGTGGCTCGCCGGGGAAGAAACCATTCACGGCGGCGCTGAGGAATTGGCTGCTACTCTCTGGTGCTATGGTTGAAGCAATGAAGCTATGGGGTGGTGCGAAGTGATTCTGGGCAAGGGAGGGAGCTTATATAGGCGATGCGCTGAGCTCGGGAGTTGAAGCATATCGGGCGGGATTTGTGGCTGACACCGGAGAAAGCTTCGAGACGACGTCGGGACGCTGCAAGGACTGAGCCAGAGAAGAAGAATCACGCGAAGTCGGGCTGGAGCAGGGCGACGAGATCATTGGCTTCGGCATGGCTACAACGTGGCGTTGCTTTGCTGCTGCTGGAGCACGCGCGCGCGGGAGAATCACGGCAAGGCGCGCTGAGGTTGCTCCACGGTGGCGGCACGGTTGCGCACAAGTGGCTCTACGTGGCGGTGACGGTGGCTGCGGGCGAGACTTCGTCGGCGGCGAGTCCTGCGGCGAGGCGAGGTGGCGAGGCTCTGGTCGTGCAACCTGGTCGAGGTCGAAAATGGCACAAGGGCCTGGTTGTAATGCTTGGACTGAACTGCAAGGGATTTGGACTAATCTGCAAGGTTTTCTTTCGGGATCTTGGGCCTATTTGCAAATATGGAGATCTAAGGGGCTGATCTGAGTTCTGGTTTTGCAGGTGAGTGCTACTAATTCATTTGGACTCATCCAGTAGGAAAAACGGTGAAATCCGATAAGATCTGGTGGTTTTGACAAAAATCGAAAACAGGGTAATTAGGGTAAACAGGGTAATTAGGGTTTGAAACTTTGGCGAGACTGAAACTAGGGTTTCGGTTCAGTTTTTGGAATTCTTCCTGAAGAGAAAAATGTCTAGAATAGTGAATGGGAGATATTCACTGAATCATATCAAAGTTTGGAGATGGTCTGAGACTTTTGGTCTTTTTGAGCTTCTGACAAATCTAAAAAGGACTAATCCGCAATGCTTTTGGACTAAAAGCGAAAATGGTCTGAAAGGCGGAGTTTGGTTGCCAACTTTTTAAATTAAGGTGGTGGCACACCTGAGATCATAATTCTGAGATAAAGATCAAAATGGAGTTGAGGCATCCAAGAATCCAATGAACATATACCGGCTGACAAGCTAAAGAGATGGCAAAATTTGGGATGTTACAGCCGCCACCGTCTCCTCGCCGACGAGCAGCATCGGCGCTCCTTGCCGCCTCCACCTCTTTCTTGGCTTGTCTCGACCTCGTTGGCCAGGGATCCTCTGTTCGCTGGATTTGCTCACTGGTGCCGCTCCACCTCGTCGTGCGCCACCAATGTGTTCCTCCTCGTCGTGTTGTGCCTCGTCGTGCCAGTCGATCTGGTCTTTGAGGCCGATTTGTCGCCGTCAACCTGTTCTGTTCGTCGTTTCGGGTTCTTTGTTCATCTGTTCAGGTCTCTGTTTTTCTCTCCTCTGTTTTTCTGTTTTTCTTAGCCATGTCTGATTAGCCGGGTCCTTCTCGTCGTGTGGCCCGACCGAAGAACGCGGCAAACAGCCAGCGTTCATCAGGTCAGACGTCCGAGAACCCGTCTTCGTCTCCGCCTGAGCGTGTCCCCGTGGATTACTCCCGGTGGCATGCTAGCCGCCTTCGCACGCTCCGCTCCACAAACCCCTACCTGCTGCCGCTTCCCACTGGTCGTGACTCGTGCAATGTTGTTACCTGCTATAACAACTTGCACCTTGATTTGTTCAATAGTGTGTACAGTCGCGTACCCATCTTCACTCACCGCTCTCTGTCATGGGGTACGATCGCCTCTCGCATAGGCATCGCCACCCTCGCAGACCTCTTCGGCTTTGTAGGAATCCGCGACCTTGTCGCCGATTCCTCTTTGCACTGGGCTGAGGGGCCCATTCGCCAGTTTTATTCCACCGTCTTTATTTTCCCTCAGCGCGACTTCATGACCTTCATGACGGGCCTCCAGGTCTACACCGTCACGAAGGAGCAGCTTGAGTCAGCACTTGGACTGGTGCGCCCTCCTTCTGGCCACCAGCTCCATACCCTTCCAGACCTCGAGCGTCGGAAGGTGGCCATGCTTTATTCCGGCCTTTTCCAGCTCCGTCACATCGCTGGCTTGCGCCGCGATGTTGATCTAGCACTACGGATCCTCTGGCTCACCTTGGTCCCCATGACCGGAGATAGGGCCAGAGTCACCTATCTTGGGCTCCATGTCCTGATTTCTATCTTCCAGGAGGAGCCATTCGACGTTGCTGATCTCATTATCAGTGAGATTCAGCACGTTCTCCTCTCTCCACGTCGTCAGCTGATATATGCTCCGTATATCATGGCGGTGCTTCTGCACATTAGGGCTGTCGACTCTGAGCTCCCGAGGCCCTATCATCCGCTTCTCTTCTATCCTCCGGGCCAGGCTGATCGCAGGCTCGGTGCTCACCCTGCCGCAGCCGCTGGCCCTGATTCTCCCGTATCAGATGATGATGCCGCGGGGGAGTCAGAGGACGAGGCTCCTGCTCAAGAGACTGCTCCAGCTCCGGCTGCAGGGACAGGCACTGGATCTGCCTCCTCCTCCGGTTCTCGCCTTGATCAGGTGATCCAGGTGCAGCAGCAGATCCTCAGCACCCAGGCGAAGCATCATCAGATGTTGCTTCGCTTGCTTGCTTAGCAGGAGGAGATACTGCGCCGTCTGCCTGTTTTAGGTTCTCCGGTCCCTCGCAAGAGGGCCCGACCAGCTTCGTCTTCTCCGAGCTCTACATCAGCTCCAGTTGCTCCAGGACCGTCTGCTCTGGCTTCTGCAGCACCAGCACCTGCTTCTCCAGCTGCAGCTGCTACTCCTGCTGCGTCCCCAGTCATCGACTCGACTGCATCTCCAGCAGACTCCAGAGATACAGCCGTTCTAGGATTTTCATCTGATGATGAGCATTAGGCTCTACTTTTTCTGTATTGCCTCCCTTTTTGTGCTTGATGCCAAAGGGGGAGAAGTATTTTGGATATTATAGTATTTTGATGTTTTGGACAGATGATTTGTCTTTATATCATGGAGATATTTTGGTTTATTATATATCTGTGTGTCTTTGGATATGATGATGATATTATAGTATTTTGATGTTTTGGACAGATGATTTGTCTTTATATCATGGAGATATTTTGGTTTATTATATATCTGTGTGTCTTTGGATATGATGATCTGACATTGTGATGTTGAATGCTCTGATATATATGTTATTGTGATGTCTTGGTCTTGAGATGCTCTGATGTATGTGTATTGGTTTATGCTCTGATTTTGGCTTATATGATGGGATGCATACACTCAGGGGAGTTAGTTCATTTATATTTTATTATTGAACACTTGTTGTCATCAATCATCAAAAAGGGGGAGATTGTTGCATCTCGGCCTTCATGCCTAACCCTAATTTTGATGATTAATGAAAACAAAGTGTTTTAGACTAACTGTGCTTCTGAGATTTTTGAAACAGAGTTTGTTCGGGAAGAAATACGAGATGATCAAGATGAACCCGACATGAAGTGAAGCACGAGGTGTAGAAGAGCAGAGACAAGACGCAAATGTGAAGATGCAAAGGACCTAAGGTAATCTATAATTTCATTTTCTTTCGATCTCGGAGTTCCGAGATAGATCGGTTTAGGAAAATTGTTTTTAGTTTTTAACCGTACTATAAAGAGGGGTAGCAAAAGTCCTCTCTTTATCTCCAACATGAACCGAGAAACTTAGGTCAATGCATTGCATCTATCTGGTTGGATTTGATTTGAATTTGGTTTAAAAGATTTGGTTTTTCAGTTCAGTTTTTGACAGTAGAAGAGTTTTTCAAATTTCTAGAAAGATCTAGGTAGATATGGTTTTTGCTTCTGTTGACAAAATTGTAGCCCTTAAAATTATCTTTCAAACGAGCTATTAAACACCTCTTTTGGATTTCTGGATTTAAAGTTATAGTTTTTTTTGTTCATGCTGACTGTCAGTTTGCATAACTGACTGTCAGTTTGAATGTCAGTTTGTATTAACTGACAATTGTCCAGAGATGGTGTATTTTGGGCTCAAAATTTTTGTACTAAACTGACTGTCAGTTTTTCCATACTGACTGTCAGTTGGGGTTTCGATCATAGTTGTTTTTAACTGAGTTTCTATCTGTTTCGGTCGAGTCCTTGGTCGAACTGACTGTCAGTTTGCATAACTGACTGTCAGTTGTGGGTTCAAGTTTCCATAAACGACCACGAACAGCTAGCAAATTTTTATCCGTAAATTTTGTCGGCCGTTGTACACGAAACTGACTGTCAGTTTGTGTTGCTGATTTTCAGCCCTAGCTCCAACGGTTCATTTGATTCTTGAGGCTATAATTAGGGGCTTTGGGCATGAGTTTTATATAATAAGCAGTAGCATTCTCTTATACACTCTTGAGCTTTAGTTTTCTACACAAATCTTGATCTGTTGATCAAGTCGAGTGTTTTTCGATCCACCGAGAGTTTCAGTTCATTTGCATTTGCATTCTCTTAGTTTCTTGGTGCGTGTTTGGAGGTCTAGAGAAGACCTCGCTGCCTATTAGTCTTGGTGAGCGCCCTCACCTAGACGGTTCGGAGGTGTGGCCGTTGACCTCTCCAGTTCAGAGATTGTCGGAGAGGCTCGGCAAGTTTGTACAAGGCATCGGTGCTCGCCTTTCCGGAGTGGACAAGGAACAACCACTAGTTGATAATACTCTTCGTGAGTATTGAGGGAAAACTCAAGTGACTTGAGTGCTTCAACGAGGATTAGTGGAGACTGGGCGAGTCTCCGATAACTCGGTAAAAACTGCTGTGTTCGTTCTCTTCTCTTTTTGCTTATATTATTTGTTCTTGATTTGTAATTATTTGTTTTAATTTTTAAAGTTTTAAAAGCCTCCTATTCACCCCCCCTCTAGTCGGCATCCTTGATCCTACACGTGGTATCAGAGCCTCATCTCTCAATTCATTAGGCTTAACAGCCTAGAGAGAGGATGTCGTCTACAGATGGTTAGTTCAAATAATTGAACTTGGCCAGTAGATTACTGCGTATCGATTTTATCCCTGCATGGTGGTCGTTCTCATTCAGGCTCCAAACTTGAGATGTTTGGATGGGTCTTGATAAGTTTAGTTCTCTAAACTTATGGCCTGAATGGGTGAGGGGGAGATGTGAGGGGAGAGTTCGTGCGGTTACTCTGACCTTGGGTAATTTGTGAATGCTGGGTGTGAGGGTACTTCTCATTGAGGGTACCTCACAGCGACAAGAACGACCAGTGCAGTCGAATTGTCGGGCAGGGATATAATTAATACAATGTTTTTGAGAGCCTTGTCTCCTCAATCTAGTCGCATGCAATAATATGCGTGTAATTGGCCTCACTGAGAAGATTGATGGACTCATGTGGGTAAAGCGCACTAGTACAGAAAAGCTTTCTTCTATCGGTAAAAAAAACCCTTCTACTATCGGTTTTCGTACCGATAGAGATAGACACGATAGAACAAGACAGAACATTTTCTATCGGTAAATAACCGACAGAAGAAATTAACAATTCTATGGGCATCATAGGAGTGTACCGATAGCAAACCCGTCGTAGTCTAACGATTAACGGTGGGAAAAGTACCACTATTCTAACGGTTAATTACATGATTACCGACAGGAAAATATTACTATTCTATCGGCACCTTATGATTGTACCGATAGAAAACCCGTCGTCGTCTGACGTTTAGCGTTGGGAAAAATACCGATATTCTAACGGTTAATTACAAGTTTACCGACAGAAAAAAGTTTAGCACTCTCTCGGTTGGAAATGAGATTACCGATAGAAAAAAGCTTAGTACTCTCTCGGTTGTGTATGAGTTCACCGGCAGGAAAAATCACACTCTTCTAACGGTTAATTATAAGTTTACCGATAGAAAAAACTACAGTAGTCTCTCGGTTGTGGATGAGTTCACCAGCAGGAAAAGTCACACTATCCTGACGGTTAATTTCAAGTTTACCGATAGAAAAAGTGGTAGTAGTCTCTCGGTTGTGGATGAGTTTACCGATAGAAAATTTGTAGTAGTCTGTCGGCTGTGAATGAATTTACCGATAGAACATTCACATATACAGTATGTTATTTACATTCACAATACAGTACATTCACATATACAGTACAGATGCAATACATTATAGATTGGATACACAATACAGTACAGATGCAAAGAAGGGTAAATTCACAGAACAGATTGACACATTAGATAGTTATTCACATATATATGGACAAATACAAATTGCAATCCAATGTGGACATTTATTGACATATATATTTATTCACATGTATATAAACAGTCTATGCACAGAGTACACGAAAAAGGGAAAATTATCATGGCGGATGGTTGGGCGCAACTTCCTCCATGACATATTGAGCCCAGATTTGTCGAAGATCTCTAATCTTTGCATTTTCGTATGAGTCTTTCGACATGGCGATCTGCAAGCATGTGTGAATACTTAGTAACTAACTTCCTAATTTAGAACGTGACACCCAATTTTCAAATTTGAGTTAGCTATCGATGCTTACCTGGGGGAATTGGCCAAAGTTTGTCTGCACTAGGTCGTACATGTAGCGCAACACATAAAACCCGCATTCCCACGATTGCGGCTGCTGATGGCACTGAGATAATTGCATATGCGAAGACATGTTAGCTATTGTTTCCATAAACTAATTAAGCATAAACAAAAAGTCTCGTGAGTACCTCATATTCTTTCCAAGCTAGTAGGGAGCCCTGCGGTGCGGCATGCCTCCCTCCAGCGGACACATATTTATCAAAAGCCCTGCATTTAGTTAGTATTGCCGGTTAATGTATTATCATTAGCTAGTGAGGTGAAAATTTAAATCAAACATATAAGTTACTTACGCCTCCATATTCCCCTTGACCACATATTCGATCGATAATCTGTCACGCATCGAATCGAGGTAGTACACCTCGTTCCTCGGCGGACAGATCACGATGAGGATCCAGTGGCCCTTGCATTGTACGTAAGAGAGGACCGCTAGCTCAAAGTATATCTCAGGTATAACATACAAGATCGAGTTAAATTAGTACGAAATGCACTAACCTTTGGTGGTACGGCACCAGAATGAACTCCCTGTCCTGCTGCGCCATCAGCGCCTTGGATATGTACTGCTCAGCGTGCGCGGCATCGTGCTCTAGCATCGTGAGGCTTATTTTCTCTGGGTCGAGGAAACCTACCTTGTCACACGCAGCCTCCGATGCTAGCCTGTACATGCACCTGCATGCAAAGGACGACATTAGTATTGCACAGAAAGTTACTACATTTCAAATGAACTACAACAATGCAGAGTTAGAAAACAACAATACATAGCATCAGCAAACTCACAGGACTCCAGTCCGTATGATGGACATATCGAGCTCCCGCTAGTTGTAGAGGTCGAACAGATCCTCGTGTGCCACGGATATACTCCCGGGCTCACGGTGGAACTGCCCAGGCCTGTAGGGAACTAAGAAGTTCAGATTGCGCCGAGCTCGGTGTAGGTACCACTCGTGGAGGTCTCTGGTTGATCGATCCAATTTGCGCAAAGCTGCCTCCGACATGAGTGGGAACCCGTTCCTGAACCTCTCCGGCTGTCCCTGTCGCCCTTTTCCCTTGCCTTTGCCCTTGCCTTTTGCCGGGGACTGAGCGCGTACCTTCGAAGGCAAGGGCGAGGTGATGGCGGCTTTCTTCCGAGGTGAAGGCGTGGATGCGCTGGGTGGGGTCGAGGCCGTCTTTGATGTGTCCAGGGTCGCAGGAGATCGGGCCTCATGCCCCGAGCTGGGGGCGCAGTCCCCTGGTTGCCCAACGGCAGGCCACTTCAATTAATGAGCACGTATGTTAGATTATGCAAGTTGAGTGTACTGAGTAGGATGTAATCTAAAATGTGTAGGATTTACCGGTTGTATTAGAAGACACTTCTTGGGCCACTGTACGTAGGAGCCCACTGCCTCAGCAAGTGTCTGCAGTTCCTCTGTTGGGACTGGCAACGGAGAATCGTTGTAGCCCGGCATGACCATGTCCACCTGTACCTTTGCGAACCCCAACCGCAGAGGTACACAGTGGACCCGGACATTTGGCCCAGATGGATATACGAAGTCGTGTCCAACCACTTCCTGCCTGGCGCCTACGTGATTCTATAGGATGCAGCCCTCCAGCTTCTGCAAATTTGTAACAATTAAAACAGGTTAGCGAAACAACTCTAACAGAATGGGAGTGGCATCAACTTAAGTGCACAGATGAAGGCTTGCAGTACCTCAAGTAGATCCACTGGATCCGCGAGTACCTTCGAAGCGCAACTGCTTATCCGACCCCGTGGGGTACCGTCGTCCTGGGGATCCGCATCTGCACTATTGGACAGCAATGCTTCTCTCAACCATGCAAACTCTTCCCTCAGTTGTGCGACCTCGGACTGCACCTCAGACTGCACCTCAACCCGTATCTCAGCCCGCATCTCCGCCTGTATCTCCGCCCGTACCTCAGCCCATATCTTATCGGAGAGGTCAGCTTCCTTTTCCTTCCAGGAGCGGGCCTTCTTCCTCGGTGGAGCCGGATCTACGAAACCGGCCTTCCACGACACAATGGCTCCCACGGCCCATGTCCGCCCGGGATGCTCCTTATTTCCTAGAGCCCGGGTGAGGATGTCGTTCTCCCTCTGCGGGGTAAACAATCCCTCCGCTGCCTCCTTCTCAAAAGAGATCTGTTACATTTAAAGGTACCTTGTGAGACAAATTGCCTTATATACACTTGTGTGCACACAGTTTACAAGGTTAGCCAACTTACCATTCGCCTCACAACGTCGGCGTCCCCAGGGGTTGCGAACTGCACAGACCCCGTGGACGACACGGACCCGCTCCCCCTCCACCATCGCTTGCACCTCTCATCCCTGATCTCGGAGAGCGGCAACTCAGGGGTGTCGATGACAGGATTTTGCTCGTCTTCCTTCTTCCACTGCTCCTCCTTCCCCGCATAGCCCCGGGATCCGAGCCGATGCCGGTGGTCGTTCCTCTTCTGGATCGCCCTATTCTTCTCGCTAAGGGCCTTGAACTCCTCAGTCCCCTTCTGCTTGGTGAATTCCTCCCATACCTCCTCCGATATGAAGGGGTACTTCTCGCAAGGAGATTTCCCCGCAGCGAGGAAGTTACTGACGAGCCAGCTCTTAAAGGTTTTCCATGTTCCGTTCATGTCCTTCAAGCAGGCAGTCCTAGGTGTATCGTCGGGGATGTTCCACTTAGCCTGTTTCCGAAAAATGCATACAATTAATCACGAGTTAGTTAAACTTTAGTATAAGCCAAGAGAACGTGATTACGAAAGAGTTCAGCGATTTCAGTTAATTTAACCTTCACTTCCGCCCACAACCTATCCCTCTCGTCCGCCGTCACATCCTTCCAGCTCTGGACAGTGATCTTCACCCTTTCTTTCGCCAACAGCCCAACGTAGGCCGTGTACCTCCCAGCATTCTTTCCAATCGGCCTCCCAAATTGGTTGAACTCACAAGAAAGATCCGTGCGTTTGGCCAAACGCCCCAACGTCGTCGCGTCTCGCCCCACCCTCTTGCGCTGGGATGTAACAGCTGCATCTTCAGTAGTTACGATGGGGTTGGCCCTAGTCGAACCACTAGTACCATCCGATGAAGACGACGGCATGTCTTCCCCTACAAAACCATCAACAAACCATATGGCAATTATTTCGCCTTGGAGTTCCATAACTCAGCCCAGGACTGGAGACTAACTAGGGCGGCAAAAGGGAAAATAATACAAAAAGAAAGACATGCATAAATTACTTCCTGAACTGTTCAGAAATATTTTCTATCGGTAAACACATGAGCTGCCCATAGACCATAACAATTACCTCCACAGAAGACAATTTTTCTATCGGCAAACCCGTGAGATACCGATAGAACATAACAATGTTCTCTACATATGGAATTTTGTTGACAAGCCACCATTCACTGTCATCACATAACATTCTCGATGATTTGCTATACTAATATTCATGGGCCAGCATTATTATTTCACACGTAAATATGCACACAAGCATCTAAGTGCCACTGTGCATAATCTTTAGCCTGTATGTGAGTCATCAGGACTTCACATCTATGTATAGGCATTTGAAACATATACATCGAAGACCCATCCACATTGCCATATATTCATACCAAGTGAGTAAAAATTCCCAACCAAACTAGTACATTGCATGGCTCATGTCCTTATAGATCCAAATTAAGTTTTACTACTTGTGCAGAAATATTTTCTATCGGTAAACACATGAGCTGCCGATAGAATATGTGTAAGAACACCTCCAACATATAACGTGCATTACATGGCAGTTGGATACAATTGATCACACATACAGCAGTATAGATAAGTTAAAATCTCAAAACAGGTTCATTACAGCACTGGAACATATTATGTAAACCCTAATTTAAATCAACATTGCCTGCGGAATGTACATAATCCAACACAATAGGGAACCCTAGTGTAATTGCAAAACTCAAAGAATTAGTACGTGCAAAACACTAGGATCAAATAAGGAAGATGCTGGAAATAGAACGACGAATTAGGGTATTTACGGCGGCGATCAGTTTTGGTGATGGAGAGGCGGTGTAGAACGCAGCGGCGGCCGGCGAAGGACGAAAATAAGAACCGGTGGCAGTGGCGAACCGGTGTCCAGCCGGCGATCGTCGTGTGGGAGAGAGGAAGTGAGTGGTCACGGCGGAGGTTGTGGTTTTCTTCGCTCTCGAAGAGACGCAGTGCTCTAAGGTGGAACTGTTCGAGTGGAGGGAAACCCAAGGGCCGTGTACGAGTAATAAAGTAGTGGATGAACTTTTCTATCGGTACAACAAAATGATACCGATAGAATTATGTACTTTTCTATCGGTACAACAAAATAGTACTGATAGAAAAAGTAAATTTCCCGGAAAAATATTTGAAGTAGTGGATGCCTTTTTCTATCGGTATAAACAATAAAATCCCGTGAGACCAATTTTCCCCAGAAATTTTTTTTAATTACGTGCTTGAGATTATAGTATTGGGTGCCCTTTTTCTATCGGTAAAAACAACAAAATACCGTCAGAGTAATGAAAAGGTACACACAATTTAACATCAAACAGACCGTGGTTGAAAGCTGCAGAATGATAAAGAAAGAGGGAAGATAGCCGGAAAATTGGAAAATTGACATAAAAAAAAATTGTTCATTCATTGTTGTTTTATCACTTACAAAAAAAAAAATAAAACCCAAAATGCTAGGTCAAGGGGTGGTCTTAGCCCTGGCTGCATGTAGAATAGAGTCAGTTAGACTTGCAGCCAGGACGCATGACTCCTCTAGCGACAAGTTGTCCCTAGGATCAGCTACTACCGCGTCGAGAAGGCCTGCGACCTCCCTCAGCTTCGCTATGGTATCCTTCATAGTCAAACCGCAGCCAGCGATGGTCATATCCGAGGCTTTCTTCTCCTCGCGAAGATGCCTCGTCCTCGCCCTAGCATTGTCACCATCCGTCTTCATGCGCTTAATGCGCTGGAAGAGATCGTCAAGGTCAAGCCGTAGCTGAGTGTGCTTGTCTGTAAGGAGCTTGTGCTCCTCCTGGAGGGCCCTCAGGTCGGCCTTCACTTTGGCAGTGTCTTCCACGGCTCCCATTCCCTGTGCAAATCAACAGGTCAAGAATGAACTGAACATGGATTAACAATACAGGGGTAAACCGAGGAGATTTAGAGTTCTTACCGGGGAGGGCGTGACTGACGATCCCATGGAGGTTGCCATTGTGAAAGAGAAGATGAGGAGTCGAACCGTTCGAGAATTAGAAAAACAACAAAATACCGCGACGCATGGCGAGGTACTTATAGAGTTTCCAAGGCGACGCATGGCGACACAGTTGAGAATTCAAAGCGCCAGAGTATTCTTCTATCGGTAAAAACAGGAAAAAACCGTCAGACAACAAATACCGTGAGACTAACGAATTTATTCTAACGGTAAAATAGAATAATACCGATAGAAAAAGTAAACTTCTCGAAAACTTTTGAAGTGCCTGAGAGAAGTGCCTGAGACACATGAAAGTAGCGGATGTCCTTTTCTATCGGTAGAAATAACAAAATACCGTCAGAAAAAAAGTGATTTTTGGAGAGATTAATTTGAAGAAGCAAGAGGCTGCGATGAGATTTTTGCAAGTGCTATTTGAAGGGAAGAATTAAGTATTTACAGGATAAAGGTACTGTACATGTTAGAACTCATGCTGTGGAGTAAAATTGAGATATATTAATGCTGTGAACTAGCTTATCATTAAGTTCTAAAGAAAAATGTACTGCCTGATGTATTAATGATAAGTTCCTCACCTTGCTGCAGAACTTGTGGGCTGTTTGCTTGGCATTTATCCCTGAAATAGAAATTAATCATCAATGGTTCTCAACCCATAATCCTTCTTCGTGGTCATCTCACAGATACGTTGTTTCGTCGATATCTTCAGTACGGATAGATTGAATGTCCTCTAAAAATGGAGGAATTTCATCGAATTGGTTATACTCCTCTTCGTCGACAACATCTTCGACCCCAATAATACGTCTCTAACTGTGGAGGACAACATGCAAGTTTGGATTGGCTGGGTCAACGATGTAGAATACCTGTGTCGCTTGCTTTGCAAGTATGAATGGATCGTCTTGGTGTCCGACTCTACCAAGATCGACGAGCGTAAACCCGTAACTGTCAACTTGAACACCTCGAGGGATTTCGACCCATTGGCATCGAAACAGGGGAATCTTAAGTAATCCGTAATCGAGCTCCCATATTTCGTCAATAGCACCGTAATATGAGTTCAGCGCCCTTACTGACCTGGCATCCTCGGAAATAGCAAACAGTGTCACTCCGCTACATCGCGTGCTACTCTTGGCGTGTTGAGCTCTTGTGTAAAATGAATACCCATTGATGTCGTACCCCTGCCAAGTCCCTACAGTGAATCTTGGGCCTCTAGCCAACCATGTCACAGTTTCACTTACGGAGCCCTCGGCAGCTCGCGTGACTCTTTCTTGGATCCACTCAGCAAATTTCCTGTTATGTTCTCTGCTGACCCAAACGTCTGACTTCGAAGGATTCTGTGACCGTAACATTACCTTGTGCTCGTGTATGTATGGCTCGACCTCCGTCATGTGTTGTAAGACCCAAAAATGTGATTTTGCGTAACATCATGAGCGGGGATGATAGCTTTGAATCCAATCGTTCCGATGCCCTGAAGCCTACCCTCGTGTCGGGACCTAGGAACGCCAATTGGGTCAACCCCGGCCATATAATCTGTGCAAAATTCAATCACCTCCTCGGTGGCATAACCTTCCATGATACTCCCCTCGGGTCGACGACGAGTCCTTACGTATCCCTTCAATACACCCATAAATCTCTCAAATGGATACATGTAGCGCAGGCACACGGGTCCACAAAACTTAATTTCTCTGATAAGGTGAACAATCAGATGTGCCATAACATCAAAAAAGGATGGAGGGAAATACATCTCGAGCTGACAAAGAGTTGTAACCACGTCGCGTTGCAAAGCGTCCAGTCCATCCGGATCAATTACCTACGAGGACACAGTTGCGCCAAATATTCATATCAGAAAAATCTTCTAATTAAGCTCCACAGATGGAGGTAATGAACTTATAGTACGAGTGCACGTACTTACCTTGCAAGATATTGCGTTGAAGAAATAACAAAGGTTTGTGATTGTCTCTCTGACTTTAACTGGGAGAATGCCTCTGATAGCAATGGGAAGCATTTGTGACATCAGGACATGACAGTCGTGGGACTTCGTGCCAACTAGTCTTAGGTCCTTCATGGACACAAGTTTTTTCAAGTTTGCGGAGTACCCACATGGAACTTTAACACCGTGTAGGCACCGACAGAGATCTGTTTTTTCTCTCTTGGACAACGTATAGCAGGCCGGAGGGAGGTATGTACGCTTTCCATTCTCTAAAGGTGCAAGCTCAGTCCTTATCCCCATTTCCACCATGTCACGACGAGCTTTCACACCATCCTTTGTCTTTCCCGGAATGTTCAACAACAAACCAATCAAACTGTCACAGACATTTTTCTCTACATGCATGATGTCAATGTAATGTCGAACTTGTAAGTGCTCCCAGTACGGTAGATCCCAGAGAATCGATCTCTTCTTCCAAACATTTTTTTCTCGAGGTTTAGAATGCTTACCGAACTTAACTTTGATGTCGTTCACGCGCGAGTAAATCTCCTTACCGGTCAGAAACACTGGAGCTGATCCCTTCTCAGGCTTCCCGTTAAATGATTTCCTCTTCTTACGGTACGTGTGATGCACCGGAAGAAACCTGCGGTGACCCATGTACACTGTTTTCCGGCAGTTTCGCAGCCACATGCTCTCAGTTTCATCTAAGCAAATAGGGCAAGCCTTGGCTCCTTTCGTACTATACCCCGACAAATTGCCGTAGGCCGGAAAATCATTTATGGTGCAAAATATCAGGGCCCGCAAGATGAAATTCTCTTTCTTGTATGCATCCCACTCCTGCACCCCCTCGCTCCACAATTTCTGTAAGTCCTCAATTAAAGGCGCTAGAAACACGTCAATATCATTTCCGGGTTGTCTGGGTTCTGAGATTAGTAACGCCATCATGATGTACTTGCGCTTCATGCATTACCAAGGAGGAAGATTGTAGATGCATAAAAGAACCGGCCAAGTGCTGTGCCGACTGCTCATATTACCATGTGGGTTCATACCATCTGTACTCAGCCCGAACCTTATATTCCTAACTTCGGTGCCGAACTCAGCAAATGTTCTGTTGTTGTTTCTCCATTGAATAGAATCAGCTGGGTGTCTCATTTTTCCGTCTTGTTTCCGGGCTTCAGCATGCCAACGCAAGTGCTTCGCGACTTTCGGATTTGCAAACAGCCGCTTCAATCTAGGTGTCACAGGCAAGTACCACACTGTTTTCGCCGGAGGTCCTTTCTTTACCTCGTGATGTTCACTGTCAATCCGGTCCCTACGCGTATACCTCGATGCGCCGCATCTTGGACAAACATGCAAACTGGAGTACTCGTTACGGTACAACACACAATCATTTGGGTATGCGTGTATTCTTTCGATTTCCATTCCCAACGGACACAACAGTTTTTTGGCTTGGTAAGTAGATCTTGGCAACTCATTTCCCTCTGGAAGCATGTCCGCTAGAAGATCTAATAGTGCCGTGAAACTCTTATCACTCCAACCGTTACCTGCCTTCAAGTTATATAATCTCAGCACAGAAGACAGTTTTGTAAATGTTGCACATCCAGGGAACAGAGGCTTTTCAGAGTCAGCAATCAGTTTCTCAAATTCATAGAAGTCGTTTTCGTTGTTATCTTCCTCTACATCACGTAACATCTCATCTAGATTGTCATCATCATCATCATCATCTACGTGCACATCGGAATGAGCATTATCACAATTCGGATGATCATCGATATTATTGCAATCCACATCCGAGTCCTGCTGATTGGTAGTAGTGGTGCTTGTTTCCTCAAGATCTTCGCCACGCCATATCCAACGGGTGTATCGCGCGTTAAAACCACGACGAATCAAATGACTCTTAATTTGATCAGAGTTGCTAAACCTCTTCAAGTTCATACAATCTGTACAAGGACAGAGCATATTTTTCTCTCCCTTCCTCTCCTTTTGTTGCTCAGCAAATTTAATAAACTCATTCATACCATCCAAATATTGAAAAGTAGTACGTTTTATTCCATACATCCAATATTTCCTGTCCATCTACAATTAACAAAATTTAACGAGTCAGCCATGCATGCATGAAACCTGCCCGATTAAGTTATGTATATGTACATGTACAGCCTCTTACAACAGATACATGTGTTGAACCCTAGCCTGACGAAATTAACACTAATTAACCTAGCTAACTACACAATACAAGCTAGTTAGCTCCTAAAACATGACGCATTTCCAGCTACCAAGCTCCCAAGCTTAGAGCTACAAACTTGGAACTACACAAGCTTGCAAGTAGAGAGGAAGGGAGATCTAGAGGGAGAGAGAGATAAGTGTCGACAATTAAGCGTACCTTAAAGAGAGGGGCGCAATCAACTTCCCTCCACCCTGCGCTGATCACCCTAGCAGTGTAGCTGCGGGCGTGGAACTTTCGTCACAAACAGAGGGACACAGAGTGCAACAGAATAAATTAAAGAGCAGCTCAGCAATGGTCGAGTGGGGTTTTTCTTATAATGGACCTTTTTCTAACGGTAAATACATGAAATAACCGTTAGACTAACTTAGGTAATTTGACACTCACATAGTCTATCGGTAAAAACACACACATACCGTTAGAGAATGTACATTACCGAGCAAGTACAGGACTTCTTCTTTCGGTAAATATGTGTATTCACCGTTAGATCATGCATGACACAGCACGTACATGAGTTTTTCTATCGGTAGATCTGTGTACGAACCGTTAGATGATGCATGACACACGAGCAAGAGTTTTTCTATCGGTAAATATGTGTATTTACCGTTAGAATATGCATGACTGAGCAAATATATGTGTTTTCCTATCGGTAAATATGTGTACTTACCGTTAGAGGAGGTACTGGTACCAAACTGGGACAAACATACACATGCCATTTCTCACATTCAAGGAATCATATCAATGTAACACCAAACAGATCTTACATCAAACAGATCTTACATCAAACGGATCTTAACTAGAAGATAAAGCAATATTTCAAGAAATGCTAATTTGTGGATTAACTAGGAGACATAAAAATACTTTTCTTAGGTACTTGGGACTTCATCTTGCCAAAGAAATTACACATGCCAGTTCACAAATTCAGGTACAAACATACACATGCCAGTTCACAAATTCAAGTGCATGTCTGAAACAGCAGTACAAATACACACCTACCTACCAATACAATTAAATACACAAATAATCCCTGCACATTCAAGTTCATGTCCCAATTAGCAATACATGATACACAAATATACAACAATATACAAATACAACAATTCACACATTCGATGTATATTAGAAAAGCCACGTCTAAAATTAACAACAGATCACGACGAGGACCCAGTGGCCCATACATTTTACATAAAAGAGAACCTTTGCAGGTTGCCACAATGCAACTACCGACTACAAGTTAGACCTGATACATCACAAATCCATTCATCCAAAACAGCAAATGTCTGAACCACATTGGACTTAACCATAGGAGTTCAGTTCGAAGACGCCCGAGGAGCTGGAACTGCCGTCGACATACATTTGTACGTATTGGTGATGTCCTCGGATTCAAACTCGATCAACTCAACCCAACTCAACTCAACTCAACTCCATTAACAAAAAGAACCTACCTTACAAGATGTTGTTCTGTGTAGTGATGGTGTAGAATGGCTGTGCAAATAACAACAATTCTTCTTCTCCAAGCAGGTAAGCATCTGGCCACAAGCTGGTGCATGCAAAAAAATGTAAGATGCTTTCTATAGGTCCTGATTTGAGAAACACGCCGGGCTTAAGGATCTTCTCGACCGAGCCAACCAAGATCTCGCCCTTCACGTCCTTCCAGCTCTCGACGGTGATCTTCACCGTTTCTTTCGCCAACAAGCCAACGTAGGCAGCGTACTGCGATGAAGAACCGTGAAATACGTTGCCCCTCATGAGCATCATCAAAGGACCTGAACAGATCATAATCATATTGAAAAGAAGACACATCAAAATGAAGGATACAAAAAAAGCAGAATTATTGCCATAATCGGATTAGAATAATCTAACAATATTGCAGAAATTTTACGTACCTTCCTTGGGATGCCGAAGTCTAGAGGGCGTCGATGGAGGTGCGGTGGTGCAGCGGTCCCCTGTAGAGGTGCGCCGGCCGTCCATGGAGCTTACGGGTTAGGACTACGAGCCCCAGATGAACTGTGAGAATGAAAGAGACATACCCGTGTATTTATACAACTATATATTTTCTATCGGTACAAAAACAGCATACCGTTAGTAATAAAAACATCTGTAGAAGGCGAATGGTTCTATCGGCACAATACATATTACCGATAGGAATTTTTGTACATACTCTATCGGTGTGTACGCACATTCCCGATAGAATATTACAAGTTGTAGAAGGCCAACAGTTGTAAGATATTTTTTCTATATTCTAACGGTATAAACATTCATTACCGATAGAATACTACAAGTTGTAGAAGGCCAATAGTTCTAAGATATTTTTGCCATATTCTAACGGTATAAACATTCATTACCGATAGAATAAAACTATTTGAGACGAACAGTTCTAAGCAATTTTCTATATATTCTAACGGTACAAGAATCCATTACCGATAGAATAAAAATATTTGTAGAAGGCCAACGGTTCTATCGGCGCACTACATATTGCCGATAGGAATTTTTAATATACTATGTCGGTATATTCATACAGTACCGATAGAATAAGTCTAGTTGTAGAAGTCGACCAGTCCTATCAGCGCATAACATTCTCCCGTCAGTACTTATGCATCTCTTCTAACAGCAAATTTGTTCATCACCGCTAGAGTAAATCATACTGCTTCTTCTATCGGGAAGTTTCTTACAAACCGATAGAAAAAAATACACCCGATGGCCTTTTATGACCTCGAGGCACATTTTCTATCAGTTTTCAACTAAATCGCTAATAACCGATAGAAGATAGGGGTTAGTAGACTGCATTTCTGTACTAGTGGTGGTGCCCCTCTGTAGAGTGTCAAAAGTATTCGAGTACTCCGTACCCCCGAACAGAGGTATTCCATGGGTAGTAATCGGATAGCACAATAGTATTGAAACATTAAACATAAATGTTTTCTACCATCATTTTGCTAATCAATTGTATTTCAATTCGCTTTGGCAATGTATTCGTGAAATTTACTATTCTGTACCACATAGACTGTTAAATTAGACATAGCCTGTCATGCATTGGACTAATTCTTATATAGAGACTTGCTGAGTACTTTGTACTCACCCTTGCTTATTAACAAAAATACAGTTGAAGAGAAACTAGAGATAAGTGAAGCAGGATCACCCGGAGTTTAGAAGGGTTATGTGCTACACTCGAGTTTTTTCCTGTAGGATGGTCTCGGAGACCAGATAAAACTACTTCATAAAATCTAATATTTGGCCTTGCTGGCTTTTGTATAACGATGTGTATTAAGGCCTGATGGCCATATATATTGTTTTTGTATATGAACCAAGTTGAGCTGACTGTCTGTTTATTTCTCTGTGCACGATTCCATCCTGGGCAGTCGGGCTAAGTGCACACCTGGGGCCCACTGCAGCGAGTGGGTCCCTCACACTGAGGAACTCTAAGTATGTAAATGATGCGAATAAAACACTCGGTGGATCACAAAACTCAAGACTTGATCAAAAGATCAAGATTTTAGCTCTAAAACAAATGCTCAAGTGTGTATGAGAGAATGAGGATGCTTGGTGTGTCAAACATCTGCTCAAAGCCACTATTTATAGCCCAAAAGAAGAAAATAGCCGTTGTTCTCGAACAGAAAAGAAACAACACATGCTGACAGTCAGCATAGCATGCTGACAGTCAGCATAGACCACGAGTAGTAACAAGCAAATCTCAGAGAAAACTCAGCTAGCCGTTGTGGTCAAAAATAGAAACAAAACAGCACATACTGACAGTCAGCCACACATGCTGACAGTCAGCATCTACCTGAACGACTTGACAAAAATCACAGATAAAACTTAGCTAGCCGTTTGCGGTCGTATATGAAAAGAAAACAACTCATGTTGACAGTTAACATCACATGCTAGACAGTCAATATCGACCACAAAACATCCAGTAAAACAAAACTCAGAAAGCAAATAACTTGTGGTTGAAACTAATAAGTGTTAATTTGGTAGAATTTTACCCTAGGTTTAGTATTGAAAATGTACAAAAATGATGCTTAAAATTCCTTTGACACGTCATTTTATGTGACTTTTTGTAATATTTTTGCAATCCGCTTTCACGAGTGTGTTCGTCATGTTTCAGGAAACAAGCGTACCAAATTTGGAGTTATTTCGACATCGTTTTGATAGGAAACGAAGTAGAGAAAAAAGATGCTAAAAATCTGAAAAAAACGAGCAATCTGACCCGAAATTGGACCCGAATCCAACCCGAAACCCGATTTCCGAATCCAAAATAGACCCGTTAGTCAGTTTAAAGTCCGAATTTGAGACAATTTCCTTCCTAAATAAGTCTTGAGTTGTAATTGGTTAATTCTAGGATTTATGTACTATAAATAGAGAAACTTTTGGCTCAATTAGACATGCTTTTTTACATACTAGCCATTAGGGTTTAGTTTAGTTTTAGTTTAGTAGAGCCTCCTTCTCTATTTTATTGCTTTTTTAAGTCGGCAAGGATGGCAACTTCAATTCTCAAGCAATCAAGTAAGTTTTTATTTATTTCTTATTATTATTTCTGCATTCTTATGGTTTTTTGCGAGTAGATCCGTTCTAGAGTTAGGGATGACCTAATCCGGAAGGTGTGATTCTTCCTTGGTTTTGATCTCAAGTTTTGGAGTTATTTTCTAATGTTTTCTGCCTCTAAACCCTAAATTCTTGTTTCGGCAACAGATATAACAATTGAGCCTTAGCTAGAATTTAGGGGAGTTCTTGAGTCCTTAGCGCTTGACGCGGGACCCTGAACAAGAGAGAGACTCTCACCAAACGTGATAGTGGAGCGATCCTTTGACTGTTGACCCAGCGCCCCAAACTGGAAACTTAATTTGTCTTGGAAAACAATGGAAATTAACTCACAATCCTCAGACCTTGGATAGAATTACGCCGGATGGTTATGGAATTCCCAAAGCCGTAGGTTTTAATTCCTGCTTTATAAATTCAAATTTCATACCTGCAATTTACTGCTTTAAAACCCTAGATTGATAGCTTTAGTAGTAGAATTAGTTATAGAAAAACAACCCCAAAACTCGTTTATACTTAATCAGTGATCCATTAAGCTAGAAAGACGAATACGCTTGTTCTTCTTGGAATTCGACCCTCAAGTGCTCAACGTTCAACCGTCCACTTGTGGTATTACAAAATCACACCGTTTTAGGTGCGATCAGAAACTCATGCTGACAGTCAGAAACTCATGCTGACAGTTAGTGTAAGTCAAAAAGTTTTAGCTCAAAAAGACGTACTCTCTGGACAAATGGCAGTAACAAAAACTGACATTCAAGCTGACTGTCAGCATCACATGCTGACTGTCAATGTGGATAAAAACAGTCATAACTTTTGATCCAGAGAACCTATTTAAGTGTTTTATAGCTTGTTTGAAATATAATTTAAAGGGTTATAATTTTGTCAACCGAAGAAATACCTAGATCGGCCTAGATAAATCTGTAAACATCAAAAAGAGTTCCTGTTGCCAAAATATCTGAAAACCAAACCATTTAAAAAACAAATCCTACCGAGATGAATGAATGCAATGACTTAAGAGTTTCTCAGTTTATGCTGGAACTGTAGAGAGAACTTGCAACCCCTCTTAATAGTACGGTTTAAACTAAAAACAAATTTCTATAAACCGATCAACCTCCAAACACCGAGATCGGTACAAAATAAAAATGCATTTTACCTTAGGTCCTTTGTATCTTCAATCTTGCGACTTCTGTTTTTGTGACCTTGCACTTGCGACCTTGACTCCCAACCTTGAACTGTGACCACAGCCAACATTGCGACCTTACTCTTGCAACTTTGGACTTGTGACCTGCAGATCTTCCCAGATCACTTGTAGACTTTACAAAAATCACTCTACATAGAAATAGCTCAAAGACAAGGTTAGTTCAAAACACTTAATGTCATCAATAATCAAAATCAACCTAAAAGGGCCTAGATGCAACAGGACCCACTCTCATTACTCCCACCTTTGACCATCTTTCTTTTAGGCTGAGATGCTTTCGACTAATCCATTTGGTCGTAAGGTCTACCTCGCCCAAAACTAAGGGCCTCTGGTCGAAGGAGAACATTGTTGCGGCCTCTAGGTTGAAAGTGCATGTGTTTAGTAACTGCTCTGTGTGGTTACTTATTAAGGTGGTTCCCTGTTAACCATCTCAATACACGTCACTTGGAAGAATAACCGATGGTAACTTATATCGACGGTTATAAAGCAATTGGCGTCCTTTCAAAATCTATATTATCTCAGATCTAAGGAAGAAGAAGGGGATGGAGGGAGAGAGACTCTTTTCCTTCTTGGTAATCTTCTGACAAATCAGAAGTCTGGAGTTAGAACAAACTTAGTCATCTTGTACTCGATATAAGCATAATACATCACAAACAGGACATAGGGTTATTACTCATCCTTTGAGGGCCTGAACCTGTATAAAAATTTCTTGTCTCTTTCTCTTAGCATAGTCATTTTGTGAATTCTCTATGATATTGCATTGGTGACCTCGCAACCCAATTCAAATATGCTTTAAGTTCGGAGATCATACTTTTTGATCGTTGATAGCTGGCGCCAACCTTGGGGATCTCCGTGAAACACTTTCCTAAAGTGTTGGATTCCTTATCGTAGAGGTTCATATGGCTGTGCCACTCTATAATAGTGAGAACGACCTTAATTTCAATTTTGAAGAAACCAATGATAACTGTCCCATCCTCATCGACGAGGATGATCAGGTTCATTTGAACTTCAGATCTGATTCAGAGGGCGTAGATCTCTCATCGGCATTAGACACTCTGTCCTGTCCGAAGGTTGAGTTTGAGCAATAGCCTCAAGTCGATCCTAATGGTTCCGACCAATAGGAAATTGGCTCTGTAGAGGAGTTGTTACTTGAGATTGAAGAGATGGATCTTGACTCATATTTTGTTTCTGGGGATGAGGGAACATCCTTAAGCTTGGATGACACCTATAGTCGAGAAGTCGCGGCAATAGGTTTAGCCCTTGCTGATCCCTCCACAGGCCAACAAGGGTTTGAGGGTGGAACTAATGTTGACAGAGTCAACATCACTCCACCTGAAGATGTCAACACTGGCTAAAATGGTGATCATAACCAAATCGATCCAAACACCACTGGGATAAATCTCAATCCTCCGGGATAGATTCCCCAAAACTCCTCGGTAGACTCGGCTTTGGCGAGTCCACCAGGGATTCCTTTGATTATTCACACTCCGTTTGGCCAAACCGATTGGTTAGATTGTGTTGGGGGAAATCTCCACGCAGTCAAGTCCAGGTAAGTTCATGATTGCCCGGGGACCGTGCCCCCCGGGCGGGTCCCGGGCGCCGCCATTGGCCCGGGGACAGTGGCCTCCGGTGCCTGCCCCGGGCGACGCCATTTGGCCCCCGGGACCTTGCCTCCGGGGTATGTCCCGGGCGCTGCCTTTTGGCTCCCGGGACCTTGCCCCCCGGGCGAGTCCCGGGCGCCGCCATTCGCTCGGGGACAGTGGCCTCCGGTGCCTGCCCCGGGCGCCGCCATTTGGCCCCCGGGACCGTGCCCCCCGGGTGGGTCCCGGGCGCCGCCATTCACCCGGGGACGGTGGCCTCTGGTGCCTGCCCCGGGCGCCGCGTTTTAGGCTCCCGGGACCGTGCCTCCGGGGTATGTCCCGGGCGCCGCCTTTTGGCTCCCGGGACCTTGCCCCCCGGGCGAGTCCCGGGCGCCGCCCTTCGCCCGGGGACAGTGGCCTCCGGTGCCTGCCCCGGGCGCCGCCATTTGGCCCCCGGGACCGTGCCCCCCGGGCGGGTCCCAGGCGCCGCCATTCGCCCGGGGACTGTGGCCTCCGGTGCCTGCCCCGGGCGCCGCCTTTTAGGCTCCCGGGACCGTGCCTCCGGGGTATGTCCCGGGCGCCGCCTTTTAGGCTCCCGGGACCGTGCCTCCAGGGTATGTCCCGGGCGCCGCCTTTTAGCCTCCCGGGACCGTGCCTGCGGGGTATGTCCCGGGCGCCACCTTTTGGCTCCCGGGACCTTGCCCCCCGGGCGAGTCCCGGGCGCCGCCATTCGCCCGGGGACAGTGGCCTCCGGTGCCTGCCTCGGGCGCCGCCTTTTAGGGTCCCGGGACCGTGCCTCCGGGGTATGTCCCGGGCGCCGCCTTTTAGGCTCCCGGGACCGTGCCTCCGGGGTATGTCCCGGGCGCCGCCTTTTGGCTCCCGGGACCTTGCCCCCCGGGTGGGTCCCGGGCGCCGCCATTCGCCCGGGGACAGTGGCCTCCGGTGCCTGCCCCGGGCGCCGCCTTTTAGGCTCCCGGGCCGTGCCTCCGGGGTATGTCCCGGGCGCCGCCTTTTGGCTCCCGGGACCTTGCCCCCCGGGCGAGTCCCGGGCGCCGCCATTCGCCCGGGGACAGTGGCCCCCGGTGCCTTCCCCGGGCGCCGCCTTATAGTCTCCCGGGACCCTGCTCTCCGGAAGGGGTCCCGGACGTCATCGCCCTCCTAAAAGGTAAAGTCCCTGTTTGTTTATCACGTGCAGGTCACGCGAGGGACGCCTCGGGAATCAGTGACCACCTGTCAAGCATCCAAGACGTTGGACCGGGAGAAGGACGGTCCTACCCTTTAATCCGACGGTGGCTTCCGGGGTAGTTTAGGCTTTTTGCTTCTTTTTGAGGCTATAAATAGCCCTTGTACCCCTCTGTTGTAAAGGATCAGCTCATTATATTTTGGATAGCTAAACTCACAGACGTGCTCCGGAAGCCTCTCCCCCGGAGAGAGCCTCCCCAGCTGGCTCCGGTCGGGAGCGCGTCGACAGGACTAGGGCCCCCACTGGGACCCGAACCTGTATAAATCCACGTGTCAATTCTTGTGTTTGTCCGGCGGGGGAGGACCGGTCACCCGGTCAACCCGCGCTGCGTAATCTCCGCTAGGATCGTCTTCAAAACCTGCCGGGGTATTCTTAATACCACGACAGTTGGCGCCGTCCGTGGGGACCCGTGACAAATCGCCATGGCTCCTCCGAGAACAAGGGCCCGCGCCCTTTCCGGTGACGCCGGTCCCGGTGACCTGGCGCCGCCCGTCCGGGACACTGCTGTTCCGCCGCTTCCGTCCGAAGGCGACCATTCCCAGGTACCGCCTCCCACCTTTCCTCTCAATTTAGGTGCCTCCACCTCCGGGTCACTCCCGGCGGTCGCGGGGACCTCGGCCGGGACGAGTTTCCCCCCGACGGCTCCCCGGCTCCCCGGGATGCCCTGCTGGAGGCCCTCGTGGAGGGCCAGCTCCGCGCCCAGCGCTCTATGGACGAGCTCCTCAGTGTGTTTGCGCGGCCCCCGGCCCCCACATTTTCGTCGCACACATATCCGGGGATCATGCCCCCGTTTATGGGATACCCGGCGGCCCCTCCGGTCTCCGGGGGGCTGTCTGCCCCGTATGATCCCGCCGGGGGGTTCCCTCCCCCCGCGGGATATACTTCCGGACACTTCTCGGCACCCGGGCCTGTCCCGGTGCCGGGAGGCTCTTTCATGCCCGGGCCCTTCGTGGCACCAGGGGGGTACCCCGTCCCCGGCCCGCTTCCGGGGCTGGGGGGTCATTTCATGCCGGGGGTTATTCCTACGCCGGGAGCCAGTCCCGCCCCTCGCGTTGCGTTTACTGCAGCGGGGCCGGTCGACAGAGCAGCTCCCGTGCCTCAGCGAATTTCCCCCCGCATTGGCTCCCCAACCCCGGACGTCGCCGAGGGGGCTCACCCCCCACTGGTTCCGGATGTCGCAGGGGCTTCCCCCTTTCCGGTCCGGGTTGTTGCCGCAGGGGCCCCCTCTTCGGATCCAAACGCCGCCCCGGGCGCCCCCTCCCCGGTTCCGGATGGTGCAGGAGCTCCCCCCTTTCCGGTCCCGGGGGTCACCGCAGGGGGCTCCCCCCAGCAGGCCCCGGTAGCTTCCGGGCCGGCTGCTACAGTGCAGGAGCTCCCTCCCCCGGCGAAGTAGGTCCGCTCCTCCCGGGGGGAGGTCGAGCGAATGCATTCTCCCAGCCGCGGGGAAGAGCTTCCCCCCGGTCGTTGTCGCAGGGAGCCTCGCTCTCGCACCGGTCGGGGGAAGAGACCAGCCGAAGAACCATCCTCCCCGGAGGGAAGCCCGGACGTCCGGGAAATCAGTCCCGGCCAGGAAGAGAAGCGTCGTCACCACCACTCTGGCGGCCCTCTTGGGCCGCTACCTGACTCGGATAACAAGGGGGCGTGCCCCGTTAAAGAAGACAGTGACTGGGGCTCCCCCCGGGAAGTGCAGGGGGCGAACCAGCCTCTGTGTCGAAGACTCCGCAGCATCCGATGGCCGTGGCCCTACCGTCCCCCGCACATCGAACATTATAATGGCGAGGCGGACCCTTACGAGTTCGTGCAGATCTACTCCACAGCCATCTCCGTGGCAGGGGGGGACGAGAGCGTCCAATGCAACGTCTTCCCCCTCTACCTCACCGGCATTGCCCGCTCCTGGTTTTACAATCTGAAGGCGGGCTCCATCAAGTCTTTCTCGCAGCTGAAGCGGGAGTTCTGCGCCAACTTTCAAGGAAATTACGTACGTCCCCTGGATTCTTCACAGCTATACACAGTGCGCCAGAGAACCGGGGAGACCATCAGAAGCTTCTTCAAGCGCTTTGCCCAAGTAAAAAGCAAAGTGGCCCACGTCCCGGACTCCACAGTGATCGAAGCCTGCAAAAGCGGGATCCTCCCGGGGGAACTCCACCGAAGACTCTCTCGAAGCTGCCCCCCTTCCGCCGACGAGCTCTTCAACGTACTCGAAAAGTACGCTCGTGCGGAGGAAGACGACATCTGGAAGAAGACCCAGGGGGCTCCTGCCCCCGCCGAGCGGGGGGTCCGGGATCCCCCCAGGCGCCCCAGGCAGGGGGGCCGTAGCGAACCACGGCCCAAGCCAAGAGGCCACGGGGGAGGACAGTCTTCGCGCGGCCGCGAAGGCCCCGCGGGGAGAAGCTGGGAAGGGCCGTGGTGCAGCTTCACGGGTCCAGTACCCACGCTACCCGAGATTGCCACCAGCTGCTGCAACACTTCGCGGCGTTCCTCGACCAGCACGGGCAGGGGGGGGACTCCGGCCTCCTTGCCCCCTCGGCCAGCTGTTCCGGCCCTCCCCGCTCCCGCGGGGGGACCGCAGCAGCAGGAGGGGGAGCCTTCAGAAGCTCTCCCCTTTCAGACTTCTCAACGCCGCATCAACGTCATCGTAGGAGGGTCTGCCTCCGGGCGGGACTCCAAGCGTCAGCGCAAGGAGTACGCGCGTGAAGTCAAGGTTGTGGGGGTGCTACACGCATCCGCGCCACCCAAGTGGTCGGACGTCCCCCTCACCTTCACAGCGGAAGACGCGCGGGGGGTCCGCTTCCCCCACGACGATGCGCTCATTGTCTCCGCGACCATCTACAACTGCCTCCTGGCCCGCATCCTGGTGGACGGCGGAAGCTCCGCCGACGTCCTATTCCTCAAGACCTTCAAGGAAATGCAGGTGGATGAGAAGCTCCTGCAACCAGCAGCAGGGCCTCTGCAAGGGTTTGTCCCGGGGAAGGCGATCCACCCCGTGGGCAAGGTAGATCTCCCGATCACCTTCGGCACCCCGGAGAACTACCGGACCGAGCTAGTCCGCTTCGACGTAGTGGACCTCCCCTCCTCCTACAATGTGATTATGGGGAGGACTACGATCAATCGGCTGGGGGCTGCCACCCACCAAAACTACCTGTGCATGAAGATCCCCGGGCCGCATGGCGTGATCAACGTCCGGGGGGACCAAGACATGGCCCGTGCTCTATACGAGCGAGCTGCTGCCACAATAGGAAGCGTCAACTTGATCAAGGCGCCCGGGGGGGAGGCGACCCCCCCGGATCCAGACGTCGCTGCGCTGCTCCCCGGGAGGCCCCTCCTCAAGCCGCGTCCGGAAGGGGGCCTCCGGAAGGTCCCGCTGTTCCCAGACAGCGAGGACAAAGTCGTCCAAATCGGGGCAGAGCTCCCCCAAGACCATGCAGCGCAACTGGCAGCCTTTCTGCGCGAGAACTCCGATGTTTTTGCGTGGAAGCCTTCGGACATGCGGGGCGTCGCCCGGGAGGTTATTGAGCACAAGCTCGCGGTAACCCCCGGTCACCCCCCCTATCAAGCAGAAGTTGAGGAAGCTCTCCCTCGAACGTCAAGAAGCCATCAAGACGGAGATAGCTCGGCTCCAAAAGGCGGGGTTCATCCGGGAAGTCTTGCATCCTGAGTGGCTCGCAAACCCCGTCCTCGTCAAGAAATCAAGTGGCAAGTGGCGCATGTGCGTGGACTTCACCGACCTTAACCGCGCCTGCCCCAAAGACGACTTCCCGCTCCCGCGGATCGACCAGCTCGTTGACTCCACCGCGGGGTGCGAGCTGATGAGCTTCCTAGACGCCTACTCGGGATACCACCAAGTCCGGATGGCGGAGGGGGACGAGGAAAAGACGAGTTTCATAACTCCCCTCAGAACTTTTTGCTACCGCCGCATGCCCTTCGGGCTCAAGAATGCGGGAGCCACCTTCCAGCGCCTGATGACGCTGGTCTTCAGAGATCAAGTCGGCCGCAACGTCGAAGTCTACGTAGACGACGCGGTCGTCAAGAGTCCCCGTGCAGCCTCCCACATCGACGACCTCGCAGAGACCTTCCGCAACCTCCGCGCGTTCGGGCTCAAGCTCAACCCGGAGAAGTGCGCCTTCGGGGTGCGCGGGGGGAAGCTCCTGGGTTTCCTCGTGTCCCAGCGGGGCATTGAGGCAAACCCCGAGAAGATCCGGGCCTTCCTAGACATGCCCCCTCCGCGCTCCGTCAAGGATGTCCAGCGGCTCTCCGGCCACCTGGCCGCGCTCAGTCGCTTCGTCTCCCGTTCAGGGGAGCGGGGCCTCCAGTTCTTCAAGATCCTCCGAGGGCTCGAGGGGTTCCGCTGGACCCCCGAGGCCCAGGAGGCCTTCAACGACCTCAAGAAGTACCTCTCGAGCCCTCCAATGCTCGTGAGTCCGTCTCCGGAAGAGCCCTTGCTCCTCTACCTCGCCGCGACCCCCGTCGCCGTCAGCGCGGTTTTGGTGAAGGAGCAAGGGGGGCAGCAACGTCCCGTGTACTACGTGAGTGAGGCCCTCCAAGGGGCCAAGACTCGGTACACGGAGATGGAGAAGATTTGCTACGCCCTCCTCATGGCGTCCCGGAAGCTCTGGCACTACTTCCTGGGGCACCCCATCACCGTCCCGTCGTCCCTCCCCCTGGGGGAGGTGCTGCGGAATAAAGAAGCCACCGGTCGGATTGGGAAGTGGGGAGCCGAGCTTGCCCCCTTCTCCCTGTCTCTTACCGGCCGCTCCGCAATCAAGTCGCAGGTCCTCGCCGACTTCGTCGCAGAATGGACTCCCGCCTCTGGGTCCGGGGACGAAGATCTCCCTGTGCCGCCCCGACGCAGTGACCATTGGACCCTGCTGTTCGATGGGTCGCTGTGTCTCGCCGGGGTTGGCGCAGGGGTAGTCCTCCGGAGCCCCGAGGGAAAGGAGCTCGAGTACGCCGCGCGGCTCGAGTTCCCCACAACCAACAACGTCGCCGAATACGAGGCTCTGCTCCTCGGGATGTGCCTCGCGCACTCCCTGGGGATCCGGCGCCTCCTAGTGAAGGGAGACTCTCAGCTCGTTGTCTGCCAAATGGACAAGTCTTACCTGTGCCATGACGCAAATCTAAGTCTTTACTTGCAGGAAGTACGGAAGATGGAGAAGCACTTCGACGGCCTTGAGGCCCGGCATATCCCGAGGAGGGAGAATGACCGGGCCGATGCCTTGGCACGGGCAGCAAGCGCCCAGGAAACGCTCCCCAGGGGGGCCTTCTTGGGAATCATCATGAAGCCCTCGGTGGCCTCCCCGGATGCAGGCCCCGAGCCTCCGGTCCCGGAGGTCGCCGAGATCGTCCGGCCTTCATCTTGGATGGACCCCCTTATCTCCTTCATCAAGGGAGAGGGGGACCCTCCCAATGAGACTGAGGCTAAGCGCCTCCGGGCCAAAGCCCGGGCATATCTCCTGCTGGAGGGAAGGCTCTACAAGCAGGGGGCTTCAGCCCTCCTGCGCTGCCTCCCCCGGTCGGAGGGACTTCAACTCCTGGAAGACATTCACGCGGGGAGCTGTGGTTCTCACCTAGCCCCGCGTGCCATCGCCGCCAAGGCCCTTCGGCAGGGCTTCTACTGGCGTACAGTCATGCGCGACGCGCGAGACCTTGTCTCCGCGTGCGAAGCATGCCAGAAAATGGCCAAGGGCTCGAATCTCCCCCCTGTAGCGCTGCGGACTATCCCCATCACTTGGCCCTTCGTGCGCTGGGGGATGGACCTCTTAGGGCCCTTCCCCCCAGCGCCCGGAGGATACAAGTATGCGGTAGTCGCGGTAGACTACTTTACAAAGTGGGTCGAGGCGGAGCCCTTGGCTAGCATCACCTCCCGGGCCGTTCAGCGGTTTTTCTGGAAAAACGTCGTTTGTCGTTTTGGTGTCCCCCGGGAAATTACCGTGGACAACGGGACCCAATTCGACTCGGCTTATTTCCGGGAATTCTGCGAAGGCCTGGGGATCGTCGTCCACTTCGCTTCAGTGGCCCATCCTCAGAGCAACGGGGCCGTCGAGAGGGTCAACGGCGTGATCCTACAGTGGCTGCGCCGGAGACTCGAACAAACCGCTTCCAAGCGGGGCGCGTGGGCAGAAGAGCTCCCTAGCGTCCTCTTCTCCATGCGCACGACCCCGTCCCGAGCCACAGGGCGTGCTCCCTTCTCTCTGGTCTACGAGGCGGAGGCAGTCCTCCCCCCGGAGATCGGCTTCCGGTCACTGCGGGTCGAGCTCCTGAACGGAGCCACGACCGCAGCCTACCGGGCCAACGAAGACAACCGGCGGTCGGAAATCGACCTCGTGGAGGAGGAACGCGACCGATCGCTCCTCCGCCACGCCATCTACGAGCGCGAGATGTCGCGCGCATACGACCAGCGTGTGCGCGAAAGAACTTTTCTCCTTGGGGACCTTTTCCTCAAGCGCGTCACGGACCCCCAAGCCCAGGGAAAGCTCTCCCCCAAGTGGGAGGGCCCCTACAGGATCTCTGCTGTCCTAGGCTCGGGGGCCTACAAGCTCTCCAACCTTCAAGAGCAGCAGCTGAAGCACACCTGGAACTTGCGTTTACTTCGCAAGTTCTACGTCTAGCCTTACGGGCCTGTCCCCTCCCCCGGAGCAGTCACGCCGGAGGGGGAGGAGGGACACTGTAGCTTCCTTTTTCCCCCTTCGCGGCTTCGCGGGGGGGGGGGGGGGGGCTTTGTATATTTTGTTAATCAATGCATAGCCTTTGTTCTTCAACTGTCTCACTGCAGGTTCTTATTGACCGCCCCTAGTGGCGATGCCCTCCCCGCGAGGATGCCTTCCCGGTGAAGATGCCCTCCCCGTGAGGAAGCCCTCCCCGCGAGGATGCCCTCTCCGCGAGGAAGTGGGCCCTGACCCAGCAAGTCCCTCCTGTAGGGCGGCTTACGATCAGCCCTCGTGGACTGAGGGTGTAAGCGGCAACCCGGTCCCCAGCGGCCGCGGTAACGAGTCACTTTGGGAGACTAGTCCCCTACCCAAACACTCAAGACCCGTCCTCGGGCACCTCCTCCTCCGGGAGTAGACGCTCTCCTCAGCGGGACGTCTAATGGCTTTCTGGATTTTCTTCCTCCTCCGGGAGTGGACGCTCTCCCCAGTGGGACGTTCAATGGATTTCTCGGAGACCTTATTCCCGGCTCCCCGTTCTCACGGCGATCGGATGATTACCTCCCGGAGGCCTTATTCCCGGCTCCCCGTTCTCACGGCGATCGGATGATTACCTCCCGGAGACCTTATTCCCGGCTCCCCGTTCTCACGGCGACCGGATGATTACCTCCCGGAGGCCTTATTCCCGGCTCCCCGTTCTCACGGCGACCGGATGATTATCTCCCGGAGACATTATTCCCAGTTCCCCGTCCTCACGGCGACCGGACGAAGTCTCCCAGGAAGCTCCCCTCCGGAGGTCTTATTGGCTTTTCATGAGCCCCTTCCGCGCCTTGTTCCCGGTTCCCCGCTCTCCCGGCGGCCGGATGAACCTCTCCCGGTGCCCCCGGGCACCCCGGAAGGTCCCTCCCTCGGAAATCCTGTTTTTACAATTTTCTAACTTAGAAAATATTTCTCCTACAGGTTATGCTCCCCCCGGGGACCCTGTTACCCCCACAGCGCGCGGAGGCCTCCTCCGGCCCGCTGTGGGCGGGGGGGGGGGGGGGGGGACAGGGGGCCCCCGGGTCACCCACGAACAAACATAGCTCATTCTTTTGAAGATGAGCCCCACAGACCATACAAGAAGAAAAAATAAGACAGCAATCAACAGAAAGGAGCTTTATTTATCGGGAAACCCGGAGGACACGCTCCCCCTTCGGTGGGCTTCAGGAAAGATACAACCCGGGTCCTAACCCGGGGGATTTCTCACAAGCCTAAGGCTCCTACCCCTAAAGCTCCCGGAGGCGCTCCCTCAGCTCCCGAGCCAAGTCCCGGTACAGGGCCCGCACGCGACACTGCGAGTCCCGGAGCACATCTTCGGGCCAAAACTCGTACCCCGCCGGTGGAAGTATCCGGAGGGGTGGTACCATCTGGGCCTCCGAACGCGGGGGGGATAGTTCGGCACGGCTATTGTCGAATTTGTCCAAGTGCCACTCCGGGCGCCACCTCAACCGGAAAGGCTCCCGGGCGGTACCCCCGTCGCGCTCCCCGGAGACAAGGCTCAGCAAAATCAAAGCCGCTTGGGCGTCCCCCGGAGAGCCTCTCCCGGACCGTTGCCCGGGAGTAACCCCCCGGGAACCCTGGTAACATTTCATTGCAAAGACTTAGAAAATTTGAAATATATTCCATTGCAAAATGATTTTTGTACAAGTGCCCGGGGCTTCTCCTAAGAAGCTACCGGAATCAAAATGTCTAACAAAATAAAAAGGGGTCCTAGCTAAAGACCCGGGGGGAGGCTCATACTTTAGCATTGAGGTCCTCCCCCCGGGGGGCCTCCTCCGAAGCCGGGGCAGGAGTATCCGCGGCCGGAGGCGCCAGTGTCGGGAACCTCGTCCGGATGATCCGGTCGTAGAACTGCCCCGCCAGCAGCTCCATCTCCCGGCGCGTTGGCTCGAAGACCTCCGCGAAGCTCCGGGGGATGCGGCCCCCGATCGCCCGGGCGCCGACCCCCCGGTAGTCAACGAGCCCCGCGGCGGCCGCGATGACGGGGATCGCCCGGCCCCGTGCCCGGACGTCCGCAGCCTCCGGGATGGCGGAGACTTGTGCGTTAAGAAAATGCACAGCCTCCGCGAGGGTCGCCGGGGGCACCTCCGGGCCGCTCCCGGAGCCCAGGCTAACGCCAAGGCTTCCCAAGGCCGAGCGGACGGAGCGGCCCGCGTCCGACAGCGCCCGGACGCTGGAGCTCTCGAGCTCCCGGAGCGCCTTCTCCCTCACCTTGGCCTCCTCTCGGAGGCGGCAGTAGGCACCCTCCAAAAGGTGCACCTGGGCCCGGGCCCGGGACAGCTCATCGAGAGCTTCGTCCCGCTCCCGGAGGGCCGCCTCCCGCTGCTCCACGCAAGACGCGGCCCGGCTCTCCGCCTCCTTGAGCAGCCGGGTGACCCGCTGCTCAAGGCCCCAGGTAACAGTCGCTACCTACAAAATACATAGTTAGAAAAATCTTAAGTGCAGGAAAAAAGCCGAAGTATTAAGAGCTCGGGTTACCTGGGCTCCGAGGGACTCGAGCCCCTCAAAACGCTCGTGGAGCGTTCCTCCTGCTACGAAGGTCTGCACCTTCCGGTTGTGCAGGCCCTCCGCGTAGCGGGCCACCTCCCCCGCGGGAAGTAGGGAGGTATCTTGCCTGGCCCTCCCGTCGCGGCCGGGAGAGGGCCCCCGGACCTCGGAATCAGGGAGCACGGCCGGCGTCGCCGGCGTCCTCGTCGACGAAGTTTCCTCCGAAGACGAAGACGAAGATTGGGCGGGGTTCTCCGCCCGGGGGGGGATCATCGGGCCTTTCCCCGCCCCAGGCCGAAGGGCCCTCGGGGCCTCCTGCTCCGGGGGGACCACGTAGACCGAGGGGCTCCCCCCCTCGTCGTCCACCGGCCAGAGGCACGGAGGCTCCGCCTCCGAGAACCTCACCTCCAGCCTCTCCGGCGCCAATGCCGCCGGGAGAGGCGAGAGGAGCGCCACTCGAACTGGCGACGGGGCGTAGTCCGCGGAATCGGACCCCGCCCCGCCGGTAACAACCTCCTTCCCCCGGGCCTCGACGGGGGCCTCCGGGGGCGGAGGCGTCGCCTCTGCCCGGGGCGCCGCCCGGGCATGTTCGGCTCCGGGAGCCGCGTCCCGGACCCCCACCGGCGTCGTCGCCGGCGTCGTCTCCGGCGTCGTCGTCAGGGCGGGGGTCTTTTGGACCCGGGGCCTTTTGGGCTCCGATCCCGGCCGCTTCCTTCCCCCGCTTATGAGACCCGGGGGTGGGAAGGGGCTTCCTCTCCGGAAGCTTGAGCCCGTAGGCCTCGGCCACCAGGTTCCGGGGAGGCCCCTCCCCCACGAGGCGCACGATGCGCTCGTGTTCGTCGGCGAAGTACCTCCCCAGGAGGTGCTCCGCCTTGTCCCTCGCCGCCGGGTACGGGCGCACTGCAAGAGGTAAAAAGTTGGTCAATTTCTCATAAAAAACTGCAAGTACAAAAATGCAGGGGACTTACGCCGCGTCACCGGGTTGACCGGGGGCCGCTGCTCCGGGCCCATGCCGATCCCCCTTCTCCCGCGTGAGAAGGGGGAAAGCCGCAGGAGCGCCAGCTCCTCCGCGGCGTCCCGCATCGAGCGGGCCTTCTTCGTCAGCACCACCTTCCCGAGGAGCTCGAACTCCTCGTCCGTCCACACCGGCGGCTTCGGTGCGGATGACCGGCTGTAGGTGGGAGGCTCCGGTGCGTAGACCACCGCCTTGTCCCGAACCCGGAGGTAGAACCACCTCCGGAGCCAGTCCCCCCAGTGGTCCCGGGAGGCCGCCGCCGGGTAGTCCGCCACCCGGGAGGGCAGCATTTGGACCATCACCGAGCCGAAGGGGGACTTCGGTCCTCCCTTCACCAAGTGGGAGCTCCGCGCTGCCGGTTCATAGAAGTACCGGAAGGCGCGGAGGGTGGGCTCCCGGCCGGTCGCTGTCTCGTAGAGCCATATAAAAAGGCCCATACGGACGAGCGCGTTCGGGGTGAGGTGGTTGAGAGCCACCCCGTACTCTTTGAGAAACTCCCGGAGCATCGGATGCACCGGGAGCCGGAGCCCCGCCACGAGGAAGGCCTCGAAGGCCACGACCTCTCCGGGCCTGGGACGGGGGGCTCCGTCCTTCTTCAGGGGGACCCGGATGTCCCCCTCTCCACCGATGCCCTTCTCGACCAGGGACTCCGCGTCCGAGACCGAGAACTCGGAGGCCCAGAGGAAATCCACGGGGATATCCTCCGGGGGCACCTCCGTGGTCTTCGCTCGACCTTTGGGCGCCATTAGGTCAGTTCTTTCTTTTTTCGGTGGCTAACTTTTCAGGAGGTTGACTAAAGCTCCCGGATGCTCGCTACCGGAGGAAGCTACCGGGAGAGCTGAAGCTGGAGTTGGAAAATTTGGAATGAGCTACCGGGGCCCCCTAAGGCCCTATTTATAGAGGCTGGCCGTGATCTAGATGCGCGCCACGTGGCCCCCTCGGAGCAATCTGGACCTCTGAAATTCAAACCGTGCGCGGGAAACGAAGGGACAGGCGCATAAATCGAGACACCGGTTCGAACCGCGCGTGCATTTATTGCGAAAACGGCGCGGCCATAAAGCGCCCGGCACAGAAACCGAAGCGTCGCCGGGGGTCCGGTGATTTTCGTCCGGAGGTTTCGCCCGGAGATTTTCCCGGTACCGTAACCATTCCCTTCGGGGGCTCAAGCTTCGTCCCCGAAGGGCATGGGGGGCTGCTGTTGGGGGAAATCTCCACGCGGTCAAGTCCAGGTAAGTTCATGATTGCCCGGGGACCGTGCCCCCCCGGGACCGTGCCCCCCGGGCGGGTCCCGGGCGCCGCCATTGGCCCGGGGACAGTGGCCTCCGGTGCCTGCCCCGGGCGACGCCATTTGGCCCCCGGGACCTCGCCTCCGGGGTATGTCCCGGGCGCCGCCTTTTGGCTCCCGGGACCTTGCCCCCCGGGCGAGTCCCGGGTGCCGCCATTCGCCCGGGGACAGTGGCCTCCGGTGCCTGCCCCGGGCGCCGCCATTTGGCCCCCGGGACCGTGCCCCCCGTGCGGGTCCCGGGCGCCGCCATTCGCCCGGGGACGGTGGCCTCCGGTGCCTTCCCCGGGCGCCGCCTTTTAGGCTCCCGGGACCGTGCCTCCGGGGTATGTCCCGGGCCCCGCCTTTTGGCTCCCGAGACCTTGCCCCTCGGGCGAGTCCCGGGCGCCGCCCTTCGCCCGGGGACAGTGGCCTCCGGTGCCTGCCCCGGGCGCCGCCATTTGGCCCCCGGGACCGTGCCCCCCGGGTGGGTCCCGGGCGCCGCCATTCGCCCGGGGACAGTGGCCTCCGGTGCCTGCCCCGGGCGCCGCCTTTTAGGCTCCCGGGACCGTGCCTCCGGGGTACGTCCCGGGCACCGCCTTTTAGGCTCCGGGGACCGTGCCTCCGGGGTATGTCCCGGGCGCCGCCTTTTGGCTCCCGGGACCTTGCCCCCCGGGCGAGTCCCGGGTGCCGCCATTCGCCCGGGGACAGTGGCCTCCGGTGTCTGCCCCGGGCGCCGCCTTTTAGGCTCCCGGGACCGTGCCTCCGGGGTATGTCCCGGGCGCCGCCTTTTGGCTCCCGGGACCTTGCCCCCCGGGCGAGTCCCGGGCGCCGCCCTTCGCCCGGGGACAGTGGCCTCCGGTGCCTGCCCCGGGCGCCGCCATTTGGCCCCCGGGACCGTGTGTCAGACCCCCATTTGAGGATCACCTTGGTAACCGCCCATGTAGGTTACACACAGCAGGATGTCACATGAGCTCCAAACCACACAAGCACAGTAATAACACTAAACAAGTATCAGGCCAACATGGCCAACATGGCCAACATTACATAACCAAAGCACCGAAAATGGCGCTAAGTAGAGTTGCTAAGAAAATAACTAGTTTATCAGAACCAGAATCGGTATCCAAGTACCGAACACACAGCATAAAGCACAAAGCAACGACGAAAAGCTTGACTTCCATCCGCAGCGGGGTTGGAGTGGCTCCTCCCACATCTGACTTGACTTGGTGCGCAATCCTTCTAGAACGTGGGCTCGTCCGGGGCACTTCCATCTTCTGCCGGGAACTCATAACTGAAGGAATCGGGATCCTCGAATCCCTCTTCTACAGTTGGATTTAAATGCAAGGGTGAGCACTTGGTGCTCAGCAATACTCATTCCGGGGATTATTGTAATTGTACTTACATGAGGGTGAAACATATGATTCAGGGGTTTTAGTTTCATAAGGATAAAGATATGTAGATTTCCAAGTCATTTGTTCAGTAAAACAGTACTTTTGTCATGAAAATAATACTTTAAACATTAAACAGGTTTTCAATAAAAACGTTAGATGTAGTGGTCTCCCATGAGTCACTACTTTGTTAACCGCATTATGAAAACATTCCAAAACATTACTTGTGCTATAACCCATGGATAACATCCACTACGAAAAGACTCCTGAACCTGGGAGTACAGAGTATCTGATACTTCTTTTACACTTTGCAAAGGTGTACCTCTTTTTAAATCCACTGGTTCACTCGGCTTTCAAGTCGGATCAGCTCCATGTGACTTATACACATGTGACAAGGCCGAGGTCACACAACGCTTTTACAGTTCAGTATTAACAGTATCCCTGCCCGGTAAATAGACAGTTAAGTCTCAAGTACCGTTGTGGGTCTTCCCCACTGCCTTACTTCCTAGCCTCTCTGGTCTATGTTCCCTCAGGACACATAGCCTTGGTCTATGTCCACGCGAGACATACGACCATTTAAGATTACAACCGCTCACGGCTTAATCAGGTCTAGGGCGCCTTCCTTCTTTTACGCCTTTTCCTCTCATCATTTTTCTGAACTCACATCACTCGTGGCCGAACCTTGGCCTTCCAGTTTCCACGCGAGAAACCAGATCGTCAAACCATGCAGGGAACTGCTAATACCAAAAAGCTACTGAGTTGTGCCTATCCCATACCAGGCAAGTGGTTGGTACGTTTACAATTCGTATAGAGACACAGCACAAGGTTCTTGTCCTTATGAACCAATAGTGAGGAACATTCACATTCCCTGGTGCGCACCGCACCCTCTCCATACAATCCAATCCTCACTACTGATCCCTTTTATCAGTTTTCTTGACAAAATGGTTTTCATTATAACTTCTCATGTATTTGACCATTTCAAGTTTAACGTGGATATTCAGTATATGAGTCCTAGGGTGACAAAAGCATATATAAGAAGGTTCAATAACAAAAAGGGGTTTCATGATTCATTAGGGAATATCTACTCATGTCATTCAAACATAACTTGTATTTCAACTAAGCATGCATAGTAAGAAACAGTGAATATACTTCATATGAAAATATTGGGTGAGACATGATCAAAGGAATGAGGCTTGCCTTGCAATGTTGGGTCTAAAAACTCAGACGGGTCTTCAAAGACTTCTTCCGCTCCTTCAGCTTCTGACTCTGCGGCAATCAAATAACACACAAACACACACCACATAAGCATACTGAAAATAGTTTCTATAGAAAGTATTAAGTAAATAAGTCATGTATGCAGGGGAAAAGGTTAGGGCAAGGTCACAAGGGCTCTGGTCGAAGAAACGGCTAAAAAGGATTGAACGTCGAAGGGTCGACATTCAGTTCATGGCTTTGGCATAACTTCAAACTGATCTTAGGATGGTTTTCTGGAGAAGTGATAGAAGGGAAATATGTAGAACACAACTCCAGGAACCTAGGGGACAAAGTGACATTTCCATTGCTCAACCAGAAGGGGTCAAACAAGGCTAATGCCAGTGGCTGACATGCACTGACATAGTGCTGGACATGGCCAGAAACTAGGGCATGGCTTAACTTTTGATTCAGGGCTCCAATTGATGCACCACTTTGTCTGAGAGGTAGGCATTACTAACAGGAACAATATACTCAACAGGCACAAGGGCTGAAAGTGGCCGGAGGGCGGCCAAATCCGGCGATGAACTACGGTGGCCTGGACATGAACTGAGCTACTGGACAGTGATCTTGGCATAGGCATAACTCACAATCTAGGCAGATCCAGGTGTCGAGCTAGTGGACAATATTGCTCAGGGTACTGGAATCTATCTAAGGGACAAGGTTTCAGGCGCTAGATCTGCCGGGAAATAATTCCGGCGACCGGCGCTGGAGAAGACGACACTGGACAAAGGGGGTTTTCGATTCAGGGCGAATGAGCTCAATTCCAAGCTTGGGAATGATCTCTAGGGCACAACAAAGCTACTGGAGGGGTCAATTTGACCGGATGATCGCCGGCGTGGCCTGGCGACGAGAGCCAGTTTACTGGTGGCGCGCGATTTGGGGAGAGTTATGATCTTAGCTCGATTTTGAAAACCAGATTGGTAGGCTTGCTAAAAAGAGTATGCTGATCAATTTCTTCTACTGGTACTAAGGCTAATTTGGACTAAATCAGGTAGCATTGCAGGAACAGGGGTTTTGAGCTTTTCCGGTGATCACCGGCGTTAAGGTTCGCCGGGGTGCAATTGGGTGCTATGACACGAACAGGGGGAAGAGGGGAACTCACTGGTGTCTTTGGTTTGAAGAATGGTGCAGTGGATTAGGCTGGCACCGTGAGCTCCAGAGGTTGCTCGCCGGAGAAGAAAGCAAACTCGACGGCGGTGAGAAATTAACTGGGAATTTGGCTAAGTCTTGAAGTTGTGCTTCTTCACAGCACTGAGGGGGTTTAAATAGGCACGGGAACGGAGCTTGCGAGGGAGAACGCGACAACGGTTGCTTGCGCCGGGGAGAAACTTGTCGGGCGCAGGCGCAACGACGGTGACGGCGACGTGATTTGCTTCAGGCGGTGCTGCAGCTTTGCCAGTTGCATTGGGACTTCACCTGGAACGGCGCAGATGCGGAGGCAACAGCAAGGCTCCGGCGATGACACGTACATGCATGCAAATGCCACGGCAACGGGAGCGCGCGCGCGAAACTCTACTGGAGCGCGGCCGTTTATCCGCTGGGCGAGGCGATGCAACTGTGCTGGCACGTGCGCGGGAGGTGGCTCGGTTGTTCACAACACAGGCGACAAGAGGCGGTGGCCGGCGGCGAACAAACATGGCGAGAACACGGCGCGGCAACGGTGGAGGCGCGCTGGTCGAAAGCAACGACCAGGGCTGGTCGAGTGGACCTGAAAAGAATGTTTGGGCCGATTTGAAATTTTGAAACTTACTCCAGGGGCTGTTCTGTGAGGAAAGTTTGAATAGGAAATGGACTTGATTGCACATCTGGAGATCTGAGGGTCCGATCTGAAATCTGATTTCGCAGCTAAGTTGCAAAAGATTAATAGAACTTATCTGGCCAAAGTTTGGTAAGATCAGGCAAGATCTGAAGGGTTTCGACAAAATTAGGGAAAACAGTTTAGGGTAAAATAGGGTAATTAGGGTTTTAAAATGGCAAGGCTTGAAACTCAGCTTTAGGGTGAGATTTTGGAGATGGTCCCGAAGGGAAAAATACTCTGAACAACATTTAGAAGGGAATGGCTGAAGCAGATTAGGGTTTGGGGTCCAGATGTGGATTTTGGCTATTTTAGGGTTTGGCAAAAACAGGGGTGTTACACCGTGCCCCCCGGGCGGGTCCCAGGCGCCGCCATTCGCCCGGGGACAGTGGCCTCCGGTGCCTGCCCCGGGCGCCGCCTTTTAGGCTCCCGGGCCATTCGCCCGGGGACAGTGGCCTCCGGTGCTTGCCCCGGGCGCCGCCTTTTAGGCTCCCGGGACCGTGCCTCCGGGGTATGTCCCGGGCGCCGCCTTTTGGCTCCCGGGACCTTGCCCCCCGGGCGAGTCCCGGGCGCCGCCATTCGCCCGGGGACAGTGGCCCCCGGTGCCTTCCCCGGGCGCCGCCTTTTAGTCTCCCGGGACCCTGCTCTCCGGAAGGGGTCCCGGACGTCATCGCCCTCCTAAAAGGTAAAATCCCTGTTTGTTTATCACGTGCAGGTCACGCGAGGGACGCCTCGGGAATCAGCGACCACCTGTCAAGCATCCAAGACGTTGGACCGGGAGAAGGACGGTCCTACCCTTCAATCCGACGGTGGCTTCCAGGGTAGTTTAGGCTTTTTGCTTCTTTTTGAGGCTATAAATAGCCCTTGTACCCCTCTGTTGTAAAGGATCAGCTCATTATATTTTGGAATAGCTAAACTCACAGACGTGCTCCGGAAGCCTCTCCCCCGGAGAGAGCCTCCCCAGCCGGCTCCGGTCGGGAGCGCGTCGACAGGACTAGGGCCCCCACCGGGACCCGAACCTGTATAAATCCACGTGTCAATTCTTGTGTTTGTCCGGCGGGGGAGGACCGGTCACCCGGTCAACCCGCGCTGCATAATCTCCGCTAGGATCGTCTTCAAAACCTGCCGGGGTATTCTTAATACCACGACAGATTGCTCTTCCTGTTATCTTTGGGGAGCCTGACAACTTTCGGACATAATTGATTACCTTTGAGGTAGTCGATTTTGAAGTAGCCTAAAATGCTATCTTGGGACGTTATTCATTATACAAATTTATGGTTGCTGCACATTATGCTTATCAATGTGTCAAGCTACCTGGCTTCAAGGGAGTAATCGTGGTTCGCAGTGATAGGAGAACCGCCTTGTCTTGTGATAAGACAGCTCTAGAGTTGGTTGTGAGGAACCTCATATGAGGAATCCTGCGGCAACTGCCCAAGTTAGGTTGCACACAAAATGATACATCACAAGCTCACAACACAACACAGGTAATTAAAATGAGTACAAGGTCACAAGGACCAATATTACAATACTATAGCATCAAGAATGGCATAATTTAGAGTTGATACAAATTAAGAAGTTTCATCGAGATGAAGGTCGTCACAAAAAAATAGAACACACAGAGAGATAAGCAAAACAACTATAACAGCCTCCAATGTCTTCATCATCTTCAATAGCAACGGCACAGCATGGGCTCCCACCACATTGAGCTCCACTAGGCGAATGACCCTCTAGTAAGCTGAATCGTCGAGGACGGTTCCTTCTTCATCAACGGGTTCGAAGCCATAGGAGTTGAGATCAATAAGTCCTTCCTCTAAATTTTATGTGCAAAAGCAAGAGTGAGCACGTTGTCCTCACAGTGCTCAACAAGTCTCAATTAATTAATGCAGGTATATAAATGATGGGGAATTCCAAGAAATAGGCTCTTTGGTTTATAGGTAAGAATAGAATGGATTTTCACTCTAAAGTTCTGAAGATGTTATGCATGGCGGTCTTTCATCAGTCACCATTGTTATCCCATATTACGAAAATCTTCCAAATCATACTTGTGCTACATCGACGTGAATAGAATCCATCGCGCGCAGACTCCAAAACCTGGGAGCTTAGAGTATCCGATACTTTTTGTAACTTTGCAAAGGTGTACCACTTTAATCCACTTGATCACCCAATTTTCATGTTGGTACCTCTTCATACGACTTTTATGCATGCGACAAGGCTGAGATCACATGATAGTTTGTAATCCTAGCATTAACAATTCCCTGCCTGGTAAATAGATGACTCAGTCCATATTACTGTTGTGGAGCACACCCCACAGCCAAATCTACCTAGCCTTGGTCTATGGCCCCGCGAGACTCATAGCCTGTGGATCCAGTCGCGCACGACTCGGTATCCAAGTCTAGGGCACCTTCCTTCCAAACTCCTGATTCACTTACTCACTCTCACAACTCAAGGCCTTTTGTGGCCCACCAGTTTCCCTCGAGAAACTGAATCGACAACCATTGCAGGGAAAAGCTAATACCTAGAGAACTACTTTGCCACGCCCGTCCCATACCGGGCAAATGGTTAGTACATTTTTCATGCCTCTTGGAAGCACAACACAAGGGTCTCGTCCTTATGAACCGTTAGTGAGGAGCGAACCACATTCCCGTTGTGCACACAGCACAAACCACACAAACCGTCCTCACTATCGATTCTAACTTACACTTTTACAAACAAGGTTTTAAACACACTTTTCATATAGATGACATTAGCATTTAGCACATATATTCAAGCATAAGTATAACTTAAGCACAACATCCTAAGGCGACAAATGAGCGCATATGATATATGAACATGAAGGGTCTTCAAAGAAGTTAGGTCACATCTACTCATATTTATCCAACATAGCATTTGAAAAATAAAGCATGCATATACTTAAAACAATAAATAACCTAATTTACTTAAAATATTGGGAGAGACATGATCAATGGGAAAGAGACTTGCCTTTCAAAGCAGGGTCTAATTGCACTAAGGAGTCTTCAAACACTTCTTCTGCTCCTTCCACTCCTAGTTCTACTCTTGTACACAAATAATAATAAAACACATAAGCATACATAAATTACTTATCATACAAAATTATATTTAAAGTATAAATATGCATGCATGCAAGGTATTCTGGTTGAAGATGTTCCTGGGAGGGAGAAAACACTTTGGGCTTGGCTACAAGTGCCTGATTTGGCAAAATTTGGGCTCGGGTTGGTCTGAACTATTGCCGTCGGACTTGAGTTTGGTGAGATCGAGCACAAACAGGGGATTAACCAAGGATTGGCTTAACTCCTGTTCGACAGACTCTTGAATGAAATGACTGAGATTTGGAAAACACAAAAATCAGACTGATACGGTGATTATTTCAGAAAGTCAACAACAGAAAAGTTGTAGGAAATGAGCTGATCTACAATTCTTTCAACAGGTTCGAATAGTTTTGAGGCCATCTAAGGGGTCCGATTTTGCAAAAATAGAAAAGCAGTTGGGCTGAACTATTTCGTTGATTACCGGAGTTCTACAGATCAAAATACCGATTAAAGATACCCAAAATGAAGCTAAGAGAGTTGTGAACACACAACAACTAGAATCAGAGAAAATGGTGTAGTAACGGGCACAAATTTGAAGTTTAAAGGGAAGCTGTTCAAAACCGTCAGTGATAGTACTCGATTATCACTAACGGGTAAGAACCGTCTGTGATGACTGTTTTGACCCGACTGTGATAATGAATTCTGTAGTAGTGCCTACTACCAATCAGCAGGACTCGGATGTGGATTGCAATAATATCGATGATCATTTGAATTTTGATAATGTTCATTCCGATGTGCACATAGATGATGATGACAATCTAGATGAGATGTTACGTGATGTAGAGGAAGATTACAACGAAAACGACTTCTGTGAATTTGAGAAACTGATTGCTGACTCTGAGAAGCCTCTGTTCCCTGGATGTGCAAAATTTACAAAACTGTCTTCTGTGCTGAGATTATATAACTTGAAGGCAGGCAACGGTTGGAGCGATAAGAGTTTCACGTCACTATTAGATCTTCTAGCAGACATGCTTCCAGAGGGAAATGAGTTGCCAAGATCTACTTACCAAGCCAAAAAACTGTTGTGTCCATTGGGAATGGAAATCGAAAGAATACACGCATGCCCAAATGATTGTGCGTTGTACCGTAACGAGTACTCCAGTTTGCATGTTTGTCCAAGATGTGGCGCATCGAGGTATACGCATAGGAACCGGATTGACAGTGAACATCATGAGGTAAAGAAAGGACCTCCGGCGAAAACTGTGTGGTACTTGCCTGTGATACCTAGATTGAAGCGGCTGTTTGCAAATCCGAAAGTCGCGAAGTACTTGCGTTGGCATGCTGAAGGCCGGAAACAAGACGGAAAACTGAGACACCCAGCTGATTCTATTCAATGGAGAAACATCAACAGAACATTTGCTGAGTTCGGTGGCGAAGTTAGGAATATAAGGTTCGGACTGAGTACAGATGGTATGAACCCACATGATAATATGAGCAGTTGGCATAGCACTTGGCCGGTTCTTTTATGCATCTACAATCTTCCTCCTTGGTTATGCATGAAGCACAAGTACATCATGACAGCGTTACTAATCTCAGGACCCAGACAACCCAGAAATGATATTGACGTGTTTCTAGCGCCTTTAATTGAGGACTTACAAAAATTGTGGAGCGAGGGGGTGCAGGTGTGGGATGCATACAAGAAAGAGAATTTCATCTTGCGGGCCTTGATATTTTGCACCATAAATGATTTGCCGGCCTACGGCAATTTGTCGGGGTATAGTACGAAAGGAGCCAAGGCTTGCCTTATTTTCCTAGAGTAAACTGAGAGCATGTGGTTGCGAAACTGCCGAAAAGCAGTGTACATGGGTCACCACAGGTTTCTTCCGGTGCATCACACGTACCGTAAGAAGAGGAAATCATTTAACGGGAAGCCTGAGAAGGGATCAGCTCCAGTGTTTCTGACCGGTAAGGAGATTTACTCGCGCGTGAAGGACATCAAAGCTGAGTTCGGTAAGTATTCTAAACCTCGAGAAAAAAATGTTTGGAAGAAGAGATCGATTCTTTGGGATCTACCGTACTGGGAGCACTTACAAGTTCGACATTGCATTGACGTCATGCATGTAGAGAAAAATATTTGTGACAGTTTGATTGGTTTGTTGTTGAACATTCCGGGAAAGACAAAGGATGGTGTGAAAGCTCGTCGTGACATGGTGGAAATGGGGATAAGGACTGAGCTTGCACCTTTGGAGAAGGGAAAGCGTACATACCTCCACCCGGCCTGCTATACGTTGTCCAAAAGCGAAAAAATAGAACTCTGTCGGTGCCTGCACGGCGTTAAAGTTCCATGTGGGTATTCTGCGAACTTGAAAAAACTTGTGTCCATGAAGGACCTAAAACTGGTTGGCACGAAGTCCCACGACTGTCATGTGCTGATGTCACAAATGCTTTCCATTGCTATCAAAGGTATTCTCCCAGTTAAAGTCAGAGAGACAATCACAAACCTATGTTATTTCTTCAACGCAATATCTTGCTAGGTAAGTACGTGCACTCGTACTATAAGTTAATTATCTCCATTTGTGGAGCTTAATTAGAAGATTTTTCTGATATGAATATTTGGTGCAACTGTGTCCTCGTAGGTAATTGATCCGGATGGACTGGAAGCTTTGCAATGTGACATGGTTACAACTCTTTGTCATCTCGAGATGTATTTCCCTCCATCCTTTTTTGATATTATGGTCCATCTGGTTGTTCACCTTATCAGAGAAATTAAGTTTTGTGGACCCGTGTGCCTACGCTACATGTATCCATTTGAGAGATTTATGGGTGGATTGAAGGGATACGTAAGGACTCGTTGTCGACCCGAGGGGAGTATCATGGAAGGTTATGCCACCGAGGAGGTGATTGAATTTTGCACAGATTATATGGCCGGGGTTGACCCAATTGGCGTTTCTAGGTCCCGACACGAGCGTAGGCTTCAGGGCATCAGAACGATTGGATTCAAAGCTATCATCCCCGCCCGTCATGTGTACGCAAAATCACATTTTTGGGTCTTACAACACATGACGAAGGTCGAGCCATACATACACGAGCACAAGGTAATGTTACGGTCATAGAATCCTTCGAAGTCAGAGATTTGGGTCACCAGAGAACATAACAGGAAATTTGCTGGGTGGATCCAAGAAAGAGTCACACGAGCTGCCGAGGGCTCCATAAGTGAAACTGTGACATGGTTGGCTAGAGGCCCAAGATTCACTGTCGGGACTTGGCAGGGGTACGACATCAATGGGTATTCATTTTACACAAGAGCTCCAGACACCAAGAGTAGCACGCAATGTAGCAGAGTCACACTGTTTGCTATTTCTGAGGATGCCAGGTCAGTAAGGGCACTGAACTCATATTACGGTGCTATTGACGAAATATGGGAGCTTGATTACGGATTATTTAAGATTCCCTTGTTTCGATGCCAATGGGTCAAAATCCCTCGAGGTGTTAAAGTTGATAGTTACGGGTTTACTCTCGTCGATCTTGATAGAGTTGGACACCAAGACGATCCATTCATACTTGCAAAGCAAGCCACGCAGGTATTCTACATCGTTGACCCGGCCAATCCAAACTTACACGTTGTCCTCCATAGCAAGAGACGTATTGTTGGGGTCGAAGACGTTGTCGACGAAGAGGAGTATAACCAATTCGATGAAATACCTCCATTTTTAGAGGACATTCAATCTATCCCTACTGAAGATATCGAAGAAACAACGTATCTGCAAGATGATCACAAAGAAGGATTATGGGTTGAGAACCATCGATGATTATTTTCTATTTCAGGGAAAAATGCCAAGCAAACAGCCCACAAGTTGTGCATCAAGGTGAGGAACTTATCATTAATACATCAGGCAATACATTTTTCTTTAGAACTTAATGATAAGCTAGTTCACAGCATTAATATATCTCAATTTTACTCCACAGTATGAGTTCTAACATGTACAGTACCTTTATCCTGTAAGAACTTAATTCTTCCCTTCAAATTTTCTTTCCAAAATCTCATTGCAGCCTCTTGCTTCTTCAAAAATTAAGCTCTTCAAAAATCCCATTCCCTGAAACATCATTTTCCAATGCCCTGCCCACTTCAAAAATTACTCTAGGAAAAATTTACTTGTTCTATCAGTATTATTTTGTTGTATCGTTAGAATAAAACCATTAGTCTGACGGTATTTTGTTGTTTGTACCGATAGAAAAGGGCATCCATTACTTTATTAAACATGACCCTTGAGTTTCCCTCCAGTCGAACCGTTCCAACTTATAGCACTGCGTCTCTTCGAGTGCGAAAACCACAACCTCCGCAGTGACCACTTACTTCCTCACTCCCACACGACGATCGCCGCCTGGATACTGGTTCGCCACTGCCACTGGCCCATATTTTCGTCCTTCGCCAGCCGTCGCTGCGTTCTACACCGCCTCTCCATCACCACAACTGATCGCCGTAAAATACCCTAATTCATCGTTATTTTTCCAGCATCTTCCTTATTTGATCTTAGTGTTTTGTACGTACTAATTCTTCAAGTTTTGGAATTAAACTAGGGTTCCCTATTGTGTTGGATTATGTAAATTCTGCAGGCAATGTTGATTTAAATTAGGGTTGACATAATATGTTCTAGTGCTGTAATGAACCTATTTTGAGATTTTAAATTATCTATACTGCTGTATGTGTGATCAATTGTATCCAACTGCCATGTAATGTACTAGTTTGGTTGGGAATTTTGACTCACTTGGTATGAATATATGGCAATGTGGATGGGTCTTCGATGTATATGTTTCAAATGCTTATACATGACTTTTCCCAACCTTATAGATGTGAAGTCCTGATTGCATACAGGTAATGCTAAAGATAACCAAGAGAGGGTGCTATAAACCATGTTATTCCTTTTTTGGTTGTGACCTACTTTCTGTGCTACTTCAATATCTTTATATTCCATTAGCATTAGGTTTGTCAGATTATGCACAGTGGCACTTAGATGCTTGTGTGCATATTTATGTGTGAAATAATAATGCTGGCCCATGAATATTAGTATAGCAAATCATAGAGAATGTTGACTTAAACCAAGATTATGTGATGCCAGTGAATGGCGGCTTATCAACAATATTCCATATACACATAGAGAACATTGTTATGTTCTATTGGTATCTCATATCTTTGCCGATAGAAAACATTGTTATGTTTTATCGGTATCTCATGTGTTTACCGATAGAAAAAATTGCTGAACACTTTAGCAATTAATTTTTACATGTCTTTTAGTACTATTTTCTTCGGACATCCCTTTAGCAGCCCTAATTAGTCTCCAATCCTGAACTGAGTTATGGAACTCCAAGAAGAATTAATTGCCATATGTTGCCTGCTTCCTATATGAAAATGTGTAGATGAAAATGCTCAGAAATAAAATCTTATCTTCTATTGGTAGTTTCTGTGTTTACCGATGGAAAAAATATTTAAAATAAGTCCTTTTGCTTTGTAAAATGATTTGGTTTGTGTTTCCATTAAATTTTTGATGGTTTGTTGATGGTTTGGTAGGGAAAGACATGTCGACGTCTTCATCGGATGGTAGTAGTGGTTCGACTAGGGCCAACGTAACTGAAGATGCAATTGGTTCATCCCGGCGCAAGAGGGTGGGGTGAGGTGCGACGACGTTGGGCCGTTTGGCCAAATGCACGGATCTTTCTTGTGACTTAAACCAATTTGGGAGGCCGATCGGAAAGAATGCTGGGAAGTACGCGGCCTACGTTGGGCTGTTGGCGAAAGAAAGGGTGAAGATCACCGTCCAGAGCTGGAAGGACGTGACGGCGGACGAGAGGGATAGGTTGTGGGCGGAAGTGAAGGTTAAATTAAATGAAATCACTGAACTATTTCGTAAATGTTGCATCTAGGCCCTTTTAGGTTGATTTTGATTATAGATGACATTAAGTGTTTTGGACTAACCTTGTCTTTGAGCTATTTCTATGCAGAGCGATTTCAGTAAAGTCTGCAAGTGATCCGGGAAGATCTGCAGGTCACAGGTCCAAAGTCGCAAGCGCAAGGTCGCAATGTTGGCTGTGGTCGCAGTTAAAGGTTGGAAGTCAAGGTCGCAAGTGCAAGGTCACCAAAACGAAAGTTGCAAGGATTAAAGATGCAAAGGACCTAAGGTAATATTTGTTTTATTTTGACCGATCTCGGTGTTTGGAGTTTGATCGGTTTAGGAAATTATTTCTTAGTTTTAACCATATTATAAAGAGGGGTGGTGAAAATCCTCTTTTTATCTCCAACATAAACTGAGAAACTTAGGTCATTGCATTGCATCTTTTTGGTTGGATTTGATTTGAACTTGAATTGAGTTATTTGGATTTTCAGTTGAGTTTTTGATAGTAGAAGAGTTTTTCTATTTTCTAGAACGATATAGGCAGATCTGGTTTTTGCTTCTGTTGACAAAAATGTAGCTCTTTAAATTATCTTTCAAACGAGCTATTAAACTCTCAATTTGGATTTCTGGATCAAAAGTTATGGATGTTTTTAATGGACTGTCAGTTATTTGGTTTTTCAGTTTAGTTTTTGACAGCAGAAGAGTTTTTGCATTTGGTGGAAAGATCTAGGCAGATCTGGCTTTTTCTTCTGTTGACAAAAAGATAGTCCTTTAAAATATCTTTCAAATGACCTAACAAAAACTTCAATAGGATCTCTGGATTAAAAGTTACAGCTGTTTTTATCCATGCTGACTGTCAGTTTGGTAAACTGACTGTCAGTTTGGATTGTCAGTTTTGTTAACTGACAGTTGTCCAGAGAGGTTGTTTTTTGAGCTGAAATTTTTTGAACTAAACTGACTGTCAGTTGTCCAAACTGACTGTCAGTTTGCATTTTGACCTCGAGCCGTTTTATTTGAGTTTCTATTTGATCTGGTCGATGTTTTGGTCGAACTGACTGTCAGTTTGCATAACTGACTGTCAGTTTGGTGTTTCAAGTTTCCATATACGACCACAAACGGCTAGCAAATTTTTCTTGGTGAGCGCCCTCACCTAGACCGTTTGGTGGCGTGGCCGTTGATCTCTCTGTTCGGAGATTGTCAGAGAGGCTCGGCAAGTTTGTACAAGGCATCGGTGCTCGCCTTTCCGGAGTGGACAAGGAGCAACCATTAGTGAGAAATATCCTTCGTGGATATTGAAGCAAGACTCATTCGCTTGAGTGCTTCAACGAGGACTAGGGGAGACTGGGCGAGTCTCCGAGGCCTCGGTAAAAAATCGTTGTGTTTGTTTTCTCTTCTCTCTTTTATTGCATTTTGTTCTTCTTGTCTTTAAAATAGTTCAAAGTTTTTAAGCCTCCTATTCACCCCCCCTCTAGTCGGCATCCTTGATCCTACAGTAATCACGTTCTCTTGGCTTATACTAAAGTTTAACTAACTCGTGATTAATTGTATGCATTGTTTGAAAACAGGTTAAGTGGAACATCCCCGACGATAAACCTAGGACGGCCTGTTTGAAGGACATGAACGGAACATGGAAAATCTTTAAGAGTTGGCTCGTCAGTAACTTCCTCGCTGCGGGGAAATCTCCTTGCGAGAAGTACCCCTTCATATCAGAGGAGGTATGGGAGGAATTCACCAAGCAGAAGGGGACCGAGGAGTTCAAGGCCCTTAGCGAGAAGAATAAGGCGATCTAGAAGAGGAACGACCACCCGCATTGGCTCGGATCCTGGGGCTATGCGGGGAAGGAGGAGCAATGGAAGAAGGAAGATGAGCAAAATTCTGTCATCGACTCCCCTGAGTTGCCGCTCTCTGAGATCCGGGATGCGAGGTGCAAGCGATGGTGGAGGGGGAGAGGGTCCGTGTCGTCCACGGGGTCTGTGCAGTTCGCAAACCCTAGGGACGCCGACATTGTAAAGCGAATGGTAAGTTGGCTAACCTCGTAAACTGTGTGCGCACAAGTGTATATATGTATTTGTCTCACAAGGTACCTTTAAATGTAACAGATCTCTTTTGAGAAGGAGGCAATGGAGGGATTGTTTACCCCGCAGAGGGAGAACGACATCCTCACTCGGGCTCTAGGAAATAAGGAGCATCCCGGGCGGACATGGACCATGGGAGCCATTGTGTCGTGGAAGGCCGGTTTCGCAGATCTGGCTCCACCGAGGAAGAATGCCCGCTCCTGGAAGGAAAAGGAGGCGGACCTCTCCGAGAAGATACGGGCTGAGGTACGGGCGGAGATACGGGCTGAGGTGCAGTCTGAGGTCGCACAAATGAGGGAAGAGTTGGATAGTTGAAAGAAGCGTTGTTGGCCAAGAGTGTAGATGCGGATCCCCAGGACGACGGTACCCTACGGGGTCGGATAAGCAGTTGCTCTTCGAAGGTCCTCGCGGATCCAGTGGATCTACTTGAGGTATTGCAAGCCTTCATCTGTGCACTTAAGTTGATGCCACTCCCATTCTGTTAGAGTTGTTTTGCTAACCTGTTTTAATTGTTACAAATTTGCAGAAGCCGGAGAGCTGTAGCCTACTAACTCACCTAGGCGACGGGCAGGAAGTGGTTGCACACGGGTTCGTATATCCATCTGGGGAGGATGTTCAGATCCACTGCGTACCTTTGCGGTTGGGGTTCGCAAAGGTACAGGTGGACATGGCCATGCCGGGCTACAATGATTCTCCATTGCCAGTTGCAACAGAGGAAATGCAGACACTTGCTGAGGCAGTGGGCTCCTATGTACAGTGGCCCAAGAAGTGTGTTCTAATACAACAGGTAAATCCTACACATTTTAGATTACATCCTACTCAGTACACTCAACTTGCAAAATCTAACATACGTGCTCATTAATTGAAGTGGCCTGCCGGCGTGCTACTAGGGGACTGCGCCCCCAGCTTGCGGCATGAGGCCGGATCTCGTGCGAACCTGAACACAACAAAGACGGCCTCGACCCCAGCCAGCGCATCCATGCCTTCACCTCGGAAGAAAGCCGCCATCACCTCGCCCTTGCGTTCGAAGGTACGTGCTCAATCCCCGGCAAAAGGCAAGGGCAAAGGCAAGGGAAAAGGGCAAAAGGGACAGTCAGAGAGGTTCAGGAACGGGTTCCCACTCGTGTCGGAGGCAGCTTTGAGCAAATTGGATCGATCAACCAGAGACCTCCATGAGTGGTACCTACACCGAGCTCGGCGCAATCTGAACTTCTTAGTTCCGTACAGTCCTAGGCAGTTCCACCGTGAGCCCGGGAGTATATCCGTGGAACACGAGGATCTGTTCGACCTCTACAACTCGCGGGAGCTCGATATGTCCATCATACGGACTGGAGTCCTGTGAGTTTGCTGATCCTATATATTGCTGTTTTCTAACTCTGTTTGCTAACTTTGTATTGCTGTAGTTCATTTGAAATGTAGTAACTTTTTGTGCAATACTAATGTCGTCCTTTGCATGCAGGTGCATGCACAGGCTAGCATCGGAGGCTGCGTGTGACAAGGTGGGTTTCCTCCACCCAGAGAAAATAAGCCTCACGATGCTAGAGCACGACGCCGTGCATGCTGAGCACTACATATCCGAGGTGCTGATGGCGCAGTTGGACAAGGAGTTCATTCTAGTGCCGTACCACCAAAGGTTAGTGCATCTCGTACTAATTTAACTCAATCTTGTATGCTATACCTCAGATATACTTTGAGCTAGCGGTCCACTTTTATGTACAATGTAGGGGCCACTGGATCCTCATCGTGATTTGTCCGTGGAGGAATGAGGTGTACTACCTCGATTCGATGCGTGACAGATTATCGAATGAATATGTGGTCAAGGGGAATATGGAGGCGTAAGTAACATATATGTTTGATTTAAATTTTGACCTCACTAGCTAATGATAATACATTAACCGGCAATGCTAACTGAAATGTAGGGCTTTCGAGAAATATGTGTCCGCTAAAGGGAGGCATGCCGCACCGCAGGGCTCCCTACTAGCTTGGAAAGAATATGAGGTACTCACGAGACTTTTTGTTTATGCTTACTTAGTTTATGGAAATAATAGCTAACATGTCTTCGCATATGCAATTATCTCAGTGCCATCAGCAGCCGCAATCGTGGGAATGAGGGTTTTATGTGCTGCGCTACATGTATGACCTAGTGCGGACAAACTTTGCCCAATTCCCCCAGGTAAGCATCGATAGCTAACTCAAATTTGAAAATTGGGTGTCACGTTCAAAATTAGGAAGTAAGTTACTCAGTATTCACACATGCTTGCAGATCGCCATTTCCAAAGACCAATACGAAAATGCAAAGATTAGAGATCTCCGACAAATCTGGGCTCAATATGTTATGGAGGAAGTTGCGCCCAACCAACCGCCATGACAAGCTTTTCGCTCACTTGTTGTCAATTTTCTCTTTTTCGTGTACTCTGTGCAGAGATTGTTTATATATAGTCTTATTGGTTAGTATTTGTCCATATTGGATTGCAATTTGTATTGGTTCATATATATGTGAATAAATGTGAATAACTGTCTAATGTGTCAATCTGTTCAATGTATATGTGAATTTAGCCTTCTTTGCATTTGTACTGTATTGTGTATCCAATCCATACTGTATTGCATCTGTACTATATATGTGAATGTACTATATTGTGAATGTAAAGAATGTACTGTATTTGTGAATGTATTGTATTGCATCTATACTGTATTTCTATCGGTAAACTCATTCACAACCGAGAGAGTACTAAGGTTTCTTCTATCGGTACACTCATAATTCACCGTTAGAAGAGTGTAACTTTTCCTGCCGGTAAACTCATACACAACAGAGAGAGTACTAAGGTTTCTTCTATCGGTACACTCGTAATTCACCGTTAGAAGAGTGTAACTTTTCCTGCCGGTAAACTCATACACAACCGAGAGAGTACTAAGGTTTTTTCTATCGGTACACTCTTAATTAACCGTTAGAAGAGTGTAACTTTTCTTGCCGGTAAACTCATACACAACCGAGAGAGTACTAAGGTTTTTTCTATCGGTACACTCTTAATTAACTGTTAGAAGAGTATAACTTTTCCTGCCGATAAACTCATACACAACCGAGAGAGTACTATCCTTTTTCTATCGGTAAACTCTTTCACAACCGTCAGGCTAGAATAGTTTTTCTACCGGTTTTCACCTAAAATGCTGTTAGAATAGTTTACTTCTTCTAACGGTTATTTACCGTTAGAAATGACCTATCTTGTTCTATCGTGTCTATCTCTAACAGCACTGTCGTGGTATCACGGATACCCCGGCAGGTTCTGTGGAAGATCCTAGCGAATAAAACACGACGCGGGCTGACCGGTCCTCCCCTGTGGGGCAAACACAGCAAGTGACTCGGAGATTTATAGAGGTTCGGGTCTCAGTGGAGAGCCTAGTCCTGTCGGCGTGCCCCCAACCGGAGTTGGCCATGGGAGCTGTTGGGGGAAATCTCCGCGAGACTAACTCCAGGTAAGTTGCGTCACATTTGCCCGGGGACATGGCCTCCGGTGCCTGCCCTGGGCGCCGCCTTTTGGCTCCCGGGACCTGGCGCTCGGTGCCGGTCCCGGGCGCTGCCATTTGCCCGGGGACGTGGCCTCCAGTGCCTGCCCCGGGCGCCGCCTTTTGGCTCCCGGGACCTGGCCTCCGGTGCTTGCCCTGGGTGCCGCCATTTGCCCGGGAACGTGGCCTCCGGTGCCTGCCCCGGGCGCCGCCTTTTGGCACCCAGGACCTGTCCTCCTGTGCCGGTCCCGGGTGCCGCCTTTTGGCTCCCGGGACCTGGCGCTCGGTGCCGGTCCCGGGCGCCGCCATTTGCCCGGGGACGTGGCCTCCGCTGCCTGCCCCGGGTGCCGCCTTTTGGCTCCCAGGACCTGGCCTCCGGTGCCGGTCCCGGGCGCCGCCTTTTGGCTCCCGGGACCTGGCCCCGGGTGCCGGTCCCGGGTGCTGCCTTTTGGCTCCCGGGACCTGGCGCTCGGTGCCGGTCCCGGGCGCCGCCATTTGCCCGGGGATGTGGCCTCCGGTGCCTGCCCCGGGCGCCGCCTTTTGGCTCCCGGGACCTGGCCTCCGGTGCCGGTCCCGGGCGCCGCCTTTTGGCTCCCGGGACCTGGCCCCCGGTGCCGGTCTCAGGCACCTCCTTTTGGCTCCCAGGACTTGGCGCCCGGTGCCGGTCCCGGGCGCCACCATTTGCCCGGGGTTAGTCTCGGGCGCCGCCTTTTGGCTCCCGGGACCTGGCTTCCGGTGCCGGTCCCGGACGCCGCCATTTGCCCGGGGACGTGTCCTCCAGTGCCTGCCCCCGGCGCCGCCTTTCGCCCGGGGACCTTACCTCCGGGGCACATCCCGGGCCTCGTCGCCCTTCTAAAGGTAAAGTCTTTGGTTGTTGATCACGTGCAGGTCACGCGAGGAGCATCTCGGGAATCAGCGACCACCTGTCAAGCATCCAAGGCACCTGACCGGGAAAAGGACGTTCCTACCCTTCAATCCGACGGTGGCGTCCGGGGTAGCTTAGTCCTTTTGCTTCTTTTTGGGGCTATAAATAGCCCTTGTACCCCCTGTTGTGAAAGAGGAGATTCATTATTATTGGAATAGCCAAACTCACAGGTGCGCTCCAGAAGCCTCTCCCCCGAGAGAGCCTCCCCAGCCGACTCCGGTCGGGAGCGCGCCGACAGGACTAGGGCCCCCACCGGGACCCGAACCTGTATAAATCCTCGTGTCATTTCTTGTGTTTGTCCGGCGGGGGAGGACCGGTCACTCGGTCAGCCCGCGTCGCGTTTTCTTCGCTAGGATTGTCTACGAAACCTGCTGGGGTAATCGCAATACCACGACAGTTGGCGCTGTCCATGGGGACTCGTGACAAGACGCCATGGCTCCCCCAAGAACAAGGGCTCGTACCCTTCCCGGTGACGTCGGTCTCGGAGACCCGGCACCGCCCGTCCGGGACACTGCTGACCCGGCACTTCCGCCCGGAGGCGGCCAGGCCCAGGTACCGCCTCCCACCTTTTCTCTTAACTTAGGTGCTTCTACCTCCGGGGCGCTCCCGGTGACTGTGGGAACCTCGGCCGGGACCAGTCTCCCCCCGACGGCTCCCCCGGCTCCCCGGGACGCCTTGCTCGAGGCTTTAGTGGAGGGCCAGCTCCGCACCCAGCGCTCCATGGATGAGCTGCTTCGCGTGTTGGTGCGGCCACCAGCCCCCACATATGCGCCGTACCCATATCCGGGGGCCATGTCCCCGTTTATGGGTCACCCGGCGGCCCCTCTGGTCTCCGGAGGTTTACCCGCCCTGTATGACCCCAGCGGGGGGTACCCTCCCCCTGCGGGTCACACATCCGGACCCTTCCCGGCACCCGGGTCCTTCCCGGTGCCGGGAGGATACTTCATGCCCGGGCCCTTCGTGGCACCGGTGGGATACGCTGTTCCAGGAAAATTCCCGGGGCCGGGGGCCCATTTCATGCCGGGGGTTTTCCCTACGCAGGGAGCCAGTCCCACCCCTCGCGTCGCGTTTACCGCACCGGGGGCGGTCGACAGAGCAGCTCCCGTGCCTCAGCAGACTTCCCCCCGCATCGGCTCCCCGGTTCTGGACGTCGCCACAGGGGCTCCCCCCTCGCCGGTTCCGGATATTACCGGGGCTTCTCCCTTTCCGGTTCCGGCCGTCGCCGTGGGGGCTTCCTCCACTTCGGTTCCGAACGTCGCCGCGGGCGCCCCCTCCCTGGTTCCGGATGATACAGGGGCTTCCCCCTTTCCGGTTCCAGGGGTCTTCGCAGGGGGCTCCCCCAGCCGGCCCCGGTAGCCTTCGGGCCGACTGCTACAGTGCATGAGCTCCCTCCCGCGGCGGAACAGGTCCGTTTCTCCCTGGGGGAGGTCGAGCGAATGCATTCACCCAAACGCGGGGAAGAACTTCCCCCTGGCCGTGGGCGCAGAGAGCCTCGCTCTGGCACCGGTCGGGGGAAGAGACCCGCCGAAGAGCCAACCTCTCCGGGGGAGAGCCCGGATATCCGGGAACTCAGTCCCAGTCCAGAAGAAAAGCGTCGCCACCGCCACTCCGGCGGACCTCTTGGGCCGCTTCCTGACTCCGATAACTAGGGCTTGTCCCCTGTCAAAGAAGACAGCGACCGGGACTCTCCCCGGGAAGTGCAGGGGGCTAATCAGCCCCTGTGCCGCAGACTTCGGAGCATTCGGTGGCCGCGGCCCTATCGCCCACCGCACATCGAGCATTATAACGGTGAGGCCGATCCTTATGAATTTGTGCAGGTATACTCCACGGCCATCTCCGCGGCCGGGGGGGATGAGACGGTACAATGCAACATCTTCCCCCTCTACCTCACCGGCATCGCCCGCTCCTGGTTCTACAACCTGAAGGCCGGCTCCATCAAGTCTTTCGCGCAGCTCAAGCGTGAGTTCTGCGCGAACTTCCAGGGGAACTATGTGCGTCCCCTGGACTCCTCGCAGCTGTACACCGTCCGGTAGAGGACTGGGGAAACCATCCGAAGCTTCTTCAAGCTCTTCGCCCAAGTGAAGAGCAAGGTGGCTCACGTCCCCGACTCTACGGTCATCGAAGCGTGCAAAAGCGGGATCCTCTCGGGGGAGCTCCACCGGAGGCTCTCCCGGAGCTGCCCCTCCTCCACCGACGAGCTCTTCAACGTACTCAAAAAGTACGCTCGGGCGGAGGAAGACGACCTCTGGAAGAAGACCCAAGGGGCTCCTGCCCCCACCGACTGGGGGGCCAGGGACCCCCTCAAGCGCCCTAGACAGGGGGGGCGTAACGAGCCACGGCCTTGGGACACCTTTGTCCTCGAGGGCGGAGGCGGCTCGCGCGACCCCCCGAGGGGCAACCGCCCCTTCCCCAAGCCGAAAGGCCACGGGGGAGGACAGTCTTCGTGCGGCCGGGAGGGCCCCGCGGGGAGAGGCAGGGAAGGACCGTGGTGCAGCTTCCACGGGTCCGGTACCCACGCTACCTGAGACTCCCACCAGCTGCTGCAACACTTCGCGGCGTTCCTCGACCAGCATGGGCAGGGGGGGACTCCGGCCTCCTTGCCCCCTCGGTCAGCTGTTCCGGCCCTTCCTGCTCCCGCGGGGGCTCAGCAGGGGCAGACGCAGGAGGGGGAGCCTTCAGAAGCTCTCCCCTTCCAAATTTCTCAGCGCCGCATCAACGTCATCGTGGGAGGGTCCACCTCCGGGCGGGACTCTAAGCGCCAGCGTAAGGAGTACGCGCGCGAAGTCAAGGTGGTGGGGGTGCTACACACGTCTCCCCACCCAAGTGGTCGGGCGTCCCCCTCACCTTCACGGCGGAAGACGTGCGCGGGGTTCGCTTCCCCCACGACGACGCGCTCATCGTCTCCGCTACCATCTATAACTGCCACCTGGCCCGCATCCTCGTGGACGGCGGGAGCTCCGCCGTCGTCCTATTCCTGAAGGCCTTCAAGGAGATGCGGGTGGATGAGAAGCTCCTGCAGCCCGCGGCAGGGCCCCTACAAGGGTTCGTCCCGGGGAAGGCGATCCATTCTGTGGGGAAGGTGGATCCCCCCATGACCTTCGGCACTCCGGAGAACTACAGGACCAAGATGGTCCGATTCGACGTAGTGGACCTCCCCTCCTCCTACAACGCGATCATGGGGAGGACCACGATCAACCGGTTGGGGGCTGCCACCCATCAAAACTACCTCTACATGAAGATCCCGGGCCGCGTGGCATGATCAACGTCCGGGGAGACCAAGACATGGCCCGCGCCCTGTACGAGTGCGCTGTAACATCCCTATTTTTGCTTATCTTTTCTGCTTGCGAGTCAGCATATCTTCTTTGGAATCCCTGTTGTCTCAACCCTATCTTGATCTTAGGTACGCCACTACCTTAACCTAAAAGTTGGCAGCTAAACTTCATCTCCCAGATCATTTTTACATTTCAGTCCAAAAGTGCTTTAGTTTAGTCCTTTTAGAAAACCCAAAAAGGCTAAAAGTCCCAGATCATCTCCAAATCCAGATTCTGATCAAGTGATTACCTTTCTTTCGTTTTTCTGAACATTTTTCCCTTCTGGAAGAATTCCAGAATCTTAACCGAAACCCTAGTTTCAGCCTCGCAAAAGCTTCAAACCCTAATTACCCTATTTTCGATTTATGCCAAAACCACCAGATCTTATCGGATTTCACCATTTTTCCTGCTGGATGAGTCTAAGACATTTAGTAACACTCATCTGCAAAGTCAAAATCCAAATCAACCCTTCAGATCTTCAGAATTGCAAATAGGCCCAAATTCCCGAGCCAAAACCTTCACAGTTCAGTCCAAATCGTCACATTTCAGTCCAAAACCTCGCAAACAAGCCCCTGGCCTTTTCTTCGACCACGACCAGGAGACCGCGTGCACGACCGCGACCAGCGTTCATTCAACCAGCGCCCGCCATTTTGCCTCGCCGTTGAACTCGCCGCAGGCAAAGTTCCTCGCGCTGCCACCTTCTTAGCCACGTAGCCTTCACCGCGCACAGCTGTATCGCCACCGTGGAAGCAGTTCACCGCGCTGTGCCGTGTTCTTCCCCGCGCACACGCGTGCCTGCTGTTGTCAGGAGCTCCACGCCACATGGCTGCCATCCCAGAGATTATCATCTCGCCTTCCTGACGAAAACCCGAATTCGCGCGATGCTCCGCCTCTGGCAGAGCCCTGCCATGTCCCGGAGTACCTCGATGACCGCCCCAGCGCCAGAAGAAAAATCTCCCCGGCGATTGCTGCAGCTCCCGAGAGCTCAATCCCGCGGCTATATAAAGCCCCCCCTTTGCCCAGCATCTCTTCACACCACCCGCATTTGTAAGCCTTAGCCTCCACCACCAGAGAGCAGCTGAGTTCTCCAGCGCCGCCGCAAAGATCTTCTTCCCCGGCGAGCAATTCCTGAAGCTCACGGCGCCAGCTTCGCCCGAAGCTTCTTTCTCCAAACCAACGCCACCAGTAAGCTCCCTTCATCCCTCTCTTCATACCATAGCATCTAATTGGCCCCCGGCGAACCCTAACGCCAGCGATCGTCGGAAAATCCCAAATGCCCTGTTTCCTCAATGCTGGCCGATTCTATCCGAATTAATCCTCGTGCCAGTGATGAAAATTGTTCAGTACACCCCTTTGAGCAAGCCTACAAACTTAGATTTCAAAATCGAGCAACGATCATAACCTTTCTGTAGTTTGCGCGCCACCAGTGAACTGGTCCTCGTCGCCAAGCTTCTCCGGCCATTCTCCGGCCGAATTACCCCTACAAATAACCCCCTCACCTCATCCTCTCACTCCCTGAGCAATGAATCGACTTCAAACTCTTTAAATCAAAAACGCCCAATTTAGGAGTCGTCTTCTCCAGCACCGGTCGCCGGAATTTCTCCCCGGCCGATCTAGCCCCGTACACTTTGCCCCTTAGATAGATCTCTGTACCCTGAGCAATATTGTCTACTAGCCCGAACCCTGAATCGACCTGGATCAAAAGTTATGATCATGCCAAGATTGCTGTTCAGTGGTTCAGTTCATGTCCAGGCCACCGTGTTTGCTCACCGGATTTGGCCACCTTCCGGCCACCTTCTGCCCTTGAGCCTGTTGAGAGTTTTGTAGCTGTTATCAATGCCTAAACCCCAGACAAAGTTGTGCATCAATTGGAGTCCTGAGTCAAAAGTTATCCAATGCCCTAGTTTCTGGCCATGTCTAGCACTATGTCAGTGCATGTCCACCAGTGGCATTAGACGATTTAGACTTGTTACATTTGAGCAATTGAAATGCCACTTTGTCCACTAAGCCTTTTGAACCATGCTCTACAATATTCCCTACTATCACATCTCCAGAAAACAGACCTAGGACCAATTTAGGGCAATGTCAAGCCATGAGCCGAATGTCAGCCCCTCGACATTCAAGTCCTTTTGAGCCCATCTCTTCGACCAATATCAAGTGACCTTGTCCAAACCCTTACCCCTGCATGCATGATGTATTTACGTATTATTTTCTAGTACTTGTATGCTTATATAGTGTGTATGTGTTGTTTGTATCCGCCGTGGAATCAGACGTTGAAGGAACCGAGGAGATCTTCGAGGATTCATCTGAGCAGCTAGACCCATCACTGCAAGGCAAGTCTCAAACCCTTGATCATGTCTAGCCTAATATTTTGAAATGGAATATGTTAACTGTTTTCAAGTATATGCATGCCTTAAGTTCAAATAAGAACTATGTTTCAATAAAGTGATTGGATATGACCTAAAAGATTGTAAAGCCCCTTTTGACATTGAATATCCCTGCACCCTTGTCACCCTAGAATATCATGCTTAGGCTATACTATGCTCAAGATAATATGATAAATGTTGAATGGTCACGTATGAGAAAAGTATATTCAAAACCCTTTTGTGAAAGAAAATGTGATTGTAATCGATAGTGAGGATGGTTTGATAGGATGGTGCTGTGTGCGCACTGGGAATGTGAAAGACTCCTCACTAAAGATTCATAAGGACTAGAACCTTGTGTTGTGCTTCTATGCGGCATGAAAAACGTACCAACCACTTGCCTATTTATGGGACGGGCGCAACTTAGTAGCTTTCTTTAGTATTAGCTTTTCCCTGCAATGGTTGTCGATCCAGTGTCTTGCGAGAACTGGTGGGCCGCAGAAGGCCATGAGTGATGTGAGTTCAGAAAAATCATGAGAGGAAAAGGTGGAAAGAAGGAAGACGCCCTATGCCAGATTAAGTCGTGCGCGACTGTAATCAAGAGAGGCTATGTGTCTTGCGAGAACATAGACCCAGGCTAGGAAGTAAGGCAGTGGGGAGGACCCACAACGGTACTTGAGACTTGACTGTCTATTTACCGGGCAGGGAATAGTTAATGCTAGGACTGTAAATTGTTGTGTCATCTCGGCCTTGTCACATGCGTAAGAGTCGCATGGAGAGGTACCGACTTGAAAGACGAATGATCGGTGGATTAAGGTGGTACACCTTTGCAAAGTTTAAAAAGTATCGGATACTTTGAGCTCCCAGGTTATGGAGTCTGCGCGCTGTGAATTCTATTCACGTCGATGCAGCACAAGTAGCTTTTGGAAAGTTTTCACAAAATCAGAATAAAGTGGTGACTCATGAAAGACCGCCACACACAACATTTTCTGAGAATTTAGCTTAGGATTTTAAAAGCACCGCTTTTGAAAATAAAAGTCTTTTCTCCAAAAACCAAGTGAAAATCTATCCTATAAACATATACAAAGCCAAAGAGCTATTCTATGAGAGATTTCCCCCTCATCTATATATACTTGCATTCTTATTTGGGACTTGTTGAGCACCATGTGGACAATGTGCTCACCCTTGCTTTTACAAACGAATTTAGAAGAAGGATTCGTCGACCCTGAATCTTACGGTCTTGAACCCAATGTGGAACAAGAAGAAGAAACTGAAGACCAAGCTTGATAGAGGGTTATGCACCAAGGTGGAGTCAGATGTGGAGAAGGCCCGTACACCGCTGCTGCAGAAGAAGAAGACTGATGAAGTCCTTTTGCTTATTATCGTTGTTTCATTTTGTGCCGACCTTTGTGTCAAAAACTCCCTAATTTGTATCAACATTTAAATGCGTCATTTTGGCGCTACGTTATTGTAATGTTGGTCCTTGTGATCAGCACTTGTTTTTAATTACTCGCATTTTTATATAATGCATCTTGTTGTTGTGAGCTGCAATGTACCTTTTCTGAGTGCAACCCACCTGGGCGGTGGCCACCGGATTCCTCAAATGAGGGTCCCACACGCGCCGCCGCCACAATTGGAAGCGTCAACATCATTAAGGCGCCTGGGGGGGAGGCTTCTCCCCCGGAATCAGACGTCGCTGCGCCACCTCCCGGGAGGCCCCTCCTCAAGCCCCGTCCGGAAGGGGGCCTCCGGTAGGTCCTGCTGTCTCCGGGTGACGGGGACAAAACCGTCCGGATCGGGGCGGAGCTCCCCGAGCAACATGCAGAGCAACTTGCAGCTTTTCTGCGTGAAAACTCTGATGTTTTTGCGTGGAAATCTTCAGACATGCGGGGCGTCCCCCGGGAGGTCATTGAGCACAAGCTCGTGGTGGCCCCCGGTCAGCGCCAAGAGGCAATCAAGGGGGAGATCGCCCGACTCCGAGAGGCGGGGTTCATTCGGGAGGTCCTGCACCCCCAGTGGCTCGCAAACCCCGTCCTTGTCAAGAAATCGAATGGCAAGTGACGGATGTGCGTGGACTTCACCGACCTTAACCGCGCCTGCCCCAAGGACAACTTCCCACTCCCGCGGATTGACCAACTGGTCGACTCCACCGCGGGGTGCGAGTTGATGAGCTTCCTGGACGCCTACTCGGGCTACCATCAAGTCCAGATGGCGGAAGGGGACGAGGAAAAGACGAGTTTCATAACTCCCCTCGGAACCTTCTGCTACGTCCACATGCCCTTCGGGCTCAAGAACACGGGAGCGACCTTCCAGCGCCTCATGACGCTGGTCTTCAGAGATCAAGTCGGCCGCAACGTCGAAGTCTACGTAGATGACGCGGTCGTCAAAAGTCCCCGCGCAGCCTCCCACATCGACGACCTGGCGGAAACCTTCCGCAACCTCCGCACGTATGGGCTGAAGCTCAACCCGGAGAAGTGCGCCTTCGGCGTGCGCGGGGGGAAGCTCCTGGGTTTCCTCGTGTCCCAGCGGGGCATAGAGGCAAATCCCAAAAAGATCCGGGCATTCCTGGACATGTCCCCGCCGCGCTCCGTCAAGGACGTCTAGCGGCTCTCCGGCCGCTTAGCCGCGCTAAGCCGCTTCGTCTCGCGGTCGAGGGAATGAGGCCTCCAATTATTCAAGATCCTCCGGGGGCTCGAGGGGTTCCATTGGACCCCTGAGGCCCAGGAGGCCTTCGACGACCTCGAGGCCCGGCATATACCGCGAAGGGACAATGACCGGGCCGATGCCTTGGCCCGGGCAGCAAGCACCCGGGAATCGCTCCCCAAGGGGGCCTTCCTGGAAATCATCACGAAGCCCTCAGTGGCCTCCCCGGACACGGGCGACGAGCCTCGCGTCCCGGAGGTCGCCGAGATCACCAGGACTCCGTCATGGATGGAGCACCTCATCTCCTTTATCAAGGGGGAGGGGGACCCTCCTAATGAGACCGAGGCTAAGCGCCTTCGGGCCAAAGCCCGGGCATATCTCCTGCTCGAGGGGAGGCTCTACAAGCGGGGGGCTTCCGCCCTCCCACGCTGCCTCCCCCGGCCAGAGGGACTCCAACTTCTTGAAGACATTCACGCGGGGAGCTACGGCTCTCACCTAGCCCCGCGTGCCATCGCGGCCAAGGCTCTCCGGCAGGGCTTCTATTGGCCCACGGTCATGCGCGATGCGCGGGACCTTGTCTCCGCATGCGAGGCATGCCAGAAGATGGCCAAGGGCTCAAACCTCCCCCCTGTAGCGCTGCAGACTATCCCCATCACTTGGCCCTTCGTGCGTTGGGGGATGGACCTCTTAGGGCCCTTCCCCCCAGCGCCCAGAAGATACAAGTATGCGGTGGTCGCAGTCGACTACTTTACAAAGTGGGTAGAGGCGGAACCCTTGGCCAGCATCACCTCCCGGGCCGTCCAGCGGTTTTTCTAGAAAAATGTCGTTTGTCGTTTTGGTGTCCCCCGGGAAATCACCGTGGATAATGGGACCCAATTTGACTCAGCTTATTTCCGGGAATTCTGTGAAGGCCTGGGGCTCGTCATCCACTTTGCCTCAGTGGCCCATCCCCAGAGCAATGGGGCTGTCGAAAGGGTCAACAGCGTAATCCTACAGGGGTTACGCCGGTGACTCGAGCAGGCCGCTTCTAAGCGGGGTGCATGGGCAGAGGAGCTCCCTAGCATCCTCTGCTCCATGCGCAGGACCCCGAGCCGGGCGACGGGACGTACTCCCTTCTCCCTAGTCTACGGGGCGGAGGCAGTCCTCCCACTGGAGATTGGCTTCCGGTCGCTGCGAGTCGAGCTCCTAGACGGAGCTATGACCGCAGCGTACCAGGCCAACGAGGCCAACCAGCGACTGGAGATCGACCTCGTGGAGGAGGAACGCGACCAAGCGCTCCTCCGCCACGCCGTCTATGAGTGCGAGATGGTGCGCGCAACAACCAGCGCGTGGGCGAGAGAGCTTTTCTCCTTGGGGACCTTGTCCTCAAGCGCGTCACAGACCCCCAAGCCCAGGGTAAGCTCTCCCCCAAGTGGGAGGGCCCCTACAGGATCTCCGCAGTCCTGGGCTCGGGGGCTAACAAGCTCTCCAACCTTCAAGAGTAGGAGCTGAAGCACACGTGGAACTTGCGTTTACTTCGCAAGTTCTACGTCTAGCCTCCACAGGCCTGTCCCCTCCCCCGGAGCGATCACGCCGAAGGGGGAGGAGGGACATTTTATTTACCTTTCCCTCCCCTTTCGCGGCTTCGTGGGGGGAGGCGTTGTATTTCATGTCGTTATTAATACAACTGGATTCTTTTCAACAGTCTCATTGCAGGTTCTTCACATTATCGCCCCTAACGGCGATGCCCTCCCCGCGAGGATGCCCTCCCCGCGAGGACGCCCTCCCCGTGAGGACGCCCTCCCTGCGAGGATGCCCTCCCCGTGAGGATTCCCTCCCCGTGAGGAAGTGGGCTCAGACCCAGCAAGTCCCTCCTGTAGGGCGGCTTACGATCAGCCCTCGTGGACTGAGGGTGTAAGCGGCAACCCGGTCCCCAGCGACTGTGGTAACGAGTCACTTTGGGAGACTAGTCCCCTACCCAAACACTCAGACCCGTCATCAGGCACATCCTCCTTCGGGAGTTGATGGTCTCCCCAGCGGGATGTCTCAGTCTTTCTTGGACATTTCTTTCCCAAAGACTCTATTCCCGGCTCCCCGTTCTCACGGCGACCGGATGATTGTCTCCCGGAAAAATATCGGATTTCTCGGACATTTCTTTCCCGGAGACCTTATTCCCGGCTCCCCGTTCTCATGGCGACCGGGTGATCGTCTCCTGGAAAAATCACGGATTTCTTGGATATTTCCTCTCCGGAGGCCTTATTCCCGGCTCCCCGTTCTCACGGCGGCCGGATGATTATCTCCCGGAAATCTCCTCCGGAAATCCCACCGGGTTTTCTCGGATATCTCTTCCCAGAGGCCTTATTCCCGGCTCCCCATCCTCACGACGACCGGATGATTGCCTCCCGGAAAGTACTTTCCCTGAAAACCTCGTTTTAGAACTTCCTAACTTGGAAAAATTCTTATGCTACAGGTCATCTACACCCCGGGGCCTTGTCACCCCCACAGCGCGCGGGCCCCCCTCCGGCCCGCTGTGGGCGGGGGGGGGGGGGGGGTAAGGAACCCCCTGGTGTCGTCCGGACCACCCACGAGCAAACCTAGCTCATTCTTATCAAAAGGAGTCGTCCAGACCATCCAAGAAAAACATGAAAAGAAGACTTACAAAGCAACAACACAGCTTTATTCATTAATTCAACCGGAGGACATCTTCCCCCTCCGGTGGGCATCAGAAACGATACAACCCGGGTCAAAACCCGGAAGCTCTCTACATCCTAAGGCTCCTACGCCTAATAGTCCCGGAGGCCCTTCGCTAGCTCCCGGGCCAGGTCCTGGTACAATGCGCGTACGCGGCGCTGAGCTTCTCGGAGCACATCGTCTGGCCAATACTCGTAGCCCACCGGCGGAAGTATCCGAAGAGGGGGGATCATCCGAGACCCCGGACGTGGAGGGGACAATTCGGCGCGATGATTGTCAAAATTGTCCAAGTGCCACTCCGGATGCCACCTTAACCAGATGGGCTCCCGGATGGTGTCCCCGCTGCGCTTCCCGGAGATGAGGCTTAGCAAGATCAAAGCGGCTTGGGCTTCCCCCCGGGGGCACCTACCGGGGCTCAAAGACCTCGCCCCCGTGGAACCTCCTCCGGACCTTCGCCCGGGAGTAACCTCCCGGGAACCCTGGTAACATTGCATTTAACTCAAGACTTAGAGAAATTTTCAATTTCTATTGCATTTCAAATGTCTTTTCACAAGCGTCCGGGGCTTCTTCTAAGAAGCTACCGGGAACAAAATCCTAAGAAAGCAAAAGTGTCCTATCTGAGACCCGGGGGGAGGCTCATACTTTTTCATTGGTGTCCTCCCCTCGGGGGGCTTCCGCCGGGGCCGGGGCCGGGGCGTCCTCTGCCGGAGGCGCCGGTGCCGGGAACCTCACCCGGACAATCCGGTTGTAGAAGCCCCCAGCAAGTTGCTCCACCTCCCGGTGCGAGGCTCGAAGAACTCGGGGAAGCTCCGGGGGATGCGGCCGCCGATCCCCCGGGCGTCGACCCCTCGGTGCTCAACAAGCCCCGCCGCGGCTGCAACGACGGGGATCGCTCGGCCCCGTTCCCGGGCATTGGCGGCCTCTGGGATGACGGAGACCTATGCGTTGAGAAAACGCACAGCCTCCGCGAGGGTAGCCGGGGGCACCTCCGAGCTGCTCCCGGAGCCTAGGCTTACGCCAAGGCTCTCGAGGGCTGAGCGGACGGAGCGGCCCGCGTCCATCACCGCCCGGACGCTCGAGCCCTCGAGCTCCCGGAACTCCTCCTCCTTCGCCTTGGCCTCCTCCTGAAGGCGGCCGTTGATGGCCTCGGAGACGTGGACCTGGGCCCGGACCCGGGCCAGCTCCTGGAGGGCTTCGTCGTGTTGCCCCAGGAAGGTCGCGGCCCTGTCCTCCGCGTCCTTATGCAGCCGGTTGATCCGCTGCTCGAGGCCCCAGGTAATGGCCGCCGCCTACAAACTCTAGAGTTAGAAAAAATTCGATTGTAGGGCCCCGAAAGAAAGCGTCATCGACTCGGGTAAGTACCTGGGCTTGGAGAGATTGAAGCTCTCCAAAACGCTCAGGGAGCATTCCCTCCGCAACGAAGGCCTGCACCTTCCGGGTCTGCAGGCCCTCCGTGTAGCGGGCGACCTCCCCCGAGGAGAGCAGGGGGGTCTCCCGCCCGACGCCGGCCCCGTCGCGGTCGGTGAGGGGTCCCTGGGCCTGGGCGTCCGGCAGTGTGGTCGGCGTCTTCATCGCCGAGGAGGTGGCCTTCGTGGAAGTGGCCGAGGAGCTCTCGGAAGGGGTCCCTGCCCGGGGAGGAACCATTAGGCCCTTCCCCTTCCCGTGCGGGAGGGCCCCCAGGGCCCCCACTTCCGGAGGGACCTCGTAGACTGAGGGGCTCCCCCCCTCATCCACCGGCCACTCCACCCGCGGAGGCGAGGCCTCCGCGAATCTCACCTCCAGCTTCTCCGGCTCCAAAGGTACCGGGGCCGCAGGGAGGGCCGCTACCGAAGGCGGCGAGGGGGCGTAGTCCGCCGAATCGGACGCCGCCCCGCCCGCGGTCGGTCCCTTCCCCCGAGCCGCAACGGGGCTCTCCGGGGGAGGGGGTGTTTCTTCCTTCCGGGCCGGCGCCCGGGCGCGCCCGGTCCCGGGGGTCTCGTCCCGGGCCTTCACCGGTGTGGAAGCCGGCATCGTCGAAGGACCGGGGGCTTTTTGGACCCTGGCCTTCTTAGGCTCGGAGCCCCCGACAGCGTCCTTCCCCTGTTTGTGCGACCCGGGGGTGGGGAGGGGCTTCCTCTCCGGTAGCTTCAGCCCGAAGGCCTCGTCTACCAAGTTCTGGGGAGGGCCCTCCCCCACGACGCGCACGATGCGCTCGTGCTCGTCGGCGAAGTACCTCCCCAGGAGGTTCTCCCCCTTCTCCCGTGCCACCGGGTACGGCCGGACTGCGAAAGGTAAAGAGTTAGTCAAATTTTATAAAATTTGTAAATGCAATGAATCAGGTAACGGAGACTTACGCCGGGTCACCGGTTTCACCGGGGGCCGCTGCTCTGGTCCCATCCCGATCCCCCTTCTAACGCGCGAGAAGGGGGAGATCCTCAGGAGCATCATCTCCTCGGCGGCGTCCTGCATTGAGCGGGTGCCCCAGGAGATAATGACCTTGCCGAGGAGCTCCAGCTCCTCGTCCGTCCACATCAGAGGCTTTGGCGCGGACGACCTGCTGTAGGCGGGGGCCTCCAGGGCATACACCACGTTGTCATCCCAGACCCGGAGGTAGAACCACCTCCAGATCCAGTCGCCCCAGTGGTCCCGGGAGGCCACCGCCGGGTAATCGGCCACCCAGGACGGCAGCATCTGCACCATCACCGAGCCAAAGGGGGACTTGGGTCCCCCCTTGACCAGGTGGGAGCTCCTCGCCGTCGGTTCGTAAAAGTACCAGAAGGCTCGTAGGGTTGGCTCCCGCCCGGTCGCCGTCTTGAAGAGCCAAATGAAGAGGCCCATCAGGACGATGGCGTTCGGCGTTAGGTGGTTCAGCGCCACCCCGTACTCCTTCAGAAACTCCCGGAGCAAGGGATGCACCGGGAGCAGGAGCCCCGCCTCGAGGAAGGCCTCGAAGGCCATAATCTCCTCGGGCCTGGGGCGGGGGGCTCCGTCATTCTTCACGGGGACCCGGATGTCCCCGTCCTCAACGACTCCGCGTTCGACCAGGGACTCCATGTCCCCGGCCGTGAACTCCGACGCCCAGAGGAAATCCGGAGCGATTTCCTCCGGGGCACCTCCGTGGTCTTCGCTCGACCCTTCGTTGCCATCAGGTTTGGTTTTTTCCGGTGACAAGTTTCAGGGAACAGGACACCTAAAGGCTCCGGACGCTTGGCTACCGGGAGCTAGCTACCGGGAGAGGGCTACCGAGAGAGCTAAGGGCGCTGGAGTTTGAGAAGTTTGGAATGAGCTTCCCGGGCCCCCCAAGGCCCTATTTATAGGGGTGAAGCGTGGTCCAGATGGGCGCCGCGAGCACTTTACGGTACATCTGGGCCGTTGAAGTTCAAACTGTGCGCGAGAAACGAAGGGACTGGCGCACAAACCGAGGAGGCAGTTCGAACCACGAGCGTATTTATGGCCCAACGGCGTGGTCATTAGCGCGCAGCACGAGAATCGAAGCGTCACGGCTCCGGTGGCTTGGTCCGGAGATTTTCCCGGTGACATGAACCATACCCACCGGGGACTCGAGCATCGTCCCCGGGGGGCATGGGGGGCTGCTGTTGGGGGAAATCTCCGCGAGACAAAGTCCAGGTAAGTTGCGTCCCATTTGCCCGGGGACGTGGCCTCCGGTGCCTGCCCCGGGCGCCGCCATTTGCCCGGGAACGTGCCCTCCGGTGCCTGCCCCGGGCGCCGCCTTTTGGCTCCCGGGACCTGGCCTCCGGTGCCGATTCCGGGTGCCGCCTTTTGGCTCCCCGGACCTGGCGCTCGGTGCCGGTCCCGGGCACCGCCATTTGCCTGGGGACGTGGCCTTCGGTGCTTGCCCCGGGCACCACCATTTGCCCGGGAACGTGGCCTCCGGTGCCTGCCCCGAGCGCCGCCTTTTGGCTCCTAGGACCTGGCCTCCGTTGCCAGTCCCGGGTGCCACCTTTTGGCTCCCGGGACTTGGTGCTCGGTGCCGGTCCCGGGCACCGCCATTTGCCCGGGGATGTGGCCTCCGGTGCCTGCCCCGGGCGCCGCCATTTTCCCGGGAACGTGGCCTCCGGTGCTTGCCCTGGGCGCAGCCTTTTGGCTCCTGGGACCTGGCCTCCAGTGCCAGTCCCGGGCGCCGCCTTTTGACTCCCGGGACCTAGCGCTCGATGCCGGTCCCGGGCGCTGCCATTTGCCCGGGGACGTGGCCTCCGGTGCCGGTCCCGGGCGCCGCCTTTTGGCTCCCGAGACCTGGCCTCTGGTGCCGGTCCCGGGCGCCGCTTTTTGGCTCCCGGGACCTGGCGCCCGGTGCCCGGGGACGTGTCCTCCAGTGCCTGCCCCAGGCGCCGCCTTTCGCCCGGGGACCTTACCTCCGGGGCACGTCCCGGGCCTCGTCGCCCTTCTAAAGGTAAAGTCTTTGGTTGTTGATCACGTATAGGTCACGCGAGGAGCGTCTCGGGAATCAGCGACCACCTGTCAAGCATCCAAGGCACCTGACCGGGAAAAAGGACGTCGCTACCCTTCAATCTGACGGTGGCGTCCGGGGTAGCTTAGACTTTTTGCTTCTTTTTGGGGCTATAAATAGCCCTTGTACCCCCTGTTGTGAATGAGGAGATTCATTATTATTGGAATAGCCAAACTCACAGGTGCGCTCCGGAAGCCTCTCCCCTGAGAGAGCCTCCCCAGCCAACTCCGGTCGGGAGCGCGCCGACAGGACTAGGGCCCCCACCGGGACCCAAACCTGTATAAATCCTTGTGTCATTTCTTGTGTTTGTCCGGCGTGGGAGGACCGGTCACCCGGTCAGCCCGCATCGCGTTTTCTACGAAACCTGCCGGGGTCATCGCAATACCACGACAGGAGCTCTCTCAGGGGAGAGATGGCTCCGGAGCACACCTGTCACCGTTGAATCTAGGGGTAGCGATGTCCTTCTTCCGGTCGGGGACCTTGGATGCTCGACAGGTGTCCAACGATTTCCGAGGCGCTTCTCGCGTGGCCCTCACGTGACTCGGGACCGGAGACCCCTCTCTGGAAGGACGACGACGCACAAGACAAGCCACCGGGGGGCCTTGTCCCCGGGCAAAAAGCGGCGCCCGGGACAAGCCACCGGGGGCCTTGTCCCCGGGCAAAAAGGCAGTGCCCGGGACAAGCCACCGGGGGCCTTATCTGCGGGCAAAAGGCAACGCCCGGGACAAGCCACCGGGGGCCCTTGTACCCGGGAAAATGGCGGCATCCGGGACAAGCCACCGGGGGGCCGTGTCCCTGGGCAAAAGGCGGCGCCCGGGACAAGCCACCGGGGGGGCCTTTTCCACGGGCAAATGGCGGCGCCCGGGACAAGCCACCGGAGGGCCTTGTCCCCAGGCAAATGGCGGCGCTTGGGACAAGCCACTGGGGCCTTGTCCCCGGGCAGAAGGCGGCGCCCGGGACAAGCCACCGGGGGGCCTTGTCCCCGGGCAAATTGAATAGCCTCTTACCTAAACTTAGTCTCGTGGAGATTTTTCCCAACAGCAACCCCCCATGCCCTCTGGGGACGATGCTCGAGTCCCCGGAGGGGATAGTTCATGTCACTGGGAAAATCTCTGGGACAAACCACCGGGGTCGTGACGCTTCGATTCCCGCACCGCGCGTTCATTTCCGCATCATCGTTCATTAAGGTCTCATCTCGATGGGAGCGCGCCGTTCGGCCATAATGGCCGCTCGCGGTTCAAACTGGCGACGCCTCATTTTGCGCGCCCGTCCCTTCGTTTCCCACGCGTCGTTTGAATTGAACGGGGTGGATGCACCACGAAGGGCCACATGGCACCCATCGGGGCCGCGTTTGGCCCCTATAAATTGGGCCTCGGGGGGCCCGGAGAACTCATTCCAAACATCAAACCCTCAAATTCCCTTAGCGCCCTTAGCTCTCCCGGTAGCCCTCTTCCGGAAGCTCACTCCCGGAAGCTTAGCCTCCGGAACCCCTAAGTCCCCCCTTTTTCCAAGAGCCTTAGCCACAGGAAAAATTAGATGGGACCCAGGGGCCGTGCTAAGGCCAAGGAGGTGCCCCCGGAGGAAGTCACCGCGGACTTCCTATGGGCCTCCGAGTTTACATCCAGGGACCTGGAGTCCCTGGTGGACCAGGGAGTTGTTGCGGACGGGGACGTCTGGATCCCCGCGAAGAAGGACGGAGGCCCCCGCCCCAGGCCTGGGGAAGTGGTGGCCTTCGAGGCTGGGTTCCGGCTCCCGGTGCACCCGCTGCTCTGGGAGTTTTTGAAGCAGTACGGGGTGGCCTTGAACCACTTGACGCTGAATGCGTTCGTTCGGATAGGGCTGTTCATATGGCTATTTGAGACAGCCACCGGACAGGAGGCAACGTGTTGGGGGAATCCCCAGGGGCCCCACGAAGTCCCAAGGAGTCCCCGGTGAAACCCGGAGAGCCACTAGGCCCCCGGTGAGATCCGGGGGGTCACCGGGCCCCCGGTGAGACCCGGAGGGTCACCGGGCGCCCAGTAAGATCCGAGGGTCACCGGAACCCCTGTGAGACCCGGAGAGCCACCGGGCCCCCGGTGAGAGCCGGAGGGTCACCGGGCGTCCGGTGAGATCCGGAGGGTCACCGGAACCCCGGTGAGACCGGGAGAGCCATCGGGTCCCCGGTGAGACCCGGAGGGTTACCGGGCGGCCGATGAGATCCGGAGGGTCACCGGAACCCCGGTGAGACCCGGAGGGTCACCGGGTGGCCGGTGAGATCCGGAGGGTCACCGGAACCCCGGTGAGAGCCACCGGGGCCCCGGTGAGATCCGGAGGGTCACCGGAGCCCCGGTGAGACCCGGTGGGTCACTGGGTCCCCGGTGAGATTCGGAGGGTCACCGGGCGCCCGGTGAGATCCGGAGGCTCACCGGAATCCCGGTGAGACCCGAAGAGCCTCCGGGCTCCTGAAGAGCGGCTGCTGACCGTGGGGCCTCTAGGAAGTCAGCGGCGCCACGTGTCAGGCATCCGGGCCGTCCCTCTGGCCGAAGGACGTCTTCGCCCTTCCATCCAGCGGTCACGGCAAGGGCTTTTTGGTCTTTTGTATTTCTTAGGGGCTATATATACCCCTCTTGTACCCCTTTTCAGGGATTCGAATTCATTTATATTAGCGCAATATCCGGCTCTCTTGGAGACCTCTCCTCGAGAGCACACCTCCCCAGCGGACTCGCGTCCGGAGAGAGCCAACAGGACTAGGGCCCCCACTGGGACCCGAACCTGTATAAACCACTGTGTCAATTTCTGTGTTGCCCGGCGGGAGAAGACCAGTAACTCGGTCTGCTCGCGCCGTTGTACTCGTGCCGTGCACATCCTAACCTGCCGAGGTATCCGTGATACCACGACAGTTGGCGCCGACCGTGGGGACCGCGCGACGAATCGTCATGGCTCCTGCAACAACTAGAGCTCAGGCTCTCTCATCTCCCGAGGGCGCTGGTCCTAGCAACCCGGCTCCGCCTCCGCGAGATGAGGCCTCCGCGGCCCTGCCGCCCGGGGGCGTGCGGGGGGAGGACTCGCTTCCTCCACCCGCGGCCTCCGGTCGAAGGGTCCCCGTTTCTGACCCGGCGACCGCAACTGAGCTTGCGGGGCCTAGTGCGCCCCAGCTCTCCGTTCCGGTCTCCAGAGATTCTATGCTGGGGGCTTTGATCCAGGGCCAGCTTCGCACCCAGCACACCTTGGAGGAGCTGCTGCGCGTCCTGGCGCGACCCTCGGCTCCCGCCCCAATTCTTCATGGGGCACCCCACCTTTGCTGGGCCAGGGATGTTCCCCATTCCCGGAGGTGTGCCCGGGCCATATCCGGCTCCGGGGATGCTTCCCGCGCCGGGGGGTCAACTCGTCTCCGAGCCCTGCCCCGCCTCGGGGAGTCGCCCGCCCCCGGATCCAGAACCCACGTGAGCGGCTACCGGCGCGCCGGGGACAACTTCCCTGCCCGAGCCCGAGAGCCTTCGGGGGCCGACGCCCAGAGCCGGTGCAACGCCCGCTCCTGCAGACGTCCCGGGGACTTGAACCGCAACTACCCCCGCCGCCGCGCCGAGCGCGGACCCGGCGCGTGGCCCGGTTCGCGCGCCGGCGGCGTCCGCTGGGACGGTGGCAAATGCGCATCAGCTCCCTCCCCCTCCGGGGCCACCCCTGTGGGCGCCCCCGGCGGATCAGACCCGCTCACAAGAGAGGAGGTCGAGCGAATGCGTATCGCCAAGTCCGGGGAAACCACCTCCCGCCATCGGTCAGGACTCCCCCGAACCCGCGGGCGCGTGGAGACGCACTCCCAACTCGCCAGGGGGAAGAGACCATTCAAGGAAGCCGCTACCCTCCCCGCAGAATACCTCGATGCCCAAGAGGTCAGCTCAACCAATCCGGAGGAAAAGAGGCGATACCTTCACACCGGGGGACCGCTGCCACCCCTCCCAGACTCAAACAACGAGCATGCATCCCCAGCGAGAGAAGACGGCGACCACGGATCCCCCATGGAAGTTGAGGGGACCAACCAACCGCTGTGCGGTCGCCTCCGCTGCATCCACTGGCCGTGGCCTTACCGACCACCGCACATCGAGCACTACAACGGTGAGGCCGATCATTACGAGTTTGTGCAGGTGTACTCAACGGCCATCTCGGCAGCTGGGGGGGATGAGACAGTGCAATGCAATGTCTTTCCCCTCTACCTCACGGGCATCGCGCGCTCATGGTTCTACAACCTGAAAGCTGGATCCATCAAGTCCTTCGTGCAGCTGAAGCGCGAATTTTGCGCGAACTTCCAGGGCAACTATGTGCGGCCCTTAGACTCGTCCCAGCTCTATACCGTCCGGCAAAGGACGGGGGAGACTATCCGCAGCTTCTTTAAGCGCTACGCATTCGCTCCGACGCATGTTCCTGACTCCACGGTCATCGAAGCATGCAAGAGCGGGATACTCCCCGGGGAGCTCCACCGGAGGCTCTCCCTGAGCTGCCCCACCTCCGCCGATGAACTCTTCACCGTACTTGAGAAGTACGCCCGCGCGGAGGAAGACGATCTTTGGAAGAAGAACCAGGGGGCTCCTGCCCCCGCCGATCCGGAGGCCAGAGATCCCCCCAGCAAACGTCCCCGAAGAAGTCGTGGCCCTCCTAAGTCAAAAAGCTACGGGGGAGGACAATCCTCCCGCGGGGTGAGAGCTGCCACAAGGAGAGGAAGGAGGGCACAGCCAATGTGTGGTGCACCTTCCACAAGTCAAGTACCCACGCTACTCGAGAATGCCATCAGCTTCTACAACACTTCGCTGTTTTTCTTGACCAGCGCGGCCAGGGGGGAGGGGGCCCTGCCTCCTTGCCTCCCTCGATGGCTTTGCCAGCGCTCCCCGCTCCTGTGCGCGAGCAGCAAAGACAGACGCAAGAAGGGAGCTCGGCCCAGGAGCTCCCCTTTCAAACCTCCCAAAGACGTCTAAACGTCATTATGGGGGGATCTACCTCGAGACGGGACTCCAAGCGTCAGTGCAAGGAGTACGCGCGAGAGGTGAAGGTGGTGGGGGTGCTGCATACGTCTCCGCCACCGAAGTGGTCAGACGTCCCCCTCACCTTCACAGCGGAAGACGCGCACGGGGTTCGCTTCCCGCATGACGATGTGCTCATCATCTCGGCTACAGTCTACAACTGCCAACTAGCACGCATCCTCATCGACGGTGGAAGCTCCGCCGATGTCTTATACTTGAAGGCGTTCAGGGAGATGCAAGTCGACGAGAAGCTGCTGCAGCCCTAACTCGGGCCGTTACAAGGCTTCGTTCTCGGGAAGACCATCCACCCGGTGGGGAAGGTCGCTCTACCGATGACCTTCGGCACCCCAGAAAACTACCGGACGGAGATGGTCCGTTTTGATGTCGTGGACCTCCCCTCTTCGTACAACGCCATTATGGGAAGGACCACGATCAACCACCTGGGGGCGGCAATTCACCAGAATTACCTCTGCGTGAAGATCCCTGGGCCTCACGGTGCGATCACTGTTCGAGGTGACCAGAACGTGGCCTGCGCTCTTTACGAGCACGCCGCAGCCGCTATTGGAAGCGTCAACATGATCAAGACTCCGGGGGGAGAGAACCCCCCCGAACCTCATACTGCCCCGGCCACTTCTTCCGGGAGGCCACTCCCGAGGCCACGCCCCGAGGGAGACCTCCGGAAGGTCCAACTGTCTGCGGGAGATGAAGAGAGGACCGTCAGGGTCGGAGCAGACCTCCCCAAGGGGCACGCCGAGCAACTCGTGGCCTTCCTTTGCGAGAACTCGGACGCTTTCACGTGGGAGCCCTCGGACATGCAGGGCGTCGCCCGGGACGTCATCGAGCATAAGCTCGCAGTGATCCCCGACCGCTCCCCGATCAAGCAAAAGTTGAGGAAGCTATCCCTCGAGCGCCAAGACGCCATCAAGGTAGAGGTCACCAAGCTTCTAGAGGTGGGGTTTGTGCAAGAAGTCCTACACCCCGAATGGTTGGCAAACCCCGTCCTCGTAAAGAAGTCAAGTGGCAAGTGGAGGATGTGCGTGGACTTCATCGACCTCAACCGCGCTTGCCCGAAAGATAACTACCCACTCCCGCGGATTGACCAGCTGGTCGATTCGACGCGGGATGCGAACTGATGAGTTTCCTTGATGCATATTCGGGGTACCATCAGGTTCGAATGGCGACGGAGGATGAGGAAAAGACGAGTTTTATAACTCCCCTCGGCACCTTCTGCTATCTCCACATGCCCTTTGGGTTGAAAAACGCCCGGGCAACCTTCCAGCGTCTCATGACGCTGGTCCTGAAGGACCAAATCGGCCGTAATGTCGAGGTCTACGTTGACGACGCGGTCGTCAAAAGCCTTCGTGCGGCTGCACACGTCGACGACCTGGCGGAGACCTTCCGCAGCCTCCGCAAGTACGGGTTGAAACTCAACCCGGAAAAATGCGCCTTCGGTGTACGCGGCGGGAGGCTGCTTGGCTTCTTGGTGTCCCAACGGGGCATTGAGGCAAACCCTGAAAAAATCTGAGCCCTGCTGGACATGCCTCCCCCTCGTTCCGTCAAAGACGTACAGAGGCTCGCCGGCCGCCTGGTCGCGTTGGGTCGCTTCGTCTCGAGGTCAGGAGAACGCGGACTGCAGTTCTTCAAAATCCTCCGGGACCTTGAGGGGTTCAGATGGACCCCCGAGGCCAAGACGGCGTTCGACGCGCTGAAGAAGTACCTCGCGAGCCCCCCGATGCTCGTGAGCCCATCCCCGGAGGAACCTTTACTACTCTACCTCGCGGTGACCCCAGTCACAGTAAGCGCGGTGCTCGTGAGAGAGCAAGATGGGCAGCAACGCCCTGTGTACTACGTTAGTGAGGCCCTTCAAGGAGCTAAGATGCGGTACACTGAAGTGGAGAAGCTGTGCTATGCCCTCCTCATGGCACCGCAGAAGCTCCACCACTACTTCCTCGGGCACTCAATCACGGTCCCGTCATCTCTCCCGCTGGGGGAAGTGGTGAGAAACAAGGAGGCCACCGGCCGAATTGGCAAGTGGGGGGCCGAGCTCGCTCCTTTCTCCCTCACCTTCACGGGCCGCTCCGCCATCAAGTCGCAAGTCCTCGCTGACTTTGTGGCGGAATGGACCCCAACCACCGAAACGGACGGAGGGACTCCCCTCGCCCCTCCCCGGTGCCAGGACCATTGGACGCTCATGTTCGATGGCTCCTTGTGCCTCGCCGGGGCTGGCGCGGGGGTGGTTCTCCGAAGTCCCGAAGGGAAGATGCTGGAGTACGCCGCCAGGCTCGAATTCCCGGCTACGAACAATGTCGCCGAGTATGAGGCCTTGCTCCTGGGATTGCGCCTCGCGCGCTCCCTGGGAATCCGCCGCCTCCTGGTGAAAGGAGACTCCCAGCTGGTGGTCAACCAAATGGACAAGTCTTACTTGTGCCACGACGCGAACCTGAGTCTATACTTGGGGGAGGTGCGGAAGATGGAAAGACACTTCGAAGGCTTGGAGGCCCGATACATCCCCCGATGGGATAACATCCGGGCCGACGCGTTGGCCTGGGCGGCCAGTGCCCGGGAACCTCTTCCTAAGGGCGCTTTTCTGGAAATCATCACGAGGCCCTCGATAACCCTTCCGGACGCGAACCCTGAGTGTCGCGTCCCGGAGGTTTCCGAGATCACTCGAACTGCATCGTGGATGGATCCCCTCATCTCCTGCATAAGGGACTAGGGGGAACCCTCCGGTGATGCTGAGGTGAAGGGCCTCCGCGCCAAGGCCAGGGCGTACGTTCTGCTGGACGGGAAGCTCTACAAGCAGGGGGCTTCCGCCCTCCTTCGCTACCTCCCGCGGGCGGAAGGACTCCAGCTCCTCGAGGACATACACTCGGGGAGCTGCGGATCCCACTTGGCTCCGCGGGCGGTCGCGGCGAAGGCCCTTCGCCAAGGATTCTACTGGCCCACGTTGGTCCGCAACGCACGGGATCTAATCTCCGCGTGCGAGGCCTGCCAAAAGATGGCGAAGGGCACCAGGCTCCCCTCCGCGACATTGCAAACCATCCCTGTTACTTGGCCCTTCGCGCACTGGGGGATGGATCTCCTTGGTCCCTTCCCCCCAGCACCTGGGGGCTACAAGTACGCGGTGGTCGCCGTGGATTACTTCTCCAAGTGGGTGGAGGCTGAGCCCTTGGCCAGCATCACTTCCCGCGCGGTGCAACGTTTTTTTTGGAAAAATGACGTATGTCGCTTCGGGGTCCCCCAAGAGATCACCGTCGACAATGGGACCCAGTTCGACTCGGCATATTTTCGGGAATTCTGTGAAGGCTTAGGCACTACCCTCCATTTTGCCTCCGTGGCTCATCCACAAAGCAACGGAGCCGTTGAAAGGGTCAATGGCATGATCCTACAAGGCTTGCGCCTATGGCTTGAACAGACCGCCTCCAAGCGAGGCGCATGGGCAGAAGAGCTTCCAAGCTTCCTCTGCTCCACGCGCACCACCCCTAGCCGAGCAACAGGGCGCATGCCTTTCTCGCTCGACTACGGGGCCGAAGCAGTTCTCCCCTCGGAGATTGGTTTTCGATCGCTGCGGGTCGAGCTCCTCGACGGAGCTACGACCGCGGCGCATCAAACCAACGAGGATAATCAACGGTTGGAGGTCGACCTCGTCGAAGAAGAACGCGACCGAGCGCTCCTTCACCACACCATCTACGAGCGCGAGATGGCACGCGCGTACAACCAGCGCGTGCGCGAAAGGGCCTTCCGCCTTGGGGACCTGGTCCTCAAGCGCGTGACAGACCCCCAAGCCCAGGGCAAACTATCCCCCAAGTGGGAGGGCCCATACAGGATCTCAGCGGTCCTGGGCTCCGGAGCCTACAAACTCTCAACACTTGAAGACCAGGAGCTGACGCACACTTGGAACATAACCTTGCTTCGCACGAGCATGGCCCGGGGAGTTAGGCTCCCGCGGGAAGATGCTCCGAAGAACGATCCCTGAGAAGCAACTACACCTAATAATCCCGGAGACCCTCGGAGATCTCCCGGGAAAGATCCTTGTATAGACTGCTCATACGTCGAAGAGCACGCCGAAGGAGACCCTCCGGCCAGCACTCGTAGCCAGCCGGGGGGAGTATCCTGAGCGGGGGGACCTTTAGGGCCCCCGGCCTTGGTGGAGATAACTCGGTGCGACAATCGTTGAAGTTTCCTAAGTGCCACTCCGGGAGCCAACGCAGCAGCGCCGGCTCCCCGGAGGCACCTCCCTTCGCGGAGTTAGCATGAGCGGGTTCGGAGACTAGCCCGCCGGATGCTCCCCCGGCCGCCAGACTTAGTAAAATCGAGGCCGCCCGGGCGCTACCCGGGCTAGACCCCCCGGGCGACCCTCGAGCACTCTCCAAAAGATGTTCCTCAGGGCAAGAAGGCCCCAGGAAAGCGATGTCTAAGGATACCTGCCGGCAAGTTGAACACACTTAGCAAAAGCACTACTTTATTCCAGTTGAAAGACATTTACAAGTTCCGGGGCTCTCTCTAGAGAAGTCACCCGGAGCAAAAAAGACCTAAAAAGAGAAGCCTAATCTAACCGGGGGGGGGGAGGAGCTCATACTTGCCCGTCCTTGTCCCCCCACCCCGGGGGGACGTCCGCGCTGGTTGACGCGTCCTGACCCGAGCACCGGCCGCCCGTCTCCATAGCGCTGGTGATCCGGTCGAAGAGAGCCTCGGCGGACCGCTCCAGCTCAGCCCGCCGAGGGCCGAAGAAGGCGGGGAAGCTCCGGGGGACAAGCTCCCCGATGACCCCGGCGCCCTCTCCGCGGTGCTCAACGAGGGCCGCCGCCAGGGCAATCACCGGGACGGCGAGGCCTCGTGCCCGAGCCTCCGCAGCGGCCGGGATCAGGGCAACCTGCGCACCATGGAAGTGCGCGGCCTCCCCGACCGACGACGGCGCTGGGTCGGAGCATGCCCCCCGCCTGAGCTCGATCGCGAGCTCCTCGAGGGTAGAGCGGATCGCCCTACCTCCCGCGACCACAGCCTGGACGCCCGAAGCTGCGGCCTCCCGCTCTGTCTGCAGCTCCCTCCGGAGCCGAGAGGCCGTGTCCTCGACGGCGGCAAGCCGAGCCTACACGGCGGTGAGCTCCCTGAGTGCCTTCTCCTTCCCGGCGCGCTCAAAGGCCACTATGTCCTCGGCAGCCAGGAGACGAGTGGCGAGCCGAGACTTGAAGCCCCGGGCCAGTGCAACCGTCTGCGCAAAAACAATGATCAGAACACGAAAGACGGACGACCATGAAATTCAAGTAACCTACCCGAAGTCCGGAGGCGATCACCGCGTCGACGTCACCCTCGTCGCCCCCCGGGTCGCTCCCGTGGGAGGCCTCCCCACCATGCAGAGCCCCCTCCTCTGGAGTCCCATCGTCGGAGGAGCCGAAGGCCTGATCCGGCGGAGGCGCTGGAACCCCGGGGCGGACAAACAGGCCCTTACCGCTCCCGGGTACAGGGAGCGCCGCCGTCGTGGACCGAACCGCCGAGGAGCCCGTCTCTGGGGCCAGGATCGAGGCCATCGGCAGGCCGCCCGGCATCCGAAACCGGACGGAGACCTCGCTGGATGAGGGCTGCGGCCGGGTCCCCGCGGGTGCTGGAGGCGGCGAAGGACTCGGAGCATACATCTCCGAGTCCGAGCCCTGGCCCTCTCCGGCTGGGACGCCGCCCATGGGATCCGGCCCGCCCGGTGTGCCGGGGGCTGCACCCGATGCCCCAGCAACCGCCGCCGCAGAGTCCCTCGCGGGAGAAGGTGGAGGGGAAGACCGGGGCCTTGCGGGACTCCTCCGGGCTCGGGACCCCCTGGGGTTGCCAGACGGACGAGACCGCTTCGAGGGTCCGCCGGTGACCTCCTTCCCCCGCTTGTGCGAAGCGGGGGTAGGCAGAGGCACCCGGGCTAGGAGCCTCAGCCCGAACGCCTTCGCGACGACGTTTCGGGGAGGACCCTCCCCAATAACGCACACCACCCTCTCATGCTCGTCCTCGTAGTACCGGCCAACGAGGGTCGCCGTGACCTCCTTGGCCCGACCATAGGACCTAACTGCAAGAGTAACAAATAAAGCAAGAGTTAGGAAGAATCCCCCAGCAGGGAGAAAGAGTCCGGATACTTACGGTTCGCCACCGCCATCCGGGGTGGCCTGTGCGCCGCCGACATCCCCCTTCCTCGACGGGTGTGGAATGGCGCCACTCGGAGGAGGGCCATCTCCTCCGCAAGATCCCGCATGGACCACCGAAATCGGGCCTCTGCCATCGCGGTGAGGAGGTCCATCTCCACCATGGTCCACTTGGGAGCCACCGGGCCACTGGACCGCGAGTACGTCGACGGCTCCCGAGAGTAAGTCACCCCCGGGTCTCCCACCCGGAGGTAGAACCAATGCCGGAGCCAGTCCCCCCAGTGATCCCGGGAGGGTAGCACCGGGTACTCGTCGACGCGGCCCGGGGTTAGCTGGATCATGATGGAGCCGAAGGCCGACCTAGGGCCGCCCCTCCTCACCACCGGGCCCCTCGCCCCTGGCTCGTAGAAGTACCGCAGGAGCCGCATGGTGGGCTCCGTCACGACGGTCGTCTCGCACAACCAGATAAACAAGCCCATCCGAACGAGGGTGTTCGGAGTGTGGTGGTTGAGCGAGAGGCCATCTACCTGTACGAACTCGCGTAGCAGCGGGTGCACCAGAAGGCGAAGGCCCGCCTCCACGAAGGCCTCGAAAGCCACCACCTCCCCGTCCCAGGGGCTCAGCACCTGCTCCGCCGGGCCGGGGATCCTGATGTCTCCCGCCCGAAAATAGCCGCGCTCCAAAAAGGCCTCAAGGGCCCCCGAGGAGAACTCGGTGGCCTCGAGGAAATCGGAGGTCACCTCCTCCGCAGGCAGCTCGGAGACCTTGGCGCGACTCTTCAGGGCCATCAGGGACGGACTTGTCGGAAAAACCGCCGGAAATTACCGGATGTTACCGGAAGCTACCGGGAGCCACCGGGAGTTACCGGAAGCTACTGGGGAAAGGTCACCGGATCTTTCTGGAAGAATCACCGGAAACTACCGGGCGCTTCCGGACAACATCACCGGATACTACCGAAAATCACCGGGAACTACCGGGAGACAACTGCAATTTGTGGAATTTTGAGGACTTGTGGGCATGCTCAAACTAAGGCCCCCCCCCTATTTATAGGTGGTGGAGGGGGGCCCGGATGCCCGACATGTGTCCACGAAGCCATCAGAGCAGCGGAGCTGAACCATCACGTGCAAAACGAGGCGACGCGAAGGTGGGCGCATCGAAACAATGCGTCGGTTCGCGGATAGACGCGTCCCGCGGGGGAACAGTTCGGAAGATGAAACGCCGCCAGGGGTGTAAGGGACTTCATGGAATACGGAGCGTCATCGTCAGGAGCTTCACATACCCATCGGAGGCACCAAGTGCCCCCGAGGGCCTAGGGGGCTGCTGTTGGGGGAATCCCCAGGGGCCCCACGAAGTCCCAAGGAGTCCCCGGTGAAACCCGGAGAGCCACTGGGCCCCCGGTGGGACCCGGAGGGTCACCAGGCACCCGGTAAGATCCGGAGGGTCACTGGAACCCCGGTGAGACCTGGAGGGTCACCGGGCGTCCGGTGAGATCCGGAGGGTCACCGGAACCCCGGTGACACCCGGAGAGCCACCGGGCCCCTGGTGAGACCCGGAGGGTCACCGGGCGCCCGATGAGATCCGGAGGGTCACCGGAACCCCGGTGAGACCCGAAGAGCCACCGGGCCCCCGGTGAGATCCGGAGGGTCACCGGAACCCCGGTGAGACTCAGAGAGCCACCGGGCCCCCGGTGAGATCTGGAGGGTCGCCGGAGCCCCGGTGAGACCCGGAGAGCCACCGGGTCGCCGGTGAGATCCGGAGGGTCACCAGGCGCCCGGTGAGATCCGGAGGCTCACCGGAATCCCGGTGAGACCCGAAGAGCCTCCGGGCTCCTGAAGAGCGGCTGCTGATCGTGGGGCCTCTAGGAAGTCAGCGGCGCCACGTGTCAGGCATCCAGGCCGTCCCTCTGGCCAAAGGACGTCTTCGCCCTTCCATCCAGCGGTCGCGGCAAGGGCTTTTTGTCCTTTTGTATTTCTTAGGGGCTATATATACCCCTCTTGTACCCCTTTTCAGGGATTCGAATTCGTTTATATTAACGCAATATCCGGCTCTCTTGGAGACGTCTCCCCGAGAGCACACCTCCCCATCGGACTCGCCTCCGGAGAGAGCCAACAGGACTAGGGCCCCTACTGGGACCCGAACCTGTATAAACCACTGTGTCAATTTCTGTGTTGCCCAGCGGGAGAAGACCAGTAACTCGGTCTGCTCGCGCCGTTGTACTCGTGCCGTGCACGTCCTAACCTGCCGAGGTATCCGTGATACCACGACACAACGCTCCGGCTGTTCCAGTATTTCTACGAGCCGGCGGCGAGGAGCTCCCACCTGGTGAAGGGAGGATCGAAGTCGCCGTTTGGTTCGGTGAGGGTCCAACTCCTGCCATCCCGGGTAGCGGAGTACCCGGTGGTTGCCTCCCGGGACCACTGGGGGGATTGGATCCGGAGGTGGTTCTGTCTCCGGGTCTGGGATGACGAGGTGGTGTACTCCCCGGAGCCTCCCTCCTACAGCCGGTCGTCCGCTCCCAAGCCTCCGGTGTGGACCGAGGAGGAGCTGAAGCTCCTCAGCAAGGTCGTGGGCTCCCGGGGCATCCGCTCCATGAGGGACGCCGCCGAGGAGCTAATGCTACTAAAAAGATTTCCCCCTCACGCACGGGAGGAGGGGAATCGGGATGTGCCTGGCCCAGCGTCCCCCGTAGAAGCCGGTGACCCGACATAAGATCCCGGTTACCTTGCTCATTTCCTTTTCGCGTATTTTTCTAACTCTTACCTTTTGCAGTCCGGTCGTACCCGACCGCCCGGGAGAAGGCGAAAAACCTCCTGGGGAGGTATTACGCCGACGAGGACGAGCGCATCGTGCGCGTCATGGGGGAGGGCCCTCCCTAAAACCTGGTGGCCGAGGCCTTCGGGCTGAGGCTACCGGCGAGAACTCCCCTCCCCACCCCCGGTTCCCACAAGAGGGGGAAGGAGGCCACCGGGGCTCTGAGCCAAAACGGGCCAAGCCTTAGAAAGCCCCCGACCCATCGATGACACTGGGCTCCACGCCCGCGAAGGCCCGGGACGCAGCTCCCAGGTCAAGGCGCGCGGGCACCTCCCCGGAAGGAAGCGACGCCACCTCCCCTGGAGAACCCCGGGGAGGCTCGGGGGAAGGAACCAGCCAATGACGGGGGTGGGCGTCCAATTCGGCGGATTACGCCCCCTCGCCGCCTTCGGCGATAGCCCTCCAGGCGGCCCCGGCGCTACTGGAGCTGGAGAGACTGGAGGTCCGATTTGTGGAGGCCTCGCCTCCGTGTGTCGAGTGGTCGGTAGATGAGGGGGGGAGCCGCTCGGTCTACGAGGCTCCTCCGGCGACGAAGGTCCCGGGGGCCCCGCGGCCTGGAAAAGGGAAGGGGCTCCTGATCCCCCCCGGGGAGGGACCCCCTCCAAAAGCTCTTCGGCCACCTCCTCTTCGGCGGCCACTTCCTCGGCGGCAAGGACGCCAGTCACTGCTACCCCGGTCCACGTCACCCCCACGACTCTTGCACGGGGGCCCGTCGTCGGTCGCGAAGGGTCCAGCGCCGGGAGGGAGACTCCCCTGCAGTCCGCGGGGGAGGTCAACCGGTACGTGAAGAGCCTGCAGACTCGGAAGGTCCAGGACTATGTCTCGCAAGGGACACTCCGTGAGCGCTTCGGGGAGCTTCAATCCCTCCAGATCCAGGTACTTTCTCGAGCCGGTAGGAGGTTTCCTTCGGCGCTCTCAACTCGAATTTTTTCTAACTCTTGCGCTTGTAGGGGGCAGCCATCACCTGGGGGATTGAAGCGCGCTTCAGCCGGGCGCTGAAGGACGCCGAGGAGAAGGCCGCTACCTATCTGGAGCAGTGGGACGATGCCCTCCGGGAGCTAGCCCGGGTCCGGGCCCAAGTCCACGCCTCCGAGACCGCCAGCAACTGGCTCCGGAGGGAGGCGAAGGAGAAGGAGGACGCCCTCCGGAGGGAGGTGACGGACGCCGGACGCTCCGTTCGCTCAGCCCTCGAGGGGCTCAGAGTTAGCTTGGGCTCGGGGAGCAGCTCCGAGGCGGCCCCGGCGACACTCACGGAGGCTGTGCATTTTCTCAACGCACAGGTCTCTGTGATCCCGGAGGCCACTGATGCCCGGGCGCTAGGCCGGGCGATCCCAGTGGTGGCCACCGCGGCCGGGCTCGTGGAGCACCGGGGGGTGGGCGCCCGGGCGATCGGGGGCCGAATCCCCCAGAGCTTCCTGGAGTTCTTCGAGCCGTCGCGGCGAGAAGTGGAGCAGCTCGCCGGCGGCTTCTACGACCGGATAATCCGGGTGTGATTCCCGGCGTCGGTGCCTCCGGGAGCGGATGCTGTGGCTCCGGCTGGAGCCCCCCTGGGGGAGGACGCCAACGAACAAGTATGAGCCTCCCCCCGGGCCTTTAGATAAGGCCCTTTTTGTTTTTTAGGCTTTTGCTTCCGGTAGCTTCTTAGAGGAAGCCCCGAACACTTGTACAGAGACATTTTGATGCAATGGAAATTGAATTTTTTCCTATGTCTAAATGAATGAAATGTACCAGGTTTCCCGGGAGGTTACTCCCGGGCGAAGGTCCCAGAGAAACTCTCCGGGGGTAAGGCCTTTGAGCCCCGGCGGGTGCCACCCAGGGGATGCCTAGGCCGCCTTTATTTTGTTAAGTCTCTTCTCCAGGGGCGTTTCCCGGGAGCCGATCCGGTTGTGGTGGCATCCGGAGTGGCACCTGGACGACTTCGATAATCACCGCGCTGAACTATCCCCTCCGCGACCGGGGTCCCGGAGGGTTCCCCGCTTCGAATACTTCCACCAGCGGGCTACGAATATTGGCCCGAAGACCTGCTCCGGGAGGCCCAGCGTCGCATACGTGGCTTGTACCGGGACCTGGCCCGGGAGATATCGGAAGGTCTCCGGGATTATTAGGTGTAGGAACTTTCAGGGTTACACCCCGGGTTGTATCGTATCTGATGTAATGATGTGTAACACCCCGATTTTTCCCAAATCTTGGCTTACCTCGTCTCTCCCTATATCAGAATGAGATCCCAGTTATGCCAGTATCTTACCCCAAAAAGTTGGCAATCAAACTCTTGTCATTCATACCATTTCACAAATCAGCCCAAGTGTATCACAAATCAGCCCTTTTCAGAATTGTCAGAAGCCCAAAAACACTAAAAGTCTTAGACCATCTCCAAACTTTGATCTGATTCAGTGAACACCTTCCTTTCACTATTCTGAACATTTTTCCCTTCTGGAAGAATTTCCAAATCTTACACTAAACCTAAGTTTCGACCTTTGCCGTTTTTGAAACCCTAATTACCCTGTTTTACCCTAATTACTCTGTTTTCGGATTTTTGTTGAAACCCTCAAATCTTGTTCAATTTCACCAAATTTCCTGCCAGATGAGTCCCAGCATTTTAGTGTCACTCAGCTGCGAAATCAAAGTTCAATTTGGACCCCCAAATCTCCAGAATTGCAATCAGGTCCAAACTCCAAAGAAAGATCATCGCAAATCAGTCCTTTTATTGAATTTAGGCCCCTGGCCGTGTCTCAGCAGAACCCGCCGCAGTGCATCGCCGTGTTCTTCGCCGCCGGTGAACCTCCTGCCGTGACAACACCTCAGCCACGTAGCTGACACCCGTGCGCACTCGTGGCACCGCCGTGGACGCCACCTCGGCCGCGCCAGCACAACCAATTTCTTCCCCGCGCGCGAGCCCGCGAACCAGCAAGTCCAGCTTCGCTCGTTCGACACGTCTCGGCCACGCGTCGATGGAGCTTTCACTTCACCGTTCCCTCGCCGCTTGCGCCTGTGCCATCCACTGCCAAAAGCCTGCACCGCTGCACGCCAGTGCCTCGCCATCATCGCCGGCACAAGTCCCCGCTGTGTCCGGTCGCTTTGCGGTCAAATTCGTCGCCGCTGTTCCCCAATTTGTCGACCAGAGGATTGCTCCAGCATCTATAAATACCCCTCAGTGTATTGCTTCAGTTCCCAGCAACAGAAACCGACTAATTTCTCACTGCCGCCGAGTTCCCTTTCTTCTCCGGCGAGCAATTTCTGGAGCTCACGGTGCCAGCCCAATTCGCTACACCATTCTTTAAACCGAAGCCACCGGTGAGTTCCCCTCTTCTCCCTCTCTGTGTCATAGCAGCCAATTGCATCCCGGCGATCCCTAACGCCGACGATCATCGGAAAAGCCCATTTGCCCTGTTTCCCCAATGCTGTTCGATTCATCCCAAATTGGCCTTCGTGTTAGTAGAGAAAAGGGATCAATGAGCTTAGTAGAGCAAGCCTGTGGAATCAAAATCTTCAATTGTGCCCAAATCGAAGAAATCCCGATCTGGAAGTTCATCAGTTTGCTGGACCTCGTCGCCGAGCTTCTCCGGCCATCCTCCAGCAAAATTAACCCGTCCAGTAGCCTTGTTGTGCCCTAGAGATCATCCTCAAGCTTGGAATTGAGCTCATTCGCCTTGTATCAAAAATCCCCAATTTCAAAGTCGTCTTCTCCGGCACAGTTCACCGGAATTTGCTTCCCGGCCGATTCAGCCGACACCACTTTGTCCCCTAGCTTTGCCTCACCTCCCTGAGCATTTTCTTCCACTAGCTCGACATCTGGATCTGCCTAGATTGTGAGTTATGCCCATGTCAAGCTCTTGTCCAGATCAATGTCTGTGCCGTGTCGCCACCGTGTTTGCTCACTGGATTTGGCCGCCCTCCGGCCACTTTCAGCCCTTGTTCCTGTTGAGTATCTTGTTCCTGTTATCAAGGCCTACCTCCCAGACAAAGTTGTGCATCAATTGGAGCCCTGGATCAAAGGTTAAGCTTTGCCCTAGTTTTTGGCAATGTCTGCACTATGTCAGTGCATGTCAGCCACTGGCATTAGCCTTGTTTGACCCCTTCTGGTTGAGCAATGAGAAATGTCACTTTGTCCCCTAGATTCCTAGAGTTGTGTTCTACATCTTTCCCTTCTGTCACTTCTCCAGAAAACCATCCTAATACCAGTTTGAAGCTATGCCAAAGTCGTGAACTGAATGTCGACCCTTCAACGTTCAATCCTTTTTAGCCGTTTCTTCGACCAGAGCCCTTGTGACCTTGCCCTAACCTTTTCCCCTGCATGCATGACTTATTTACTTAATATTTTCTATGGAAACTATTTTATGTATGCTTATGTAGCGTATGTGTTGTATTGCTTGTGTCCGCCGCAGAGCCCGAAGCTGAAGGAGCGGAAGAAGTCTTTGAAGATCCGTCTGAGTATTTAGACCCAGCATTGCAAGGCAAGCCTCATTCCTTTGATCATGTCTCACCCAATATTTTCATATGAAGTATATTCACTGTTTCTTACTATGCATGCTTATTTGAGATACAAGTTATGTTTGAATGACATAAGTAGATATTACCTAATGAATCATGAAACCCTTTTGTTATTGAACCTTCTTATATATGCTTTTGTCACCCTAGGACTCATATACTGAATATCCACATTAAACTTGAAATGGTCAAATACATGAGAAGTTATAATGAAAACCGTTTTGCTAAGAAAACTGATAAAAGGGATCAGTAGTGAGGATTGGATTGTATGGAGAGGGTGCGGTGCGCACCAGGGAATGTGAATGCTCCTCACTATTGGTTCATAAGGACAAGAACCTTGTGCTGTGTCTCTATGCGAATTGTAAACGTACCAACCACTTGCCTGGTATGGGACAGGCACAACTTAGTAACTTTTTGGTATTAGCAGTTCCCTGCATGGTTTGTCGGTCTGGTTTCTCGCGTGGAAACTGGTGGGCCGCAGTTCGGCCATGAGTGATGTGAGTTCAGAAAAATAATGAGAGGTAAAGGTGGAAAGAAGGAAGACGCCCTACGCCTCAGATTAAGCCGTGCGCGGTTGTAATCTTGAATGGTCATACGTCTTGCGTGGACACAGACCAAGGCTATGTGTCTTGCGGGAACATAAGCCAGAGGCTAGGAAGTAAGGCAGTGGGGAGGACCCACAACGGTACTTGAGACTTAACTGTCTATTTACCGGGCGGGGATACTGTTAATACTGAACTGGAAAAGCGTTGTGTGATCTCGGCCTTGTCACATGTGTATAAGTCACATGGAGCTGTACCGACTTGAAAGCCGAGTGAACCAGTGGATTTAAAAAGAGGTACACCTTTGCAAAGTGTAAAAGAAGTATCAGATACTCTGTACTCCCAGGTTCAGGAGTCTTTTCGTAGTGGATGTTATCCATGGGTTATAGCACAAGTAATGATTTGGAATGTTTTCATAATATGGGTTAATAAAAATGATGACTCATGGGAGACCATCACATAACGATTTCTAAAGTATAAATTAAGATTTTAAAGTATTACTCTTGGAAACTAAAAGCCTTTCTTTATGATTTTAGAGTGAAAATCTACTCTATTCATATATATATATATAAAACCAAAACCCCTTTTCTTGATCACTCCTCATCTATATACCTACATTTTTGTAACGAGACTTGCTGAGCATTGTGTAAAAACATGCTCACCCTTGCCTTTGCAAACAAATTCAGAAGAAGGATTTGAGAATTCCGATTCCCTTGGCCTTGAGCACCAAGAAGAGGAAAGAGCCTTTCCAGACGATTTGAGCTTCTAGGAGGGTCATGAGCCAAGTTGAGTCCGATGTGGAGGAAGCCCTTCCAGAGCCGCTGCAGAAGGAAGTGAAGACCTTTGTGGTTGCTTTTTGTGCTGTTTTTCTGTGTTCAGTACTTCGATTCCGATTCTTGATTTTGAAAAACTCTCTACTTTTGTATCAACTTTAATTAGTGCCACCCTTGGCATTATGATATTGTAATAGTGGTCCTCGTGACCTTGTACTTGCTTTATCTACCAGCTTTATTATTTAAAGTGAATCCTGTTGTTGTGAGCTTGTGATGTACCTTTCTGTGCGCAATCTACCTGGGCGGTTGCCAAGGTGATCCTCAAATGGGGGTCTCCAATGATGCCCACCGGAGGGGGAAGACGTCCTCCAGTTAAATGATCTTCAATAAAGCTAAGTTTGCTTGTGTACATTGATTTCTTCAATAGAGCTAAGTTTGCTCGTGTATTTTGCCTTCTTAGATGGTCCGGAACGGGGTGATTCCCGGGCGCTCCTTATCCCCCCCTCCACAGCGGGCCGGAGGGTATCTCCGCGCGTCGTGGGGGTGACAAAGCTCCCGGGGCAAGGACCCTTCGCGTAAGAATTCTTCAAGTTTTCCCAAGGTTATAAAAATTTCTGGGAACTATTTTTCGAAAGCTCCGGTGGGATCCTCCGGCCGCCGTAAGAACGGGGGGCCGGGAATGAGGTCTCCAGAGAGAGAACGTCCAAGAAAAGTCCATGAAATCCCCGGGGATAATTTTTTTGGGAGACAATCCTCCGGTCGCCGTGCAGACGGGGAGCCGGGAATGATGTCTCCAAGAAAAATATCCAAGAATTCCGAAGTTCCAAGAAATTCTCTGGGGTAAAAACCTTCCGCTCACCGTGAGAATGGGGAACCGGGTGAGTCCTCTGGGAGGCCCAATGTTTCCTGGAATTTTCCCGGGGGAGAACCCTCCGATCGCCGTAAAAACGGGGAGCCGAGAGCGAAATCTCCGGGGAAGAAAATCCAAGAAAGTCCGAGGTGAAATTCCCGGGGGTAATTTTTCCGGGAGATAACCTTCAAGTCACCGTGAGAACGGGGAGTCGGGAACGAGATCTCCAAGAAAGAATATCTGGGAATTCCGTCTCACTGAGGAGACAATCAACTCCCAGAGGAGGATGTGCCCGATAACGGGTCTGAATGTTTGGGTAGGGGCTAGTCTCCCAAATTGACTCGTTACCGCGGTCCTTGAGGACCGGGTTGCCGCTTACACCCTCAGTCCACGAGGGGTGATCGTAAGCCGCCCTACGGGAGTGGGACTCCCGTTGTAGGGACTTGTTGGTTCGTGATAGCCCACTTCCTCACGGGGAGGGTGTAACACCCTGAGTTTAGGGGTGAAAACTTCCTTTTTCATGAACAGCATGCATGCATGTATCTGTAGTAGTAGCCAGATCATTGTCTTTATCAAGCCCTAAAATTTCCAAATTTATTCTATAAACCCAAATCAAGATCAGATTGCTCAGATGTGATCTATTAGTTACCCTGAACCTAAAAGTCTTCAGAAGCCAGATTCAACTCCATCTCTAAATCCCATATTTGTCAAAACTTCTGTTTTTGAAAACAGAATTAAGTTAATTACCCTAAATACTCTAAACTCAGATTTAGCCAAATCTTGACCTAATTCAGAGCAGATTATTCTTAGATTATGATCATGGGTATGCCAATACCTTAAACCAGAAAATTGGCAGCCAGATTTTATCATCTAGACTCTTTTCACAAATCAGTCCAAGAGGCATCGCAGATCAGTCCTTTTCTAGATGTTCCATAAGCCTAAAAAGGCTAAATGATGCAAATCATCACCAAATTTATAATTTCTTCAGCAAACCTCTTCCAAATGCTATTTGAAACAATTTTCCCTTCTGTCTAGATTACAAAATCACATCGTAAAGACCAGAATTCGAAATCGATCAAAACTTAGATTTCAATTACCCTAAAATACCCTATTTTCAGTTTGTATCAAAAACTATTCAAATGTGCCAGATTTTATCAAATATCTTTACCAAATATTTTATTGAATAAAATTTGCCAGATCAGTGCAATCAATTTCAGTTTAAATCTTCCAAATCTTCAGATTTACAGATCAGTCTAAAACTCAAAATCTAAAATTGCAACTCAGTCCAATTCAAATTCGAAAAGAGCTCCCAGCTGGTTTTCGACCAGACCCTCACCGTGTTTGTGCGCCATGTTTGCTCGTCGCCGGCCAAGCTTCGCCTGCGCTTGTGGCCGTGCATGCTTGTGTGTACATGTCCTCGCTTCAGCCCTCGCCGTGGCAACGTCGACGAACAGCCACCGCCCCCGTGCGCGACTAGCAGCAGCAACCACAACTTTTGTCAGTAACTTTTGTGCCACGCCAGTTGTTGTCGCCACCGCTTGCTCCAGCTAGTGCTAAGTCCCGATGAAGCGACAATGAGATCACCTGCAGAACGGTTGTCGCCGTCGCATCACTGTTCATCGCTGTTGTCGTGGTATTGCGAATACCCCGGCAGGTTTTGAGAGTGATCCTAGCGAAGATTACGCGGCGCGGGTTGACCGGATGACCGGTCCTCTCCCGCCGGACAAGCACAAAGAATGACACACGGGTTTATACAGGTTCGGGTCCCGGTGGGGGCCCTAGTCCTGTCGACGCGCTCCCGACCGGGGTCGGCTGGGGAGGCTCTCTCCGGGGGAGAGGCTTCCAGAGCATGCCTGTGAGTTTAGCTATTCCAATAAAAGAACCGATCCTTTACAACAGAGGGGTACAGGGGCTATTTATAGCCCCAAAAAGCAGCAAAAAACCTAAACTACCCCGGAAGCCACCATCGGATTGAAGGGCAGGACCGTCCTTTTCCCGGTCAAACGCCTTGGATGCTTGACAGGTGGTCGCTAGTTCCCGAGGCGCTCCTCGCGTGACCTGCACGTGAAAAATAGTTCGAGACTTTACCTTTAGGAGGGCGATGAGGCCCGGGACGGCACCGGAGGCCAGGTCCCGGGAGCCAAAAGGCGGCGCCCGGGAGGGCACGGAGGCCGCATCCCGGGAGCCAAAAGGCGGCGCCCGGGGAGGCCCCGGAGGCCACGTCCCCGGGCAAATGGCGGCGCCCAGGAGGGCACTGGAGGCCGCGTCCCGGGAGCCAAAAGACGGCGCCCGGGGAGGCCCCGGAGGCCGCGTCCCCGGGCGAATGGCGGCGCCCGGGAGGGCACCGGAGGCCACGTCCCGGGAGCCAAAAGGCGGCGCCCGGGGAGGCCCCGGAGGCCGCGTCCCCGGGCGAATGGCGGCGCCCGAGAGGGCACCGGAGGCCGCGTCCCGGGAGCCAAAAGGCGGCGCCCAGGGAGGCCCCGGAGGCCCCGTCCCCGGGCAAATGGCGGCGCCCGGGAGGGCACCGGAGGCGCGTCCCGGGAGCCAAAAGGTGGCGCCCGGGGAGGCCCCGGAGGCCCCGTCCCCGGGCAAATGGCGGCGCCCGGGAGGGCACCGGAGGCCGCGTCCCCGGGAGCCAAAAGGCGGTGCCCGGAGAGGCCCCGGAGGCCACGTCCCCAGGCAAATGGCGGCGTCCGGGAGGGCACCGGACGCCGCGTCCCGGGAGCCAAAAGGCGGCGCCCGGGGAGGCCCCGGAGGCCGCGTCCCGGGAGCCGAATTGCGGTGCCCGGGGAGGGGCCGGAGGCCAGGTCCCCGGGCAATCGTGACACATCTTACCTGGACTTAGTCCCGCGGAGATTTCCCCCGACAGTAGCCCCCCATGCCCGCCGGGGACGATGCTCGAGTCCCCGGTGGGTATGGTTCAGGTCACCGGGAAGATCTCCGGGCCAAGCCACCGGAGCCACGACGCTTCGGTTTCCGTGCCCCACGCTTAAAGCCTCGCCGTTTCGCCATAAATGCGCGCGCGGTTCGAACCGGCGCCTCGATTCACGCGCCCATCCCTTCGTTTCCCGCTCACAGTTTGAACTTCTACGGTCCAGATTGATCCGCGGGTGCCACGTGGCGTGCATCTAGACCACGGCCCGCCCCTATAAATAGGACCTTGGGGGGCCCAGAAGCTCATTCCAAATTCTCAGCCCCAACGATTTTTGCTCTCCCGGTAGCTTTTCCCGGTAGCTTTCGCCGGTAGCTTTTTTCGGTAGCAGGTGTCCGGGAGTTTCTAGTAGTAGCCTCCTGCAAAGTTAGCCACCAAAAAGAAAACTAACCTCATGGCACCCAAGGGTCGAGCGAAGACCACGGAAGTGCCCCCGGAGGAAATCCCCTCGGATTTCCTCTCGGCGTCTGAGTTCACAGCCGAGGACGCTGAGTCCTTGGCCGAAAGAGGCATTGTTGCGGCCGGGGACATCCGAGTCCCCGTGAAGAAGGACGGAGCCCCCCGCCCCAGGCCCGGAGAGATCGTGGCCTTCGAGGCCTTCCTCGAGGCGGGGCTCCGGCTCCCGGTGCATCCCATGCTCCGGGAGTTTCTCAAGGAGTATGGGGTGGCTCTCAACCACCTCACCCCGAACGCGCTTGTCCTGATGGGCCTCTTCATTTGGCTCTTCGAGACAGCGACCGGGCGGGAGCCCGACCTTCGCGCCTTCCGGTACTTCTACGAACCGGCGGCGCGGACCTCCCACCTGGTGAAGGGGGGCCCCAAGTCCCCCTTTGGTTCGGTGATGGTCCAGATGCTCCCGGCCCAGGTAATCGACTACCCGGCGGCGGCCTCCCGGGACCACTGGGGGGATTGGGTCTGGAGGTGGTTCTACCTCCGGGTCCGAGACGACGCGGTGGTGTACGGCCCGGAGGCCCCCACCTACAGCCGGTCGTCCGCACCAAAGCCGCCGGTGTGGACGGACGAGGAGTATGAGTTCCTCGGCAAGGTGATCCACTCCAAGAAGACCCGCTCGATGCGGGACGCAGCTGAGGAGATGGCTCTCCTCCGGATCTCCCCCTTCACCGGCGGGAAGAGGGGGATCGGCATGGGCCCCGAGCAGTGGCCCCCGGTGAAGCCGGTGACGCTACGTAAGCTCCGGGAACCCGCTGCATTGTACTTACAAATTTTTAAGAAATTGACTAACTCTTTACCTCTTGCAGTCCGGCCGTACCCGGCGGCGCGGGAGAAGGCGGAGAACCTCTTGGGGAGGTACTTCGCCGATGAGCATGAGCACGTCGTGCGCGCCGTGGGCGAGGGCCCCCCCAAGAACTTGGTAGCGGCGGCCTTCGGGCTGAAGCTGCCGGAGAGGAAGCCTCTCCCCACCCCCGGGTCGCACAAACGGGGGAAGGAGGCGGCCGGGGGCTCGGAGCCCAAGAAGGCCCAGGTTCAAAAGACCCCCGGCCCATCGACGACGCCGGCGGCGGCACCGGCGAAGCCCCGGGACGAGACCCCCGAGAGCGAGCGTGCCCGGGCACCGTGCCGGAAGGAAGCAACGCCTCCTCCCCCGAAGGGCCCCGTCGAGGCGCGAGGGAAGGAGGCGACCGCGGGTGGGGCGACGTCCGACTCGGTGAACTACGCCCCGTCGCCACTCACGGTGGAGCTCCTCCCGCCCCTTCCGGCCTCTTTGGAGCCGGAGAGGCTGGAGGTGAGATTCGCGGGGACCTCGCCCCTGCGGGTCTGGCCGGTGGACGAGGGGGGGAGCCCCTCAGTCTACGAGGTTCCTCCGGAGGAGGGGGCCCCTAGGACCTTCCGGCCCGGGGCAGGGAAAGGACTGATGGTTCCCCCCCGGGCGGAGGCTCCCGCCGAGAGCTCCTCGGCCACGTCTTCGGGGGGCACTACCTCGTCGACGAAGACGCCGGCCGCGCCGGCGGCTCCGGGCGGGAGACCCCTTTGCTCCCCACGGGGGAGGTCGCCCACTACTCGGAGGGCCTGCACACCCGGAAGGTGCAGGCCTTCGTCGAGGGAGGGACGCTCCATGAGCGTTTCGAGGGGCTTCAGTCCCTCGGGGCCCAGGTAACCCGTCGATAACGCCTTCGCTCATCCCTTGCACTTTGAAATTTTTCTAACTCTTATGTATTTTGTAGGTGGCAGCTGTTACCTGGGGCCTTGAGCAGCGGGTCGCCCGGCTGCTTAAGGAGGCGGAGGGCCAGGCCGCAGCCTCCGTAGGGCAGCGCGAGGAGGCCCTCCGGGAACGCGACGAGGCCCTCGCGGAATTGACCCGGGTCCGGGCCCAGGTTCATATTTCCAAGACCATCAACGCCCGCCTACGGGAGGAGGCCAAGGCGAGGGAGGAGGCGCTTCGTGAGCTCGAGAGCTCAAGCGTCCGGGCGGTGGCGGACGCGGGCCGCTCCGTCCGGACGGCCCTCGAGGGCCTTGGCGTAAGCCTCGGCTCCGGGAGCAGGGAGGTGCCGCCGGCGACCCTCGCGGAGGCTGTGCGTTCCCTTAACGCACAGGTCTCCGCCATTCCGGAGGCTGCCGATGTTCGGGCGCGGGGTCGGGCGATCCCCGTCGTCGCGGCCGCTGCGGGGCTCGTCGAGTTCTGGGGGGTCGGCGCCCGGGCGATCGGGGGCCGCATCCCCTGAAGCTTCCCGGACTCCTTCGAGCCTTCGCGCCGGGAGGTCGAGCAGCTCGCCGGAGGGTTCTACGACCGGATCATCCGGGCGTGGTTCCCGGCTCCGGCGCCTCCGGCGGGAGACGCCCCAGCCCCGGCCTTGGAGGAAGCCCCCCGGGGGGAGGACGCCAATGAACATGTATGAGCCTCCCCCCGGGTCTTAGCTAGGGCCCTTTTTTGTTTTAGGAATTTTTGATTCCGGTAGCTTCTTAGAAGAAGCCCCGGGCACTTGTACATAAACATTTTGAATGCAATGAAGTTAGATTTTTTTCCTAAGTCTTTGAATTGAATTTACTGTTACCAGGGTTCCCGGGAGGCTGCTCCCGGGCGAAGGTCCGGGAGGGGGTCTCCGGGGGACGCCCAAGCGGCTTTGATTTTGCTAAGCCTTCTCTCCGGGAATCACGGCGAGGATAGTGTCCGGGAGCCGATCCGGTTGAGGTGGCGTCCGGAGTGGCACTTGGACAACTTCGATAATCATCGTGCCGAATTGTCCCCTCCGCGACCGGGGCTCCGGATGATCCCTCCCCTCCGGATACTCCCACCGGCGGGATACGAGTTTTGGCCTGAAGATGTGCTCCGGGACGCTCGGCGCCGCGTACGGGCGCTGTACCGGGACTTGACCCGGTAGCTAGCGGAGAGCCTCCGGGAGTATTAGGCGTAGGAGCCTTAGGGCGTAGAGAATCCCCCGGGTTAGAACCCGGGTTGTATCATTTCCGAAGCCCACCAGAGGGGGAAGATGTCGCGCCCCGAAACTGGGACTACGACTACTCCTGTAGAGACCTAGCTCGCTGCAGCTAGTCCCATATATGCATAGCATACACATACCCTTGACGTCCCAGGATAAGTCAAGCACAGGAGTATATCACATTGCAACAGAATAACTTACAAAATAGTTAAGCAGTGTGGCCTGCTGGCCTTGATATTACATAAGAAGATTACAATGCCTTCACGGCATTCATGGTTTAGCAAGATAACATCTACACAGCAGAAGGTAGGTGACCCACCCACAAAGAGAAGTGGACGGCAGAACAACACACATCAGGGAAATGACGGGACTGACGCTCCTCCTTCTGGATCCACGAAGTACTCCATGCCCTCATCTTGGTGGTAGAGCGCTCCATCTACTGATTTGAATGTTGCAAGGGTGAGCACTTACGTACTCAGCAAGTCATAGGTAAGAGTAGATACATATAGTAGTGATGATATGAACCTAGACTAGTCAAGAATTATGGATGTTTGTAAAATAACCTTTTCCTTTCTCATCTCATCTTATGGCAGCACTTTTCATAATATAACATCATCATTCATGTTCACTAGATTATAGCACTACCGCGACACGTCGACACACGACAGCCCACGGCAGCACTCCTTATCATGACAACACATGTCATTTGGGTAATCTTGATTAAAACATATTTTATTTAGAAAATAATACTTGTGTCACACCCCGTGGATTTAATCCACCGCAGCAGACTCCTATAAAACCCGGGAGCTCGGAGTATTCGAATACGTTTTTAACTCTGCAGAGAGGTACCAATTTACCCGCAAGATATTCCACTTTCAAGCCCATCCTATCAAAATGATTAGACCCCTCCTCACAACCATGTGTGAGTGGCAAGGTGGAGATAACAAGAACTTTTGTTATGCTTTACTCACAATTCACCCCCGACCCTGTGGATCTCTCGCGAAACACAGTTGTGGCGGGCTATACCCCCACCCTTACTCATTTCCCCATTGCTGGGTGTAATGTCAGATCACCTTCAGTGATAGTGGGAGTCAGCCTCCATATCAATCATCACAACACATCTCATGCAGGGGTTTCATGTGCGATCCACATAAGTACTTGTTCAGGCCTGTCCCATACCAGGCTTGCGGTTAGCACGTTGTTCATGCCACTAGACGCACAACACAAGGTTCCAGTCCTTATATGCCAGTGACCAGACCATCCACAACCCTGCACCTTCAGTGCCTGCATTCCTTTGCAGTCTAGCACCTCCAGTGCTACCGCCATCCATACCATTTTCTGGTCACGGCTAGGGGTTTTATTTCATGAATATAAGTATATACATACATATAATAGTTCATGGCTCAAAACTTGTTTATTTCACATTTCACAGATAACCAGTTTAGTACTGCCAATTCATAAATCAACCATTTCTCAATCTTTCACATGCAATATTGCCTATATTCAAGGTTATGTTTTAGCAACATTTAAAATATAGGTTCAAGATGACCAAGGATATGACTTGCCTTCCGCGTCGTAAGAAACAGCAGTTGATGATGGGTCAACAGCGAAGTCCTCGATCTCAGCTTCTAGATCTGCTCGACGACAAACCAAACAATACACACAAATGTTACTTATATATTAAGATGTTTTAGGATCTATATGCAGATATGCTTAACAAGAGTGACTAAACGATATTGGAGATAATTGAGATTGCGAGCTGAACTGAGTTGAGATCTAGGGTTTCAAGGAATTGGCTAAGGATGGTGTTAGATGCTCTTAGGATCTCAAGGTTACAACAGGAACATCAGTTTTGTGGCTGGTTTGATCAAAAACAGCGAATGTCAGCAGATTGACATTCAGATCAAGATTCTGACATAACTTCAAGGAAAACTAGAGAGCTTATCTCAAGTTATGACAGTAGAAGAAAATGTAGATCATAACTCTACAAATTCAGTGGGCAAAGTGGCTTTCAAAATGCACAATCAGAAGTGGGTAAACAAGGCAATGCCATTGGATGGCATGCACTGGAATAGTGTCAAAAACTAGGGTTTAGTAGCAAGTATAATTCAAGGGCTCAAATCAAGTTGTGATAGAAGAATAAAATGTAAATCACAACCTCGGGAATCTAAGAGACAAAGTTATGCCCAAAATGCACATCTGGAAGGGAGTGAAAAGGGCTAATGCCACTGACTGACATAGTCTGGCATTGATCTTGACATGGCCAGAAACTAGGGCTTGGCATAACTTTTGATCTAGAGCTCCAAATGATGCACCACTTTGTCTGGGAGGTAGGCAATGATAACAGGAACAAATCATTCAATAGGATTCAAAGCTGAAGATGGCTGGAAGGTGATGAAATTAGAAGGAGAAGTGTGGTGGCGACACGGCACAGTGAAGCCACTGGACAACAATCTTGGCATGGCTATAACTTGAATTCTGGGCAGTTTCAGAGATCGAGCTAGAAGGCAAAAATGTTCAGGAGGTTGAAGCACACCTGAATGACAAAGTGAATGAAGCTGAAACGGCCAGGAATAGGTTTTGCGGTGATCGACGCCGGAGAAGAAACACTGCCATTTGGGGGTTTTCGATTTAGGCCGAATGAACTCGATTCCAAGCTTGGGAAGTGAAAGAGAGATAAGTGGAAGTTACCTGAACAGTCAATTTGGCCGGAGGATGGCCGGAGAAGCCTGGCGACGATCGCCGGTTTCTGGAGAAGCTCAAAATTGGGGAAAGCTTCGATTGAAGCTCAATCGGGAGATCTTGATGCATAGGCTTGCTGGAAATGAGTCACTGATCATCTTCCTTCACAGGATCGAGAGCTAATTCGAAGTAATTTGGCCTGCATTGCCGGAACAGGGCAATCGGGAAATTCCGGTGATCGCCGGTGTTAGAGGTCACCGGTGAGCAATTAAATGGTACTACACAGAGATTATGGGTAGGGGAACTCACTGATAGCTTTAATTTGGTGAGAGGTGCAGCAGATTGTGCTGGCACCGTGAGGCCTCAATCTGGACTCGCCGGAGAAGAAGACGACGGCGAGGAGAATTTGCAAAATCGGCTAAGTCCTGGTGAAGAGGAGATGATACAAGGCACTGGTGGTTTAAATAGAGCAGTGGGCGTGGCTTGCAAAGTTTAAACAGCATTGAAATGGTGTCAGTTGACATGAGTTGCCGGGCGCAGAAGCAGCAAGGCGAGCGGCGACGCGACTGTGCACTGGTGAGGTGACTGCTGATCAAACCATTGCTTCATCGGGACGCAATGCTGTTGGGCGGTGCAAGGCAGTGGCGACAAGGGCTGGCAACGTGGCGTAGTGTTGCTGACAAAAGCCTGTTGCTGGTCGCGCGCAGGAGCACATGCTGTTCAACGGCGTTGCCACGGCGATGGTTGAAGCAAGGACACGTACACACAAGCATGCACGGTCACGAGTGCGGCGAAGCCTCACTGGCGGCGAGTAAACACGGCGCAAGGAAACCACGGCGATCTCTGGTCGTGCACAGCAACTCTGGTCGTGAGCACAGCAAACAGCCTGGTCGAATTTGGGCTTGATTGCAATTTCCAATTCTTGATTTGAACTGAACTGTAATTCTGGAGATTTGGAAGGTTTGATCTGGAATTGATTCTGCTGTTTTGATATACTTAATTCCATAGATGATTTAGCACAGCTAGAAGATAAAGTTTGAGACATTTGGATGACTTTTGATATGAACTGAAAACAGAGTAGATTAGGGTAAAATAAGTCTGAAACTTATTGATCTCGAATTCTGGAATTTAGGGTTTGATTTTGATATCTGCACAGAAGAGAGACTTGTGGCAAATAGGATCTAGAAAAGATTTGCCGAAGAAATTCTGAATTTGGAGTTAATCTGGAGATTTTAGCCTTTTTGGGTTTTCAGATATCAGATAAGGACTAATTCGTAATAACTTTTGGACTGATTTGTGAAAAGAGTCTAGGTGGTGAAATCTGGCTGCCAACTTTTTGGATTAAGGTATTGGCATACCCTTGATCATAATCCAGGAATAATCTGGTCTGAACTTGGCTAAGATTTTGATTAAATTTGAATTTCTGAAACTTAGGGTAAAAGGTAATAACAGATATTCTGTTTTCGAAAACAGAAAGGAGTTGATAAATCTGGAAGTTAGAGATAGAATTGAATCTGGGTTTTGAAGGCTTTTAGGTTTAGGATAACTGATAGATCAAATCTGGAAAGTCAGATCTTGACTTTGGGTCACAGGATAAATTTGGAGATTTTAGGGCTAGAACAGAATAAAGTTGAGGCTGATTTGGTTGATCTAGAAGAGACATATGTATGCATGATTTTTAAGAAAGAGCTTTTCACCCCAAAACTCAGGATGTTACAGAAGATGTCCTCCGGGTTTGCTAATCAATAAAGCGCTGTGTTGTTGTTTCCTTTTATTACCTCTTTATTTTCTTCTTCTTGGATGGTCTGGACGACTCATCTTAACAAGGATGAGTTAAGTTTCCTTGTGGGCGGTGCGGTCGACACCCGGGGGTTCCTTATCCCCCCCGCCCACAGCGGGCCGGAGAATAGCTCCGCGCGCTGTGGGGGTAACAAGGCCCCCGGGATAGTAGTCACCTGTAGGATAGGAAATTTTCTAAGTTAGAAAACTTTAAAACGAGGTTTTCAAGGAGAAGACCTTCCGGGAGACAATCGTCCGGTCGCCGTGAGAACGGGGAGCCGGGAAGGAGGCCTCATGTGGAAGAAACATCCAAGAAAACCCGGTGAGATTTCCGGAGGTGAGCTTCCTAGAAGACATCCGTCCGGTCGGGGAGCCGGGAATAGGGTCTTTGGGGAAGAAAATGCCCGAGAAACCCGTGACTTCTCCGAGAGACAATCGTCCGGTCACCGTGAGAACGGGGAGCCGGGAATAGGGTCTCCGGGAGGCATTCATCCGGTCGCCGTGAGAACGGGGAGCCGGGAATAAGGTCGCTGGGGACCAATCGTCCGGTCGCCGTGAAAACGGGGAGCCGGGAATAACGTCGACTCCCGGAGGAGGAAGATAGATCCAATCAAGCCGCGAGGGGCCGATCTTCCGGTCGCCGTGAAAACGGGGAGCCGGGAATAACGTCGGCTCCCGGAGGAGGAAGTGCCCGAAGACGGGGCTTGAGTGTTTGGGCAGGGGACTAGTCTCCCAAAGTGACTCGTTACCACGGCCACTGTGACCGGGTTGCCGCTTACACCCTCAGTCCACGAGGGCTGATCGTAAGCCGCCCTACGGGAGTGCAGGCTCCCATTGTAGGGACTTGTTGGGGCTGGCCCACTTCCTCGCGGGGAGGGCTTCCTCGCGGGGAGGGCATCGCCGCTAGGGGCGGTAATGAGGGAGACCTGCAATAAGACAGTTTGAAAAGCAAAACCTATGTATTGCTAATAAAATGAAGTACAAGGCCTCCCCCTGCGAAGCCGCGAAAGGGGAGGAAAATACAGTGTCCCTCCTCCCCCTCCGGCATGAACGCTCCGGGGGAGGGGACAGGCCCGTAAGGCTAAACATAGAACTTGCGAAGTAAACGCAAGTTCCACGTGTGCTTCAGCTCCTGCTCTTGAAGGTTGGAGAGCTTGTAGGCCCCCGAGCCCAGGACCGCGGAGATCCTGTAGGGGCCCTCCCACTTGGGGGAGAGCTTACCCTGGGCTTGGGGGTCCGTCACGCGCTTGAGGACAAGGTCCCCAAGGCGGAAGGCTTTCTCGCGCACGCGCTGATTGTACGCGCGCGCTATTTCTTGCTCGTAGATGGCGTGGCGGAGGAGCGCTTGGTCGCGTTCCTCCTCCACGAGGTCGATCTCCAGACGCTGGTTGGCCTCGTTGGCCTGGTATGCTGAGGGCGTAGCTCCCTCCAGGAGCTCAACCCGCAGTGACCGGAAGCCGATCTCCGGGGGGAGGACTGCCTCCGCCCCGTAGACCAGGGAGAAGGGAGTGCGCCCCGTCGCCCGGGACGGGGTCATGCGCATGGAGCGGAGGATGCTAGGGAGCTCCTCTGCCCATGCACCCCGCTTAGAAGCGGTTTGCTCGAGTCTCCGGCGCAACCCCTGTAGGATCACGCCGTTGACCCTCTCGACCGCCCCATTGCTCCGGGGATGGGCCACCGAGGCGAAGTGGATGACGAGCCCCAGGCCTTCGCAGAATTCCCGGAAATAAGCCGAGTCGAATTGGGTCCCGTTGTCCACGGTGATTTCCCGGGTGACACCAAAATGACATACGACGTTTTTCCAGAAAAACCGCTGAACGGCCCGGGACGTGATGCTGGCCAAAGGCTCCGCCTCAACCCACTTTGTAAAATAGTCGACTACGACTACCGCATACTTGTATCCCCCGGGCGCTGGGGGGAAGGGCCCTAAGAGGTCCATCCCCCTGCGCACGAAGGGCCAAGTGATGGGGATCGTCTGCAGCGCTATAGGAGGGAGGTTCGAGCCTTTGGCCATCTTCTGGCATTCCTCGCACGCGGAGACAAGGTCCCGCGCGTCGCGCATGACCGTGGGCCAGTAAAAGCTCTGCCGAAGGGCCTTGGCCGCGATTGCACGCGGTGCTAGGTGAGAACCACAGCTCCCCGCGTGGATGTCTTCGAGAAGTTGAAGTCCCTCTGGCCGGGGGAGGCAGCGCAGGAGGGCGAAAGCCCCCCGCTTGTAGAGCCTCCCCTCCAGCAGGAGATACGCCCGGGCTTTAGCCCGGAGGCATTTAGCCTCGGTCTCACTAGGAGGGTCCCCCTCCCCCTTGATGAAGGAGATGAGGGGGTCCATCCAAGATGGAGTCCGGGCGATCTCGGCGACCTCCGGGACATGAGGCTTGTCGCCCGTGTCCGGGGAGGCCACCGAGGGCTTCGTGATGATCTCCAGGAAAGCCCCCTTGGGGAGCGATTCCCGGGCGCTGGCCACCCGGGCCAAGGCGTCGGCCCGGTCATTGTCCCTACGTGGGATATGCCGGGCCTCGAGGCCATCAAAATGCCTCTCCATCTTTCGCACTTCCTGCAAATAAAGACTTAAGTTTGCGTCATGGCACAGGTAAGACTTGTCCATTTGGCAAACTATGAGCTAAGAATCTCCCTTGACTAGGAGGCGCCGGATCCCCAGGGAGCGCGCGAGGCGCATCCCGAGGAGCAAAGCCTCGTATTCGGCGACGTTGTTGGTTGCGGGGAATTCGAGCCGCGCGGCGTACTCGAGTTCCTTCCCCTCGGGGCTCCGGAGGACTACTCCCGCGCCAGCCCCGACGAGACACAGCGACCCATCGAACATAAGGGTCCAATGATCACTGCGTCGGGGCGGCACAGGGAGATCTTCGTCCCCGGACCCAGAGGCGGGAGTCCACTCTGCGACGAAGTCGGCGAGAACCTGCGACTTGATGGCGGAGCGGCCGGTAAGGGACAGGGAGAAGGGGGCGAGCTCAGCCCCCCACTTCCCGATCCGGCCGGTGGCTTCTTTGTTCCGCAGTACCTCCCCAAGGGGGAGGGACGACGGGACGGTGATGGGGTGCCCCAGGAAGTAATGCCGAAGCTTCCGGGACGCCATGAGGAGGGCGTAGCAGATTTTCTCCATTTCCGTGTACCGAGTTTTGGCCCCTTGGAGGGCCTCACTCACGTAGCACACCGGACGCTACTGCCCCCCTTGCTCCTTCACCAAGACCGCGTTGACGGCGACAGGGGTCACGGCGAGGTAGAGGAGCAAGGGCTCTTCCGTGGACGGACTCACGAGCATTGGAGGGCTCGTGAGGTACTTCTTGAGGTCGTCGAACGCCTCCTGGGCCTCGGGGGTCCAGCGGAACCCCTCGAGCCCTCGGAGGATCTTGAAGAACTGGAGGCCCCGCTCCCCCGACCGGGAGACAAAGCGGCCGAGTGCGGCTAGGCGGCCGGAGAGCCGCTGGACCTCCTTGACGGAGCGCGGCGGGGGCATATCTAGGAACGCCCGGATCTTCTCGGGGTTTGCCTCAATGCCCCGCTGGGACACGAGGAAGCCTAGGAGCTTCCCCCCGCGCACCCCGAAGGTGCACTTCTCCGGGTTCAGTTTGAGCCCGAACGCGCGGAGGTTGCGGAAGGTTTCAGCCAGGTCGTCGATGTGGGAGGCAGCGCGGGGACTCTTGACAACCGCGTTGTCTACGTAGACTTCAACGTTGCGGCCGACTTGCTCTTTGAAAACCAGTGTCATGAGGCGCTGGAAGGTCGCCCCCGCGTTCTTGAGCCCGAAGGGCACATGGACGTAGCAGAAGATTCCGAGGGGAGTAATAAAACTCGTCTTTTCCTCGTCCCCTTCCGCCATCCGGACTTGATGGTAGCCCGAGTAGGCGTCTAGGAAGCTCATGAGCTCGCACCCCGCAGTGGAGTCGACGAGCTGATCAATCCGCGGGAGCGGGAAGTTGTCTTTGGGGCAGGCGCGGTTAAGGTCGGCGAAGTCCACGCACATCCGCCACCTGCCGGTTGATTTCTTGACGAGGACGGGGTTCGCGAGCCATTCGGGGTGCAGGACCTCCCGAATGAACCCTGCCTCTCGGAGCCGGGTGATCTCCGCCTTGATTGCCTCTTGGCCCTCGAGGGAGAGTTTTCGCAGCTTCTGTTTGACCGGAGGGTGACCGGGGGCCACTGCAAGCTTGTGCTCAATGACCCCCCGGGCGACGCCCCGCATGTCTGACGGCTTCCACGCAAAAACATCAGAGTTTTCGCGCAGAAAAGCCGCAAGTTGCGCTGCGTACTCCTGGGGGAGCTCCGCCCCGATCCGGACGGTTTTGTCTTCGTTGCCCGGGGACAGCAGGACCTTCCGGAGGCCCCCTTCCGGACGCGGCTTGAGGAGGGGCCTCCTGGGCGGTGGCGCAGCAGCATCTAGTTCCGGGGGAGAAGCCTCCCCCCCGGGCGTCTTTATGAGGTTGACACTTCCGATCGTGGCCGCAGCGCGCTCGTATAGAGCACGGGCCATGTCTTGGTCTCCCCGAACGTTGATCACACCATGCGGCCCGGGGATCTTCATGCAGAGATAGTTTTGATGGGTGGCAGCCCCCAGCCGGTTGATTGTCGTCCTCCCCATAATCGCGTTGTAGGAGGAGGGGAGGTCTACTACGTCGAAGCGGACCAGCTCGGTCCGGTAGTTCTCCGGGGTACCGAAGGTCATTGGAAGATCTACCTTGCCCACGGGGTGGATCGCCTTCCCCGGGACAAAACCTTGCAGGGGCCCGGCAGCGGGCTGCAGGAGCCTCTCATCCACCTGCATTTCTTTGAAGGCCTTCAGGAATAAGACATCGGCGGAGCTCCCGCCGTCCACCAGGATCCGGGCCAGATGGCAGTTGTAGATGGTCGCGGAGACAATGAGCGCGTCGTCGTGGGGGAAGCGAACCCCCCGCGCGTCTTCTGCCGTGAAGGTGAGGGGGACGTCCGACCACTTCGGTGGCGGGGACGCGTGTAGCACCCCCACAACCTTGACCTCGCGCGCGTACTCCTTACGCTGGCGCTTAGAGTCCCGCCCAGAGGCAGATCCTCCCACGATGACGTTGATGTGCCGCTGCGAAGTTTGAAAGGGGAGAGCTTCTGAAGGCTCCCCCTCTTGCGTCTGCTGGCCCCCCGTGGGAGCGGGAAGGGCTGGAACAGCTGGCCGAGGGAGCGAGGAGGCCGGAGTCCCCCCCGCTGCCCGCGCTGATCGAGGAAGTCCGTGAAGTGCTGCAGCAGCTGGCTACAATCTCGGGTAGCGTGGGTATTGGACCTATGGAGGCTGCACCACGGTCCTTCCCGCCTTCTCCCCGCGGGGCCTTCCCGGCCGCGCGAACTCTGTCCTCCCCCATGGCCCTTCGGTTTGGGGAAGGGGCGGTTGGCCCTCGAGGGCTCGCGCGAGCCGCCTCCGCCCTCGAGGACAAAGGTGTCCCGAGGCCGTGGCTCGCTAGCCCCCCCCTGCCTGGAGCGTTTGGGGGGATCCCTGGCTCCCCGGTCGACGGGGGCGGGAGCCCCCTGGGTCTTCTTCCAGATATCGTCTTCCTCCGCCCGAGCGTACTTTTCGAGCACGTTGAAGAGCTCGTCGGCGGAAGAGGGGCAACTCCGGGAGAGCCTTCGGTGGAGCTCCCCCGGGAGGATGCCGCTTTTGCAGGCTTCGATGACCGTAGAGTCGGGGACGTGGGCCACTTTGCTCTTCACCTGAGCAAAGCGCTTGAAGAAGCTTCTGATGGTTTCCCCAGTCCTCTGCCGGATAGTGTATAGCTGCGAGGAGTCCAGGGGACGCACATAGTTCCCTTGGAAGTTGGCACAGAACTCCCGCTTGAGCTGCGAGAAAGAGTTGATGGAGCCGGCCTTCAGGTTGTAGAACCAGGAGCGGGCAATGCCGGAGAGGTAGAGGGGGAAGCCGTTGCACTGTACTGTCTCGTCCCCCCCGGCCGCGGAGATGGAAGTGGAGTAGACCTGCACGAACTCGTAAGGGTCCGCCTCACCGTTATAGTGTTCGATGTGTGGCGGGCGGTAGGGCTGCGGCCACCGGATGCTGCGAAGTCTTCGGCACAGGGGCTGGTTGGCCCCCTGCACTTCCCGGGGAGAGCCCCGGTCGCTTCTTCTTTCGCGGGACCTTCGTTATCCGAGTCTGGAAGCGGTCCGAGAGGTCCGCCAGAATGGCGGTGGCGACGCTTTTCCTCCGGACAGGCACTGAGTTCCCTGACGTCCGGGCTCTCCGCCGGAGAGGTTGGCTCTTCAGCGGGTCACTTCCCCCGGCCGGTGCGAGAGCGAGGCTCCCCGCGCCCGTGGCCTAGGGGAAGTTCTTCCCCGCGCTCTGGTGAACGCATTCGCTCGACCCCCCCCGGGACGAAACGGACCTGTCCCGCCGAGGGAGGGAGCTCGTGCGCTGTAGCTTCTGAAGCCGGTTGGGGCGAGCCCCCTGCGATGATCCCCGGGACCAGAAAGGGGGAAGCCCCCGTGGCGGCGTCCGGAACCGGGGAGGCCATGCGGGGGGAAGTCCGCTGCAGTACGGGGGCTGCTCTATCAACTGCCCCTGGTGCGGTAAACGCGACGCGGGGGGCGGGACTGGCTCTCGGCGCAGGGTAAACCCCCGGCAAGAGGTGGGCTCCCGACCCCGGGAACAGGCCGGGGACGGGGTACCCCCCGGTGCCACGAAGGGCCCCGGCATGAAGTAACCTCCCGGTACCGGGACGGGCCCGGGTGCCGGGAAGGGTCCGGACGTATATCCCGCAGGGGGAGGGAATCCCCCGGCAGGATCATACGGGGCGGACAACCCCCCGGAGGCCGGAGGGGCCGCCAGGTAGCCCATAAACGGGGGCATGTTCCCCGGATACGGGTGTGACGCGAGTGTGGGGGCCGGAGGCCGCGCCAGCACGCTAAGGAGCTCGTCCATAGAGCGCTGAGCGCGGAGCTGGCCTTCCACGAGAGCTTCGAGCAGGGCGTCCCGGGGAGCCGGGGGAGCTGTCGGGGGGACGCTTGTCCCGGCCGAGGTCCCCACGGTCACCGGGAACGACCTGGAGGTGGAAGCACCCAAATTAAGAGGAAAGGAGGGAGGCCGTACCTGGGCTAGGTCGTCTCCGGAAGGGACCGCCGGGACAGCAGTGTCCCGGGCGGACGGCGCCGGGTCTCCGAGACCCGGATCACCGGGAAGGGTGCGAGCCCTTGTTCTTGGGGGAGCCATGGCGTCTTGTCACGGGTCCCCCCGGACGGCGCCAACTGTCGTGGTATTGCGAATACCCCGGCAGGTTTTGAGAGTGATCCTAGCGAAGATTACGCGGCGCGGGTTGACCGGATGACCGGTCCTCCCCCGCCAGACAAGCACAAAGAATGACACACGGGTTTATACAGGTTCGAGTCCCGGTGGGGGCCCTAGTCCTGTCGACGCGCTCCCGACCGGGGTCGGCTGGGGAGGCTCTCTCCGGGGGAGATGCTTCCGGAGCACGCCTGTGAGTTTAGCTATTCCAATAAAAGAACCGATCCTTTACAACAGAGGGGTACAGGGGCTATTTATAGCCCCGAAAAGCAGCAAAAAACCTAAACTACCCCGGAAGCCACCATCGGATTGAAGGGCAGGACCGTCCTTTTCCCGGTCAAACGCCTTGGATGCTTGACAGGTGGTCGCTAGTTCCCGAGGCGCTCCTCGCGTGACCTGCACGTGATAAATAGTTCAAGACTTTACCTTTAGGAGGGCGATGAGGCCCGGGACGGCACCGGAGGCCAGGTCCCAGGAGCCAAAAGGCGGCGCTCGGGAGGGCACCGGAGGCCGCGTCCCGGGAGCCAAAAGGCGGCGCCCGGGGAGGCCCCGGAGGCCACGTCCCCTGGCAAATGGCGGCGCCCGGGAGGGCACCGGAGGCCGCATCCCGGAAGCCAAAAGGCGGCGCCCGGGGAGGCCCCGGAGGCCGCGTCCCCAGGTGAATGGCGGTGCCCGGGAGGGCACCGGAGGCCACGTCCTGGGAGCCAAAAGGCGGCGCCCGGGGAGGCCCCGGAGGCCGCGTCCCCGGGCGAATGGCGGCGCCCGGGAGGGCACCGGAGGCCGCGTCCCGGGAGCCAAAAGGCGGCGCCCGGGGAGGCCCCGTTCCCGGGCGAATGGCAGCGCCCGGGAGGGCACCGGAGGCCGCGTCTCGGGAGCCAAAAGGCGGCGCCCGCGGAGGCCCCGTTCCCGGGCGAATGGCAGTGCCCGGGAGGGCAAAAGGCGGCGCCCGGGGAGGCCCCGACCCCGGGCAAATGGCGGCGCTCGGGAGGGCACCGGAGGCCGCGTCCCGGGAGCCAAAAGGTGGCGCCCGGGGAGGCCCCGGAGGCCCCGTCCCCGGGCCAATGGCGGCGCCCGGGAGGGCACCGGAGGCCGCGTCCCGGGAGCCAAAAGGCGGCACCCGGGGAGGCCCCGTCCCCGGGCCAATGGCGGCGCCCGGGAGGGCACCGGAGGCCGCGTCCCGGGAGCCAAAAGGCGGCGCCCGGGGAGGCCCCGGAGGCCCCGTCCCCGGGCAAATGGCGGCGCCCGGGAGGGCACCGGAGGCCGCGTCCCGGGAGCCAAAAGGCGGCGCCCGGAGAGGCCCCGGAGGCCACGTCCCCGGTCAAATGGCGGCGCCCGGGAGGGCACCGGAGGCCGCATCCCGGGAGCCAAAAGGCGGCGCCCGGGGAGGCCCCGGAGGCCGCGTCCCGGGAGCCAAAAGATGGCGCCCGGGGAGGCCCCAGAGGCCGCGTCCCGGGAGCCGAATTGCGGCGCCCGGGGAGGGGCCGGAGGCCAGGTCCCCGGGCAATTGTGACACATCTTACCTGGACTTAGTCCCGTGGAGATTTCCCCCGATAGCTGTTTCTTCACCGCTGTTGCTTCTGCGCCCAACCAGTCAAGCTTCTCCATGCCTATTTAAGCACCCCTGTACTCAATAGCTTCTTCACACTTCACCGGAAATCAGCTAAGTCCCAGATTTTCCTATTTTCGTTTTCTTCTCCGGCGAACCGTCGAGGAGGCTCACGGTGCCAGCACGCCCTGCTGCATCAATCTTCAAATTGAAGCCACCAGTGAGTTCCCCTTATCCTTCTATCTGTGTGATAGCATTTAATTGCTCACCGGTGACCTCTAACGCCGGCAATCACCGGAATTCCTGATTTGCCCTGTTCCGGCAATGTAGTTTGATTTATTCCAATTAGCTTTCAAACCTGTAGACTAAATTGATCAGTGAACTGAGTGTAGCAAGCGTGTAAGCTCAGAATCCTCAATTGAACTCAAATTGAAGCTTTTCCCGATTTTGAGCTTCACCAGTAACTGGCTCACGTCGCCAGGCCACACCGGCGATCCTCCAGCCAAATTGACGTCGCCAATAGCTTACTCGTACCCCTCTATCAGTCACCAAGCAAAGAATTGAGTTCAATCGACCTGTATGAAAAATGCCCAATTCCAGTGCTTTCTTCTCCGGCGCCGGCCACTGGAAAGTTTTTCCCAGCCGTTTTAGCCCTAACCACTTTGTCCAGTGTGTGTTCCTTGAACTCCTGAGAATTTTTGTCTTCTAGCTCGACACCTAGATTGGTCTAGATTGAAAGTTATAGCTTTGCCAAGATCTGTGTCCAGAACTATTTCAGTGCAGTGAGATCACCGCAGTTCATCACCGAATTTCTTGCCGTCCGGCCATCTTCAGCCATGGATCCTGTTATGTCTTTTGTTCCTGTTACTCAAGTCTACCTCCTAGAAAAAGTTAGCACACCAGTTGAGCCCTTGAACAGCATTTTATGCTTAGCCCTAGATTTTGACATTATCAGCCTTATGCCAGAGCTTGTCAGCCAGTGGCATTGGCCTTGTTCACTTTCTTCTGGCTGTGCATTTTAAAAATAACTTTGTCCACTGAAATTGTAGAGTTATAATCTACATTTTCTTCTACTACCACAACTTGAGATAAGCACTCTAACTTTTCTTAAAGCTATGTTAGAGCCTTGATCCGAATGTCAATTTGCTGACATTCACTGTTTTTGAACAAACCAGCCACAAAATTGATGTCCTTATTGCAGCTTTGAAACCCTAAGATCATCTAACACCTACCCTTAGCCCAGATTCCTTGAAACCCTAGAATCTCGACTAAGATCAGTTTGCAATCCAAATTATCTTCAATATCGTTCAGTTATTCTTGTTAAGCATATCTGCATATAAGTCATAAAACATTATAATATAATAAGTAATCATTGTGTGTTTGTTTGTCGTCGAGCAGATCCAGAAGCTGACTTTGAGGATTTTGCTGTTGACCCGTCATCAACTGCTATATCTTACGACGCGGAAGGCAAGTCATATCCTTGGACATCTTGAACCTATATTTTAAAAATTGCTATAATATAACCTTGAATATAGATAATATTGCATGTGAAACATTGAGAATGGTTGAATTATGAATTGGCAGTACTAAACTGGTTATCTGTCAAATGTGAAATGAACAAGTTTTGAGCCATGAACTAATATATATTTATGTATATACTTATATTCATGAAATAAAACCCCTAGCCGTGACCAGAAATTTGTTATGGATGGCTGTAGCACTGGAGTTGCTTAACTGCAAAGGATAGCAGGCACGGAAGGTGTAGGGTTGTGGATGGTCTGGTCACTGGCATAGAAGGACTAGAACCTTGTGTTGTGCGTCTAGTGGCATGAAACACGTGCTAACCGCAAGCCTGGTATGGGACAGGCCTGAACAAGTACTTATGCGGACTGCACATGACACCCCTGCAAGAGTTGTGTAGTGATGCACGATTTACAAGGAGAATGGCTCCCACACATATCACTGAAGGTGATCTTGCACGCTGACCCAGCAATGGGAATACACATAGGGGTGGGGGTTTGGCTACAACCAGCCACAATTGTGGTTTGCGGAGATCCACAGGGTCAGGGGTGAATTGTGAGTGAAACATAACAAAAGTTCTTGTTATCTCCACCTTGCCACTCACAGTATGAAGTGAGCCAGGGGTCCAATCATTTTGATAGGAAGGGCTTCAAAGTAGAATATCTTGCGGGTAAATTGGTACCTCTCTTCAGAGTTAAAAACGTATTCGAATACTCCGAGCTCCCGGGTTTATAGGAGTCTGCTGTGGTGGATTAAATCCACGGGGTGTGACACAAGTATATTTTCTAAATAAAATTTGTTAAATCAAGATTACCCAAATGACATGTGTTGTCATGATAAGGAGTGCTGCCGTGTGTCGACGTGTCGCGGTAGTGCTATAATTTAGTGAACATGAATAGTAACGCTATATTATGAAAAGTGCTGCCATGAGATGAGATGAGATGAGATATGAAAGAAAAAGGTTATTTTATAAACATCCATAATTCTTTATTAGTCTAGGTTCATATCATCACTACTATATGTATCTACTCTTACCTATGACTTGCTGAGTACGTAAGTACTCACCCTTGCAACATTCAACTCAGTAGATGGAGCGTACCTTGATCAAGATGAAGGCGTGGAGAACTTTGTTGATCTAGAAGGAGGAGAGTCAGTTCCGCCAGAGCCCTGATGTGTGTTGTTCTACCGTCAACTTCTTTTGTGGGAGGGTCACCTATCTTCTACTGTGTAGTTATCATTTTGCTAAACCTTGAATGCCGTGAAGGCATTGTAATCTCTTTATGTAATATTAAGGCCAGCAGGTCACACTGCTTAAATATTTTGTAAGTTACTCTGTTGCAATGTAATATACTCCTGTGCTTGACTTATCCTGGGAAGTCAAAGGTATGTACATATGGGACTAGCTGCAGCGAGCTAGGTCTCCACGGGAGTAGTCGTAGTCCCAGTTTCGGGGCGCGACATAAAAGTTGGTATCAGAGCAACATGAGAACTTGACTGTAGGACGACACCTTTAGAAATTGGCTGTGCCAGGAAGACGTAACTTATTTAGAAACTATTTGTTGAAAACTTTATTTTGAGAAAAAAATAATGAGCTTTGTAGCTCCTAAAAACTTTTATTTCAATGTCTTATTTGAATTTTCTAAAATTCGGTAAGATTGTGAGAGTGCGTTCTGTTGTCTCAGAGTGTCTTAGGGGTTGGTGTAGATAGAGCTGGTGATGCTCTTGATAGCTTTGTGATTCGCTGTTGCTTTTGCAATGGTTAATTTGTGTATTATGGCTAGTAGCCCAAGTATTTCATGCATTAAAGTAGTTTGCATTAATTTCTGCATTGCTGTCTTAGTTGGCCCTAGTTAGTTAGATCAACCTGAACCTTTTCAGAGCCACCATGGTTGAGACGAGAAGAAGATCTCGAAGTAGTGGAGAAGATATAGAACAGACTCCGCATGAGGAAGATCCTGTGACAAGAAGACCTTTATTTCAACAAGGATCTCAGAGTTCCAATCCTCCCCAGAATGAACAACCTAGTCTACAGGAAATTCTTCTGTCAATGGAGAAAAATCGACAGGAAGCTCAGATGGCCCATACTCAGTTGTTGGCTCAAATAGTTCAGAAATTGCCTACTGGAACAACAGAAGGAACTACTGTTGGAACAAGATTAACAGATTTCCAAAAGACCCGTCCACAAACTTTCTCTAGTGCGACCGATCCCATGGTTGCCGATGATTGGTTGAGGATATAGAGAGGAAATTAGACACAGTTCAATGTGGTGATAGAGAAAAAGTTTTGTTCGGATCTCGTCAATTAACAGGAGTTGCAGCAGCATGGTGGATGAACTACCAAGAAGCTCATTTGGACAGAAACAATATTTCTTGGAGGGAATTTAAGGATCAATTTCGGAAATTTCATATACCTACCGGTATCATGGCAGCTAAGCGTTGAGAATTTCAAAATTTGATCCAAGGAAATAAGTCAGTCACTGAGTATCTACACCAATTCACTCATTTGGCTCGATATGCACCTGGAGATGTGGATACCGAAGAGAAGAAGATAGAACGCTTCACAGAAGGACTTCAACACTATTTGCAGTATCAAATTGCTTCTCATGAATTTACGGAATTCCAAACACTAGTGAACAGAGCTTTAAAGGTGGAAGAGAAGAGGAATATGGGAGAAGAAAGCCAGAAGCGGAGAATGCTCCAACAAGCACGACCACAAACAAACCCAATCAGAGGAAGAGTTCCTATTATTCCCAGTTTCCGATCATCTTACCAGACTCCCAGACCAGCAATGACATTGTGCCCTAACTGCAGAGGAAATCATCTTCAGAAGGATTGTCCTCATCCTCGTGTTGAGTGCTATCACTGTGGACAGCGTGGGCATCGTAAAGAATTCTGTCCTTGGATACAACTTCTGATGTCCATTGCCAGATCTCAGGCAGGAACACAGCCAGTAGTACCAAGAGCATCATCATCACAGAATTTTAAAGGAATTCCATCAGGAAGAGGAGGAAACATGGCAAATCGAGGAAGAGGAAGAGGTGGAGCACCAACTGCAACCCAAGGAGGAAGATTAAACTATACTTCAATCCAAGAAGCGGGAAACACCACCGACATTCTTCTAGGTAGATTTCTGATTTAGTCTACATATGCCTTAATATTGTTTGACGTGTCCTTCAGCTCCCGCTCTCGAAGGTTGGAGAGCTTGTAAGCCCCCGAGCCCAGGACTGCCGAGATCCTATAGGGGCCCTCCCACTTGGGGGAGAGTTTGCCCTGGGCTTGGGGGTCCGTGACGCGCTTGAGGACAAGGTCCCCGATTCAAAAACCCCTCTCGTGCACACGCTGTTTGTACGCGCGCGCCATTTCGGGCTCGTAGATGGCGTGGCGGAGGAGCGCTTGGTCGCGTTCCTCCTCCACGAGATCGACCTCCAGTCGTTGATTTTCCTTGTTGGCTTGGTACGCCGCGGTCGTAGCTCCGTCTAGGAGCTCAACTCGCAGCGACCGAAAGCCAATCTCCGGGGGGGGGGACTGCCTCAGCCCCGTACACCAAGGAGAAAGGAGTTCGTCCCGTCACCCGGCTCGGCGTCGTGCACATGGAGCAGAGGATTCTAGGGAGCTCCTCTGCCCATGCACCTCGCTTGGAAGAGGCCTGCTCGAGCCGTCGGCGTAACCCTTGTAGGATTACGCCGTTGACCCTCTCAACGGCCCCATGGCTCTGGGGATGGGCCATTGAAGTGAAGTGGATGGTGAGCCCCAAGCCTTCGCAGAATTCCCAGAAATATGCCGAGTCGAATTGGGTCCCGTTATCGACAGTGATCTCTCGGGGGACGCCAAAACGACACAAAATATTTTTCCAGAAAAACCGTTGTACCGCCTGGGACGTGATGCTGGCCAAGGGTTCAGCCTCTACCCATTTTGTGAAGTAGTCGACCGCGACCACCGCATACTTGTATCCCCCAGGCGCTGGGGGGAAGGGGCCCTGGAGGTCCATCCCCCAGTGCGCGAAGGGCCAAGTGATGGGGATAGTCTGCAGTGTTACGGGGGGGAGGTTCGAACCCTTGGCCATCTTCTGGCAGGCCTCGCACACGGAGACAAGGTCTTGCGCGTCGCGAATCACTGTGGGCCAATAAAAGCCCTGGTGAAGGGCCTTGGCCGCGATGGCTCGCGGGGTTAGATGAGACCCGCAACTTCCTGCGTGGATGCCTCGAGAAGCCGGAGTCCTTCCGGTCGTGGAAGGCAACAAAGCAGGGTGGAAGCCCCCTGCTTGCAGAGCTTTCCCTCTAACAGGAGATATGCCCGAGCTTTGGCCCGGAGGCGCTTAGCCTCGGTCTCGTTGGGAGGGTCCCCCTTCTCCTTGATGAAGGACATAAGGGGGTCCATCCAAGACGAAGTCCGAGTAATCTCGGTGACTTCCGCGACGCGGGGCTCGTCACCCGTATCCGGGGAGGTCACCGAGGGCTTCGCAATAATCTCCAAGAAGGCCCTTTTGGGGAGCGGTTCCCGGGCGCTGGCTGCCCGGGCTAGGGCGTCGGCCCGGTCGTTGTCCCTTCGTGGGATGTGCCGGGCCTCTAGGCCGTCGAAGTGCCTCTCCATCTTGCGCACTACCTGCAAGTAAAGGCTCAAGTTTGCGTCATGGCACAAGTAGGACTTGTCCATTTGGCAAACTACGAGCTGGGAGTCTCCTTTTATTAGGAGGCGTCGAATCCCCAGGGAGTGCGCAAGGCACAACCCGAGGAGCAAAGCCTCGTATTCGGTGACGTTGTTCATGGCGGGGAACTCGAGCCGCGCCGCGTACTCAAGTTCCCTCCCCTCGGGGCTCCGGAGGACTACTCCCGCACCAGCCCCGGTGAGACACAGGGAGCCATCGAACATAAGTGTCCAATGGTCGCTGCATCGGGGTAGCGTGGGGAGGTCTTCGTCCCCGGGCCCGGGGGCAGGAGTCCATTCCGCCACGAAGTCGGCGAGGACCTGTGACTTGATGGCGGAGCGCCCCATGAGGGAAAGGGAAAAGGGGGCGAGCTCGGACTCCACTTCCCTATTCGGCCGGTGGCTTCTTTGTTACGGAGCACCTCCCCCAGGGGGAGGGATGACGGGACGGTGATGGGGTGCCCCAGGAAGTAATGATGAAGCTTCCGGGACGCCATCAGGAGGGCGTAGCAGATCTTCTCCATCTCCGTGTACCTAGTTTTAACCCCTTGGAGGGCTTTACTCACGTAGTACATGGGATGCTGTTGCCCGTCTTGCTCCTTTACCAATACCACACTTACGGCGACCGGGGTCACGGCGAGGTAGAGGAGCAAGGGCTCTTCTGGAGATGGGCTCACGAGCATTTGGGGGCTCGTGAGGTACTTCTTCAAGTCGTCGAAGGCCTCCTGGGCCTCAGGGGTCCACCGGAACCCTTCGAGCCCTCGTAGGATTTTGAAGAATTGGAGGCCGCGTTCCCCCGACTGCGAGACGATGTAGACGTCCTTAACCGAGCGCGGCGGAATTGGCCGGGCCCACTACATGCCGGGGGAAACCCCTGTATTATCCGGAACCAGAGAGGGGGGAACCCCCGCGGCGGCGTCCGGAATCGGGGCGCCGTTGCGGGGGGAGGCCCGTTGCGACGCGGAAGCTGCTCTGTCAACTGCCCCTGGTGCGGTAAACGCAACTTGCGGGGCGGGACTGGCTCCCGGCGCACGGAAAACCCCCGGCATGTAGTAGGCCCCCAGCCCCTGGAATGGGCCCGGAACAAGGTGTCCCCCCGGTACCGCGAAGGCCCCAGACATGAGGTAACCCCCCTGTTGGATCAAGGATGCCGACTAGAGGGGGGGGTGAATAGGAGGCTTTAAAAACTTCAAATAAAAACAAGTTTTTATACCAAGAAGAACCAAATGCAATTTAATATATTTAAAGAGAAAGAATAGAGAACGAACACAGTTGTTTTTACCGAGGTATCGGAGACTCGCCCAGTCTCCACTAATCCTCGTTGAAGCACTCAAGTCACTTGAGTTTTGCCTCAATACTCACAAAGAGTATTATCAACTAAGGTTGCTCCTTGTCCACTCCGGAAAGGCGAGCACCGATGCCTTGTACATACTTGCCGAGCCTCTCTGACAATCTCCAAGAGTAAAAGGCAGCGAGGTCTTCTCAAGACCTCCAAACACGCACCGAGAAGCTAAGTGAATGCAAAATGCAAAGAACTGAAACTCTCGGTGGATCGAAAATCACTCGACTTGATCAAAAGATCAAGATTTTATATAAGAAACTAATGCTCAAGAGTGTATATGAAATGCTGCTGCTTGTTGTTAAAAGCTTATGTCCAAAGCCCCTTTTTATAGCCTCAAGAAGCAAATGAACCGTTGGAGCTAGGGCTGAAAATCAGCAACCCAAACTGACAGTCAGTTTGCCTAACTGACAGTCAGTTCAGTGCACAACGGCCGACAAAATTTACGGAATAAACTTTGCTAGCCGTTCGTAGTCGAAAAAAGGAAAGCTGAAACCCACAACTGACAGTCAGTTACACAAACTGACAGTCAGTTCGACCACAAACTCGACCAAAATCAAATAGAAACTCAGTTAAAAGCACTGTGGTCGAAACCCCAACTGACAGTCAGTATGGACAAACTGACAGTCAGTTTAGTACAAAAAATTTGAGCACAAAATACACCCTCTCTGGACAATTGTCAGTTTAAACAAACTGACATTCAAACTGACAGTCAGTTAAGCAAACTGACAGTCAGCATGAACAAAAATAGAGATAACTTTAAATCCAGAAAACCAAAAGAGGTGTTTAATAGCTCGTTTGAAAGATAATTTCAAGGGCTACAATTTTGTCAACCGAAGAAAAAGCCAGATCTGCCTAGATCTTTCTAAAAATTGCAAATACTCTTCTGCTGTCAAAAACTGAACTGAAAAACCAGATTTTTCAAATAAGTTCAAAAACCAAATCCAACCAAAAAGATGCAATGCAATGACCTAGCTTTCTCGGTTTGCGTTGGAGATAAAAAGAGGACTTTCTCCACCCCTCTTTATAGTTGTAACGCCCTGAGTTAGGGGTGAAAATTTCCTTTTTCATAAATAGCATGCATGCATGTATCTGTAGTAATAGCCAGATCAGTTTCTATCTCAAGCCCTGAAATCTCCAAAATCTATCCTGTGACCTCAAATGAAGATCAGATTGTTCAGATATGATCTATCAGTTTCTTTGAACTTAAAAGCCTTCAGAACCTAGATCCAATTCTATCCCTAACTCTCAGATTTATCAGCTCCTTCTGTTTTCGAAAACAGAAATACCTTCTATTACTTAAATACCCTAAGTTTCAGAAATACAGATTTAATCCGAATCTTGACCAAGTTCAGACCAGATTATTCCTGGAATATGATCATGGGTATGTCAATACCTTAATATAAAAAGTTGACAGCCATATTTCACCATTTAGACTCTTTTCACAAATCAGTCCAAGAATTATCGCAAAATAGTCCTTATTTGTTATTTGAAAATCCAAAAAGGCCAAAATCTCCAGATTAACTCCAAATTCAAAATTTCTTCGGCAAATCTTCTCAAAATGCTTTTTGTCACAAGTTTCTCTTCTGTTCAAATTCCAAAATCTCATCCTAAGTAACAGAATTCAAAACCAAATGAAATTCAGATTTCAATTACCCTAAATTACCCTATTTTCAGTTTGTATCAAAAACTATTCAAACGTATCATATTTTATCAATTATCATTGCCAATTAACCTGTTGAATATAATCTACCAGATTAGTGAAATCAAATTCAACTCTAACCTTCCAAATCTCCAGAATTACAGATTGGTCCAATTGTGAAAATTAAATATTGCAAATCAGCCCAATTTCGACCAGGCTAGCTACTGTGCGCACGACCAGGAACTGCCGTGCTTGTGCGCCGTGGTTGCTCATCGCCGGTGAGGCTTCGCCCGCGCTCGTGACCATGCATGCCGGTGCGCACGTGTCCCCACTCCAGCTAGTGCTGTGGCAAGGCCGCTGCTACGTCGACGACCAGTGCTGCTCCCGCGCGCGATCAACGGCTTTTTGTCAGCAACTCCTCGCCACGTCGCTTTGCCGCGCCAGTGTTGTCGCCACCGCTTTCTACAACTTTGCCAGGTCCCGATGAGGCGACACTGTGATCAACTGCAAGCTTGTCGCCGTCGCATCACCGTTCTTCGCTGTGTCTTCGCCGCTGTTGCTCCAGCACGCAACCAGTCAAGTCACCGGCTGCCAATTACTTCGTTGTCTCCTTCTTGCTTGCTTCGCCTGGCCTATTTATACACCACTGTCCCCCAGCAACTTCTTGTTTCACTGGAAATCAGCTAAGTCTCAAAATTCTCCTGTCCTGGTCTTCTTCTCCGGCGAGTCCAGATTGAGGCCTCACGGTGCCAACACGCCCTGCTGCACTCCTCACCGACTTAACAGCACCAGAAGGTATATCTCATCTCCCTCATCGTGCTGTACCATTTAATTGAGCTATATTGCATCCAGTCGACGCGCTCCCGACCGGAGTCGACTGGGGAGGCTCTCTCCGGGGGAGAGGCTTCCGGAGCACGTCTGTGAGATTAGCTATTCCAAATAATAATGAACTGATCTTTACAACAGAGGGGTACAAGGGCTATTTATAGCCCCCAAAAAGAAGCGAAAAGCCTAAACTACCCCGGAAGCCACCGTCGGATCAAAGGGTAGGACCGTCCTTCTCCCGGTCAAACGTCTTGGATGCTTGACAGGTGGTCGCTGATTCCCGAGGCGTCCCTCGCGTGACCTGCACGTGATAAACAAACAGGGATTTTACCTTTTAGGAGGGCGATGACGTCCGGGACCTCTTCCGGAGAGCAGGGTCCCGGGAGCCTAAAAGGCGGCGCCCGGGGCAGGCACCGGAGGCCCCTGTCCCCGGGCACATGGCGGCGCCCGGGACATGCCCGGGGGGGCCCGGTCCCGGGGGCCTAAAAGGCGGCGCCCGGGGCAGGCACCGGAGGCCACTGTCCCCGGGCACATGGCGGCGCCCGGGACATGCCCGGGGGGCGCGGTCCCGGGAGCCTAAAAGGCGGCGCCCGGGGCAGGCACCGGAGGCCACTGTCCCGGGGCACATGGCGGTGCCCGGGACATGCCCGGGGGGCGCGGTCCCGGGAGCCTAAAAGGCGGCGCCCGGGGCAGGCACCGGAGGCCACTGTCCCCGGGCACATGGCGGCGCCCGGGACATGCCCGGGGGGCGCGGTCCCGGGAGCCTAAAAGGCGGCGCCCGGGGCAGGCACCGGAGGCCACTGTCCCGGGGCACATGGCGGCGCCCGGGACATGCCCGGGGGGCCCGGTCCCGGGGGCCTAAAAGGCGGCGCCCGGGGCAGGCACCGGAGGCCACTGTCCCGGGGCACATGGCGGCGCCCGGGACATGCCCGGGGGGCCCGGTCCCGGGGGCCTAAAAGGCGGCGCCCAGGGCAGGCACCGGAGGCCACTGTCCCGGGGCACATGGCGGCGCCCGGGACATGCCCGGGGGGCCCGGTCCCGGGGGCCTAAAAGGCGGCGCCCAGGGCAGGCACCGGAGGCCACTGTCCCCGGGCACATGGCGGCGCCCGGGACAGGCCCGGGGGGCCCGGTCCCGGGGGCCTAAAAGGCGGCGCCCGGGGCAGGCACCGGAGGCCACTGTCGCCGGGCACATGGCGGCGCCCGGGACACGCCCGGGGGGCCCGGTCCCGGGGGCCAAATGGCGGCGCCCGGGACATGCTCCGGCGGCACGGTCCCGGGAGCCTAAAAGGCGGCGCCCGGGGCAGGCACCGGAGGCCACTGTCCCCGGGCAATCATGAACTTACCTGGACTTGACCGCGTGGAGATTTCCCCCAACAGCAGCCCCCCATGCCCTCCGGGGACGAAGCTTGAGCCCCCGGAGGGAATGGTTACGGTACCGGGAAAATACCCGGACGAGAACTCCGGACGAAAATCACCGGTCCCCCGGCGACACTTCGGTTTCTGTGCCGGGCGCTTTATGGCCGCGCCGTTTTCGCAATAAATGCACGCGCGGTTCGAACCGGCGTCTCGATTTACGCGCCTGTCCCTTAGTTTCCCGCGCACGGTTTGAATTTCAGTGGTCCAGATTGCCCCGAGGGGGCCACGTGGCGCGCATCTAGATCACGGCCAGCCTCTATAAATAGGGCCCTAGGGGGCCCCGGAAGCTCATTCCCAATCTTCAACTCCAGCTTCAGCTCTCCCGGTAGCGCTCTTCCGTTAGTTTCTCCGGTAGCCTTCTCCGGTAGCGAGCGTCCGGGAGTCGTTGACAGCCACCTGAAACCTTAGCCACCGAAACACAAAAAACTCACCTAATGGCGCCCAAAGGTCGAGCGAAGACCACGGAGGTGCCCCCGGAGGAAATCCCCGTGGATTTCCTTTGGGCCTCCGAGTTCTCGGCCTCGGACGCGGAGTCCCTGGTCAAGAAGGGCGTCGTCGAAGAGGGGGACAGCCGGGTCCCCCAAAAGAAGGACGGAGCCCCCCGCCCCAGGCCCGGAGAGGTCGTGGCCTTCGAGGCCTTCCTCGAGGCGGGGCTCCGGCTCCCGGTGCATCCGATGCTCCGGGAGTTTCTCAAAGAGTACGGGGTGGCTCTCAACCACCTCACCCCGAACGCGCTCGTCCGTATGGGCCTTTTTATATGGCTCTACGAGACAGCGACCGGGCGGGAGCCCACCCTCCGCGCCTTCCGGTATTTCTATGAACCGGCGGCGCGGAGCTCCCACCTGGTGAAGGGAGGACCGAAGTCCCCCTTCGGCTCGGTGATGGTCCAAATGCTGCCCTCCCGGGTGGCGGACTTCCCGGCGGCGGCCTCCCGGGACCACTGGGGGGACTGGCTCCGGAGGTGGTTCTACCTCCGGGTCCGGGACGAGGCGGTGGTCTACGCCCCGGAGCCTCCCACCTACAGCCGATCATCCGCACCGAAGCCGCCGGTGTGGACGGACGAGGAGTTCGAGCTCCTCGGGAAGGTGGTGTTGGCGAAGAAGGCCCGCTCAATGCGGGACGCCGCGGAGGAGCTGGCGCTCCTGCGGCTTTCCCCCTTCTCACGCGGGGGAAGGGGGATCGGCATGGGCCCGGAGCAGCGGCCTCCGGTCAAGCCGGTGACGCGGCGTAAGTGTCCTGCATTCTTGTACTTGCAGTTTTTTATGAGAAATTGACTAACTTTTTACCTCTTGCAGTGCGTCCGTACCCGGCGGCGAGGGACAAGGCGGAGCACCTCCTGGGGAGGTACTTCGCCGACGAACACGAGCGCATCGTGCGCCTCGTGGGGGAGGGGCCTCCCCGGAACTTGGTGGCCGAGGCCTACGGGCTCAGGCTTCCGGAGAGGAAGCCCCTTCCCACCCCCGGGTGTCATAAACGGGGGAAGGACGCGGCCGGGGGCTCGGAGCCCAAAAAGCCCCGGGTCCAGAAGACCCCAGCTCCGGCAACGGCGCCGGCGACGACGCCGGTGAGGGCCCGGGACGCAGCTCCCGGAGCCGAACATGCCCGGGCGGCGCCCCGGGCAGAGGCGACGCCTCCGCCCCCGGAGGCCCCCGTCGAGGCCCGGGGGGAGATTGTTGTCGATGGGGCGGGGTCCGATTCGGCGGACTACGCCCCGTCTCCAGTTCGCGTGACGCTCCTCTCGCCTCTCCCGGCGGCATTGGCGCCGGAGAGGCTAGAAGTGAGGTTTTCGGGGGCGGCGCCCCCGCGCCTCTGGCCGGTGGATGAGGAGGGGGGAGCCCCTCAGTCTTCGAGGTCCCCCCGGAGCAGGAGGCTCCGAGGGCCCTCCGGCCTGGGGCGGGGAAAGGCCCAATGATCCCCCCCCGGGCGGAGATCCCCGCCCAACCTTCGTCTTCGTCTTCGGAGGAAACTTCGTCGACGAAGACGCCGGCGACGCCGGCCGTGCTCCCGGATTCAGAGGTCCGGGGGCCCTCTCCCGGCCGCGACAGGAGGGCCGGGCAAGACACCTCCCTATTTCCGGCGGGGGAGGTGGCCCGCTACGCGGAGGGCCTGCACAACCGGAAGGTGCAGGCCCTCGTGGCAGGAGGGACGCTCCACGAGCGTTTTGAGGGGCTCGAGTCCCTCGGGGCCCAGGTAACTCGAGCTCTCCACACTCCGGCTTTTTTCCTGCACTTAAGATTTTTCTAACTCTGCATTTTGTAGGTAGCGACTGTTACCTGGGGCCTTGAGCAGCGGGTCACCCGACTGCTCAAGGAGGCGGAGAGCCGGGCCTCGGCCTGCGTCGAGCAGCGGGAGGCGGCCATCCGGGAGCGGGACGAAGCTCTTGATGAGCTGTCCCGGGCCCGGGCGCAGGTGCACCTTTCGGAGGGCGCCTACATCCGCCTCCGAGAGGAGGCCAAGGTGCGGGAGAAGGCGCTCCGGGAGCTCGAGAGCTCCAGCGTCCGGGCGCTGTCGGACGCGGGCCGCTCCGTCCGCTCGGCCCTGGAAAGTCTTGGCGTTAGCCTGGGCTCCGGGAGCGGCCCGGAGGTGCCCCCGGCGACCCACGCGGAGGCTGTGCGTTTTCTTAACGCACAAGTCTCCGCCATCCCGGAGGCTGCGGACGTCCGGGCACGGGGCCGAGCGATCCCCGTCATCGCGGCCGCCGCGGGGCTCGTTGACTACCATGGGGTCGGCGCCCGGGCGATCGGGGGGCGCATCCCCCGGGGCTTCCCGGAGGCCTTCGAGCCAACGCGCCGGGAGGTGGAGCTGCTGGCGGAGGGGTTCTACGACCGGATCATCCGGACGTGGTTCCCGACGCCGGCGCCTCCGGCCACGGATGTCCCTGCCCCGGCCACGGAGGAAGCTTCCCGGGGGGAGGACCCCAATGCCAAAGTATGAGCCTCCCCCGGGTCTTTAGCTAGGACCCCCTTTTTATTTTGTTAGACATTTTGATTCCGGTAGCTTCTTAGGAGAAGCCCCGGGCACTTGTACAAAAACATTTTGCAATGAAATATATTAGAAATTTTTCTAAGTCTTTGCGATGGAATGTTACCAGGGTTCCCGGGGGGTTGCTCCCGAGCAACGGTCCGGGAGAGACTCTCCGGGGGACGCCCAAGCGGCTTTGATTTTGCTGAGCCTTGTCTCCGGGAGGCGCGACGGCAGTACTGCCCGGGAGCCCGTCCGGTTGAGGTGGCGCCCGGAATGGCACTTGGATAATTTTGACAACAGCCGTGCTGAATTAACTCCCCCGCGCCCGAGGGCCCAGATGATACCTCCTCTCCGGATACTTCCGCCGGCTGGGTACGAGTTTTGGCCCGAAGACGTACTTCGGGATTCTCAGCGTCGCGTCCGGGCGCTGTACCGGGACCTGGCCCGGGAGCTAAGGGAGCGCCTCCAGGAGCTTTAGGCGTAGGAGCCTTAGGCTCATAGGAAATCCCCCGGGTTAGGACCCGGGTTGTATCGTTTCCGGAACCCACCGGAGGGGGAAGATGTCCTCCGGGTTTGTTGATCAATAAAGCGCATTGTTTCTTTTTATTTCCTCTTTCTTTTCTTCTTCTTGGATGGTCTGGACGACTCATCTTAACAAGGATGAGCTAAGTTCCTTCGTGGGTGACCCGGGGACCCCCTGTCCCCCCCCGCCCACAGCGGGCGGGAGGAAGCCTCCGCGTGCTGTGGGGGAAACAGGGTCCCCGGGGGGAGCATAACCTGTAGAAATGTTTTCTAAGTCAGAAAATTGTAAAAATAGGATTTCCGAGGGAGGGACCTTCCGGAGTGGCCGGGGGCACTGGGAGAGGTTCATCCGGCCGCCGGGAGAGCGGGGAACCGGGAACAAGGCGCGGAAGGGGCTCATGAAAAGCCAATGACCTCCGGAGGGGAGCTTCCCGGGAGGGTTCGTCCGGTCGCCGTGAGAACGGGGAACCGGGAATAATGTCTTCGAGAGATAATCATCCGGCCGCCGTGAGAACGGGGAGCCGGGAATAACGTCGACTCCCGGAGGAGGAAGATAGAGCCAATCAAGCCGCAAGGGGTCGATCTTCCGGTCGCCGTGAGAACGGGGAGCCGGGAATATCGTCGACTCCCGGAGGAGGAAGATGGATCCAATCAAGCCGCAAGGGGCCGATCTTCCGGTCGCCGTGAGAACGGGGCGCCGGGAATATCGTCGACTCCCGGAGGAGGAAGATAGATCCAGAAAGCCATTAGACGTCCCGCTGGGGAGAGCGTCTACTCCCGGAGGAGGAAGATGGATCCAATCAAGCCGCAAGGGGTCGATCTTCCGGTCGCCGTGAGAACGGGGAGCCGGGAATATCGTCGACTCCCGGAGGAGGAAGATGGATCCAATCAAGCCGCAAGGGGCCGATCTTCCGGTCGCCGTGAGAACGGGGCGCCGGGAATATCGTCGACTCCCGGAGGAGGAAGATAGATCCAGAAAGCCATTAGACGTCCCGCAGGGGAGAGCGTCTACTCCCGGAGGAGGAAGATGGATCCAATCGAGCCGCAAGGGGCCGATCTTCCGGTCGCCGTGAGAACGGGGCGCCGGGAATATCGTCGACTCCCGGAGGAGGAAGATGGATCCAGAAAGCCATTAGACGTCCCGCTGGGGAGAGCGTCTACTCCCGGAGGAGGAAGTGCCCGGAGACGGGTCTTGAGTGTTTGGGTAGGGGACTAATCTCCCAAAGTGACTCGTTACCGCGGCCGCTGGGGACCGGGTTGCCGCTTACACCCTCAGTCCACGAGGGCTGTTCGTAAGCCGCCCTTCAGGAGGGACTTGCTGGGGCAGGGCCCACTTCCTCACGGAGAGGGCATCCTCACGGGGAGGGCATCTTCACGGGGAAGGCATCCTCGCGGGGAGGGCGTCCTCGCAGGGAGGGCATCACCACTAGGGGCGGTAAACAAGAACAACCTGCAGTGAGACAGTTGAAGAACAAAGGCTATGCATTTATTAACGAAATATGCAAAGCCCCCCTGCGAAGCCGCGAAGGGGGAAAAAGGGAAGTTACAGTGTCCCCCCTCCCCCTCCGGCGTGACCGCCCCGGGGGAGGGGACAGGCCCGTAAGGCTAAACGTAGAACTTGCGAAGTAAACGCAAGTTCCATGTGTGCTTCAGCTCCTGCTCTTCAAGGTTGGAGAGCTTGTAGGTCCCCGAGCCTAGGATAGCGGAGATCCTGTAGGGGCCTTCCCACTTGGGGGATAGCTTACTCTGGGCTTGGGGGTCTGTGACGCGCTTGAGGACAAGGTCCCCAAGGCGGAAAGCTCTCTCGCGCACGCGCTGGTTGTATGCGCGTGACATCTCGCGCTCGTAGATGGCGTGGCGGAGGAGCGCTCGGTCGCGTTCCTCCTCCACGAGGTCGATTTCCAGCCGCCGGTTGTCTTCGTTGGCCCGGTAGGCTACGGTCGTGGCTCCGTTCAGGAGCTCGACCCGCAGCGACCGGAAGCCAATCTCCGGGGGGAGGACTGCCTCCGCCCCGTAGACTAGGGAGAAGGGAGCACGCCCTGTGGCCCGGGACGGGGTCGTGCGCATGGAGCAGAGGATGCTAGGGAGCTCCTCTGCCCACGCGCCCCGCTTGGAGGCGATTTGTTCGAGTCTCCGGCGTAACCCCTGTAGGATTACGCCATTGACCCTCTCGACGGCCCCGTTGCTTTGGGGATGGGCCACTGAGGCGAAGTGGATGACGACCCCCAGGCCTTCGCAGAATTCCCGGAAATATGCCGAGTCGAATTGGGTCCCGTTGTCCACGGTGATTTCCCGGGGGACACCAAAACGACAAACGACGTTTTTCCAGAAAAACCGCTGAACGGCCCGGGAGGTGATGCTAGCCAAGGGCTCCGCCTCAACCCACTTTGTAAAGTAGTCGACCGCGACCACCGCATACTTGTATCCTCCGGGTGCTGGGGGGAAAGGCCCTAAGAGGTCCATCCCCCAGCGCACGAAGGGCCAAGTGATGGGGATAGTCCGCAGCGCTACAGGGGGGAGATTTGAGCCCTTGGCCATCTTCTGGCATGCTTCGCACGCGGAGCCAAGGTCTCGCGCGTCGCGCATGACTGTAGGCCAGTAAAAGCCCTGCCGAAGGGCCTTGGCGGCGATGGCACGCAGGGCTAGGTGAGAACCACAGCTCCCCGCGTGAATGTCTTCCAGGAGTTGAAGTCCCTCCGACCGGGGGAGGCAGCGCAGGAGGGCTGAAGCCCCCCGCTTGTAGAGCCTTCCCTCGAGCAGGAGATATGCCCGGGCTTTGGCCCGGAGGCGCTTAACCTCGGTCTCGCTAGGAGGGTCCCCCTCCCCCTTGATGAAGGAGATGAGGGGATCCATCCATGACGACGGCCGGACGATCTCGGCGACCTCCGGGACCGAAGGCTCGGGGCCTGCGTCCGGGGAGGCCACTGAGGGCTTCGTGATTGTTTCCAAGAAGGCCCCCTTGGGGAGCGTTTCCCGGGCGCTTGCCGCCCGGGCCAAAGCATCAGCCCGGTCATTTTCCCTTCGCGGGATATGCCGGGCCTCAAGGTCGTCGAAGTGTCTCTCCATTTTTCGTACTTCCTGCAAGTAAAGACTTAAATTTGCGTCATGGCATAGGTAAGATTTGTCCATTTGGCAGACAACGAGCTGAGAGTCTCCCTTCACTAGTAGGCGCCGGATCCCCAGGGAGCGCGCCAGGCGCATCCCGAGGAGCAGAGCCTCGTATTCGGCGACGTTGTTGGTTGCGGGGAACTCGAGCCGCGCGGCGTACTCGAGCTCCTTCCCCTCGGGGCTCCGGAGGACTACCCCCGCGCCAGCCCCAGCGAGGCACAGCGACCCATCAAACAGCAGGGTCCAATGGTCACTGCGTCGGGGCGGCACAGGGAGATCTTCGTCCCCGGACCCAGAGGCGGGAGTCCATTCTGCGATGAAGTCGGCGAGGACCTGCGACTTGATTGCGGAGCGGCCTGTAAGGGACAGGGAGAAGGGGGCAAGCTCGGCCCCCCACTTCCCAATCCGGCCGGTGGCTTCTTTATTCCGCAGTACCTCCCCCAGGGGGAGGGACGACGGAACGGTGATGGGGTGCCCCAGGAAGTAATGCCGGAGCTTCCGGGACGCCATGAGGAGAGCGTAGCAAATCTTCTCCATCTCCGTGTACCGAGTCTTGGCCCCTTGGAGGGCTTCACTGACATAGTACACGGGACGTTGCTGCCCCCCTTGCTCCTTCACCAAAACCGCGCTGACGGCGACGGGGGTCGCGGCGAGGTAGAGGAGCAAGGGCTCTTCCGGAGACGGACTCACGAGCATTGGAGGGCTCGAGAGGTACTTCTTGAGGTCGTTGAAGGCTTCCTGGGCCTCGGGGGTCCAGCGGAACCCCTCAAGCCCTCGGAGGATCTTGAAGAACTGGAGGCCCCGCTCCCCCGAACGGGAGACGAAGCGGCTGAGCGCGGCCAGGCGGCCGGAGAGCCGCTGGACATCTTTGACGGAGCGCGGCGGGGGCATCTCTAGGAAGGCCCGGATCTTCTCGGGGTTTGCTTCAATGCCCCGCTGGGACACGAGGAAACCCAGGAGCTTCCCCCCGCGCACCCCGAAGGCGCACTTCTCCGGGTTGAGCTTGAGCCCGAACGCGCGGAGGTTGCAGAAGGTCTCTGCGAGGTCGTCGATGTGGGAGGCTGCACGGGGGCTTTTGACGACCGCGTCATCTACGTAGACTTCGACGTTGCGGCCGACTTGATCTTTGAACACCAGCGTCATAAGGCGCTGGAAGGTGGCTCCCGCATTCTTGAGCCCGAAAGGCATATGGCGGTAGCAGAAGGTTCCGAGGGGAGTTATAAAACTCGTCTTTTCCTCATCCCCCTCCGCCATCCGGACTTGATGGTATCCCGAGTAGGCGTCTAGGAAGCTCATCAGCTCGCACCCCGCGGTGGAGTCAACGAGTTGGTCGATCCGCGGGAGCGGGAAGTTGTCTTTGGGGCAAGCGCGGTTAAGGTCGGTGAAGTCCACGCACATGCGCCACTTGCCACTTGACTTCTTGACGAGGACGGGGTTTGCGAGCCACTCGGGGTGCAACACTTCCCGGATGAACCCCGCCTCTCGGAGCCGGGCTATCTCCATCTTGATGGCTTCTTGACGTTCGAGGGAGAGCTTCCTCAACTTCTGCTTGATAGGGGGGTGACCGGGGGTTACTGCGAGCTTGTGTTCAATAACCTCCCGGGCGACGCCCTGCATGTCCGAAGGCTTCCACGCAAAAACATCGGAGTTTTCGCGCAGAAAGGCTGCGAGTTGCGCTGCATGGTCTTAGGGGAGCTCTGCCCCGATTTGGACAGTTTGGTCTCTGCTGCCCAGGGACAGTGGGACCTTCCGGAGGCCCCCTTCCGGACGCGGCTTGAGGAGGGGCCTCTCAGGGGATGGCGCAGCGACATCTACGTCCGGGGGGGGAGCCTCCCCCCCGGGTGCCTTGATCAGGTTGACGCTTCCTATTGTGGCAGCAGCTCGCTCGTATAGAGCACGGGCCATGTCTTGATCCCCCCGGACGTTGATCACGCCACGCGGCCCGGGGATCTTCATGCACAAGTAGTTTTGGTGGGTGGCAGCCCCCAGCCGATTGATCGTAGTCCTCCCCATAATCACATTGTAGGAGGAGGGGAGGTCCACTACGTCGAAGCGGACTAGCTCGGTCCGGTAGTTCTCCGGGGTGCCGAAGGTGATCGGGAGATCTACCTTGCCCACGGGGTGGATCGCCTTCCCCGGGACAAACCCTTGCAGAGGCCCCGCCGCTGGTTGCAGGAGCTTCTCATCCACCTGCATTTCCTTGAATGTTTTGAGGAACAGGACGTCGGCGGAGCTTCCGCCGTCCACGAGGATGCGGGCTAAGTGGCAGTTGTAGATTGTCGCGGAGACAATAAGCGCATCATCGTGGGGGAAGCGAACCCCTCGCGCGTCTTCCGCCGTAAAGGTGAGGGGGACGTCCGACCACTTGGGCGGCACGGACGCGTGTAGCACCCCCACTACCTTAACTTCTCGCGCGTACTCCTTGCGCTGGCGCTTGGAGTCCCGCCCGGAGGCGGAGCCCCCTACGATGACGTTGATGCGGCGCTGAGAAGTTTGAAAGGGGAGAGCGTCTGAAGGTTCCCCCTCCTGCACCTGCTGCCCCCCCGCGGGAGCGGGAAGGGCCGGAACAGCTGGCCGAGGGGGCAAGGAGGCCGGAGTCCCCCCCCCCTGCCCGCGCTGGTCGAGGAATGCCGCGAAGTGTTGCAGCAGCTGGTGGCAATCTCGGGTGGCGTGGGTACTGGACCCGTGGAAGCTGCACCACGGTCCTTCCCGGCTTCTCCCCACGGGGCCTTCGCGGCCGCGTGAAGACTGTCCTCCCCCATGGCCTCTCGGCTTGGGAAAGGGGCGGTTGCCCTTCGGGGGGTCGCGCGAGCCGCCTCCGCCCTCGAGGACAAAAGTGTCCCGAGGCCGTGGTTCGCTACGGCCCCCCTGCCTGGGGCGTCTGGGGGGATCCCGGGCCCCCCGCTCGGCGGGGGCAGGAGCCCCCTGGGTCTTCTTCCATATGTCGTTTTCCTCCGCCCGAGCGTACTTTTCGAGCACGTTGAAGAGTTCGTCGGCGGAAGAGGGGCAGCTCCGGGAGAGCCTTCGGTGGAGCTCCCCCGGGAGGATGCCGCTTTTGCAGGCTTCGATAACCGTAGAGTCGGGGACATGGGCCACTTTGCTCTTCACCTGGGCAAAGCGCTTGAAAAAGCTTCTAATGGTCTCCCCAGTTCTCTGGCGGACAGTATACAGCTGCGAGGAGTCCAGGGGACGCACGTAGTTCCCCTGGAAGTTGGCACAGAACTCCCGCTTGAGCTGCGAGAAAGACTTGATGGAGCCCGCCTTCAGATTGTAAAACCAGGAGCGGGCAATGCCGGTGAGGTAGAGGGGGAAGACGTTGCATTGGACACTCTCGTCCCCCCCCGCCGCGGAGATGGCGGTGGAGTAGATCTGCACGAACTCGTAAGGGTCCGCCTCGCCATTATAATGCTCGATGTGCGGGGGACGGTAGGGCCGCGGCCATCGGATGCTGCGGAGTCTTCGACACAGGGGCTGGTTCGCCCCCTGCACTTCCCGGGGGGAGCCCCAGTCGCTGTCTTCTTTAACGGGGGACGCCCCCTCGTTATCCGAGTCAGGTAGCGGCCCAAGAGGGCCACCGGAGTGGTGGTGACGACGCTTCTCTTCCGGGCCGGGACTGATTTCCCGGACGTCCGGGCTTCTCTCCGGGGAGGATGGTCCTTCGGCTGGTCTCTTCCCCCGACCGGTGCGAGAGCGAGGCTCCCTGCGACAACGACCGGGGGGGAGCTCTTCCCCGCGGCTGGGAGAATGCATTCGCTCGACCTCCCCCTGGGAGAAGCGGATCTGCTTCGATGGGGGAGAGAGCTCCTGCACTGTGGCCACCGGCCCGGGAGCTACCGGGACCTGCTGGGGGGAGCCCCCTGCGACGGCCCCCGGGACCGGAAACGGGGGAGACCCTGCACCATCCGGAACCGGGGAGGGGGCGCCCGGGGCGGCGTTTGGATCCGAAGAGGGGGCCCCCGTGGCAACGACCGGGACCGGAAAGGGGGAAGCCCCTGTGACATCCGGAACCAGTGGGGGGTGGGCCCTCTCGGCGACGTCCTGGGTTGGGGAGCCAATGCGGGGGGAAATTCGCTGAGGCACGGGAGCTGCTCTGTCGACCGGCCCCGGTGCGGTAAACGCAACGCGAGGGGCGGGACTGGCTCCCGGCGTAGGAATAGCCCCCGGCATGAAATGACCCCCCAGCCCCGGAAGCGAGCCGGGGACGGGGTACCCCCCTGGTGCCACGAAGGGCCCGGGCATGAAATAGCCTCCCGGCACCGGGACAGGCCTGGGTGCCGAGAAGTGTCCGGAAGTATATCCCGCGGGGGGAGGGAACCCCCCAGCGGGATCATACGGGGTAGACAGCCCCCCTGACGCCGGAGGGGCCGCTGGGTATCCCATAAACGGGGGCATGATCCCCGGATATGGGTGCGACGAAAATGTGGGGGCCGAGGGCCGTGCCAACACACTAAGGAGCTCGTCCATAGAGCGCTGGGCGCGGAGCTGGCCCTCCACGAGAGCCTCCAGCAGGGCGTCCCGGTGGGCCGGGGGAGCCGTCGGGGGGAAACTCGTCCCGGCCGAGGTCCCCGCGGCCGCCGGGAGCGACCCGAAGGTGGAGGCACCTAGATTGAGAGGAAAGGTGGGAGGCGGTACCTGGGAATGGTCACCTCCGGACGGAAGCGCCGGAACAGCAGCGTCCCGGACGGGTGCCGCCAGGTCACCGGGACCGGCGTCACCGGGAAGGGCGCGGGCCCTTGTTCTCGGAGGAGCCATGGCGATTCGTCACGGGTCCCCACGGACGGCGCCAACTGTCGTGGTATTAAGAATACCCCGGCAGGTTTTGAAGACGATCCTAGCGGAAATCACGCAGCGCGGGTTGACCGGGTGACCGGTCCTCCCCCGCCGGGCAAACACAAGAATTGACACGCGGATTTATACAGGTTCGGGTCCCGGTGGGGCCCTAGTCCTGTCGACGCGCTCCCGACCGGAGTCGGCTGGGGAGGCTCTCTCCGGGGGAGAGGCTTCCGGAGCACGTCTGTGAGATTAGCTATTCCAAATAATAATGAACTGATCTTTACAACAGAGGGGTACAAGGGCTATTTATAGCCCCCAAAAAGAAGCGAAAAGCCTAAACTACCCCGGAAGCCACCGTCGGATCGAAGGGTAGGACCGTCCTTCTCCCGGTCAAACGTCTTGGATGCTTGACAGGTGGTCGCTGATTCCCGAGGCGTCCCTCGCGTGACCTGCACGTGATAAACAAACAGGGATTTTACCTTTTAGGAGGGCGATGACGTCCGGGACCTCTTCCGGAGAGCAGGGTCCCGGGAGCCTAAAAGGCGGCGCCCGGGGCAGGCACCGGAGGCCCCTGTCCCCGGGCACATGGCGGCGCCCGGGACATGCCCGGGGGGGCGCGGTCCCGGGGGCCTAAAAGGCGGCGCCCGGGGCAGGCACCGGAGGCCACTGTCCCAGGGCACATGGCGGCGCCCGGGACATGCCCGGGGGGCGCGGTCCCGGGAGCCTAAAAGGCGGCGCCCGGGGCAGGCACCGGAGGCCACTGTCCCGGGGCACATGGCGGCGCCCGGGACATGCCCGGGGGGCCCGGTCCCGGGGGCCTAAAAGGCGGCGCCCGGGGCAGGCACCGGAGGCCACTGTCCCCAGGCACATGGCGGCGCCCGGGACATGCCCGGGGGGCCCGGTCCCAGGGGCCTAAAAGGCGGCGCCCGGGGCAGGCACCGGAGGCCACTGTCCCCGGGCACATGGCGGCGCCCGGGACACGCCCGGGGGGCCCGGTCCCGGGGGCCAAATGGCGGCGCCCGGGACATGCTCCGGCGGCACGGTCCCGGGAGCCTAAAAGGCGGCGCCCGGGGCAGGCACCGGAGGCCACTGTCCCCGGGCAATCATGAACTTACCTGGACTTGACCGCGTGGAGATTTCCCCCAACAAATATAATCTACCAGATTAGTGAAATCAAATTCAACTCTAACCTTCCAAATCTCCAGAATTACAGATTGGTCCAATTGTGAAAATTAAATATTGCAAATCAGCCCAATTTTGACCAGGCTAGCTAATGTGCGCACGACCAGGAACTGCCGTGCTTGTGCGCCGTGGTTGCTCATCGCCGGTGAGGCTTCGCCCTCGCTCGTGACCATGCATGCCGGTGCGCACGTGTCCCCACTCCAGCTAGTGCTGTGGCAAGGCCGCTGCTACGTCGACGACCAGTGCTGCTCCCGCGCGCGATCAACGGCTTTTTGTCAGCAACTCCTCGCCACGTCGCTTTGCCGCCCCAGTGTTGTCGCCACCGCTTGCTACAACTTTGCCAGGTCCTGATGAGGCGACACTGTGATCAACTGCAAGCTTGTCGCCGTCGCATCACCGTTCTTCGCTGTGTCTTCGCCGCTGTTGCTCCAGCACGCAACCAGTCAAGTCACCGGCTGCCAATTACTTCGTTGTCTCCTTCTTGCTTGCTTCGCCTGGCCTATTTATACACCACTATCCCCCAGCAACTTCTTGTTTCACTGGAAATCAGCTAAGTCTCAAAATTCTCCTGTCCTGGTCTTCTTCTCCGGCGAGTCCAGATTGAGGCCTCACGGTGCCAGCACGCCCTGCTGCACTCCTCACCGACTTAACAGCACCAGAAGGTATATCTCATCTCCCTCATCGTGCTGTACCATTTAATTGAGCTATATTGCATCCAGTCGCCGGTGATCACCGGAAATGGCTGAAAATTGAAGATTGCCCTGTTCCGGCAATGCAGGCCAAATCAATTCGAATTAGCCCTCGAACCTGTGAAGCAAATTGATCAGTGGGTTATTTCAAGCAAGCCTGTAAGCTTAGAATCCCTAATTAAACATCATTCGAAGCTTTTCCCAAATTCAAGCTCTACCAGAAAACCGGCGATCGTCGCCAGGCTTCTCCGGTGATCCTCCGACCAATACAATTGTACCAGAAGCTTCCCTATACCTCCTAGATGCTCTCCAAGCAAGGAATTTAGTTCTCTCGGCCTGTAACAGAAAACCCCAACTGGCAGTGTCTCTTCTCCGGCGCCGATGATCGGAAAAGTGATTCCGGCCATTTCAGCCCTCAAAACTTTGTCATTTAGATGTGCCTTAGCCTCCTGAGTATTTTTGTCTTCTAGCTCGACACCTAGATCGGCCTAGATTGGAAGTTATAGCCATGCCAAGTTTGTGTCCAGAACTGCTCCAGTGCAGCCAGTTCATCTCTGTTCATCATCAAATTTCTTGCTTTCCAGCCATTTTCAGCCCTAGATCCTATTGAATGATTTATTCCTGTTATCAATGCCTACCTCCCAGACAAAGTGGTGCATCATTTGGAGCTCCAGATCAAAAGTTATGCTAAGCCCTAGTTTTTGACATTGTCAGCTCTATGCCAGAGCTTGTCAGCCAGTGGCATTGACCTTGTTTACCCACTTCTGTTTGTGTAATTTGAAAATCACTTTGTCGACTAAATTTGTAGAGTTGTGATCTACATTTTATTCTACTACCACAAGTTAAAATAACCCCTCTATCATTCATCGACCCTATGTCGATGCTTTGAACCGAATGTCGATCTAAAGACGTTCGCTGTTTTTGAGCGAACCAGTCGCAACCTTGACATCATTCTGATATTTTGAGACATTTGGAACCTTGTAAACCTTTGACAGCTAATCTTAACATTGGTTTCCTTAACTTAACCCTAATCAGCCTCTTAACCCAATCATTTCAGAATCATCAAGACTTCATCTTTGCATCATTGCATATAGTATAATAATGTATTGAAAAGATTATGATTATTGGTTGTTTGTTTGATTTGAGAGCAGATCAAGAGCCCGAGTTCGAGGACTTCACTGTGGATCCGACGTCGACTGCTGTATTTTACGACGCGGAAGGCAAGTCATATCCTTGGTCATCTTGAACCTATATTTTAAGTGTTGCTAAAACATAACCTTGAATATAGGCAATATTGCATGTGAAAGATTGAGAATGGTTGATTTATGAATTGGCAGTACTAGACTGGTTATCGGTGAAATGTGAAATAAACAAGTTTTGAGCCATGAACTATTATATGTATTTATATACTTATATTCATGAAATAAAACCCCTAGCCGTGACCAGAAAAATGGTATGGATGGCTGTAGCACTGGAGGTGCTAGACTGCAAAGGAATGCAGGCACTGAAGGTGCAGGGTTGTGGATGGTCTGGTCACTGGCATATAAGGACTAGAACCTTGTGTTGTGCGTCTAGTGGCATGAACAACGTGCTAACCGCAAGCCTGGTATGGGACAGGCCTGAACAAGTAATTATGTGGATCGCACATGAAACCCCTGCATGAGATGTGTTGTGATGCACGATAAACACGGAGCGCGGCTCCCACACATATCACTGAAGGTGATCAAGCACGCTGACCCAGTAATGGGAATAAGCAATGGGGTGGAGGTTTGGATACAACCTGCCACAACTGTGCCTCGCTGAGAGCCACAGGGTCGGGGGTGAATTGTAAGTGATACATAACAAAAGTTCTTGTTATTTCCACCTTGCCGCTCACAGTATGAAGTGAGTCAGGGGTCCAATCATTTTGTTATGATAGGAATGGTTTGAAAGTGGAATATCTTGCGGGTAAATTGGTACCTCTCTGCAGAGTTAAAAATGTATTCGAATACTCCGAGCTCCCGGGTTTTATAGGAGTCTGCTGCGGTGGATTAAATCCACGGGGTGTGACACAAGTACTATTTTCTAAATAAAATATGTTTAAATCAAGATTACCCAAATGACATGTGTTGTCATGATAAGGAGTGCTACCGTGGGCTGTCGTGTGTCGACGTGTCGCAGTAGTGCTATAATCTAGTGAACATGAGTGATGATGTTATATTATAAAAAGTGCTGCCATGAGATGAGGTATGAAAGAAAAAGGATTATTTTACAAATATCCATAATTCTTGACTAGTCTAGGTTCATATCATCACTACTATATATATATCTACTCTTACCTATGACTTGCTGAGTACGTAAGTGCTCACCCTTGCAACATTCAACTCAATAGATGGAGCCTACCTTGATCAAGATGATGGCACGGAGTACTACGTGGATCCAGAAGGAGGAGAATCAGTTCCGCCAGAACCCTGAAGTGTGTTGTTCTGCCGTCAACTTCTTTTGTGGGAGGGTCACCTATCTTCTGCTGTGTAGTTAAATATTTTGTTAAACCCTGAATGCCTTGCAGGCATTGTAATCCTCTTTATGTAATATTAAGGCCAGCAGGCCACACTGCTTAATATTTTGTAAGTACTCTGTTGCAATGTAATATACTCCTGTGTTTGACTCATCCTGGGAAGTCAAAGGGTTGTGGTTGAGACTAGCTGCAGCGAGCTAGGTCTCTACAGGAGTAGTCGTTGTCCCAGTCACGGGGGGTGACAATAGTACGGTTTAAAACTAGAAAATAATTTCCCTAACCGATCATCTCCAAACGCCGAGATCGTAAAAATAAAAACTCATAATACCTTAGGTCTTTCGCATCTTCACGTTTTGCGTCTTATCTTTGCTCTTCTGCATCTTGTGCTTCACTTCAAGTCGGGTTCATCTTGATCATCTTGTATTTCTTCCCAACTGATCCCTGTATCAATCAATCTCAAAAGCACAATTAGTCCGGAACACTTTGTTTTCATTAATCATCAAAATTAGGGTTAGGCATGAAGGCCTAGATGCAACAATCTCCCCCTTTTTGATGATTGATGACAACAAGTGTTCAAAAACAAAATAAATGAAATAGCTCCCCCTGAGTATATGCATCTCATCATAACAGAGCATAAACCAATACATATACATCAGGGTATCTCAAGTCATAGATGTGCAAATATCACCAAGTCATATCAGAGCATACACATCTCAAAATCAAGACATCATATATATATCAATGTATCAATGTATCATAGCTCAAGAACATCATCTCAAGAAACCAAGTCACATATATATATCAATCAAGACATCAGAGCTAATCAGAGCTACACAGATCACACACAGACATATATGATAAAGAAAAACATCTCCATAAAACATCTCCATATATAAAATCTGTTCAATACAGTAGAAGACTCTAATAAAATCCAAAATACTTCTCCCCCTTTGGCATCAAGCACAAAAAGGGAGGCAAAAACACAAATCAGAGCCTAATGCTCATCAGCTGAAGAGAATCCTAGGACGGCTGTATCTCCGGAGCCATCTGGAGATGCAGTCGGGTCGACGGCTGGAGACGCCGAAGGAGTCGCAACTACAACAGGAGCTGGATTAGCAGCAACGGGAGCCGGAGCTGGTGCAACAGGAGCTGGATTAGCAGATCCTGAAGCTGAGCTCGGAGAAGACGCAGCCTGGCGGGCCCTCTTGCGAGGGACCGAAGATCCGGGAGCAGGCAGGCGACGCAGAATCTCCTCCTGCTGAGCAAGCAAGCGAAGCAACATCTGATGATGCTCCGCCTGGGTGCTGAGGATCTGCTGCTGCACCTGGAGAATCTCCTGAAGCTGAGAGGAAGAAGACGCAGATCCGGTGCCAGTCCCTGCAGCTGGAGCTGGAGAAGACTCCTGAGCAGGAGCCTCGTCCTCTGACTCCCCCGTAGCATCATCATCTGATGCGGGAGAATCAGGGCCAGCAGCTGTAGCAGGACGAGCACCGAGCCGGCGATCAGCCTGACCCGGAGGATAGAAGAGCAAAGGATGATGGGGTCGAGGTAGCTCAGTGTCCACGGCCCGGATATGAAGAAGCACCGCCATGATATACAGAGCGTATATTAGCTGACGGCGCGGGGAAAGAAGGACGTGCTGAATCTCACTGATGATGAGATCAGCGACGTCGAATGGCTCCTCCTGAAAGATCGAAATCAGGACGTGGAGGGCCAGATAGGTGATCCTAGCCCTATCTCCGCTCATGGGGACCAGAGTGAGACGGAGGATCCGTAGGGCTAGGTCTACATCGCGGCGCAGGCCCGCAATGTGACGGAGCTGGAAGGGGCCGGAGTAGAGCATGGCTACCTCCCGACGCTCGAGGTCTGGAAGGGTATGGAGCTGGCGGCCAGAAGGAGGGCGCACCAGTCCAAGCGCCGACTCCAGCTGATCCTTCGTGACAGTGTAGACCTGGAGGCCTGTCATGAAGGTCATAAAGTCGCGCTGAGGGGAGACGAAGACGGTGGAATAAAACTGGCGAATGGGCCCCTCAGCCCAATGCAGAGAGGAATCAGCGACAAGGTCGCGGATCCCTACAGAACCGAACAAATCTGCGAGGGTAGCGATGCCTGTGCGAGAGGCGATCGTACCCCACGACAGAGAGCGGTGGGCAAAGATGGGCGCGCGGCTGTAGACACTGGTGAACAGGTCTAGGTGGAGGTTTGTGTAGCAGGTGAGGACCTCACATGCGTCGCGACCAGTGGGACGCGGCGAGAGGTACGGGTTTGTGGAGCGGAGTGAGCGAAGGCGGCTCGCGTGCCACCGTGAATAATCCACTGGCACGCGCTCAGGTGGAGGCGAGGGCCGGTTCTCGGACGTTTGACCTGATGAATGCTGGCTGTTTGCCGCGTTCTTCCGTCGGGCCATGCGACGAGAGGGGCCGGGCTGATCAGACATGATGAAGAAGCAAACAGAGAAGGAGGCGAAACGACCTGAGCAGGGAGACGAACAGATCAGCCGAAACAGAAGAGGTCGACGGCCGGAGATCTGCAACAACTCCCAAGATGACCGAAGGAAGGAGGCTCAGGATGACCAGGAGGATCTCACCAAAGATCTACGATGAGGTGAGGTCGAGCCGATGAAGAAATCGGAGAACAGAGGAGCAAAAACCGTCGCGGTCGAGACCGGCGAGGATGGTGGCGCCGGCGGTGAGGAGCTCACCGGCGACGAGAGGAGGCGCAAGGAGGCGGCAGCGTGGCATGGCGAGGAGGAGGAGCAAATGGCGACGGCGAGGGAGCACAAAAACAGAAACGGCGGCGAGATAAGACGAAGAGGCAAGAAAAAGAACGAGGGTTTTAAGGGTTCCGGAGACCCAAACTGACAGTCAGTTTGATAAACTGACAGTCAGTTCCAAACTCAGAAACTTGGAACTGACTGTCAGTGTTCTGACAGTCAGTTCACAGAACTGAGTTTTGAAACTGACAGTCAATGTATGAGACTGACAGTCAGTTTGGGACTCGAACATGACCAGAAGCTTCGACCAAAATCAAATGCACGTAACTGACTGTTAGTTTGTGAAACTGACTGTCAGTTATGACAATGACTTCGACCAGAGACTAAGACCAGGCTCCTAAGCACTAAACTGACTGTCAGTTAGAGGAACTGACTGTCAGTTTGGTCAATTTCGACCAGAAGCAAACTAAGACCAGAGAGGGAATAAAATAATAATATTTTTATACAAACAACACATTTAGCACATCAACTAGCATTTGATATATCAATAATGTTCAGTTCACCCCTTAAAAAGCAAAATCTTGATTCATTTAGGGGTTTAGTGAAGATATCAGCTAGTTGCATATCAGTTCTAACATAATTCACATCAATATCTCCTTTTGCCACATGATCTCTAATAAAGTGGTGTCTTATTTCAATATGCTTAGTTCTAGAATGTTGAACAGGATTATTTGCAATTTTAATGGCACTTTCATTATCACACAAGAGTGGCACTTTATCAAATATAATCCCATAATCCAAAAATGTCTGCTTCATCCACAATAATTGAGCACAACAACTGCCTGCAGATCCATATTCAGCTTCAGCTGTGGAGAGAGCTACAGAATTTTGCTTCCTAGATGACCATGATACTAATGATCTCCCCAACAGCTGACAGCTACCAGATGTGCTTTTACGATCAATCTTGCACCCAGCATAATCCGAATCCGAATATCCAATTAATTCAAAATTTGCATCTTTTGGGTACCAAAGACCTAAACTGGGATAGCATTTTAAATACCTAAGGATTCTTTTAAGAGCAGTTAAATGACATTCCTTAGGATCAGACTGAAATCTAGCACATAAGCACACACTAAACATGATATCAGGCCTAGATGCAGTAAGATATAAAAGACTACCAATCATAGACCTATACAGTTTAGAATCAACCGATTTGCCGCTTTTGTCCATATCCAGATGTCCATTGGTCGTCATGGGAGTTTTGATTGCCTTAGCGTCTTCCATCCTAAAGCGCTTGAGCAGGTCCTTCACGTACTTTGTTTGACTCACGAACGTGCCGTTCTTGAGTTGCTTGATTTGAAGACCGAGAAAGAAGCTCAGCTCACCAATCATGGACATCTCGAACTCCTTAGACATCATCTCTCCAAGCTCATGGCAGAAATGTTCATTAGTAGATCCAAAGATAATATCATCAACATAAATCTGACAAATGAACAAGTCTTTTTCAATTTTCTTTGTAAAGGAAGTTGTATCAACCTTCCCAATTTTAAAACCTTTTGATAATAGAAAGTCTCTAAGACACTCATACCAAGCCCGAGGAGCTTGTTTGAGACCGTAGAGAGCTTTCGACAATTTAAATACATGGTTTGGAAATTTAGAATCTTCAAAGCCAGGAGGTTGTTCAACAAACACAAGTTCAAAAATTTCACCATTTAGAAAAGCACTTTTAACATCCATTTGAAAAAGTTTGATATTAAAGCATGATGCATAAGCAAGAAGAATGCGAATAGCTTCAAGTCTTGCTACCGGTGCAAAAGTTTCACCAAAGTCTAAACCTTCGACTTGAGTGAAGCCTTGACCAACAAGACGAGCTTTGTTTCAAATTACAACACCATTTTCATCTTGCTTATTTCTGAAAACCCATTTTGTTCCAATAACATTATGATCTTTGGGTCTTTCAACTAGAGTCCAAACTTCATTTCTAGCAAAGTTGTTAAGTTCTTCATGCATGGCATTAACCCAATCAGGATCATTTAAAGCTTCATTAACATGTTTGGGTTCTAAAGAAGATACAAAAGAATGATGTTCACAAAATGCAGCAATACGAGATCGAGTTTGAACACCCTTACTGACGTCACCCAATATTTGGTCTAGAGGGTGATCCTTGGTGATGGTTTGGTGTTGCCTTGGTTCTTCATCTTGTACTGCTTCATCTTGACCTTGTTCTGGAGGATCAACATGAGATGATGATGCGTCTTGATCAACATTTTCAACGTTGACATCATCTTCTTGATCTTCCTCTGTTGGCTTGATGTCTCCAATGGTTATGTTCTTCATTGCTTCTTGAAGATCTTCACCTGAAACTTCATGAGAGACTTGCTCCTTTTGCGAGCCATTAGTTTCATCAAATTCGACATCACTAGATTCTTCAATACAGCTTGTATTTTTATTGAAAACACGATAAGCTTTGCTAGTGGTGGAGTATCCGACTAGAAAGCCTTCATCTACTCTTCTTTGAAATTTACCACCAAAATTTCTTTTCTTAAGAATATAACATTTGCAACGAAACACTCGAAAATAAGAAATATTTGGCTTGCGCCCAACAAGAAGCTCATAAGGAGTCAAATTTAGAAGAGGATGCAAATAAAGCCGGTTTATAGAATAGCAAGCGGTATGCACGGCTTCAGCCCAGAAGCGAGTAGGAGTATCATACTCACTCAGCATAGTCCTTGCCATTTCTAGAAGTGTTCGATTTTTCCTTTCAACGACTCCATTTTGCTGTGGAGTGTAGGATGTGGAAAATTCGTGTTTGATTCCAAGAGAGTCACAAAAATCAAATAGAGTTGAATTAACAAACTCTCCACCATGATCACTACGGATTTTCTTGATGGATAATTCAAATTCAGTAGAAACACGTTTTGCAAAACTTTTGAAAACATCGGGGGTTTCAGATTTTTGGGAAATAAAGAAAACCCAAGTATAGCGAGTGAAATCGTCAACAATCACAAAACCATAATTGCTACCCCCGATACTTTGGAACTCGGAAGGTCCGAATAAATCCATATGAAGAAGTTCCAAAGGTTTGCAAGTAGAAAGAATGCGCTTAGTTGGATGTGAAGTAGCTATTTGCTTGCCAGCTTGACAAGCGCTACAGGGTTTGTCCTTTTCAAAATTCACATCCTTTAAGCCAACAACCAAATCACGTTTTAAAAGTTTTCTCAATTGATGCATTCCAACATGTGCAAGTCGTCTATGCCATAGCCAACCTTTTGAGATTTGAGAGACAAGACATGTTGACAAAGATGCATTTTTCGAGTGAAAATCAACCAAATAAAGATTTCCAAAGCGAAAGCCTTTAAAGATCAAAGATTTATCTTTTAAACTTTCAACCAAAACTTCTTTTGGATAAAACGTGCAACTAAAACCAAAATCGCAAATTTGTGCAACGGAAAGCAAATTGAAATTCAGAGATTCGACCAATAAAACATTTGAAATAGATAGATCATTTGAGATTGCGATTTTACCCAAGCCTACAACATTTCCTTGACGATTGTCGCCAAAGGTAATCTTTTGGTTCTCTCTTGAGTTGTCTTCTATTGAGGTGAACAACTTCTTGTTACCGGTCATGTGTTCGGAGCATCCGCTATCGAGCACCCAATGCCTCCCACCGGTCTTGTAGTTCACCTGCATACAAAGAATTAGGTCCTTCAATGTTAGCAATCAAAGCTTTGGGCACCCAAATAGATTTCTTCTTTTTGTTTAACATGGGTGCACCAACATACTTTGCTATAGCATAACCTTTTCTCGACTTTTGAAGCATGTAGCAAGTATCAAAATAATTAGGAGTCATTAAGGGACATGCTTCATGTGAATGACCGGTTTCATGGCATTTATGACAAAATGTGTTGCATGCTTTAACAAATATAGTTTTAGAATTTTGTTTCCTTCCTTTCTTTTGAAAATATCCTAATCCTTCCTTTCTAAAAGAACACTTTTGTTTACTAAGGATTAGATCAAGAGATATTTACCTTTATAACAATTTTCTAAGCCTTTTCCAAGTTTTTCTACTTTAGCTTTAAGTTCATTATTTTCATTTACAATATTATCATTAGAAACACATTGAATATGATGACTACTAGAGGGAGAATTATCCAAATTACATGAAGTTGAAACATCTACCTTAGATGAGGTATTTGTAACATCTTTCATGAGCATGCTTTCATAAGAGTCTTTAAGCTCGGAGTATTGAGCGCGTAGGGAAGAATGTTCTTCCTTAAGCGCCTTATACTTCTTTTTAGTTTTTCCAAAAACTTCATTTAATTCGGTTATCATTTCAATTAAATCATCATATGAAGGATCGTTGATGTGTACCTTTTCATCGCCTTTGGCCATAAGGCAAATGGATGAACTAGTTGAAGTGTTGATGTTGCCGAGAGCTAATCCGGCCATCTTCTTTGAGCAATTTCTTTCTTTGTCGGAGTCGGAGTCGGAGCTCTCGCCTCCGGACATCCACTCTCCAAAGCAAGCTTCTTTGATTTCTTCATTTTTCTTCTTGAAGAACTTCTTCTTCTTGTTCCACGCCTTGTTCTTGTTTGGACATCTTGATGCTATGTGTCCCTTCTCATGGCATCCATAGCAAATGATGTCCTTGAAGTTGTTTTGCTTTGGACCCTTTGGTCTGTGTCAATGCTGACACCTTTCTTATGCAACCTGCGAAGGAGTTTTTGAGTGTTCTTTACCATGAGTGCGAGGTCTTCATCGGAGGAGCCATCGCTTGAATCGTTTCTTGCATTAGCTTTGAAGGCCAATGCTTTCTTCTTCGTCTCCGCGGGTTCGGTTGCTTCTTTCTTCTCCTTCTTGTGCATCTCATGGGTGATGAGGTTCCCATAAAGATCGGTTGGTGTTGTGGTCGATAGATCGGAGTTTGTGAGAACCGTGACCAAAGTGTCGAAGCTTTCCGGCAAGGCCCTAAGCATCTTTCTCACAAGCTCAAGATCAGTAAAAACAACACCAAGACCCTTGAGTTCATTCACAATGTTATTTAACTGAGTAAACATGGAATCCACGGACTCGGTTGATGACATGGTGAATGTCTCATATTTTTGCCTCACCATTAGCAATTTTGCCTCTTTAACCTTTGTAGTGCCCTCGTAAATTTCTTCGAGGGTAGTCCAAACCTTATGAGCAGTCGTGAGATTGCTCACACGGTTGAACTCATTTAAGGATAAACCGGCAAAGAGTGCATTTTTTGCACGGGCATTTAAATGCAACTTTCTCCTATTGTCCTCAGACTGACTTGCCGGATCAACCGGAGGAGTAAAGCCGAGTTTAACGATATCCCATACATCAAGCCCCATAGCTTCTAGGAATACCGACATGCGCACCTTCCAATAAGGATAGTTTGTCCCATCAAAGATAGGTGCACGACCGGTATGACCGAGAAGAAAATCACCAATTGACGACGTCCTCTCTCTAGGCGGTAAAGCCTAATGAATCGAGAGACCTTGCTCTGATACCACGTGTTGGATCAAGGATGCCGACTAGAGGGGGGGTGAATAGGAGGCTTTAAAAACTTCAAATAAAAACAAGTTTTTATACCAAGAAGAACCAAATGCAATTTAATATATTTAAAGAGAAAGAATAGAGAACGAACACAGTTGTTTTTACCGAGGTATCGGAGACTCGCCCAGTCTCCACTAATCCTCGTTGAAGCACTCAAGTCACTTGAGTTTTGCCTCAATACTCACAAAGAGTATTATCAACTAAGGTTGCTCCTTGTCCACTCCGGAAAGGCGAGCACCGATGCCTTGTACACACTTGCCGAGCCTCTCCGACAATCTCCGAACGGAGAGATCAACGGCCACGCCTCTGAACCGTCTAGGTGAGGGCGCTCACCAAGAGTAAAAGGCAGCGAGGTCTTCTCAAGACTTCGAAACACGCACCGAGAAGCTAAGTAAATGCAAAATGCAAAGAACTGAAACTCTCGGTGGATCGAAAATCACTCGACTTGATCAAAAGATCAAGATTTTATATAAGAAACTAATGCTCAAGAGTGTATATGAAATGCTGCTGCTTGTTGTTAAAAACTTATGCCCAAAGCCCCTTTTTATAGCCTCAAGAAGCAAATGAACCGTTGGAGCTAGGGCTGAAAATCAGCAACCCAAACTGACAGTCAGTTTGCCTAACTGACAGTCAGTTCAGTGCACAACGGCCGACAAAATTTACGGAATAAAATTTGCTAGCCGTTCGTAGTCGAAAAAAGGAAAGCTGAAACCCACAACTGACAGTCAGTTACACAAACTGACAGTCAGTTCAACCACAAACTCGACCAAAATCAAATAGAAACTCAGTTAAAAGCACTGTGGTCGAAACCCCAACTGACAGTCAGTATGGAAAAACTGACAGTCAGTTTAGTACAAAAAATTTGAGCACAAAATACACCCTCTCTGGACAATTGTCAGTTTAAACAAACTGACATTCAAACTGACAGTCAGTTAAGCAAACTGACAGTCAACATGAACAAAAACAGAGATAACTTTAAATCCAGAAAACCAAAAGAGGTGTTTAATAGCTTGTTTGAAATATAATTTCAAGGGCTACAATTTTGTCAACAGAAGCAAAAGCCAGATCTGCCTAGATCTTTCTGAAAATTGCAAATACTCTTCTGTTGTCAAAAACTGAACTGAAAAACCAGATTTTTCAAATAAGTTCAAAAACCAAATCCAACCAAAAAGATGCAATGCAATGACCTAGCTTTCTCGGTTTGCGTTGGAGATAAAAAGAGGACTTTCTCCACCCCTCTTTATAGTACGGTTTAAAACTAGAAAATAATTTCCCTAACCGATCATCTCCAAACGCCGAGATCGGTAAAAATAAAAACTCATAATACCTTAGGTCTTTCGCATCTTCACGTTTTGCGTCTTATCTTTGCTCTTCTGCATCTTGTGCTTCACTTCAAGTCGGATTCATCTTGATCATCTTGTATTTCTTCCCAACTGATCCCTGTATCAATCAATCTCAAAAGCACAATTAGTCCGGAATACTTTGTTTTCATTAATCATCAAAATTAGGGTTAGGCATGAAGGCCTAGATGCAACACCCCCGACATCGGGAAGGCTCCGGGCGCCGGGAAGGCTCCGGACGGATGGCTCGCAGGGGGAGGATACCCCCCGGCGGGATCGTACGGAGTGGTCAGGCCTACGTCGTCTCGCGGTCGGGGGAACGTGGCCTCCAATTCTTCAAAATCCTCCGGGGGCTCGAGGGGTTCCGGTGGACCCCCGAGGCCCAGGGGGCTTTCGACGACCTAAAGAAGTACCTCACGAGCCCCCCAATGCTTGTGAGCCCATCTCCTGAAGAACCCTTGCTCCTCTACCTTTCCGCGACCCCCGGTTGCCGTAAGCGCGGTATTGGTAAAGGAGCAAGACGGGCAGCAGCGTCCCGTGTACTACGTGAGTGAAGCCCTCCAAGGGGCCAAAACTCGGTACACGGAGATGGAGAAGATCTGCTACGCCCTCCTGATGGCGTCTCGGAAGCTTCATCATTACTTCCTGGGGAACCCCATCACCATCCCGTCATCCCTCCCCCTGGGGGAGGTGCTCCGTAACAAAGAAGCCACCGGCTGGATTGGGAAGTGGGGGGTCGAGCTCGCCCCTTTTTCCCTTTCCCTCACGGGGCGCTCCGCCATCAAGTCACAGGTTCTCACTGACTTCGTGGCAGAGTGGACTCCTGCCTCCGGGCCCGGGGACAAAGACCTCCCCGCGCTACCCCGACTCAGCGACCATTGGACACTCATGTTTGATGGCTCCCTGTGTCTCGCCGAGGCTAGTGAGGGAGTAGTCCTCCGGAGCCCCGAGGGGAGGGAACTTGAATACGCGGCGCGGCTTGAGTTCCCCGCCACAAACAACGTCACCGAATACGAGGCTTTGCTACTCGGGTTGCGCCTTGTGCGCTCCCTGGGGATTCGACGCCTCCTAGTGAAAGGAGACTCCCAGCTCGTAGTTTGCCAAATGGACAAGTCCTACTTGTGCCTTGACGCAAACTTGAGCCTCTACTTGCAGGAAATGCGCAAGATGGAGAAGCACTTCGATGGCCTAGAGGCCCGGCACGTCCCACGAAGGGACAACGACTGAGCCGATGCCCTAGCCTGGGCAGCCAGCGCCCGGGAACCGCTCCCCAAAGGTGCTTTCTCGGAGATTATTGCGAAGCTCTTGGTGACCTCCCCGGACGCGGGCGACGAGCCTCGCGTCCCGGAAGTCACCGAGATCACTCGGACTTCGTCTTGGATGGACCCCCTTATCTCCTTCATCAGGGGGGAGGGGGACCCTCCCAACGAGAACGAGGCTAAGAGCCTCCGGGCCAAAGCTCAGGCATACCTCCTGTTGGAGGGGAAGCTCTACAAGCTGGGGGCTTCCGCCCTGCTTCGTTGCCTCCCACGGCCGGAAGGATTCGGCTCCTCGAAGACATCCACGCGGGAAGCTGCGGGTCTCATCTAGCCCCGCGCGCCATCGCGGCCAAGGCTCTTCGCCAGGGCTTTTATTGGCCCACGGTGATTCGTGACGCGCGAGACCTCGTCTCCGCGTGCGAGTCCTGCCAGAAGATGGCCAAGGGTTTGAACCTCCCCCCCGTAGCATTGCAGACTATCCCCATCACTTGGCCCTTCGCGCGCTGGGGGATGGACCTCCTGGGACCCTTCCCCCCAGCGCCCGGGGGATACAAGTATGCACTGGTCGCGGTCGACTACTTTACTAAGTTTATGCTCTGCTTCAAAATGTGTTTCTTTTAGTACTCACTTGATTGATATAACTAGGTGGTGAACACTAACACAATATCAGAATGTCATGACACTTACATAAATTAATATTGTTTTGGAATTTGTAGAACTGGAATAGGCTTGGAAACTCATCTGGTGATGTCAACATGCTTTGGTGCTAGGACATTATTCAATGTTCAAGAATGTTAGGAGGGTGAATGATTCACGTAGTGTGATTGTAAATTATTGGTCTAAACCTATTATTCCTTTAATTGCCTGCAGATGTCACTTTTTTATGGCCAATCCACCATATTTGTACTCTTGTTCAAGGAGATGGTATTCTTGCACCTTTTTTCATTGTACTTTCTGTTCTTACAGATGAAAGGTTGCTCCAATGTTGGGTATATGTTTGGTTGGTGTCCCAACTTACCCCTACAAGTTTTGGTCATACCTCGTTATTTTGGCTTATGTTTGGTTTGTGGCCATAATTTGGCAAGATTTGACTTGATTCTTGCTAAATTTTTAGCAAAAGTTGTGTATGGGGTAGGCATTTGAGCTAGTTTCCTATTTAATTTTCTTTGTTAGGATACTTGTCGATTCTTTAGTGGTGTTATTATTAATATTCTGCACCTGTTAAAAAAGAGTAGAAGACTGTATAAATTGTATATTTGGTTAACTATCATTTATTTGAACATGACATCAGTGGAAGGCTTATGAATGTAAACAAGGTGCCTCCCAGAGGTTCTCGTGTGGAGAGACCCCTTCGACAATTTTGGTTTGCTTTCAGAATTTATGTTGACAATTTAGATGCACAATTTAGTGATTATTTTTCTATTGTTTTTTACTACTTCAGACTTTGTTTTCTAGATTAAAATATGTGATTGAGACAGACTGAACCTTGAAGTTGGATGAATTCAAATATTTGTATTCTTATATCCTTAAATGATGTGTTGAGACTTTAGAGGAACTTTTTTTTCAGTTATGTGAAGTTGGATGAATTCAAATATTTGTATTCTTATATCCTTAAATGATGTGTTGAGACTCTAAAGGAACTTCTTTCTTTCAGTTCTGTGCCTTGTTCTGTGAATGATTAGATCGATATAAACTAATACAAAAATGTTAGTGTCTTATAACGGTTAACTAATAAGAACCGTTAGAAAAGGTCTTTCTAACGGTTCCTTACTAAGAACTGTAAGAAAAGGACTAGGATCCGCCCAACCGTTAGAAAAGGAATAGGAACCATTAGAAAAGGTACTCTTTTCTAACGGTTCATTACTAAAGAACCGTTAGAAAAGATTACTTTTTCTAAAGAAGCATTAGAAAAGATCACTTTTTCTAAGGGTTTTTTAGTAATGAACCGCTAGAAAAAAGTAATCTTTTCTAACAGTTCTTTATAATGAAATGTTAGAAAAGATTACTTTTTCTAACGGCTTTTTAGTAATGAACCGTTAGGAAAAATGATCTTTTCTGATGGTTCAAAAGTGTTAGAGTAGTGTTAGACTTGTTCTATCGTGTCGATCACTAACAATACGAGAACCGTTAGTAGAGATGTGTTTTGAACTGTTAGAAGAAAGTATTTTTTTGCCAGTGACTCCGGGTGGCTCACAAATCTAGTCATGCTGAAGAAACACAATGACAAGTGGCACATGTGCGTCAACTTCACTGATTTAAATCGTGCCTGTCCGAAGGATGATTTTCCCGTTCCACGCATTGCTCAACTCGTGGATTCAACCGCGGGATGTGAGATGATGAGCTTTCTGGATGCGTACTCTGAGTACCACTAAATTACCATGCCACGAGAAGATGAAGACAAAACTGTCTTCATCACACCCTTTGGTGTCTTTTGCTACATCACAATGCCGTTTGGGTTAGAAAACGCTGGCGCCACATTCCAATGTGGAATGCTTGAGGCCTTTTTCGAACAAATTGGTCACAATCTTGAAGCCTATGTTGATGATTTGGTCATCAAGAGTCGTAAGCGCTCTGACCATATCTTGGATTTGACTGAAACATTATGTAATCTTCAGAAGAATGGAATAAAGTTGAATCCAGAAAAATTTGTCTTTGGTGTCTCCTCTGGAATTTTGCTTGGTTTTCTCATGTCAGCCCAAGGAATCAAGGTTAATCCCGAGAAAATCAAGGCTATCGACCAAATATGTTCACCCACAAACTTTCGTGAGGTCTGGCGCCTTACAGGATGTATGGCGGCTCTTAGACATTTCATATCATGCCTAGGTGAACAAGGCCTGTGTTTCTTTAAGGCATTGAGTAAACACGTGGTTTCTATTGGTCGAAAGAAGCCGAGCAGACTTTTCAAGATATCAAGCAATATCTTGCTAGTCCTCTGGTACTTGTTTCACCAATCCCTCAGGTAACCGCTAATGGTTTACCTGGCAGCCACGTCTCAAGCAATCAATGCAATACTAATTGCCGAATGTGAAAATGTCTAGTGACTAGTCTATCATGTTAGCGAAGTCTTGCACGGGCCAAAGGAACATTATTCCGAAGTGCAGAAGGTGCTCTACGCGCTTCTCATTACTTCGAGAAAACTCAGACACTAATTTCAGGCTCACAAGATTATGAAGCCTACTTCATTTCCTTTGAAGGAGGTACTACACAACAAAGAATTTGTTGGTCAGATAGCGAAGTTGGTAGTGGAGTTTGGATCTTTTTACATACACTTTGTTGCTCGAATAGCCATCAAATCTTAAATTTGGCTGATTTTGTGGCAGTGTGAACCAACCCATTGATAACTCTCGTATTTGTGCTCATTTTCTAGATATCTTTCCTCTCATTCATGCTCATTTTAGTCATAAATATCATCAAACACTTAAATATAGCTGTATTTGTTGTCATTCGACCTCGATTGTGCATTTTGTTTATTTTAAGTGCAAATCGACACAATTTGCGTAATTTTTGGCTAAATGGACGAGCTTCACCGATTGGTTCTAGCCAACGGATAATTTCGTACAGAAGTACACATTGCTATGGACGCGTAGGAGCTGACTATGTTGAAATCGGAGTCTTCGAGAGGCCAGAACCCTGAAAACCTAGCAGCCAAGGACCTAAATGCAATTCCCTAAAAACTCGAGCCCCTAATTGCAAACTGGCCAAGACACAGAAAACTTAAACCCTAACTTGGAGGGACTCAAATGTAATTACTTCAAACTCTGAGGGTCTTTCTGTAAAATTGCCAAAACAATAACAAAACCTTAGCTCGAGCCGCCATTTTGATTTGGCCTAGCTTACCCATTTCCTTCTCTCTGTTTCTCTCTCCCAGCCTTGGTGAGCTTGTCGGCAGCGGCCAAGTCCACACAGGCGGTGAGCCGCCTGTTGCATCTAGGCCTTTCATGCCTAACCCTGATGTGTTTTGATGGATGATGATAATAAGTATTTTTGGACTAACTATGTGTTTGAGTTAGTGTTACAGATTTCAGACAACCGCACAAAAAGCGAGGGCTGGTGATCAAAATGTTGAAGTTCAATTTAAGTCGTTCAAAAGCATAAGAAGACGCAAAAAGAAATTGTTTTTGCTGGACTAAACTGATGCATCGAGGTATGTTGTAGTTCTAGGTTTACCGATCTCAGGGTGCATGAAGATCGATCGGTTTAAGGATTTTATTCTTAGTTTAAACCGTACTATAAAGAGGGGACGCAAGTTCTCTCTACATCTCCAATTATACCGAGAAAAGTCTAGGTCAATGCATGCATAACATTATCTGTGGTTTTTCGACAATTTGTTTTGATATATTGAATTTTGTCAACAGTTGAGGTTTTTACTTCTTGAGAAAGATCTGAAAAGATCTAATTTTTGTTGCTGTTGTCAAAAATGTTCTTCTCGAAAATATCTTCAAAACAAAACTGAAATCATTTGAATCAGATCTCTGGATTTTGAGCTTTCTCTGTTTTTATCCAGACTGACTGTCAGTGTTTATAACTGACTGTCAGTATGAATGTCAGTTTGATAAACTGACTAATCTACAGAGAGTATGTTTTTATTGAGCTGATTTTTGTTGTACTAGACTGACTGTCAGTGTTGATAACTGACTGTCAGTATGAATGTCAGTTAGTGCAAACTGACAAATCTCCAGAGAGCATGTTTTCCTGTCTCAGATTTTTCTTGTACTAAACTGACTGTCAGTATGAGTATACTGACTGTCAGTGTGGGTTTCGACCACAGAGAGTTTTTGAGTTGGTTTTTATTCTGTCTTTCTCTGTGTTACTGAAACTGAGACTGACTGTCAGTTTGACACACTGACTGTCAGTTTGGTCAGTAAATTTTTGCTGTTATCTGCTTCAACGGTTATAAAGTTTTTAGCCGTTGCTTTTCACTGTTGATTTTGTGGACACTGACTGTCAGTATGGACTGTTTCTTTTTTACTGTTTTAGTCCACAACGTTCGAGCTGTTGTGATCCTATTTTTACTCTTTCTGGTGATACACTAGACTGACTGTCAGTTTGTGAAACTGACTGTCAGTCTTGGTTACTATTTTTCAGCTCGAGCACAAACGGCTCTTTTGACCACGAAGGCTATAAATAGAGGTGTTGAGCTGCTGTTTCAACACAAGAAAACACAGCAACATAGCCTTTCATTCTTTCTCACTAGTGCTTCTTCGTTTTACTTAAAACTTGATCTTTTGATCGAGTCGTGAGAGTATTAGCCACATCGAGAATATTGTTCTTGTATTCCCATTTCTAGATATTTTCTCGGTGTGCATTGGAGGTCTAGAGTATACCTTGCTTCTTATTACTCTTGGTGAGCGCCCTCACCTAGACGGTTCGGAGGCGGAAATCGCTGATCTCTCCAAAACGGAGATTGTCGGAGAGACGCGATTACTTGTAAAAGGCTTGGTGCTCGCCTTTCCGGAGGGGACAAGGAGCAACCTTAGTAGATAGTGTCCTGTGTGGATACTGAAGCTATACTCAAGGACTAAGTGCTTCAACGAGGACTAGTGGAGACTGGGCGTGTCTCCGATACCTCGGGATATATCGGTTTCAATCTCTTATCTTTTACTATTACTTGCTTTACCTTAATTTGGATTTTCATTTGCAAAAACAAATTTTCAAAGTCTCCTATTCACCCCCTCTCCCTCTAGTCGACATCCTGATCCAACACGTGGTATCAGAGCTTTGGTCTCTCATTTATAAGCTTCACCGTTTAGAGAGAGGATGTCGTCTACTGATGGCTTTAATCTGGGTCATACTAGCCGTGCGCCTATCTTTGATGGGACTAACTATCCCTACTGGAAAGTGCGTATGTCTGTATTTCTAGAAGCCATGGGATTGGATGTCTGGTTGATTGTTAAAGTTGGTTTTTCTCCTCCGGATGATCCGGAAAGCTATACTGAAGATGATAAGAGAAAACAACATCTGAATGCTCGTGCTTTAAATGCTTTATTTACTGGTTTATCTCTAAATGAATTTAATCGTGTAAGCAATTTGAATACTGCTCACAAAGTTTGGAAAACTTTAGAAGAAATATATGAAGGAACTACTAAAGTAAAAGAGGCTAAACTTTTAATGGTTAGACAAAAGTATGAAACTTTCAAAATGTCTTCTTCTGAATCTGTTGATTCCATGTTTACTAGATTGAATAATATTGTGAATGAACTTAAAGGTCTTGGTATTATCTTTACTGATCTGGAAATTGTCAGAAAAATGCTTCGAGCTCTCCCAGAAAGCTTTGACACTCTTGTAACAGTTTTGACAAACTCCGATCTTTCTACAACTTCACCTACTGATCTCTATGGAAATTTGATTACCCATGAAATGTACAAAAAGGAGAAGAAGGAACTGAACGAAACCTCTGATACAAAGAAAAAGACGGAGGCTTTCAAAGCAAATTCCAAGGACGGCACAAGTGAAGGTTCCTCCGATGAAGACTTGGCTCTCTTGGTAAGAAATACTCAACGTCTTCTTCGCAGGTTACACAAGAAGGGAGTAAGCATCGACACTCGTCCAAAAGGTTCAAGACCAACAAACTTCAAAGATGTGATATGCTATGAATGTCATGAAAAAGGACATATAGCATCAAGATGTCCGAACAAGAACAAATCTACGGATAAAAAGAAGAAGAACTTCAAGAAGAAGTTTAACACTCCTAAAAAGGCATGCTTTGGCGAATGGATGTCTGGAGGTGAGAATTCCGACTCCGACTCTGATGATGAGAGATGTACAAAGAAATTAGCCGGAATTGCCCTCAAAAATTCATCAAGCTCTCCAGTTTGCCTTATGGCAAAAAGGAATGAAAAGGTAACTTCTTTTGATCCCTCCTATGATGATCTAGTTGAAATGCTAAATGAAATCAATGAGGCCTATGGCAAAACTAAAAGAAAATATAAGACCCTTAAGGAAGAATTTTCAACTCTTTATAATCAACACTCTGAATTAAAGGAATCCTATGAAAATGCTCTTATGAAAGATGTCTCAAATTTTTCTTGTAAAGCTAGCATTGGTACTTCTTGTGATGATATTGATAATTTTCAACTAGATATACCATGCGCTTCAAATGAATCCATTCTCTGTGAAAATAATAAACTTAAATCTCAAGTTAAAAAATTAGAAAAAGGGTTAGAAAATAGCTATAAAGGTAAAATATCTCTTGACCTAATTTTAGGTAGTCAAAGATGCACCTTTAGAAAAGAAGGTCTAGGATATTTTCCTAAGAAAGATAAAAAGATAAAAATTAGAACTGTTTTTACAAAAGCATGTAACCTGTTTTGTCATAAATGCCATGAAGTAGGTCATTCACATGATTCATGCCCTCTTATGACATCTGCATATTTTGATGCTTGTTACATGCTAAAACAGTCAAAGAATGGTTATGCTATTGCAAAGTATGTTGGTGCACCAATGATGAACAAAAGAAAAAAATCTATTTGGGTGCCCAAAACTTTGATCGCTAATATTAAAGGACCCAGAAGTGTTTGGGTACCAAAATCAACTTAAATTCTTTTGCAGGTAAACTACAAAAATGGTGGACGTCATTGGGTGCTTGATAGCGGATGCTCCGAGCACATGACCGGAAACGCCAAACTGTTCACCACAATCAAAGACAATTCCGACGAACATCAAAAGATCACCTTTGGAAATAATCGTCAAGGAAGCATGACAGGTTTGGGTAAAGTTGCCATTTCAAATGATTTAACAATTTCAAATGTTCTTTTGGTTGAATCTTTGAATTTTAATTTGCTTTCAGTTGCACAAATTTGTGATCTTGGTTTCCGCTGTATCTTTTATCCAAATGAAGTTTTGGTTGAAAATTTAAAAGACAATTCTTTGATTTTTAAAGGTTTTCGTCATGAAAATTTATATCTAGTTGATTTCTCTTCAAAAGATGCATCTCTTGCAACATGTCTTGTCTCACAAACATCTAAAGGATGGTTATGGCATCGGAGACTTGCTCATGTTGGAATGCATCAACTTAAAAAGCTTTTCAAACGTAATTTAGTTATTGGCTTAAAGGATGTGGTCTTTGAAAAGGATAAACCTTGTAGCGCTTGTCAAGCAGGCAAGCAAATAGCTACCACACATCCAACTAAGCGAATACTTTCTACAAGCAAACCTTTGGAACTTTTGCATTTGGATTTATTTGGACCTTCAGAGTTCCAAAGTATTGGGGGAAATAGTTATTGCTTTGTTATTGTTGATGATTTCACTCGTTTTACTTGGGTTTTCTTTATTTCTCAAAAATCTGAAACCCCCGATGTTTTCAAAAGTTTTGCAAAACGTGTTTCTAATGAATTCGAATTATCCATCAAGAAAATCCGTAGTGATCATGGTGGAGAGTTCGTTAATTCAACTTTATTTGATTTTTGCGACTCTCTTGGAATCAAACATGAATTTTCCACATCCTACACTCCACAGCAAAATGGAGTTGTTGAAAGGAAAAATCGAACATTAATAGAGATGGCAAGAACCATGTTATGTGAGTATAATACTCCTATTCGCTTCTGGGCAGAAGCAGTTCACATAGCTTGCTATTCTATTAATCGACTCTATTTGCATCCTCTTTTGAACTTGACACCTTATGAACTTCTTTTTGGAAGAAAACCAAATATTTCATATTTTCGTGTTTTTGGTTGTAAATGTTACATCTTAAGAAAAAGAAACTTTGGTGGAAAATTTCAAAGAAAAGTTGATGAGGGTTTTCTAGTTGGTTATTCTACCACTAGCAAAGCCTATCGTGTTTTTAACAAAACGTCAGGTTGTATTGAGGAATCTTGCGATATTGAGTTTGATGAATCTAATAACTCGCAAGAAGAGCAAGCTGTTCATGACACTTCAGGTGAAATTCAAGAACCTTTGACAGAACTTACCATTAAAGAAGCTGAGGAAGTTGATCAAGATAATGATGGAAGTGAAGACAACAATGAACAACCTGGACCTCCTGTGCAAGTTGAGTCTGCTGCAGAAGAAGCAGCACAAGAAGAAGCGCCAAGCCAGCATAGAACAATTATCAAGGATCACCCTTTGAACCAAGTTCTGGGTGATATTAGTAAGGGTGTTCTAACTCGATCTCGTATTGCTTCTTTTTGTGAACATTATTCATTTGTTTCTTCTTTAGAACCTACATGTGTTAGTGAAGCTCTAGATGATCCTGACTGGGTAAATGCTATGCACGATGAATTAAATAATTTTACTAGAAATAAAGTCTGGAACTTAGTAGAAAGACCTAAGGATCAAAATGTCATTGGAACAAAATGGGTTTTCAGAAATAAGCAAGATGAAAATGGACTAGTAATTAGAAACAAGGCTCGTCTTGTTGCTCAAGGTTTCACTCAAGTCGAAGGTTTAGATTTTAGTGAAACTTTTGCTCCTGTGGCGAGACTTGAAGCAATTAGAATTCTTCTTGCTTATGCTTCTCATTTTAACATTAAACTTTTTCAAATGGATGTTAAAAGTGCTTTTCTAAATGGTGAAATTTCAGAACTTGTATTTGTAGAGCAACCTCCCGGGTTTGAAGATCTAAAATTTCCAAACCATGTTTTTAGACTAACAAAAGCTTTGTATGGCCTCAAACAAGCTCCTCGAGCTTGGTATGAACGCCTTAGAGATTTTCTTCTTTCTAAAGGTTTTAAAACTGGGAAGGTTGACACAACTCTGTTCACCAAGAAAATAGATGATGATTTATTTATTTGCCAAATTTATGTGGATGACATAATTTTTGGATCTACTAATGAATATTTTTGTCAAGAATTTGGAGATATGATGTCTAGGGAGTTCGAGATGTCCATGATTGGTGAGCTGAGCTTCTTCCTTGGACTTCAAATCAAGCAACTCAAGAACGGTACGTTCGTGAGTCAAACAAAGTACGTGAAGGACCTGCTCAAGCGCTTTGGGATGGAAGAAGCTAAGGCTATCAAGACCCCCATGGCTACAAATGGACACCTCGACATGGACAGAAATTCAAAATCAGTAGATTCTAAACTCTATAGGTCTATGATTGGTAGTCTTTTATATCTTACAGCATCTAGGCCTGATATTATGTTTAGTGTGTGTTTATGTGCTAGATTTCAGTCAGAACCTAAGGAATGTCATTTAACTGCTCTTAAAAGAATCCTTAGGTATTTAAAATGTTATCCCAGTTTAGGCCTTTGGTACCCTAAAGATGCAAATTTTGAATTAATTGGGTATTCTGATTCTGATTATGCTGGGTGTAAGATTGATCGAAAGAGCACATCTGGTAGCTGTCAGCTGTTGGGGAGATCATTAGTATCATGGTCATCTAGGAAGCAAAACTCAGTTGCTCTCTCAACAGCTGAAGCTGAATACGTGTCTGCAGGTAGTTGTTGTGCTCAATTATTATGGATGAAACAGACATTTTTGGATTATGGAATTAAATTTGATAAAGTGCCACTTCTGTGTGATAATGAAAGTGCCATTAAAATTGCTAATAATCCGGTTCAACATTCTAGAACTAAGCATATTGAAATACGGCACCATTTCATAAGAGATCATGTGGCAAAAGGAGATATTGATCTTAGTCATGTAAGAACAGATCTTCAACTAGCAGATATCTTCACCAAACCACTAGATGAATCCAGGTTTTGCTTTCTTAGAGGTGAACTAAATATTATAGATGTTTCAAATGCTAGTTGATAAAGTGATATTTTTATTAACTTCATCATACTATTGATTGCTTATCTTGATTAATGAAGTGTAATATACATATATATATATATATATATATATTTTATTATTAAATATTTTCTCCCTTAGAGCTCTCTCCTGGTCGAAGTCATAACTGACAGTCAGTATAGTGTTGTTTCTTGGTCGTAGGGTTCTGGTCGTTTTGAAGTCTCACACTGACTGTCAGTATTAAACACTGACTGTCAGTCTCAGCACTTGATTTTATTGGACTGACATTTAGTGTACCACACTGACTGTCAGTTTTTAAAATTCAGTGACTAGACTGACAGTCAGTTTGTGAAACTGACTGTCAGTTTGGGTGCTTAAAACCCTAAACCGAGCTTTCTTTTTATCTTCTTCGGCCGCCGTTTTCTTTTTCCATCACCGTCGCCGTCGCCGTTGCTCCTCCTCATCGCCGTCGTCGTCGCCGTTGCTCCTCCTCATCGCCGTCGTCCTTCTCCCGCCGTGAGCTCTCTCTCTCTCTCCTCCTTCTTCTTTTTCTTCTTCTTCTTCTTCGTTATTTTCTTCTCTTTAATTCTTTCTTTTCTTTCTACTAATCCGAAATTGCTTTTCTTTTTCTTTCCATGATCTGCAATAGCACTGTATCTTCACAATCTCCCTCTCAAATCCCCACAAAAACTCGCCATTTCTCAGTTCGCTGTTCTAGGTTGGAACTGACAGTCAGTTACACAAACTGACTGTCAGCATCAGGTTCTAACTGACTGTCAGTTCATAAGACTGACTGTCAGTCTGAACCCTGAAAACAGAAATTTTTGTTTTCTCCACCCTTGTTCATCCTTGCATTCCTTCAGCTATCCACTATGTCTGATCCGCCTCATCGCCGCGTTGCTCGACGCAAGACCGTTGCGTCCAGCAGCAGGTCTTCGGGCCAGTCCTCTGGGGCTCGGCGTTCCCCCTCTCCAGAGCGTGTCCCCGTGAACTATTCGCGGTGGAACACTAGTCGGCTTCGGACTCTTCGTCAGCCGAACCCCTATCTATCTCCTCGTCCTTCTGGCACGGATGCCTCGCCACGTACCACCTTCTACACCATCACTCAGTTCGACATGTTTGAGAGCATCTACTCTCACATGCCCTTCTTTGTTCATCGTTCTGTCTCTTGGCAGACGATAGTTTCTCGCACTGGCATCGCTTCTCTTTCTGATGCTTTTGCCTCTGTAGGGATCCGAGACTTGGTCTCTGATTCTTCTTTGACCTGGGCAGAGGAGCCCATTAGACAGTTCTATGCCACACTCCACATTTCTCCTCAGCGTGACTCACTGACCTTTATGACCGGCCTCCAGGTATACACGATCACAAAGGAGCAGCTTGAGGCCGCTTTAGGACTGGTTCGTCTTGCTTCAGGGCGCCAGCTCCACACTTTACCTGATCTTGAGCATCGTGAGGTCGCTATGCTCTACTCCGGCGCCTTCCAGGTTCGTCACATTGCCGGCATGCGCCGCGATGTTGACCTGGCGCTGAAGATTCTTCGCCTCACTCTTCTTCCGATCACAGGTGACCGCGCCAGGGTCACCTACATCACTCTCCATGTTCTCATTTCGATCTTTCGAGAGGAGCCCTTCGACATCGCTGATCTCATCATTAGTGAGCTTCAGCACGTTCTTCTCTCTCCTCGTCGTCGCCTGGTGTATGCCCCATACATCATGGCACTACTGCTTCACATTCGCGCAGTAGACACCGCTCTTCCTCGCCCTCATCAGCTTTTGGCCTCCTTTCCCCCTGGCCAGGCTGATCGTCGCCTGGGCACTCGTCCTGCAGCTCCTAGTGCTCCCTCCTCAGCCTCTGATGATGATGAGGATTCTGAGGACGCGACTGCAGCTCCAGCTTCAGCCTCTGCTCCTGCCCCTTCTAGCAGCTCCCGCACAGCTCCCTCTCTTGCATCTCTGCAGGTGTCTCTTGACCAGGTCATTCAGACACAGCAGGTGATCCAGAGTACCTTGGCAGCTCAGCAGGAGATCCTTCAGCAGCTACTGCAGCGACTTCCAGCTCCTGATGCTGCGATGGCATCTGCTTCCCTTCCTCCTCGCAAGAGGGCACGGCCTGCAGTTTCTTCACCAGCATCATCTGCCGGCACCGCTCCAGTTCCAGCAGGACCTGCATCTCCCGCCGTCGTACCTTCCGCGTCTCCTACAGCTTCAGGAGGCACTGAGGTTCTAGGAGACTCAGATGACCAGGAGTAGATTAGGATTAGTTTCTCCTGTTAGGCCTCCCTTTTTGTGCTTGATGCCAAAGGGGGAGAGATTATGATATTTTGTTCAGATGATGATGTTATGATATTTTGTTGAGATGGATGATGTTATGATATTTTGTTTAGATGGATGAATATTTTGTGATATGATTATGATATGTTTCTTTATGATTATGATATGTTTTTGTGGTTCTCTCTATTATGCTCTGATACATCTTGAGGGATGTGCACACTTTCAGGGGGAGATTTTTGCACAAAATCAGGGAGAGTATTAGTTGGTATTAGTTTATTAACTTGTTGTCATCAATCATCAAAAAGGGGGAGATTGTTGCATCTAGGCCTTTCATGCCTAACCCTGATGTGTTTTGATGGATGATGATAATAAGTATTTTTGGACTAACTATGTGTTTGAGTTAGTGTTACAGATTGCAGACAACCGCACAAAAAGCGAGGGCTGGTGATCAAAATGTTGAAGTTCAATTTAAGTCGTTCAAAAGCATAAGAAGACGCAAAAAGAAATTGTTTTTGCTGGACTAAACTGATGCATCGAGGTATGTTGTAGTTCTAGGTTTACCGATCTCAGGGTGCATGAAGATCGATCGGTTTAAGGATTTTATTCTTAGTTTAAACCGTACTATAAAGAGGGGACGCAAGTTCTCTCTACATCTCCAATTATACCGAGAAAAGTCTAGGTCAATGCATGCATAACATTATCTGTGGTTTTTCGACAATTTGTTTTGATATATTGAATTTTGTCAACAGTTGAGGTTTTTACTTCTTGAGAAAGATCTGAAAAGATCTAATTTTTGTTGCTGTTGTCAAAAATGTTCTTCTCGAAAATATCTTCAAAACAAAACTGAAATCATTTGAATCAGATCTCTGGATTTTGAGCTTTCTCTGTTTTTATCCAGACTGACTGTCAGTGTTTATAACTGACTGTCAGTATGAATGTCAGTTTGATAAACTGACTAATCTACAGAGAGTATGTTTTTATTGAGCTGATTTTTGTTGTACTAGACTGACTGTCAGTGTTGATAACTGACTGTCAGTATGAATGTCAGTTAGTGCAAACTGACAAATCTCCAGAGAGCATGTTTTCCTGTCTCAGATTTTTCTTGTACTAAACTGACTGTCAGTATGAGTATACTGACTGTCAGTGTGGGTTTCGACCACAGAGAGTTTTTGAGTTGGTTTTTATTCTGTCTTTCTCTGTGTTACTGAAACTGAGACTGACTGTCAGTTTGACACACTGACTGTCAGTTTGGTCAGTAAATTTTTGCTGTTATCTGCTTCAACGGTTATAAAGTTTTTAGCCGTTGCTTTTCACTGTTGATTTTGTGGACACTGACTGTCAGTCTTTGTAACTGACTGTCAGTATGGACTGTTTCTTTTTTACCATTTTAGTCCACAACGTTCGAGCTGTTGTGATCCTATTTTTACTCTTTCTGGTGATACACTAGACTGACTGTCAGTTTGTGAAACTGACTGTCAGTCTTGGTTACTATTTTTCAGCTCGAGCACAAACGGCTCTTTTGACCACGAAGGCTATAAATAGAGGTGTTGAGCTGCTGTTTCAACACAAGAAAACACAGCAACATAGCCTTTCATTCTTTCTCACTAGTGCTTCTTCGTTTTACTTAAAACTTGATCTTTTGATCGAGTCGTGAGAGTATTAGCCACATCGAGCATATTGTTCTTGCATTCCCATTTCTAGATATTTTCTCGGTGTGCATTGGAGGTCTAGAGTAGACCTTGCTTCTTATTACTCTTGGTGAGCGCCCTCACCTAGACGGTTCAGAGGCGGAAATCGCTGATCTCTCCAAAACGGAGATTGTCGGAGAGACGCGATTACTTGTAAAAGGCTTGGTGCTCGCCTTTCCGGAGGGGACAAGGAGCAACCTTAGTAGATAGTGTCCTGTGTGGATACTGAAGCTATACTCAAGGACTGAGTGCTTCAACGAGGACTAGTGGAGACTGGGCGTGTCTCCGATACCTCGGGATATATCGGTTTCAATCTCTTATCTTTTACTATTACTTGCTTTACCTTAATTTGGATTTTCATTTGCAAAAACAAATTTTCAAAGTCTCCTATTCACCCCCTCCCCCTCTAGTCGACATCCTGATCCAACACCGCCGATCTCCTCCCTCCTTCTACCTCCCCCATCTCTTCTCCATTGCCGGTGAGCCGCCAATCCTAACCCTTCATCCCCTCTCACTACATTTCATCCGCACCTTGCGCCCGTTCGTCTTCTCGGCCGCCGGCGGTCTCTTCCCCTTCTTCCTCTCTTCCTCCTCTCTCTTCTTCTCCTCAATATTCCTTTTTCTTCTCTGTTTCCTCTCCTCCTTCCCGTTTTCTTGCTTTCCTCACTCCTAGATCTCGCCTCCTTCGCGCCCAGATCTTGCCAGATCCGACGATCCCACTACACCACCGTGCTTGCATCTTCACTGTGCGTTGGGTCCACACCGAAATCGCTACCACCAATCCTCTGGATTTGCTCCGCCATATCCACTTCGCTGCGCTGCGCCTCCACACACATGCTGCCGCTAATGCACCAAACACTAGTCACCATTGCCTCACAACCACACCACACTTCTTTGACCACGACCTCGACCACTTCTTCTTCTTTGACCTCTCCAGCCATGATGACCACACTAGTAGCAACGACCTTGACCACCGTTGCCTTGACCACTCAAGCACCGACTTTGGTCGACAACTCCTTCCTCTTCTTCGACCGCAAGCTTCGACAAGACTTCTTGACATCCACTTAGCCCTGGCAACAGCTACCCCGAGCTCCAGCAACAAGAGTTTAGGTCCATTTCTCTTTCTCCCTTGCTTTCTGTTACCCTGTTCTGCAATGCATAGAACATCTGAGATGACCGATTGTAGATGTTTGATATGGTATTTTCTGTAATTGCAAAGAATCAAGAACAATTCTCTGAAATCAATGTAAATTATTGATAGATTGAATTGAATTTGGAAAAGTGCTCTTCTATAATGCTCTGTGATATATGGATGAATCTGAGTTTTGTTTTGAGTACTCTCCAGCAGTGATTAGTGTTGTGCTATTGAATTTTGTCGATGATTGGGACAATATCCCAAGCCAAAGAATATCACAAATTTAAATTATTTAGAAGGGGGACATTATCTATCAATCACCAAAGAATATCAGTGTAGAAATGAACCAAACACACTATGTTTATACAGGTTCAGGCCCTTGTAGTCTGAGTAATAGCCCTACTCCTGTTGGATTTTCACTATCAGAATGATAGATTACAAAGTGTACAGAGTTTAACAATCTCTGTATTGTATATCTCTTGTTGGATCTCCTCTCGTGGTCCCCATCTACAATTTATAAGCCCCTTTTTATACTTTGTGAAGAGGCATCAGTTGCTTCATCAGAGGGATGCTTGGCGGTTGCATGCGGTTGCAAGCGGTTGCTGTCCACTAGTTATGACGAGACGGTTATAGATAACCACATGTTCATCCCTCTAGATAGTGAAGAGACTCATATTACCTTGGGAATAACAGACCACATTGGTCAAAGAGCAGTTATGGTATATCAAACATGATTGCATAATTGCATCACCCTTAGACCATGGTTGGTAAGTCTCGACCAAACCTTCCTTTCTTGATTCGAAGGTATTTCTAGGTTTAATATTTGTCTTAATTCACTATCATGGTAAGGATAGAGAAACCATTATCGATTCCTATGTAAAGAGGGATACAAATAGCTCTCTTATCATTTGGTCGCATACTGGCTGCGACTATGTATTGGGGATTACCACGTCTCTGCGACCATAGTGATCGCGGGTAGTAACCACGGACTCCACGACCTTAAGTATTGCGATCACAGACGCCGCAGTCACAAACATTGAGACCACGGATACTGCGTTAGCGTAATGATTATCCGTGATGAGCCTTCATATTTTGTTTAACAAAATGGGCCATATTGATAGAGATATGCCCTAAAGACAATCATGGAGATGGTTGTATCATGTCATGTTTATGAATTCTTATTGTATTTCTTGAATAAAGTATCATTTTTATCGATCAACAAGTATGTGACTTGTTCGTGAAACTCTTTATAATGATATATGAATTGTCTCAATTTACTTACAGCTTTATCAGTGATACTTGTTCTAAACATTCCTGACTTTTGGCATTACATGGAATAATAATCCAAGATAAGTCAGCACGATCATTAATTGATAGTCAAGTTTTACGGACCATGGATATGAGATATCAAGTCATTGTCGTGGACACATGTTGGAGAACATGTTGGTGGGATTGACCCAACTTGAAACACTGTTGAAATTTTATGTCATCAGTTTGTTTCTAACAGTTATTTTTGGTTTATTTTTAGACCGGAGATTATCATGGTTTCATACATGTGTAGTAGCATACCTTGGTGTCATCAATCGCTGCTTTTAATCGACTACTCATAAAGGTGACATGTAGATATGTTATGAACCATGTGGTTGAAAATGAATGGTCGAGATGGCATTTGCCCCTCTCATATCTTGAGAGAGATATCTCTAGGCCCCATGATGTAATTGGACTAAGAAAGTGCATGGCCGTGCCGAATATAGTTGAGAATCAACTATGGATAAAGGTTAGTCCATTACAAGATCGAGAAAGGACCGAGCTATTGAAGGATGACACATTTCTCACCTTGAGTTCGATCTGGTATTTTGAGGCAAAAAGATAATCCACGATAAATTGTATAGGTTCGTCGGATATGATCACTAGTACAGAAAAGCTTTCTTCTATCGGTAAAAAAATCCTTCTACTATCGATTTTCGTACCGATAGAGATAGACACGATAGAACAAGACAGAATATTTTCTATCGGTAAATAACCGACAGAAGAAATTAACAATTCTATCGGCATCTTAGGAGTGTACCGATAGCAAACCCGTCGTAGTCTGACGATTAACGGTGGGAAAAGTACCACTATTCTAACGGTTAATTACATGATTACCGACAGGAAAATATTACTATTCTATCGGCACCTTATGATTGTACCGATAGAAAACCCGTCGTCGTCTGACGTTTAGCGTTGGGAAAAATACCGATATTCTAACGGTTAATTACAAGTTTACTGACAGAAAAAAGCTTAGTACTCTCTCGGTTGTGTATGAGTTCACCGGCAGGAAAAATCACACTCTTCTAACGGTTAATTATAAGTTTACCGATAGAAAAAACTACAGTAGTCTCTCGGTTGTGGATGAGTTCACCAGCAGGAAAAGTCACACTATTCTGACGGTTAATTTCAAGTTTACCGATAGAAAAAGTGGTAGTAGTCTCTCGGTTGTGGATGAGTTTACCGATAGAAAATTTGTAGTAGTCTGTCGGCTGTGAATGAATTTACCGATAGAACATTCACATATACAATACGTTATTTACATTCAACATACAGTACATTCACATATACAGTACAGATGCAATACATTATAGATTGGATACACAATACAGTACATATGCAAAGAAGGGTAAATTCACAGAACAGATTGACACATTAGACAGTTATTCACATTTATTCACATATATATGGACAAATACAAATTGCAATCCAATGTGGACATTTATTGACATATATATTTATTCACATGTATATAAACAGTCTATGCACAGAGTACACGAAAAAGAGAAAATTATCATGGCGGATGGTTGGGCGCAACTTCCTCCATGACATATTGAGCCCAGATTTGTCGAAGATCTCTAATCTTTGCATTTTCGTATGAGTGTTTCGACATGGCGATCTGCAAGCATGTGTGAATACTTAGTAACTAACTTCCTAATTTAGAACGTGACACCCAATTTTCAAATTTGAGTTAGCTATCGATGCTTACCTGGGGGAATTGGCCAAAGTTTGTCTGCACTAGGTCGTACATGTAGCGCAACACATAAAACCCGTATTCCCACGATTGCGGCTGCTGATGGCACTGAGATAATTGCATATGCGAAGACATGTTAGCTATTGTTTCCATAAACTAATTAAGCATAAACAAAAAGTCTCGTGAGTACCTCATATTCTTTCCAAGCTAGTAGGGAGCCCAGCGGTGCGGCATGCCTCCCTCCAGCGGACACATATTTATCAAACGCCCTGCATTTCAGTTAGTATTGCCGGTTAATGTATTATCATTAGCTAGTGAGGTGAAAATTTAAATCAAACATATAAGTTACTTACGCCTCCATATTCCCCTTGACCACATATTCGATCGATAATCTGTCACGCATCGAATCGAGGTAGTACACCTCGTTCCTCGGCGGATAGATCACGATGAGGATCCAGTGGCCCCTGCATTGTACGTAAAAGAGGACCGCTAGCTCAAAGTATATCTCAGGTGTAACATACAAGATCGAGTTAAATTAGTACGAAATGCACTAACCTTTGGTGGTACGGCACCAGAATGAACTCCCTGTCCTGCTGCGCCATCAGCGCCTTGGATATGTACTGCTCAGCGTGCACGGCGTCGTGCTCTAGCATCGTGAGGCTTATTTTCTCTGGGTCGAGGAAACCCACCTTGTCACACGCAGCCTCCGATGCTAGCCTGTACATGCACCTGCATGCAAAGGACGACATTAGTATTGCACAGAAAGTTACTACATTTCAAATGAACTACAACAATGCAGAGTTAGCAAACAGAGTTAGAAAACAGCAATACATAGCATCAGCAAACTCACAGGACTCCAGTCCGTATGATGGACATATCGAGCTCCCGCCAGTTGTAGAGGTCGAACAGATCCTCGTGTGCCACGGATATACTCCCGGGCTCACGGTGGAACTGCCCAGGCCTGTAGGGAACTAAGAAGTTCAGATTGCGCCGAGCTCGGTGTAGGTACCACTCGTGGAGGTCTCTGGTTGATCGATCCAATTTGCGCAAAGCTGCCTCCGACATGAGTGGGAACCCGTTCCTGAACCTCTCCGGCTGTCCCTGTCGCCCTTTCCCTTGCCTTTGCCCTTGCCTTTTGCCGGGGACTGAGCTCGTACCTTCGAAGGCAAGGGCGAGGTGATGGCGGCTTCCTTCCGAGGTGAAGGCATGGATGCGCTGGGTGGGGTCGAGGCCGTCTTTGATGTGTCCAGGGTCACACGAGATCGGGCCTCATGCCCCGAGCTGGGGGCGCAGTCCCCTGGTAGCCCAGCGGCAGGCCACTTCAATTAATGAGCACGTATGTTAGATTATGCAAGTTGAGTGTACTGAGTAGGATGTAATCTAAAATGTGTAGGATTTACTGGTTGTATTAGAAGACACTTCTTGGGCCACTGTACGTAGGAGCCCACTGCCTCAGCAAGTGTCTGCAGTTCCTCTGTTGGGACTGGCAACGGAGAATCGTTGTAGCCCGGCATGGCCATGTCCACCTGTACCTTTGCGAACCCCAACCGCAGAGGTACACTGTGGACCCGGACATCCGGCCCAGACGGATATACGAAGCCGTGTCCAACCACTTCCTGCCCGGCGCCTACGTGATTCTGTAGGATGCAGCCCTCCGGCTTCTGCAAATTTGTAACAATTAAAACAGGTTAGCGAAACAACTCTAACAGAATGGGAGTGGCATCAACTTAAGTGCACAGATGAAGGCTTGCAGTACCTCAAGTAGATCCACTGGATCCGCGAGTACCTTCGAAGCGCAACTGCTTATTCGACCCCGCGGGGTACCGTCGTCCTGGGGATCCGCATCTGCACTCTTGGCCAGCAATGCTTCTCTCAACCGTGCAAACTCTTCCCTCAGTTGTGCGACCTCGGACTGCACCTCAGACTGCACCTCAGCCCGTATCTCAGCCCACATCTCCGCCCGTATATCCGCCCGTACCTCAGCCCATATCTTATCGGAGAGGTCAGCTTCCTTTTCCTTCCAGGAGCGGGCCTTCTTCCTCGGTGGAGCCGGATCTACGAAACCGGCCTTCCACGACACAATGGCTCCCACGGCCCGTGTCCGCCCGGGATGCTCCTTATTTCCTAGAGCCCGGGTGAGGATGTCGTTCTCCCTCTGCGGGGTAACAATCCCTCCGCTGCCTCCTTCTCAAAAGAGATCTGTTACATTTAAAGGTACCTTGTGAGACAAATTGCCTTATATACACTTGTGCGCACACAGTTTATGATGTTAGCCAACTTACCATTCGCCTCACAACGTCGGCGTCCCCAGGGGTTGCGAACTGCACAGACCCCGTGGACGACACGGACCCCCTCCCCCTCCACCATCGCTTGCACCTCTCATCCCGGATCTCGAAGAGCGGCAACTCAGGGGTGTCGATGACAGGATTTTGCTCGTCTTCCTTCTTCCACTGCTCCTCCTTCCCCACATAGCCTCGAGATCCGAGCCGATGCGGGTGGTCATTCCTCTTCTGGATCGCCCTATTCTTCTCGCTGAGGGCCTTGAACTCCTCAGTCCCCTTCTACTTGGTGAATTCCTCCCATACCTCTTCCGATATGAAGGGGTATGTGGGGAACCCCGCCCCGTACCGAACACCACGGTACGGAACAGCACTCCCCTGTCGCAACTTCCCAGGAGTCAGTTGCGAACCAGAAATGAATATCACAACAACCAGCACAATACATAAATAATCCACAAAATATTGCAAGGTTCACAGATGACGGCACTAGGGCCTTACAATAGTAACACAACGAAGTACAAAATAACGGTTCAGTTTTTCAACAAAACGCGGAAGGAGCGGAACGCTAATCTTTGCCCACAGTCGCTCGACCGGGGTACGCGATGCCTAGAAGCTCGGATCATACTCGAAGAAGTCTTCATAAGGCTCAGGCTCACACTCATGTGAACCCAAGTCGCTTGGCTCTTCAACTTCTGATGGAACAATTCAGTCACGGGTGAGTACAGGGTACTCAGCAAATCACCACTTAACAAATGCAAGTATATATAACATGATAGGGAATTCAAGGAAATGATTGAGGTTCTTTTCCAAACCTTTTTCATCACCTAACTGTTGATAGCCATGAAAAGCATTCAAAACATTCTTTGAAAACTTACCTTATATATATATAACAGTTCAAGAGTGCAGAATTTAAAGCAGTTGATAAAACAGTTCATAAAAACTACTTGTGCCTCACAACATGGATAAAACCCATTGACCATAACACACTCCAAAATCCGGGAGCACGGAGTATTTAAATACATTTTCAACTCTGCAGAGGGGTACCGCTTTACCCACAAGACTTCTCAACTACCACTGTTGACCACGAGCATAGGTCTTTTGCCCAACACGCTACTTTAAGCATATGAGTCTCCTATGTCAGGTTCGATCACGCTGCTTTAAGCGCGCCACTGAGTTGAGAATAACACGCTTTTCACCCTACCTTGCCATTATACTAGCTCTGCCCCGTAAAAGGTTCACCACCGGCCAGTGATCCGGAACTCTCACCTCCGGTTGGGGTTCCTAATACAGTTGTGAAGCATTGTAGGGATCTTCCCTCTCATACCTTCACCCTACCCCTCACTCAGTATTGGGCCGCGGTGGGAGACCCTCTCCACCAATAGTGAGTGGACACACGAGGGGTTTGTGCTGGGAAACCACATCCAGCACTCGTGCCCTGGAACCACATCAGTTGCACGATCTTTCGCTCAGACGAATCGGCTGGGCTCGTCCCAGCCGTCAGTGTAAGTGGGCCAAGAGGGATCTTCCCTCCCTGACCAGTGAACAGTATTAGTGCAACTTTATTATTTAGGTTATAGACTCTATGCAGAGCTAGGGCAATAGTTCGGCAAGGATACTTGGTCGCGCCTGTCCCATACCAGGCTTGTGGAGGTACGATAACATGCTACTAGATGTTTAGCACAAATTGGTTGGTCCTTAAGCTATTCTAGAGAGGAGTTTCCCTAATCACGTTTTTCACAATTCACAACATTTCATGTTTCCAACATTATCATGTTATCACATCATCATCATAAGCATCACAGCATTTTCCATGTTCCGACTGACACACCTCTCCTCTCTAGGATAGACATTTTAAAAAGGCATTTTTTTAGTTTTGAAAACCATTTCGTTTGCTCATGTAGATAAATTATATTACTGCTATTATACTTTAACATTAACCTAGGGAATCAAGAACATTATACAAGGTTTGAGAATCAAGAATGGCTTTTCAATTTGGGGTAATAGCTAAACAGGTATATTCCAACATACTCAGTTTGCTTAAATAACATGCACAATATTTGCAAAACAAAATACTTAGCTAACTTGAAAACATGGGATCAACATGATCAAGGTGGTGGTGACTTGCCTTGAATTCCCGCGATAAGATCTTCAGCGACGTCCTCGATCGGCTGCTCCTCGGCTTCCGGACGGGCGGTTTCTAAACACGAAAAGAGCACCGATCAAACGAAATGCACAAGTATGAGACTAACAAATGCAAAATCTAAAACCTAATAAGTCTAGGCAAAACAGCCTCGGAGTTGGATCTGAAAAAGACTGAAAAACGGGAGTTTTTGAAAACGGCGGATCAAGGTTTTAGGATTAGAATCTGAGGTGGTTCCTGAAGGAGAATATGTGGCAGGAGCAATTTGTGGTAGGGTGGTTCAGACGAATCTGGAGTTGGAGGTCGGACGGAGAAAAACCACTTTTGGCGGAATTTTAGGGTAAACCGGGTAAAATCGGATCTGAAAAAAAAGGTGAAAACAAGATCCGGGACTCGGATCTGAAGAAAAATTTCAGATCTGGAAGATTTGAGTCGAGGCGAATCTGATGGCGAAGACAGATCTTCGATCGGAGACTTCTGCGACAAAATCAGGGGAGGAACGACGAAGTTCAAAACAGCGAAACGGAAATCTGGACAGCGGATCAAGGATCAGAGAACACATTTGGAAGGAAAACGGCGAAATGAACAAAACGACGTGAACGGATTTTCAATCGGAGGTCCAGAAGGCAGAGAACGACAAAGTATGTCAGTGAGGCTGACATTGGGACAAGCTCATGCACTGTAGCAGTGTCAATCGGCCGACACAAGACATGGCCACGGCCAAGAGTTCGCCGGCGACGATCCAGACGTCAGCCGGAGCTGAGACTTGAGGGGTGGAGGAGTCACGGCAAGGGGAGTGAAAAGGACAAAGTGGTACGGCCGGAGGAGGCTTCTACGGTGAGCTTCGAGGCGAGGTGGCGCGCACGGACACAGCCACGGGTGCATGCACGGCGGGAGCTGGCCGGAGAGGGCGGGGAGGCCAGAGAAGTGTGGAGATCGGAGGAGGAACACTAGGGGAGGAAGAAAACACAACAATGGCGGAGTTTGGTGGCCGGAAATGGAGAAGGTGGCGCACGGCCGGCCGCGAGGAAGACGAGCTCGCCGGCGGCGGTTCTCGGGCGGCGGTGCACGATTTGAGCTAGGATTTGGTGGGTGAGCTGCTGGAAACGAGGGGAGAACGATGGCATGGCCTGATTGGAGAGAAAATGGCCGGAACAACGAGAAACCCAAGATGGCCGGCGGCAGGAAAAACAAGAAGCGCCGGTGGAGGTAGCTCCGGCGACCATTTCGCCGAGCTCCAGAAGAGAAAAAGGAAGAGAGTGATGAGGCACACCTGATGGACAAAGCTCAGACAAGCAAACGACGGCTGCAGCGAGGGAAACGATGACGAGGTGACGGCGGCCGGCGCTACAGCGCGGCCAAACCAGCGGCAGAAGAGCAGAAATCACCCCCTTTGATATTTTATGTGAAATTTTTCAATCCAATGCAAAACTCTTGAATGCTCTGCGTGTCTAAGTGTTTTCTCTACCACTCTACAGAAGGACTTGTGAAAATATGCTGGTTTGAGTGGGTTTTCAGCCATGCCAAGACCTTTAAAGAGTGGCATTGGGGAGAAAACGAGGTGTAACAGTGACATGCTGACATGTAATGCATCCAGCTGGGGTAAAAAGGTCTCTACACTGTACTTGCTGCAGGATGGTTGAGGGTAGAGGTGGTATTTTACATAAAATAGTGTTTTTGTCAATTCTAGGGGCTTGTGTGGAAATTTCTGAAAATAGGAGGGCTGAAATGCAAAATTCCAGTGCATGGGAAGTTGTGGAACCTGGTTACTTGTGCAAATAAAATATTTTAAAACTTTTCACAGAATTTTTAATGCATTACTTTAAATTAAATATATTCCTTTATGCAATTTCCAAATAGGAAAATCATTATTTCATGTGGAAAAATGATTTGTTTGATGCGTAAAATCATGATGCCATGAACTTAAAAATATGCATGCATGAGAAAAATATTGGGGGGATGATTTAGGGTTGAACAGGTGAAAGAATTTCGCTAATCGGAATAAGAAGATAATTAAACAGAATTTCGGAAGATTTAGACCGGAAGGGAAAATCTGAGAAAGGGAGGGTTTAAGAATGGAATTTTGGGCTGTTACAGGGTACTTCTCGCAAGGAGATTTCCCCGCAGCGAGGAAGTTACTGACGAGCCAGCTCTTAAAGGTTTTCCATGTTCCGTTCATGTCCTTCAAGTAGGCAGTCCTAGGTGTATCGTCAGGGATGTTCCACTTAGCCTGTTTCCGAAAAATGCATACAATTAATCACGAGTTAGTTAAACTTTAGTATAAGCTAAGAGAACGTGATTACGAAAGAGTTCAGCGATTTCAGTTAATTTAACCTTCACTTCCGCCCACAACCTATCCCTCTCGTCCGCCGTCACGTCCTTCCAGCTCTAGACGGTGATCTTCACCCTTTCTTTTGCCAACAGCCCAACGTAGGCCGCGTACCTCCCAGCATTCTTTCCAATCGGCCTCCCAAATTGGTTGTACTCACAAGAAAGATCCGTGTGTTTTGCCAAACGCCCCAACGTCGTCGCGCCTCGCCCCACCCTCTTGCGCTGGGATGTAACAGCTGCATCTTCAGTAGTTACGATGGGGTTGGCCCTAGTCGAACCACTAGTACCATCCGATGAAGACGACGACATGTCTTCCCCTACAAAACCATCAACAAACCATATGACAATTAATTCGCCTTGGAGTTCCATAACTCAGCCCAGGACTGGAGACTAACTAGGGCGGCAAAAAGGAAAATAATACAAAAAGAAAGACATGCATAAATTACTTCCTGAACTGTTCAGAAATATTTTCTATCGGTAAACACATGAGCTGCCGATAGACCATAACAATTACCTCCACAGAAGACAATTTTTCTATCGGCAAACCCATGAGATACCGATAGAACATAACAATATTCTCTACATATGGAATTTTGTTGACAAGCCACCATTCACTGTCATCACATAAAATTCTCGATGATTTGCTATACTAATATTCATGGGCCAGCATTATTATTTCACACGTAAATATGCACACAAGCATCTAAGTGCCACTGTGCATAATCTTTAGCCTGTATGTGAGTCATCAGGACTTCACATCTATTAGGTTGGGAAAAGTTATGTATAGGCATTTGAAACATATACATCGAAGACCCATTCACATTGCCATATATTCATACCAAGTGAGTAAAAATTCCCAACCAAACTAGTACATTGCATGGCTCATGTGCTTCCAGATCCAAATTAAGTTTTACTACTTGTGCAGAAATATTTTCTATCGGTAAACACATGAGCTGCCGATAGAATATGTGTAAGAACACCTCCAACATATAATGTACATTACATGGCAGTTGGATAGAATTGATCACACATACAGCAGTATAGATAAGTTAAAATCTCAAAACAGGTTCATTACAGCACTGGAACATATTATGTAAACCCTAATTTAAATCAACATTGCCTGCGGAATGTACATAATCCAACACAATAGGGTACCCTAGTGTAATTGCAAAACTCGAAGAATTAGTATGTGCAAAACACTAGGATCAAATAAGGAAGATGCTGGAACTAGAACGACGAATTAGGGTATTTACGGCGGCGATCAGTTCTGGTGATGGAGAGGCGGTGTAGAACGCAGCGGCGGCCGGCGAAGGACGAAAGACGAAAATAAGAACCGGTGGCAGTGGCGAACCAGTGTCCAGCCGGCGATCGTCGTGTGGGAGAGAGGAAGTGAGTGGTCACGGCGGAGGTTGTGGTTTTCTTCGCTCTCGAAGAGACGCAGTGCTCTAAGGTGGAGCTGTTCGAGTGGAGGGAAACTCAAGGGCCGTGTACGAGTAATAAAGTAGTGGAGGAACTTTTCTATCAGTACAACAAAATGATACCGATAGAATTATGTACTTTTCTATCGGTACAACAAAATAGTACTGATAGAACAAGTAAATTTCCCGAAAAAATATTTGAAGTAGTGGATGCCTTTTTCTATCGGTATAAACAATAAAATCCCGTGAGACCAATTTTCCCCAGAAAAAATTTTTAATTAAGTGCTTGAGATTATAGTATTGGGTGCCCTTTTTCTATCGGTATAAACAACAAAATACCGTCAGAGTAATGAAAAGGTACACACAATTTAACATCAAACAGACCGTGATTGAAAGCTGCAGAATGATAAAGAAAGAGGGAAGATAGCCGAAAAATTGGAAAATTGACATAAAAAGAAATTGTTCATTCATTGTTGTTTTATCACTTACAAAAAAAAATAAACCCAAAATGCTAGGTCAAGGGGTGGTCTTAGCCCTAGCTGCATGTATAATAGAGTCAGTTAGACTTGCAGCCAGGACGCAGGACTCCTCTAGCGACAAGTTGTCCCTAGGATCAGCTACTACCGCGTCGAGAAGGCCTGCGACCTCCCTCAGCTTCGCTATGGTATCCTTCATAGTCAAACCGCAGCCAGCGATGGTCATATCCGCGGCTTTCTTCTCCTCGCGAAGACGCCTCGTCCTCGCCCTAGCATTGTCACCATCCATCTTCATGCGCTTAATGCGCTGGAAGAGATCATCAAGGTCAAGCCGTAGCTGAGTGTGCTTGTCTGTAAGGAGCTTGTGCTCCTCCTGGAGGGCCCTCAGGTCGGTCTTCACTTTGGCAGTGTCTTCCACGGCTCCCATTCCCTGTGCAAATCAACAGGTCAAGAATGAACTGAACATGGATTAACAATACAGGGGTAAACCGAGGAGATTTAGAGTTCTTACCGGGGAGGGCGTGGCTGACGATCCCATGGAGGTTGCCATTGTGAAAGAGAAGATGAGGAGTCGAACCGTTCGACAATTAGAAAAACAACAAAATACCGCGACGCATGGCGAGGTACTTATAGAGTTTCCAAGGTGACGCATGGCCACACGGTTGAGAATTCAAAGTGCCAGAGTATTCTTCTATTGGTAAAAACAGGAAAAAACCGTCAGACAACAAATACCGTGAGACTAACGAATTTATTCTAACGGTAAAATAGAATAATACCGATAGAAAAAGTAAACTTTTCGAAAACTTTTGAAGTTCCTGAGAGATGTGCCTGAGACACATGAAAGTAGCGGATGTCCTTTTCTATCGGTAGAAATAACAAAATACCGTCAGAAAAAAGTGATTTTTGGAGAGCTTAATTTGAAGAAGCAAGAGGCTGTGATGAGATTTTTGCAAGTGCTATTTGAAGGGAAGAATTAAGTATTTACAGGATAAAGGTACTGTACATGTTAGAACTCATGCTGTGGAGTAAAATTGTGATATATTAATGCTGTGAACTAGCTTATCATTAAGTTCTAAAGAAAAATGTACTGCCTGATGTATTAATGATAAGTTCCTCAACTTGCTGCAGAACTTGTGGGCTATTTGCTTGGCATTTATCCCTGAAATAGAAATTAATCATCAATGGTTCTCAACCCATAATCCTTCTTCGTGGTCATCTCGCAGATACGTTGTTTCTTCGATATCTTCAGTACGGATAGATTGAATGTCCTCTAAAAATGGAGGTATTTCATCGAATTGGTTATACTCCTCTTCGTCGACAACATCTTCGACCCCAACAATACGTCTCTTGCTGTGGAGGACAACATGCAAGTTTGGATTGGCCGGGTCAACGATGTAGAATACCTGTGTGGCTTGCTTTGCAAGTATGAATGGATCGTCTTGGTGTCCGACTCTACCAAGATCGACGAGAGTAAACCCGTAACTGTCAACTTGAACACCTCGAGGGATTTCGACCCATTGGCATCGAAACAGGGGAAACTTAAGTAATCCGTAATCGAGCTCCCATATTTCGTCAATAGCACCGTAATATGAGTTCAGCGCCCTTACTGACCTGGCATCCTCGGAAATAGCAAACAGTGTCACTCCGCTACATTGCGTGCTACTCTTGGCGTCTTGAGCTCTTGTGTAAAATGAATACCCATTGATGTCGTACCCCTGCCAAGTCCCTACAGTGAATCTTGGGCCTCTAGCCAACCATGTCACAGTTTCACTTACGGAGCCCTCGGCAGCTCGCGTGACTCTTTCTTGGATCCACTCAGCAAATTTCCTGTTATGTTCTCTGCTGACCCAAACGTCTGACTTCGAAGGATTCTGTGACCGTAACATTACCTTGTGCTCGTGTATGTATGGCTCGACCTCCGTCATGTGTTGTAAGACCCAAAAATGTGATTTTGCGTACACATCACGAGCGGGGACGATAGCTTTGAATCCAATCGTTCCGATGCCTTGAAGCCTACCCTCGTGTCGGGACCTAGGAACGCCCATTGGGTCAACCCCGGCCATATAATCTGTGCAAAATTCAATCACCTCCTCGGCGGCATAACCTTCCATGATACTCCCCTCGGGTCGACGACGAGTCCTTACGTATCCCTTCAATACACCCATAAATCTCTCAAATGGATACATGTAACACAGGCACACGGGTCCACAAAACTTAATTTCTCTGATAAGATGAACAATCAGATGGACCATAACATCAAAAAAGGATGGAGGGAAATACATCTCGAGCTGACAAAGAGTTGTAACCACGTCGCGTTGCAAAGCATCCAGTCCATCCGGATCAATTACCTACGAGGACACAGTTGCGCCAAATATTCATATCAGAAAAATCTTCTAATTAAGCTCCACAGATGGAGGTAATGAACTTATAGTACGAGTGAACGTACTTACCTTGCAAGATATTGCGTTGAAGAAATAACATAGGTTTGTGATTGTCTCTCTGACTTTAACTGGGAGAATGCCTCTGATAGCAATGGGAAGTATTTGTGACATCAGGACATGACAGTCATGGGACTTCGTGCCAACCAGTCTTAGGTCCTTCATGGACACAAGTTTTTTCAAGTTCGCGGAGTACCCACATGGAACTTTAACACCGTGCAGGCACTGACAGAGATCTATTTTTTCGCTCTTGGACAACGTATAGCAGGCCGGAGGGAGGTATGTACGCTTTCCATTCACTAAAGGTGCAAGCTCAGTCCTTATCCCCATTTCCACCATGTCACGACGAGCTTTCACACCATCCTTTGTCTTTCTCGGAATGTTCAACAACAAACCAATCAAACTGTCACAGACATTTTTCTCTACATGCATGACGTCAATGCAATGTCGAACTTGTAAGTGCTCCCAGTACGGTAGATCCCAGAGAATCGATCTCTTCTTCCAAACATTTTTTTCTCGAGGTTTAGAATGCTTACCGAACTCAACTTTGATGTCGTTCAAGCGCGAGTAAATCTCCTTACCGGTCAGAAACACTGGAGCTGATCCCTTCTCAGGCTTCCCGTTAAATGATTTCCTCTTCTTACGGTACGTGTGATGCACCGAAAGAAACCTGCGGTGACCCATGTACACTGTTTTCCGGCAGTTTCGCAGCCACATGCTCTCAGTTTCATGTAGGCAAATAGGGCAAGCCTTGGCTCCTTTCGTACTATACCCCGACAAATTGCCGTAGGCCGAAAAATCATTTATGGTGCAAAATATCAGGGCCCGCAAGATGAAATTCTCTTTCTTGTATGCATCCCACACCTGCACACCCTCGCTCCACAATTTCTGTAAGTCCTCGATTAAAGGCGCTAGAAACACGTCAATATCATTTCCGGGTTGTTTGGGTCCTGAGATTAGTAACGCCATCATGATGTACTTGCGCATCATGCATAACCAAGGAGGAAGATTGTAGATGTATAAAAGAACCGGCCAAGTGCTGTGCCGGCTGCTCATATTACCATGTGGGTTCATACCATCTGTACTCAGCCCGAATCTTACATTCCTAAGTTCGCCGCCGAACTCAGCAAATGTTCTGTTGATGTTTCTCCATTGAATAGAATCAGCTGGGTGTCTCAGTTTTCCGTCTTGTTTCCGGGCTTCAGCATGCCAACGCAAGTGCTTCGCGACTTTCGGATTTGCAAACAGCCGCTTCAATCTAGGTATCACAGGCAAGTACCACACAGTTTTTGCCGGGGGTCCTTTCTTTACCTCGTGACGTTCACTGTCAATCCGGTCCCTACGCGTATACCTCGATGCGCTGCATCTTGGACAAACATGCAAACTGGAGTACTCGTTACAGTACAACACACAATCATTTGGGCATGCGTGTATTCTTTCGATTTCCATTCCCAACGGACACAACAATTTTTTGGCTTGGTAAGTAGATCTTGGCAACTCATTTCCCTCTGGAAGCATGTCCGCTAGAAGATCTAATAGTGCCGTGAAACTCTTATCACTCCAACCGTTTCCTGCCTTCAAGTTATATAATCTCAGCACAGAAGACAGTTTTGTAAATGTTGCACATCCAGGGAACACAGGCTTCTCAGAGTCAGCAATCAGTTTCTCAAATTCACAGAAGTCATTTTCGTTGTAATGTTCCTCTACATCACGTAACATCTCATCTAGATTGTCATCATCATCATCTACGTGCACATCGGAATGAACATTACCAAAATTCGGATGATCAACGATATTATTGCAATCCACATCCGAGTCGTGCTGATTGGTAGTAGTGGTGCTTGTTTCCTCAAGATCTTCGCCATGCCATATCCAACGGGTGTATCGCGCGTTAAAACCACGGCGAATCAAATGACTCTTAATTTGATCAGAGTTGCTAAACCTCTTCAAGTTCATACAATCTGTACAAGGACAGAGCATATTTTTCTCTCCCTTCCTCTCCTTTTGTTGCTCAGCAAATTTAATAAATTCATTCACACCATCCAAATATTCAAGAGTAGTACGTTTTATTCCATACATCCAATATTTCCTGTCCATCTACAATTAACAAAATTTAACGACTCAGCCATGCATGAAACCTGCCCGATTAAGTTATGTATATGTACATGTACAGCCTCTTACAACAGATACATGTGTTGAACCCTAGCCTGACAAAATTAACACTAATTAACCTAGCTAACTACACAATACAAGCTAGTTAGCTCCTAAAACATGACGCATTTCCAGCTACCAAGCTCCCAAGCTTAGAGCTACAAACTTGGAACTACACAATACAGCTAGCTTGCAAGTAGAGAGGAAGGGAGATCTAGAGGGAGAGAGAGATAAGTGTCGACAATTAAGCGTACCTTAAAGAGAGGGGCGCAATCAACTTCCCTCCAGCCTGCGCTGATCACCGTAGCAGTGTAGCTGCGGGCGTGGAACTTTCGTCACAAACAGGGGGACACAGAGTGCAACAGAACAAATTAAAGAGCAGCTCAGCAATGGTCGAGTGGGGTTTTCCTTATAATGGACATTTTTCTAACGGTAAATACATGAAATAACCGTTAGACTAACTTAGGTAATTTGCCGCTCACATATTCTATCGGTAAAAACACACACATACCGTTAGAGAATGTACATTACCGAGCAAGTACAGGACTTTTTTTTTGGGTAAATATTTGTCTTGACCGTTAGATCATGCATGACACAGCACGTACATGAGTTTTTCTATCGGTAGATATGTGTACGAACCGTTAGATGATGCATGACACACGAGCAAGAGTTTGTCTATCGGTAAATATGTGTATTTACCGTTAGAATATGCATGACTGAGCAAATATATGTGTTTTCCTATCGGTAAATATGTGTACTTACCGTTAGAGGAGGTACTGGTACCAAACTGGGACAAACATGCACATGCCATTTCTCACATTCAAGGAAACATATCAATGTAACATCAAACAGATCTTACATCAAACAGATCTTACATCAAACGGATCTTAACTAGAAGATAAAGCAATATATTTCAAGAAATGCTAATTTGTGGATTAACTAGGAGACACAAAAATACTTTTCTTAGGTACTTGGGACTTCATCTTGCCAAAGAAATTACACATGCCAGTTCACAAATTCAGGTACAAACATACACATGCCAGTTCACCAATACAAATTCAGGTACAAACATACACATGCCAGTTCACAAATTCAAGTGCATGTCTGAAATAGCAGTACAAATACACACCTACCTACCAATACAATTAAATACACAAATACTCCCTGCACATTCAAGTTCATGTCCCAATTAGCAATACATGATACACAAATATACAACAATATACAAATACAACAATTCACACATTCGATGTATATTAGAAAAGCCACGTCTGAAATTAACAACAGATCACGACGAGGACCCAGTGGCCCATACATTTTACATAAAAGAGAACCTTTGCAGGTTGCCACAATGCAACTACCGACTACAAGTTAGACCTGATACATCACAAATCCATTCATCTAAAACAGCAAATGTCTGAACCACATTGGACTTAACCATAGGAGTTCAGTTCGAAGACGCCCGAGGAGCTGAAACTGCCATCGACATACATTTGTACGTATTGGTGATTTCCTCGGACTCAAACTCGATCAACTCAACTCAACTCCATTAACAGAAAGAATCTACCTTCCAAGATGTTGTTCTGTGTAGTGATGGTGTAGAATGGCTGTGCAAATAACAACAATTCTTCTTCTCCAAGCAGGTAAGTATCTGGCCACAAGCTGGTGCATGCAAAAAAATGTAAGATGCTTTCTATAGGTCCTGATTTGAGAAACACGCCGGGCTTAAGGATCTTCTCAACCGAGCCAACCAAGATCTTGCCCTTCACGTCCTTCCAGCTCTCGACGGTGATCTTCACCGTTTCTTTCGCCAACAAGCCAACGTAGGCAGCGTACTGCGATGAAGAACCGTGAAATACGTTGCCCCTCATGAGCATCATCCAAGGACCTGAACAGATCATAATCATATTGAAAAGAAGACACATCAAAATGAAGGATACAAAAAAAGCAGAATTATTGCCATAATCGGATTAGAATAATCTAACAATATTGCAGAAATTTTACGTACCTTCCTTGGGATGCCGAAGTCTAGAGGGCGTCGATGGAGGTGCGGAGGTGCAGCGGTCCCCTGTAGAGGTGCGCCGGCCGTCCATGGAGCTTACGGGTTAGGACTACGAGCCCCAGATGAACTGTGAGAATGAAAGAGACATACCCGTGTATTTATACAACTATATATTTTCTATCGGTACAAAAACAGCATACCGTTAGTAATAAAAACATCTGTAAAAGGCGAATGGTTCTATCGGCACAATATATATTACCGATAGGAATTTTTGTACATACTCTATCGGTGTGTACGTACATTCCCGATAGAATATTACAAGTTGTAGAAGGCCAACAGTTGTAAGATATTTTTTCTATATTCTAACGGTATAAACATTCATTACCGATAGAATATTACAAGTTGTAGAAGGCCAATAGTTCTAAGATATTTTTGCTATATTCTAACGGTATAAACATTCATTACCGATAGAATAAAACTATTTGAGACGAACAGTTCTAAGCAATTTTCTATATATTCTAACGGTACAAGAATCCATTACCGATAGAATAAAAATATTTGTAGAAGGCCAACGGTTCTATCGGCGCGCTACATATTGCCGATAGGAATTTTTAATATACTCTGTCGGTATATTCATACAGTACCGATAGAATAAGTCTAGTTGTAGAAGTCGACCAGTCCTATCGGCGCACAACATTCTCCCGTCAATACTTATGCATCTCTTCTAACGGCAAATTTGTTCATCACCGCTAGAGTAAATCATACTGCTTCTTCTATCGGGAAGTTTCTTACAAACCGATAGGAAAAATACACCCGATGGCCTTTTATGACCTCGAGGCACATTTTCTATCGGTTTTCAGCTAAATCGCTAATAACCGATAGAAGATAGGGGTTAGTAGACTGCATTTCTGTACTAGTGGATCTTCGTGTACATGCAGGTAGCCATAATGTCTTGCTAGGGATCGCTTATGAATTGTGATTCGGTACGTTGTTTCTAGACACGACCAAATATACACTAACCTACAAGGTCACACACTTAACGGGTTGAAGTATTAATTCGGATGGGAGCCGAAACGGGTCCCCTATTGGTAATGGGTTTACTATTGGGATTAGGGTTCGCATTTGAGTAGGACTTATCTGCAAGGCCTTGTAAAAGGAGGCGAGGTGGGCATGCAAAAGATATATGATATTTGATCTATTCTGGCCGCCACCACCATCCACGAGATAGATCTTGTAAAACCCTAGCCACGTGTGCTGGTGCTAGCACACAAACACGCGCTGCTCCTTCCCCAGACATGTGGACTTCCGTAGAGGTGCAGTTGCTACTACTGCACTGCTGGTCACGATCCGATTGTGACCTCAACTCTTCTTTCGTTGTTGTGTTGTTACATCCACGCGTCTAGTGGTAAACCTCTTGATCTATGGTTTTATGCTTGCATGGTTCTTGGGTTTTCGGGTTAAAATTTTTGAAATTATCGCTAGAGTAGCAGCCTGTTTTCTTTTACATATATAGTCCACAAGATCTTGAACTATCACTTGGTCTCTCTCCGTGGTCGCGAGCGACCACGGAAAGGTACATACAAATAACTTTGATTAAGTCCAAAAGATCTTGGACTATCACATGATCTCTCTCTGTGGTCGCGAGTGACCACTAAAAGGTACAAACAAATAACTTTCATTAAGTCCAAAAGATCTTGGACTATCACATGATCTCTCTTTGTGGTCGTGAGCGACCACGGAAAGGCATAATCAGAAAACTTGGGTAATAATCTCCGTCATCTATCCCCTGAATATGAAAAGAAAAGGTTATTTTAATTGAAGAGGCATTTTGGTTTCCCAAAAGGTACCTTTTCATTTCGGATTCTAACAAAGCCCAAGAAAACCTTTGGGTGCGTTTGTCAGATCCATCATGAGAGGCATTAAATGAAAAGGATCTCTGTCGTGATAAAAGGTTGTCTTTTATGGGATGTAACCCACAGCTGAGAACTCAGAAAACCCTTCTTTGAAACTTTGCATCCTTAGCCTCCAAGCTTTCCTTCTTCAAGCTCTTTCTTTTTCCCCAATATTGATTCAATGGCTTCTTGGACCCGTTCTCATCACCGCATTGTTGAGAATATGCTGGCCTTGGAAAAGGAGGGTTGCTTCCCCTCAAGGTCGTTGATCCCATGGCATCCTGCCGGGGATGAAGAAGAAAGCCCTGTTGTGCAACCAGCCGAGCTGATGCTCTTTGAGAACTTTTTGCGGTGTGGGTTTCACCTTCCGAAGAGTGATTTCTTTCGAAGCATTCTCGCACACTACAATCTGGAGTTGGTAAACCTCAACCCCAACTCCATTTTGATTCTTGCTATTTTTCAGCACTTGTGCGAGGCATATGTTGGGGTTTTGCCCAGCACACCTCTCTTCCGCCAATATTACTTTTTGGCGTGGTCGAAAAGCTCCAATGCTTGCAGATGTGTGTACTTCCGTCTCCGGGAGAAAAAGGACTATCTGCATCTACCCCATTGTGATTTTGTCCACGGATGGTATCAATGGTGGTTCTACTATTTGGCTCCCAGAGAGAGCCACCTCTGGTTTGAGAACCGTCAACCAGAGAGGAGCAGAGATAAAGATACTGCTCCTCCCCTAGACAATGAACAGAAAAAGCAAGCCTAGGTGATTCAATACCTGGTGAACGAGACCTTGACTGCCCATGACGTGATCTGGGACTTTGTGAAGAACCAGATCAGCCCTCTGAAGAAGAGAGAACACCCTACCTGGGAGGTTAGGGGCATTGATGATGGCACCATAGACTATACGTCGGGTAATGGAAAAGATGTTCAGATTGGTACAACCTTTGAATTTGTTTCTTATTTATCTGAACTAAACTCTTTTGAATAATTTTGACTGTTCTTTTTTCTCTGATAGTCTTGCCTATTTCTGAAGTGATTAGGAGGATAAATTTCCTCTTGAATGTGTATAACACAACTGTCAAAGGTGATGCCAACGAGCCAAGGCCGGCAAGCATGGTTGGCAACACATATGACTTTGCTTAGGCGCATTGAAAGGTATTTCTCTTTCAAGTGATATGTTTACATCTAATTCTGGACGGAGGTTACCAAAGTAATTCATTTTGGTTTATATTAGCTGTTTGAGTGCAAAGCAGCCCAGAAGAGGCAAATCAGCAGAGATGTGGGATCCTCAAGCGGTTCCGCATCAAAGAAGCTGAAGAAGGCTCCTCCTGCGACCAAAGGTTTGGCCAGGACTAGAGCCTTGCGAATCACTCCTCTGGCAACAATGGCAACGACTGCGGCAACTGTGGTAACCATGACAGCTATGCCTATGAATGTCCCTGCAGCCATAGAGACTCCTGCGACAGCGGAGGTGGTCACAACTGTGAGCCAACCAGTCCCTACTATGGTTAAGACCCCAACTGACCTTCTACTCGCAACCTCGAGGGTCGTTACGGTAAGGGTTCCAGCTCCCCAAATTTTATCAAATACGACTAGGAATTACCTCATTGTCGTACAACGAGAAGGGAGTGACGTGGAGGAGGAACAGGGAACCTCCCTGTTCATAGTGAGGAGGAGGTCATCAACGACTCCTGATCAATCCTCCCCAATGGAGCTTTCCTCGCTTTTGTTCCTCAAAGGCGGGGCTTCCAGTTCCCGAAATCTCTTGGGACTTAGCATCAGGTAAGCATATGTGTTTTCTCTAACCAAGTCACAATACTTAGTTAAGAATAGTTTACCAAACTAGGAATTGTATGTATAGGGCTCCCTCGACCACTTCAATGCTTTCTCCGATGGTCGCAGCTGAACCCTCTGTTGCCGCTTCCAAAGAGGTCATGGCGACTATTATGGCGGTGTCACCTGCCACAAGCAAGGCGGTAGTTGAACCAGCAGTCGCTGAAGAGGCCGCCGCTGCCACTTCGGCTGAAGTTGCGCCTCCACAGGACGTCGAAGAGGACCTTGAGACCATTATTGATGGGGTGATACAAGATATCCGATCCAATGAACCCGGCAATGATGGAGAAACTGAAGTCGCGGCTGCAACCACGAACATGGGGATAAGCAAACAACCTACTCCCCCTATGGTCGGAGAGATTGTGCCTCCCTCCTATTTGGGAGAACAAGGAGAAGAGAGGACACAGGAGATGGCGGTTCAACTCCCTGAAACCCAATGCTCTACCCCGGACTTGAGCATTCAGTCTCAATTCCTTGACAAAGTTAGGCAGGTGCGGGAAAGCTTGGCATCGACCAGCCAAGCGGCTAGATTCGGGGACCTCTTGGAGAGGTACTTCGAGAAGTTTTGGAAGTAAGTAAAAGTCTTTACCTCACAACTTCACATGTTTCTTCTGGAATCTTCTTTAAGTACTTCCTCTTTTTTTCTATTCAGAATGTTGCTCATGATGCAGCCATGTTTGGCTAGTTGGTGGAGCAGGTTAAGGTCGCACAAGCAGAATGTGACAAGTTAAAGCAGTAAGTTCTTGCTTTAGACTTAGTTCTTTATGAACTGTAATAATAATAATTTATATTATCATAGGGAAAAATCTGCTTTGCAAGAGGAGGTCACCAATGAACACTATAGCAAAAAGGTTGCGATCATTGAGCGCTCTTCTCCAGAGAAAGAAATGGTCGAAGCCCAGAAAGTAAGCATTGAAAGGCTTGCTGAAACTCTAGCGCTTGGGGCCAAACTGAAGGGCGATGAAGAACAAATGGAGACCTTGGAGCAGTAGGCTATATTAATTGATTCTCTCCTAGGCAAAGCCGAGTGCCTTCAAATGGTTTGCAGCCATGCAAACCAGAGTGGATGGTAAGCTCATTTTTGGTAGAAACTTACATTGCCATTATGAAATTTATGAATTTCACGAACTCAATTGAATTTGTTTCTTCCTCTACTCAAAACAAAGAGAGGAGAATATGAAGTTGGCTAAAGAAAAAGATTACTATGAAAAGAAGAGCATTGAGTGTGGAGAAGACTTGGATAAAATTTAAGGGCTCATGAGCCGCTTCAAGATGGCCAAAGAGAAACCCAAAGAGATCGCAAAGCTTGCCCTCAATGAAAAGGGTGCTTTGGAAGAAATTATCAAGAGCTGCGGTCTCATAGAAAAATATACGTTCGCAAAGTTGCGGGAGGTCGTAGACTCACTGAAGGTGGATGTTATCGATCCTAAGAAGGATGAATTTTCCTTTGGTGAGTCTTGCAAACTAGTCGTGGCACAAGTTGATCTCCTAGTTGCAAATGTTCCTGAAATTGCGAGGAGGCACAAAGAGGCACTAAAGAATGATGTTATATCCGTAGCCTCTACCATCCTCTACAAACTTAGGCTTCACCATGGTTTGAATTTGAGTCTGAACCCACTGGTTGAAGATGCAACCTTAGATAACCAAGACCAGCTGGAGGCGATCATGGTGGAGGTCAGGCCTTTAATTGAAAAATTACTTCGTGACCTTGGCCTCTGAATGTTATTCAAACTCCTTTGTAAACATTTGTTATGATGAAATGAACATATAATGGAAGTATTTACCTTACAAATGCAAGGTACTTATGATATGAACACGCCGATGAAGGACACGTTCACGGAGGGTGGCCCAATCTTCACGACGTAGAACCTGGATAACTAGTATCTGAAGATACCTGGATAACTAGTATGACCTGACGAAATGAGCTAGCCAACCATTTGCAGAGCAAGGACCTGCGTATCAATGAATTGGCCCAACCACACTCTGAATTACCTATCCACACGGCCACGCACGGAGTTGGCGCACAGATAGGGTGATCATGAAGATCGTTCAAGCAATTCCTAAGGAAATCACAAGAACAAAGGATGAAGAGATTCAACTCTTAAATAAAACTAAGGCTTCAATCTAAAATTTCAATATCAATGTCTTATATCTTGTATCTTGTATCTTGTATCTTAAAAACTATGACCATGCCTCTCTTTTATAGAGTGGTATGTACAAAAGATAGAAGAATTAAACTAGAATTCTAATCTGAATCTAATTCAAAACGGAATAAAAATCCTAACAAATTATAAAAGATAAAAGAAGCTCGGAATAAATCTTCTTCGAGTTGGATTCGGATTCGGACGAGATTTTTTCCTTCTGTTCAGTTGTTACTCTTTTCAGTCTCCTGGTTGCATACAATAATGGAATTTAATGATTCTTAATGCGTTCGAAAGATCATTAGAATACCTTTCCAACAAGTACTCACACAACCAAATTGGATATCCGTGCTGAGAATGGTGCTTGGTTGAAGTTGGACTGTCGTTTGGTCGGCAGACTGCATGCCGAGCAAAATTCTTTTGGTTGTAGCGGTTGCAATCCTTGACGGAATTGAGTGATCTTGGGCTCGTTGGAAAGCTTAGGAAATCCTATTTCCACTCAATAGGTTATGACCAGATTCGATGAAGTTATTTGGCCCATATTTGGCTATGTTCTTTCTGTTATGCTGTCCCTCTCTATTCCTGATCAATGTTAAACAAGAGCTATTAGGTAGCAACATGTTCTCATCATATTTTAATTTTTTAAGGAACAAAGTCACCTATTGATGTAGTTGTCTAGCCTTCACTCGAGTGATTAGTCCTTTATATTCCTCAAGTCGAGCTCTAATGCTACTTGTGTTAGTGATGTCCTCATCATTCTCCCCCTCTTGAAAACTCGTCCTCGAGTCTGACAGCGTAAAACCGAAGAACGAAGAAAGGCCCAAAATATTGAATGTAACACATACTCCATATTCCCCTGGTAGCTCTGTCTTGTAAGCATTTTCATTAATCTTCTGCTTTAGTCTAGTGGTCAAATGGCCTTGTTGTACGCAAACTTCATGTGCGGCAAAAAATCTTCCCACTCTTTCAAGTTCTTTTTTATCACTGTCGGTGGTCGGTTTGGTAGTGCTGCTCCAGGTGTTAGATGAATTTGATGCTCGATTCCTCATAAAGGAGGAAGGTCGGATGGTACATCTGCTGGAAATACGTCATCATAAGCCTGCAAAACAGCGGTAGCAACACTAGGAAGAGTAGTTAAGTCATTAGTAGAAATCAAGGATTCTTTGTACAAGAGTACAAAACAATCCGGCAATAGGTTGCTCACAACTCTCAAATCTGATTTTGTAGCTAGTAAAGCTAAGCTATCTTTCTCTCTTTTCTTTTGCTCACTCATATTTGGTTTGTGACTCTCTCTCTCTCTCTGATATGTGGCACTCACTCATATGTTCACTCACACCATCAACCGTACTGTCAGAAATTTTTTGCATCTCTTCCGATATGATTTGCTTAGGAGTCATAGGAAGAAGAGTGATGTCCTTGCCTTTGAACTTGAAGAAATATGTGTTAGTCTGACCACAATGCTGTGAATTGCAATCATATTGCCATGGTCGTCCCAACAATAAGTGGAAAAATTGCATAGGAACCACGTCGCACATGACATCATCAGTATACCCCTTAATGGTAAACTGAACCTTCACTATGGAAGTAATTTTGATCTCACCACAAGAGTTAAGACAACTAATGCGGTATGGATGAGGATGTTTGAGCACTGTAAGTCCAAGTTTGTCCACCATCTCCTTACTAGCAAGATTATGACAACTACCTCCATCAATGATGAGTTTGCAGACCTTGTCTTGGACCTTACATCGAGTTTGAAAAAGATTATGTCACTGTCCTCGTTCAGCTTCCATCATTTGAACACTGAGCACAGTCTTGACCACAAGAGTTTGACCTTGCTTGAAAGGAAAACCTCCTTCTGCTTCAACTTCTGCAGTAGCGTCTTAGATAATGTCTTCGTCACTTTGAGAATCATATTCTCCATCTTCGTGCACAATCATAGCTTACTGGTTAGGACACTGAGATGCCACATGTCCTCGTCCTTGGCATCTAAAGCATATAATTTGGCTTGAGCGAGCAGAAGAACCAACATATGAGGTGTTGGATGTAGGCTTCTTCTCGGTGGTCGAAGCATTGTTGTTTGGTCGAAGCAGTGTAGATGACGGATTGGGCTTGGTCAAAGAATTATTGTGTGGTCGACCCGTTAGAGGAATCGGGGTTGAAGCGTTATTGCTCGGTTGACGCCACATAGAAGTATTGGTTGCCCGCGAATACATCTTGTCTTCAGCTAATTGTCGTTCTGCCTTTCTTGATAGATGGACAAGTTGCTCGAGATCCTGGTACTGCTGATAATTGACAATCCTATGGACGTCACTATTCAAGCCATTATAAAACTGAGCAATGGACTGGTTAGGTGTCTCCCTAACATCACATCTCATCAGAAGAATCTCCATCTCCTGGTGGTATGCATCAACACTTCGTGGACCTTGTTTAAGACCTTGCAGCTTGATGAACAAGTCCCGAGTGTAGTAAGATGGTACAAACCTCCTTTTCATGACATTCTTCATCTCATCCCATGTAGCAATGCGAGGTCGATTTTCTTGTCTCCTTAGCTCATGATATTGATGCCACCAAATCAATGCATAACCTTCAAATTCGGATGAAGCAGAGGCTACCTTTTCTTGTTCACTGTCATTGCACATGAGAAGAAGTTTATCCATCTTTAGCTCCCAATCAAGATACACTTCCGGATCTAATGAACCATTAAAGTTAGGAATGGTGAGCTTGATCTTTGCAAGTATTCTGCCATCGTGGTCGTGATGACGATCTCCGCCACGATGTCGGTTATGAGCATGGTACCTTGGTCGATAATCGGCATCCGTGTGCAGTGGCTGCCAATTACCATAATAATAGTTGTTGCCTTCAGGGTGGTAGTCAGACTGGAAGTTGTCATCATAGTCATCACCACCTCCCCCATGCCGACCGAATTGGGGTGGTCGAAAAGCATGATCATGACCACTTTGACGTGGTCGAAAAGTTGGAGAACCGCGACAATTCTCGCCTTCTACTGATCGCACATCTTCCCGATGTCCTTCTGGTGGTGTAGGACATACATTTTTCCCCTGAGGTGGAGCTTCCGGGTTTATGACCGCATCTCGGAGTTGCTACAGTTCATCAACAATTGAATCAAACCATCCCTCGACAAATGTTCGGAATGCAGCATGTTCAGCTCGAGTGACATAAACTTCTGGATTGTTTGATGAAGTGGATGAACTGTTTCCTGCCATCGGTTAATGTAGAAAAAGACAAAATATGTGGAATAGGAAATATATGTGGGATCACTCAATCTCACCTACTCTTATCAATCCAAAGTTCTTATGCTTTCCTGGGGAATGCTCAGCGTGTTCCAGCAATAACCAGTGGGGCTTATCAGAGACTGATGTGGCGAATTCACAATGAGGTCTTTACATTTAACAAGTGGATTTATATGTGGAGCTAGGTTAGGTAACATATGATACAATATGTAACTTAGCAATGCAAAATCGAATAACAATCCGATGGTATGGCAATCCTAAGTTGTTGATTACAAGAGAGATGGTATGCCAAAGGGTAAATCAACAATTGTACTATTTAGAGCAATTTTTTTATATCAAATGATATTTGACTCAATGGATGGTCGATGATGATCAGGATATATATATCTTTTTTTTTACTCTTCAAACACTAAACGAAAAGCTCAAACTTGAGGCACCAAGATTGACTCGACCAGCAACAAGAACTAAACCACGGATTAAAACTCGATAAAGCAAACTAAATTAACAGATTAAAATATGAAGCTAGGTGATATAATTTTTTTTTGTTGGCAATTTTCTGGACTCTAGGACGGAAAAACCTAAACTACTAATCAACAGAAATAAAGAAAAGATTCTACCGTGGAAACTGAAGCTCTGATACCAACTGATATGAACACACCAATGAAGGACACGTTCACGGAGGGTGGCCCGATCTTCACGACGTAGAACCTGGATAACTAGTATCTGAAGATACCCGGATAACTGTATGACCTGACGAAACGAGATAGCCAACCACTTGCAGAGCAAGGACCTGTGTATCAATGAATTCGCGCAACCACACTCTGAATTACCTATCCACACGGCCATGCATGGAGTTGGCGCACAGATAGGGTGATCACGAAGATCATTCAAGCAATTCTGAAGGAAATCATAAGAACAAAGGATGTAGAGATTCAACTCTTAAATAAAACTAAGGCTTCAATCTGAAATTTCAATACCAATGTCTTATATCTTGTATCTTTAAAAGTATGACCATGCCTCTCTTTTATAGAGGGTGGTATGTACAAAAGATAGAAGAATTAAACTAGAATTCTAATCTGAATCTAATTCAAAACGGAATAAATATCCTAACAAACTATAAAAGACGTTACTCTTTTCGGTCTCCTGGTTGTATACACTGTCGAAATTTAATGATTCTTGATGCGCTGGAAAGCTCTTTCGAATACCTTTCGAAAAAGTACTCAGAATTAAATTGGATATCCGTACTGAGAATGATGCTTGGTTGAAGTTGGACTATTGTTTGGTCGGCAAACTGCATGCCGAGCAAAATTCTTTTGGTTGTAGCGGTTGCAATCCTTGATGGAATTGAGTGATCTTGGGCTCGTTGGAAAGCTTAGGAAATCCTATTTCCACTCAGTAGGTGTACGGCCAGATTAGATGAATGTTGGGGGGAAATCTCCGTGAAACTAAGTCCAGGTAAGAAGCTGCACCTTTTGCCCGGGGACAAAGCCCCCGGTGGCTGCCCCGGGCGCCGCCTTTTGCCCGGGGACAAAGTCCCCCGGTGGCTGTCCCGGGCGCCGCCATTTGCCCTCGGACAAAGCCCCCGGTGGCTGTCCCGGGCGCCGCCATTTGCCCGGGGACAAAGCCCCCCGGTGGCTCGTCCCGGGCGTTGCCATCTGCCCGGGGACAAAGCCCCCGGTGGCTTGTCCCAGGCGCCGCCGTCCTTCCGGAAACAGAGCCCTCCGGTCCCAGGTCACGTGAAGGTCACGCGAGAAGCACCTCGGGAATTAGCGGACACCTGTCAAGCATCCGAGGGTCCTGGCTGGAAGAAGGACGTTGCTACCCCTTGATCCAATGGTGGTAGGTGGGTTAGTTTAGTCTTTTTGTGTCTTTTGGGACTATATAAGCCCTTGTACACCTCCTATAAGGGACAAGTTCTCATTATTGCTTGGAATAGACAATCTCACAGGTGTGCTCCGGAGCCGTCTCTCCCCAGAGAGAGCTCCCCTAGCCAACTCCAGTTGGGAGCACGCCGACAGAACTAGGGCCTCCACTGAGGCCCGAACCTGTATAAACCCTCATGTCACTTGTCGTGTTTGCCCGATGGGGGAGGACCGGTCACCCGATCAGCCTGCGTCGTATTTTCTTGGCTAGGATCGTCCACAAAACCTGCCGGGGCATTCGTAATACCACGATAGTTGGCGCCGTCCGTGGGGAGTCATGACGAGACGACATGGCTCCCCCAAGAACGAGGGCCCGCGCCCTTCCCGGTGACGCTGGTCCAGGTGACCCGGCGCCACCCGTCCGTGGCACAACCGTCCCGGCGCTTCCGCCCGGAGGCGGCCCAACCCAGGTACCGCCTCCCACCTTCCCTGTTAATTTCGGTGGTTCGACCTCCAGGTCAGTCCCGGTGACCGTGGTCGCCTCGGCTGGGACCAGTCTCCTCCCGACTGCTTCCCCGGCTCCTCGGGACGCCTTGCTCGAGGCTTTAGTGGAAGGCCAGCTCCGCGCCCAGCGCTCTATGGATGAGCTGCTCCGCGTCTTGGCGCGGCCACCGGCCTCCACATACCCGCAGTACCCATTCCTGGGGGCTATGCCCCCGTTTATGGGTCACCCGGTGGCCCCTCTGGCCCCCAGAGGCCCGGCCGCTCCGTACGATCCCGCCGGAGGGTACCCTCCCCCGGCGGGCAATCCGTCCAGAGCCTTCCCAGCGCCGGGAGCCTTCTCGTTGCCGGGGGGTTACTTCATGCCCGGCACCTTCGCGGTGCCAGGGGGACACCCCGTTCCGGACCCATTCTCGGGGCCGGGGGCCCACTACATGCCGGGGGTTTTCCCTGCGCCGGGAGCCAGTCCCGCCCCACGAGTCGCGTTTACCGCACCGGGGGCAGTCGACAGAGCAGCTCCCGTGCCGCAGAGGACCTCCCCCCCCCCGATGGTGCCCCGGGCCCGGACGTCGCCGCGGGGGTTCCCCCCTCTCCGGTTCCGGATAGTACAGGGGTTTCCCCCTTTCCGGTTCCGGGCGTCGCCGGGGGGTTCCCTCCTCTTCGGTTCCGGATAATACAGGGGTTTCCCCTTTTCCGGTTCTGAACGTCGCCGCGGGGATCCCCTCCCCGGTTCCGGATAATACAGGGGTCTCCCCCTTTCTGGTTCCAGGCGTCGCCGCAGGGGGCTCCCCCTCACCGGCCCCGGTAGCGCCCGGGCCGGTAGCTACAGCGCACGAGCTCCCTCCTCCCCCAGGGCCACCCCCAAGGGCGCCTCCGGCAGATCAAGTCCGCTTCTCCCGGGAGGAGGTTGAGTGAATGCGTGGAACCAAGTCCGGGGAGGAACCTGCCCTGAGTCACGGACGGGGGGAGCTTCACTCCTGCTCCGGCTGGGGGAAGAGACCCGCCGAAGAACCAACCTCTCCGGGGGAGCGCCCGGACATCTTGGAGATCAGCTCCACCAATCTGGAAGAAAAGCGCCGTTACCGCGACGCCGGCGGACCTCTTGGGCCCCTCCCTGACTCCGACAATGAGCGCGTGTCCCATGTCAAAGGGGACAGCGACCGGGACTCTCCTCGAGAAGTGGAGGGGGCTAACCAGCCGCTGTGCCGCAGACTACAGAGCATTCGATAGCCGCGGCCTTACCACCCGCCGCACATCGAACACTACAATGGTGAGGCCGACCCCTATGAATTTGTGCAGGTGTATTCCACAGCCATCTCGGAGGCCGGAGGGGACAAGACGGTGCAATGCAATGTCTTCCCCCTCTACCTCACTGGAATCGCCCGCTTGTGGTTCTACAATTTGAAGGCCGGCTCCATCAAGTCCTTCGCGCAGCTCAAGCGCGAGTTCTGCGCGAACTTCCAGGGGAACTACGTGCGTCCCCTGGATTCCTCGCAGCTGTATACCGTTCGGCAGAGGACGGGGGAGACCATCCGCAGCTTCTTCAAGCGCTTCGCTCAAGTCAAGAGCAAAGTGGCTCACGTCCCCGACTCCACGGTCATCGAGGCGTGAAGAGCGGGATCCTCCCGGGAGAGCTCCACAGGAGGTTCTCCCGAAGCTACCCCTCCTCAGCCGACGAGCTCTTCAACGTACTTGAAAAGTACGCTCGGGCGGAGGAAGATGACCTCTGGAAGAAAAATTAGGGGGCTAGGGACCCCCTCAAACGCCCCAAGCAGGGGAGTCGTAGCGAGCCACGGCCTCGGGACAGTTTTGTCCTCGAGGGCGGAGGCGGCTCGCACGACGCCTCAAAGGGCAAGTGCCCCTTCCCCAAGCCGAAAGGCCGTGTGGGGGACAATCGTCCCACGGCCGGGAAGGCCCCGCGGCGGGAAGCAGGGAAGGCCCGTGGTGCACCTTCTATAGGTCCAGTACTCATGTGGTGTGGGGATGGATCACTGCTGCGCCAACGCATATCAGTTTCTCCACAAGGGTGGCCCAATCTTCACGGCGTAGGATAGAACAAAGATAACTAGCTGCGAACAGCTGGGGTAACTGGTTTTATAACTGCCAAGGTTGGTTGCAACCCGTACGATGGGGAAGTCGATCCGAAGCTACGAGAACTCCGACCCGCTGTCCGAACAATCGCAGAACCACAATCCAGGACTAATCCACACAAAACGGCCGGAACCGTAGAGCACGAACTAGGGGGACCTGTAAAGATCCTTCTCGCGAATCTAAGAGAACTCACAAGAGCAAAGGTAGAGGAACACTCAAGCAGTCTTGCTGCACTAGCATATAGCTGAAATGGTTTGATCAAACGTGTTTCCAATAGTTGGAATACATGGGGTATTTATACTAGGAACAACCTTCCTAGTTTAGGTGTGAAAGCAACCATTAGATGAAAAATTTTCTTGAACAACCAACCCTCCTAATTAAGGTGTGAAGGCACCCATTAGATGAAGAGTTTCCTTGGATATCCAAGAGATCAATTCGTTTGGAAAAGCATTGCTTCAGTTTTCGCGCAGGTTGGACTGGTTGTGCAGCTTCCACTAAAATGACGTTCACTGTCAATCCGGTCCCTACGCGTATACCTCGATGCGCCGCATCTTGGACAAACATGTAAACTGGAGTACTCGTTACGGTACAACACACAATCATTTGGGCATGCATGTATTCTTTTGATTTCCATTCCCAACAGACACAACAGTTTTTTGGCTTGGTAAGTAGATCTTGGTAACTAATTTCCCTCTGGAAGCATGTCCGCTAGAAGATCTAATAGTGCCGTGAAACTCTTATCACTCCAACCGTTGCTTGCCTTCAAGTTATATAATCTCAGCACAGAAGACTGTTTTCTAAATGTTGCACATCCAGGGAACAGAGGCTTCTCAGAGTCAGCAATCAGTTTCTCAAATTCACAGAAGTCATTTTCGTTGTAATCTTCCTCTACATCACGTAACATCTCATCTAGATTGTCATCATCATCATCTACGTGCACATCGGAATGAACATTATCAAAATTCGGATGATCATCGATATTATTGCAATCCACATCCGAGTCCTGCTGATTGGTAGTAATGGTGCTTGTTTCCTCAAGATCTTCGCCATGCCATATCCAACGGGTGTATCGCGCGTTAAAACCACGACGAATCAGATGACTCTTAATTTGATCAGAGTTGCTAAACCACTTCAAGTTCATACAATCTGTATAAGGACAAAGCATATTTTTCTCTCCCTTCCTCTCCTTTTGTTGCTCAGCAAATTTAATAAACTCATTCACACCATCCAAATATTCAAGAGTAGTAAGTTTTATTCCATACATCCAATATTTCCTGTCCATCTACAATTAACAAAATTTAACGACTCAGCCATGCATGAAACCTGCCCGATTAAGTTATGTATATGTACATGTACAGCCTCTTACAACAGATGTGTTAAACCCTAGCCTGACGAAATTAACACTAATTAACCTAGCTAACTACACAATACAAGCTAGTTAGCTCCTAAAACATGACGCATTTCCAGCTAGCTAGCTCCCAAGCTTAGAGCTACAAACTTGGAACTACACAATACATCTAGCTTGCAAGTAGAGAGGGAGGGAGATCTAGAGGGAGAGAGAGATAAGTGTCGACAATTAAGCATACCTTAAAGAGAGGGGTGCAATCAACTTCTCTCCTGCTTGCCCTGATCACCCTAGCAGTGTAGCTGCGAGTGTGGAACTTTCATCACAAACAGAGGGACATAGAGTGCAACAGAACAAAAGAGCAGCTCAGCAATGGTCGAGTGGGGTTTTCCTTATAATGGATCTTTTTCTAACGGTAAATACATGAAATAACCGTTAGACTAAGTAAGGTAATTCGCCGCTCACATATTCTATTGGTAAAAACACACATATACCGTTAGAGAATGTACATTGCAGAGCAGGTACAGGTCTTGTTCTATCGGTAAATATGTGTATTGACCGTTAGATGATGCATGACACAGCACGTACATGAGTTTTTCTATCGGTAAATATGTGTATTGACCGTTAGATGATGCATGACACAACAAATACATGTGTTTTTCTATCGGTATATATGTGTATTTACCGTTAGATGATGCATGACTGAGCAAATATATGTGTTGTTCTATCGGTAAATATGTGTATTTACTGTTAGAGGAGGTACTGGTACCAAACTGGGTATTGCATGACACACATGACACCAGTTCTCACATCCAAAGAATCATATCTAAACACAATGTAACATCAAACAGATCTTAACTAGAAGATAAAGCAATATTTCAAAAAATGCTAATTTGTGGATTAACTAGGAGACACAAAAATACTTTTCTTAGGTACTTGGTACTTCATCTTGCCAAAGAAATTACACATGCCAGTTCACAAATTCAGGTACAAACATACACGTGCCAGTTCACCAATACAAATTCAGGTACAAACATACACATGCCAGTTCACAAATTCAAGTGCATGTCTGAAACAGCAGTACAAATACACACCTACCTACCAATACAATTAAATACACAAATACTCCCTACACATTCAAGTTCATGTCCCAAATAGCAATACATGATACACAAATATACAACAATATACAAATACAACAATTAACACATTCGATGTATATTAGAAAAGCCACGTCTAAAATTAACAACAGATCACGATGAGGACCCAGTGGCCCATACATTTTACATAAAAGAGAACCTTTGCAGGTTGCGACAATGCAACTACTGACTACAAGTTAGACCTGATACATCACAAATCCATTCATCCAAAACAGCAAATGTCTGAACCACATTGGACTTAACCATAGGATTTCAGTTCAAAGACGCCCGAGGAGCTGGAACTGCCGTCGAGTTACATTTGTATTGGTGATTTCCTCGAACTCAAACTCGATCAACTCAACTCAACTCAACTCAACTCCATTAACAAAAAGAACCCACCTTCCAAGATGTTGTTCTGTGTAGTGATGGTGTAGAATGGCTGTGCAAATGACAACAATTCTTCTTCTCCAAGCAGATAAGCATCATCCAAGGTTGTCTGGTGCATGCAAAAAAATGTAAGATGCTTTCTATAGGTCCTAATTTGAGAAACACGCCAGGCTTAAGGATCTTCTCGACCGAGCCAACCAAGATCTCGCCCTTCACGTCCTTCCAGCTCTTGACGGTGATCTTCATCGTTTCTTTCGCCAACAAGCCAACGTAGGAAGCGTACTACGATGAAGAACTGTGAAATACGTTGCCCCTCATGAGCATCATCCAAGGAACTGCACAGATCATAATCATATTGAAAAGAAGACACATAAAAATGAAGGATACAAAAATTGCAGAATAATTGCCATAATCGGATTAGAATAATCTAACAATATTGCCGAAATTTTACGTACCTTGCTTGGGATGCCGAAATCTAGAGGGCGTCGATGGAGGTGCAGAGGTGCAGCGGTCGCCGGTAGAGGTGCGCCAGCCGTCCATGGAGCTTACGGGTTAGGACTACGAGCGTCAGATGAACTGTGAGAATGAAAATAAATTACCGTTAGTAATTTTATATATCTTCTAACGGTATACAAATAAATTACCGATAGAATAAAAATATTTGTAGAAGGCGAATGGTTCTATCGGCCCAATACATATTGCCGATAGGAAGTTTTGTACATACTCTGTCGGTATATACGTACATTGCCGATAGAATAATACTAGTTGTAGAAGGCGATAGTTCTAAAATATTTTCGCTATATTCTAACGGTATAAACTCACATTATCGATAGAATAAAACTATTAGAAGACGAACTGTTCTAGGCAATTTTTGATATATTCTAATGGTACAAGCATCCATTACCGATAGAATAAAAATATTTGTAGAAGGCGAACGGTTCTATCGGCACACTACATATTGCCGATGGGAATTTATGTACATATTCTGTCGGTATACGCATATATTACCGATAGAATAAGACTAGTTGTAGAAGTCGACCAGTCCTATCGGCGCACAACATTCTCCCGTCAGTACTTATGCATTTCTTCTAATGGCAAATATGTTCATCACCGCTAGAGTAAATCATACTGCTTCTTCTAACGTAAGTTTCTTACAAACCGATAAGAAAAATACACCCGTTGGCCTTTTATGACCGCGAGGCACATTTTCTATCGGTTTTCTACTAAATCGCTAATAACTGATAGAAGATAGGGGTTAGTAGACTGCATTTCTGTACTAGTGTGGGGTATTTATACTAGGAACAACCTTCCTAGTTTAGGTGTGAAAGCAGCCATTAGATGAAAAGTTTTCTTGAAAAACCAACCCTCCTAATTAAGGTGTGAAGGCACCCATTAGATGAAGAGTTTCCTTGGATATCCAAGAGACCAATTCGTTTGGAAAAGCGTTGCCTCAATTTTCGCGCAGGTTGGACTGGTTGTGCAGCTTCCACTAAAATGACCATAACTTTTTGACTCGGAAGTCGAAATGATGCATGGTTTGATGCGTTGGAAACTAGAATTCATTATCTTTCTAATGATGTGGCCCATGACCATGTTGCACGCTCAGATTATCTCCAGAATTTCTCGCAAAAGGACAGACAGTGTGTGCCTTGCACCACCCTCATTCGTGCGACCAATCTTCGTCGTCCCTTCCAATGCACCTAAGTTCAACCAAAGAAGTGGACGTTGGAAGCACCATAAGTTGTTTAAATCTGAAATGAGACTCAAGTTAGCATTCACCTGGTCACGAATTTGCTTGGCACGAGATCGAGTGATCGGTCCTCGAAATTTGGTCGAAGAGTCTTGTATGCAACCATCTTGGTCATCGGGGCGAACATCTTGGTCGTTGGAGCTTGTGAAGTCCACATCATCATGCCACCCGGGAATGCCACCAACTGTTGCAGCAGTTCGCCGCGTTCCTCGACCAGCATGGGCAGGGGGGGACTCCGGCCTCCCTGCCCCCTTAGCTGGCCTTACTGGCCCTTCCTGCTCCCGCGGGGGGAGAGCAGGGACGAACTCGGGAGGGGGAGCCGTCAGAACTCTCCCCTTCTAAACCTCCCAAAGGCGTGTCAACATCATCACTAGAGGGTCCGCTTCTGGGCGGGATTCCAAGCGTCAGCGCAAGGAGTACGCGCGTGAAGTAAAGGTGGTGGGGGTGCTGCATATGTCTCCGCCACCCAAGTGGTCAGACGTCCCCCTCAGCTTCACGGCGGAAGACGCGCGCGAGGTTCGCTTCCCCCATGATGACGCGCTCATCGTCTCCGCCACTATCTACAACTGCCACCTGGCCCGCATCCTCGTGGATGGCGGGAGCTCCGCCGATGTCCTCTACCTAAAAGCCTTTAGGGAGATGCAGGTGGACGAGAAGCTCTTGCAACCCGCAGCAGGGCCCTTGCAAGGATTCGTCCCGGGGAAGGCGATTCACCCTGTGGGGAAGGTGGATCTCCCCATGACATTCGGCACCCCGGAAAACTACCGGACTGAGATGGTCCAGTTTGATGTGGTAGACCTCCCCCCCTCTTATAATGTGATCATGGGGAGGACCATGATCAACCGCCTAGGAGCTGCGATCCACCAGAACTACCTCTGCGTGAAGATCCCCGGGCCTCACAGCGTGATCACCGCCCGGGGAGACCGAGATGTGGCCCGTGCTTTGTATGAGCATGCCGCCGCGATGATCAGGAGTGTCAACATCATCAAAACCCCGGGGGGGAGGCATCTCCCTCGGAATCAGACGCCGCAGCGATACCCTCCGGGAGATTCCTCCCTAAGCCGCGCCCGGAAGGGGACCTCCGGAAGATCCCGCTGTCCCCGGACAACGGGGACAAGACCGTCAGAATCGGGGCGGAGCTCCACGAAGAGCACGCGGAGCGACTCACGGCTTTCCTGCGCGAAAACTTTGATGTTTTCCCGTAGAAGCCCTCCGACATGCTGGGCGTCGCCCGGGATGTCATCGAGCACAAGCTCGCGGTGACCCCCAGTCACCCCCCGATCAAGCAGAAGCTGAGGAAACTCTCCCTCGAACGCCAAGAGGCGATCAAGGTAGAGATCGCCCGACTCCGAGAGGCGGGGTTCATTCAGGAGGTCTTGCACCCCGAACGGCTTGCGAACCCCGTCCTTGTAAAGAAGTCGAACGGCAAGTGGCGGATGTGCGTGGACTTCACCGACCTCAACCGCGCCTGCCCCAAGGACAACTTCCCGCTTCCGCAAATTGACCAATTGGTCGACTCGACTGTGGGGTGCGAGTTGATGAGCTTCCTGGATACGTACTCGGGCTATCATCAAGTCCGGATGGCCGAAGGGGACGAGGAAAAGATGAGTTTCATAACTCCCCTCGGAACCTTCTACTACATCCACATGCCCTTCGGGCTGAAGAACGCTGGAGCGACCTTCCAACGGCTCATGACGTTAGTCTTCAAGGACCAAATCGGTCGCAATGTCGAAGTCTACGTCGACGACGCGATCGTCAAAAGTCCCCACGCAACTGCCCACGTCGATGACTTAGCGGAGACCTTCCGCAACCTCCGCGCGTACGGGTTGAACCTCAACCCGGAGAAATGCGCCTTCGGCGTGTGCGGGGGGAGGCTCTTGGGTTTCCTTGTGTCCCAGCGGGGCATAGAGGCAAATCCTGAGAAGATCCGGGCGTTCCTGGATATGCCTCCGCCGCGCTCGGTTAAGGACGTTCAGCGACTCACCGGCTGCTTAGCCGCGCTAAGTAATTTCGTCTCGCCGTCGGGGGAATGCGGCCTCCAATTCTTCAAAATCCTTTGGGGGCTCGAGGGGTTCCGGTGGACCCCCGAGGCCCAAGGGGCTTTCGACGACCTGAAGAAGTACCTCACGAGCCCCCTAATGCTCATGAGCCCATCTCCTGAAGAACCCTTCCTCCTCTACCTTGCCGCGACCCCGGTCGCCTTAAGCGCGGTATTGGTAAAGGAGCAAGACGGGCAGCAGCGTCCCGTGTACTACGTGAGTGAAGCCCTCCAAGGGGCCAAAAATCAGTGCACGGAGATGGAGAAGATCTGCTACACCCTCCTGATGGCATCCCGGAAGCTTCGTCATTACTTCCTGGGGCACCCCATCACCGTCCCGTCATGCCTCCCCTTGGGGGGGTGCTCCGAAACAAAGAAGCCACCGGCTGGATAGGGAAGTGGGGGGCCGAGCTCGCCCCCTTTTCCCTTTCCCTCACGGGGCGCTCTGCCATCAAGTCACAGGTCCTCGCCGACTTCGTGGCAGAATGGACTCCTGCCTCCGGGACCGGGGACGAAGACCTCCCCGCGCTGCCCCGACACAGCGACCATTGGACACTCATGTTCGATGGCTCCCTGTGTCTCACCGGGGCTGGCGCGGGAGTAGTCCTCCGGAGCCCCGAGGGGAGGGAACTCGAGTATGCCGCGCGGCTCGAGTTCCCCGCCATGAATAACATCGCCGAATACGAGGCTTTGCTCCTCGGGTTGCGTCTTGCGCGCTCCCTAGGGATTCGACGCCTCCTAGTAAAAGGAGACTCCCAGCTCGTAGTTTGCAAAATGGACAAGTCCTACTTGTGCCATTACGCAAACTTGAGCCTTTACTTGCAGGAAGTGCGCAAGATGGAGAAGCACTTCGACGGCCTAGAGGCCCGACACATCCCCCGAAGGGACAACGACCGGGCCGACGCCCTAGCCCGGGCCGCCAGTGCCCGGGAACAGCTCCCCAAAGGGGCCTTCTTGGAGATTATTGCGAATCCCTCGGTGACCTCCCCAGACGCGGGCGATGAGCCCCTCGTCCCGGAGGTCACCGAGATCACTCGGACTTCGTCTTGGATGGACCCCCTTATCTCCTTCATCAAGGGGGAGGGGGACCCTCCCAACGAGACCGAGGCTAAGCGCCTCCGGGCCAAAGCTCGGGCATACCTCATGTTGGAGGGGAAGCTCTACAAGCAGGGGGTTTCCGCCCTGCTTCGATGCCTCCCACGGCCGGAAGGACTCCGGCTTCTCGAAGACATCCACGCGGGAAGCTGCGGGTCTCATCTAGCCCTGCATGCCATCGCGGCCAAGGCCCTTGGCCAGGGCTTTTGCTGGCCCACGGTGATGCGTCATGCGCGAGACCTTGTCTCCACGTGCGAGGCATGCCAGAAGATGGCCAAGGGTTTGAACCACCCCCCGTAGCACTGCAGACTATCCCCATCACTTGACCCTTTGTGCACTGGGGGATGGACCTCCTAGGGCCCTTCCCCCCAGTGCCTGGGGGCTACAAGTATGCGGTGGTCGTGGTCGACTACTTTACTAAGTGGGTAGAGGCTGAACCTTTGGCCAGCATCATGTCCCGGGCTGTACAGCGGTTTTTCTGGAAAAATGTCATTTGTCGTTTTGGCGTCCCCTGAGAGATCATTGTCGATAACGGGACCCAATTCGACTCGGCTTATTTCAGGGAATTCTTCGAAGGCTTGGGGCTCACCATCCACTTCGCTTTAGTGGTCCATCCCCAGAGCAACGGGGCCGTTGAAAGGGTCAACGGTGTAACCCTACAAGGGTTACGCCGGCGGCTCGAGCAAGCCGCTTCCAAGTGGGGTGCATGGGCAAAGGAGCTCCCTAGCATCCTCTGCTCCGTGCGCACGACTCCGAGCCAGGCGACTGGACGTACTCCCTTCTCCCTGGTATATGGGGCTGAGGCAGTCCTCCCCCCGGAGATTGGCTTTAGGTCGATGCTAGTCGAGCTCCTAGATGAAGGTACGACTGGAGGTCAATCTCATTGAGGAGGAACGCGACCGAGCGCTCCTCCGCCATGCCATCTACGAGCGCGAAATGGCGTGCGCGAGAGGGCTTTTCGACTTGGGGACCTTGTCCTCAAGTGCGTCATAGACCCCAAGCCCAGGACAAGCTCTCCCCCAAGTGGGAGGGCCTCTACAGGATCTCGGCAGTCCTGGGCTCGGGGGCTTACAAGCTCTCCAACCTTCAAGAGCAGGAGCTGAAGCACACGTGGAACGTGCGTTTACTTCGCACATTCTACGTCTAGCCTACGAGCCCATCCCCTCCCCTGGAGCGATTATGCCGGAGGGGGAGGGGGAACATTGTAATCACCGTTCCCTCCCCTGTCGCAATTTCGCGGGGGGAGGCGTTGTACTTCGGTTTATTATCAATACAACTGGTTTTTCTTCAGCTCTGTCTCAATGCAGGTTTTTTACATTACCATCTCTCACGGAGATGCCCGCCCCGCTAGGATGCCCTCCCCGTGAGGAAGTGGGCTATCACGACCCAACAAGTCCCTACAACGGGAGTCCCACTCCCGTAGGGCGGCTTACGATCACCCCTCATGGACTGAGGGTGTAAGCGGCAACCCAGCCCTCAAGGACTGCGGTAACGAGTCAATTTGGGAGACTAGTCCCCTACCCAAACACTCAAACCCGTCATCGGGCGCATCCTCCTCCGGGAGTCGATTGTCTCCTCAGTGAGACGGAATTCTCGGATATTCTTTCTTGGGGATCTCATTCCCGGCTCCCCATTTCCACGGCGACCGGAGGGTTGTCTCCCAGAAAAATTTTCCCCGGGAATTTCACCTTGGATTTTCTTGGATGTTTCCCCCAGAGATCTCATTCCCGGCTCTCCATTTTCAGGGCGACCGGAGGGTTTTCTCCCGGAAAAATTCCCGCAGATACTGGGTCTCTTGGAAGACACCCGGTTCCCCGTTTGCACGGCGACTGAAAAGTTTTCACCCGGGGAGAATTCCTTGGAATTTCGGAATTTTTGATATTTATCCCGGAGACCTCGCTCCCGGCTCCCCGTTTTCACGGCGACCGGAGAGTTCTCCCGAAAAAATTGTCCCCGAGAATTTTTAAACTTGGAAAAATTCTTAATGGGTCTTTGTCCCGGGAGCTTTGTCACCCCCACAGCGCGCGGAGCTAACCTCCGGCCCGCTGTGGAGGGGGGGGGATAAGGAGCGCCCGGGAATCGCCCCGTTCCGCACCATCTAAGATAAACACAAGTAAACTTAGCTCTATCAAAGAAATCTGAGTACACAAGCAAACACAGCTTTATTGAAGATCTTTCAACCGGAGGACATCTTCCCCCTCCGGTGGGCATCATTACAACGGACACGATACAACATGGGGTATAACCTGGAAAGTCTCTACGTCCTAAAAATCCTACGTCTAATAATCCCGAAGACCCTCTGATATCTCCCGGGCCAAGTCCTGGTACAAGCTTCGTATTCGACGCTGGGCCTCCCGGAGCACTTCTTCGGGCCAATACTCGTAGCCTGCCGGTGGAAGAATTTGAAGCGGGAGAACCCTCTGGGACCCCAATCACGGAGGAGATAGCTGAGCGCGAGGATTATCGAAGTTGTCCAGGTGCCACTCCAGATGCCACCGCAACCGGATCGGCTCCCGGGAAACGCCCCCGCTGCGTCCCCCGGAGAAGAGACTTAGCAAAATAAAGGCGGCCTGGGCATCCCCCGGGTTACACCCACCGGGGCTCAAAGGCCTTGTAACACCCCAATTTTTCCCAAATCCTGGCTTACCTCGTCTCTCTCTATTTCAAAATGAGATCCTAGTTGTGCCAGTATCTTACCCCAAAAAGTTGGCAGTCAAATTCTTTCGTTCAGATCTTTTTCGCAAATCAGCCCAAAAGTATCACAAATCAATCCTTTTCAGATTTGTTAGAAGCCCAAAAAAGGACTAAAAGTCTCAAACCATCTCCAAACTTTGATTTGATTTAGCAAACATCTCCCATTCACTATTTTGAACAATTTTCCCTTCTGGAAGAATTTCCAAATCTTACCCTAAACCTGAGTTTCGGCCCTTGCCGCTTTGAAACCCTAAATACCCTAATTTTACCCTAAGTCGTTTTCCCCATTTTTGTCAAAACCCTTCAGATCTTGCCCGATCTTGTCAAACTTTAGCTAGATGAGTTCTATTAATTTTATGCAACTCACTCCTGAAATCAGATTTCAGATCAGACCCTTAGATCTCCAGAATTGCAATCAGACCCAAATACTTTGAAATCTTAAGATATACTTTAGAAATCGTTATGTGTGATGGTCTCCCATGAGTCATCACTTTTATCAACCCACATTATGAAAACATTCCAAATATTACTTGTGCTAAACCACATGGATAAATCCACCGCGAACATCCTCCATGACCTGGGAGTACAGAGTATCTGATACTTTTCTTACACTTTGCAAAGGTGTACCTCTTTTTAAATCCACTTCTTCACTCGGCTTTCAAGTCGGATCAGCTCCAGGCGACTTTTACGCATGTGACAAGGCCGAGATCACACAACGCTTTTGCAGTCTAGTATTAACAGTATCCTCGCCCGGTAAATAGACAATTAAGTCTCAAGTACCACTGTGGGTCCTCCCCACTGCCTTACTTCCTAGCCTTGGTCTGTGTCCTCGCAAGACATATGTTCTTGATTACAGCCGCGCACGACTTAATCTAGGCATAGGGCGACTTCCTTCTTTCCACCTTATCCTCTCATAATTTTTATGATCTCACACCACTCACGGATGAACTGCGCCCAACCAGTTTCCACGCGAGAAACCGGACCGACAAACCATGCAGGGAACTGCTAATACCAAAAGGCTACTAAGTTGTGCCTGTCCCATACCAGGCAAGTGGTTGGTACGTTTTTCATGCCGCATAGAGGCACAACACAAGGTTCTTGTCCTTATGAATTAATAGTGAGGAGCATTCACATATCCCTGGTGTGCACTGCACCCTCACCATACAACCCATCCTCACTATCAATTCTAATTTACATTTTCTTTCATAAAAGGGGTTTCAAATTTATTTCTCACATATTAGCCATTTCACACCCAACATGTACATTTAAATAAGAGTAGAGTTTAATCATAGCATCCTAGGTTGACAAGGTTGCATGATGATTCAATCTCAAAAGGGGGTTTCCACATGAGACTTGGGTCATATCTATTCACATGTTTCTAAACATAGTTCTTATCAAATACTCAGCATGCATATATCTTAAAAACAGTCAATCTACTTTATATCAAAATACTAGGTGAGACATGATCAAGGGGTTGAGACTTGCCTTGCAATGCTGGGTCTAGTTACTCGGACGAAACTTCGAAGACTTCTTCCGCTCCTTCAACTTCGGGCACTGCGGCGGACACAAGCAATACAACGCATACGCTACATAAGCATACAGAAAATAGTTGCAATAGAAAATAATAAGTAAATATATCATGCATGCAAGGGGAAAGATTTGGACAAAGTCACTTGAGTGCTGGTCGAAGAGATGGGCTCAAAAGGAGTTGAACGTCGAAAGGCCGACATTCAGTCCACGGCTAGAAATAGCCTTAAGTTGGTCTTAGGTAGGTTTTCTGGAGAAGTGGCAGAAGAGAAAGATGTAGAGGACAACTCCAGGAATCTAGGGGACAAAGTGGCATTTCAATTGCTCAACCAGAAGATGATAAACAAGGCTAATGTCAGTGGCTGACATGCACTGACATTGGACTGACAATGCCAAAAACTAGGGCAAAGCATTAGAGGCCAAGCTAAGGGACAAAGTGGAGTTCACAGAAAAGTCCAGGGATTACAGGGAATTGCAACAAAGTCCCTGGCACAGGGAAAATCGAATGCCACTGCACTGCAGCAACTAGGGTACGCTTGTCTGGACGAACCACGCTTGCGTTGCTTCGCCAAACATGTCAGGGAAGTAGGCGAGATCAAAACAAGGTTGCTGGTGAAAGAAATTTGGCTGGGGTGGCTCATCGGCGACGAACGGCGAAGTTGAAACCTTCGGCCGCCTGAGACATGGATGAGCCATAGTGACAGAGAACTGGGGTGGGTTGAACTTGAAATTGATTGAGGGGAAATACTCCTGGGGTGGTGCTGATTGCTCTGGAGAAAGGAATTGAACAGAGGTTAATTGTGTGAGCTCGACGGCGTTGTCGCAAGACTTGGAGAAGACGGTGAACGACGAACTGGCTCTACACAGCAATGCAAGTTAAAAGCTCTGGGCTACACCATCTAGGGGTTACAGGGAAGGTGTAGGTGGCTTCAATTTGGGGAGAGCTGCAGCGAGGCACACCGGCGACGTGCGACATCCACGGTGGCGCGCGAAAATTGGAAAATCACGCGGTGCTGCACCAATTTGAAAATTGGCTGAACAGGCTTGCTAAGAAGTGGCTAAGGATCATTTCATTCTATAGAAAGGGGTGGTGAAAAGGACTGGAGTGAGATTAATTTGGGAAACAGGGCAAAAGGGTTTTCACGGTGATCACCGGCGATGGGGTTCACCGGCGGCCAATTGGGAGCTATGACACAGACAGGGAGGTAAGGGAAGCTTACTGGAGAAGTTGAATTGGAGGGAGGAGCTACGGTTTGCTCTGGCGACGGTGGCCTCAAAAATAGCTCATCGGAGAAGAAGAAGAGAGTGGCTGTGCTTGGGACTTAACCGATTTTCTGGAGGTTTGGAGTTTTCATAGCATAAGGGGGGTTTAAATAGGCTATGAGGTGGAGCCAGCGAGGGGAAACGACGAGGGAAATCGAGCCGGGGACAAGGATGGCCGGGCGCAGGCGTGACAACGGCGAACGGTGACGTGATGTGCGCGGGCTGTGCAGTAGCTTTGCCAGCGCTGTCGGGGGCACGTTGGAACTGGATTTGGAACAGCACAGATGCGGAGGCAGCAACGCAGCTCCGGCGATGACACGTACACGCATGCAAGTGCCACGGCCACGGGCGTGCGCACGTGAAAACGGTGCTGGAGCGCGGGCATTTAACCGCTGGTCTCAACAGGGCTCTGGTTGCTGGCACGTGCACGCGGGGTGGCTCAACCGATCACAAGCACAGGCGACCGAAGAAGATGGCCAGCGGCGAGTTCTGCGGCGAGGCAAGGTGGCGGGGCGCGGATGAACGGGGCCTGGTCTTGGTCGAAAATGGCACAGGGTCCTGGTTGCAAGATTTGGACCGATTCGCGAAGGTTTTGGACTGACCTGCAAGGGCTTCTTTCGGGATCTTGGACCTATTTGCAAATCTGGAGATCTGGAGGGCTAATCTGAGATCTGATTTTGCAGATGAGTGTTACTAAATCACTTGGACTCATCTAACAAGAAAAAATGGTAAGATCCGATAAGATTTGGTGGTTTTGACAAAAATCGAAAATAGAGTAATTGGGGTAATTAGGGTTTTGGAAAGTGGCGAGGCTGAAAATTAGGGTTTAGGATAAGATTTGGAAATTCTTCCAAAAGGGAAAATTGTTCAGAATAGTGAATGGGAGATGTTCACTGAATCAGATCAAAGTTTGGAGATGGTCTGAGACTTTTACTCTTTTTGGGCTTCTGACAAATATGAAAAAGACTGATTTCTGATATTTTTGGGCTGATTTGCGAAAAGATCTGAACGAAAGAATTTGACTGCCAACTTTTTGGGGTAAGATATTGGCACAATTGGGATCTCATTTTGAAATAGAGAGAGACGAGGCAAGCCAGGATTTGGGAAAAATAGGGGTGTTACACCCTGTGCATGAGTCGCGGGGGTGATGTGGATCGGGGTGGCGGTGGCTGGCGTCTTCGTCGCCGAAGAGGTTGCCGCCGAAGAGGAGGAGGGCGAGGAGCTTCCAGAGGGAGTCCCCCCTGGGGAGGGATCAGGAGTCCCTTCCCCTTTCTGGGCCGTGGGGCCCCCGGGACCTCCATCACCGGGGGAGCCTCCTAGACCGAGGGGCTCCCTCCCTCGTCTACCGGCCATTCGACGCGCGGAGGAGAAGCCTCCGCGAATCGAACCTCTGGCCTCTCCGGCTCCGGTAGCGCTAGAGTCGCCGGGAGAGCTATCGTCGAAGGTGGCGAGGGGGCGTAGTCCGCAGAATCGGACACCCCCCCGTCGTTAGCTGGTCCCTTCCCCCGAGCTTCTCAGGGGCTCTCCGGGGGCGGGGGCGTCGCTTCCTTCCAGGCCGGTGCCCGCGCGCGCCCTGACCCGGGGGCTGTGTCCCGGGCCTTCACGGGCATGGAGCCCGGTGTCGTCGATGGACCGGGGGCTTTCTGAGCCTTGGCCCACTTTGGCTCAAAGCCCCCGGCGGCCTCCCTCCCCCTCTTGTGGGAACCGGGGTTGGGGAGGGGCGTTCTCACCGATAGCCTCAGCCCGAAGGCCTCGGCCACCAAGATTCGGGGAGAGCCCTCCCCAATGACGCGCACGACGCGCTCGTGCTCGTCGGCGTAGTACCTCCTGAGGAGGTTCTCCGCCTTCTCCCTGGCGGCCGGGTACGGCCGAACTGCAAAAGGTAAGAGTTAGAAAAATTCACAAAAAATATGAGCAAAGCGACCCGGGAGCTTACGTCGGGTCACCGACTTCTGCGGGGCCCACTGGGCCGGGCACATCCCAATCCCCCTCCTCCCGTTCAAGAAGGGGGAGATCTTCAGCAGCGTCAGCTCCTCGGCGGCGTCCCTCATGCAGCGGACGCCCCGGGAGCCCACGACCTTGCTGAGGAGCTTCAGCTCCTCCTCGGTCCACACCGAGGGCTTGGGGGCGGATGACTGGCTATAGGAGGGGGTGTCCGGAGAGTACACCACCTCGTCATCCCGGACCCGAAGGTAGAACCACCTCCGGATCCACTCCCCCCAGTGGTCCCAGGAGGCTGCCACCGGGTACTCCGCCGCCCGAGACGGTAGCAGCTGGACCATCACCGAACCAAAGGGGACTTCGGTCCTCCCTTCACCAGGTGGGAGCTCCTCGCCGCCGGTTCGTAGAAGTACCGGAACAGCCGGAGCGTGGGCTCCCATCCGGTGGCCGTCTCGAAGAGCCAAATGAATAGGCCCATCCGGACGAACGCGTTCGGTGTGAGGTGGTTCAGCGCCACCCCATACTCCTTCAGAAACTCCCAGAGCAATGGATGCACCGGGAGCCGGAGCCCGGCCTTGAGGAAGGCCTCGAAGGCCACTACTTCCCCGGGCCAGGGGCGGGGGGCTCCGTCCTTCTTCGCGGGGATCCGGACGTCCCCGTCCGCAACAACCCCCTGGTCCACCAGGGACTCCAGGTCCCCAGTTGTGAACTCGTAGGCCCAGAGGAAGTATGCGGTGACTCCCTCCGGGGGCACCTGCGTGGCCTTGGCACGGCCCTTGGGTCCCATCTGGTTTTTCCGGCGGCTTAGGCTTTGGAAAAGGGGGGGGATTTGAAGTTTACGGTGGCTGAGCTTCCGGGGCTAGGCTTCCGGGAGAGAGCTACCAGGAGAGCTAAGGGCGCTAAGAGAGTTTGAAGGTTTCAGGGATAGGAATGAGCTCTCTGGGCCCCCCGAGGCCCTATTTATAGGGGCCAAACGCGGCCCCGATGGGTGCCACGTGGCCCATCGCGGTACATCTGCGCCGCTCAATTCAAACAGCGCGCGGGAAATGAAGGGACGGGCACGCAAAACGAGGCATCGCCGGTTTGAACCACGGGAGGCCATTATGGCCGAACGGCGCGCTCACAACGAGACAAGGCATTAATGAACAATGGCGCGGTAATGAACGTGCGGCGCGGGAGTCGAAGCGTCACGGCTCCGGTGGCTTGTCCCGGAGATTTTTCCGGTAACATGAACCATCCCCTCCGAGGACTCGAGCATCGTCCCAGGAGGGCATGTGTCGCACCCCGAGACTGGGACTACGACTACTCCTGTAGAGACCTAGCTCACTGCAGCTAGTCCCATTCTCACAAACCTTTGACTTCCCAGGATGAGTCAAACACAGGAGTATATTACATTGCAACAGAGTACTAACAAAATAATAAGCAGTGTGGCCTGCTGGCCTTAATATTACATAAAGAGAATTACAATGCCTACAAGGCATTCAGGGTTTAGCAAAATATTTAACTACACAGCAGAAGATAGGTGACCCTCCCACAAAAGAAGTTGACGGCAGAACAACACACTTCAGGGTTCTGGCGGAACTGATTCTCCTCCTTCTAGATCCACGAAGTACTCCATGCCATCATCTTGATCAAGGTAGGCTCCATCTATTGAGTTGAATGTTGCAAGGGTGAGCACTTACGTACTCAGCAAGTCATAGGTAAGAATAGATACATATAGTAATGATGATATGAACCTAGACTAGTCAAGAATTATGGACATTTGTAAAATAATCTTTTTCTTTCTTATCTCATGGCAGTACTTTTTCATAAAGTAACATCATCATTCACGTTCACTAGATTATAGCACTACCGCGACACGTCGACACATGACAGCCCACGGCAGCACTCCTTATCATGACAACACATGTCATTTGGGTAATCTTGATAATCATATTTTATTTAGAAAATAGTACTTGTGTCACACCCCGTGGATTTAATCCACCGCAGTAGACTCCTATAAACCCGGGAGCTCGGAGTATTCGAATACATTTTTAACTCTGCAGAGAGGTACCAATTTACCCGCAGGATATTCCACTTTCAAACCCATCCTATCAAAATGATTAGACCCCTCCTCACAACCATGTGTGAGTGGCAAGGTGGAGATAACAAGAACTTTTGTTATGCATCACTTACAATTCACCCCCGACCCTGTGGCTCTCAGCGAGACACAGTTGTGGCAGGTTGTATCCAAACCTCCACCCCTTTGCTTATTCCCATTACTGGGTCAGCGTGCTTGATCACCTTCAGTGATATGTGTGGGAGCCGCGCTCCGTGTTTATCGTGCATCACTACACATCTCATGCAGGGGTTTCATGTGCGATCCACATAATTACTTGTTCAGGCCTGTCCCATACCAGGCTTGCGGTTAGCACGTTGTTCATGCCACTAGACGCACAACACAAGGTTCTAGTCCTTATATGCCAGTGACCAGACCATCCACAACCCTGCACCTTCAGTGCCTGCATATCCTTTGCAGTCTAGCACCTCCAGTGCTACAGCCATTCCACACCATTTTTCTGGTCACGGCTAGGGGTTTTATTTCATGAATATAAGTATATAGATACATATAATAGTTCATGGCTCAAAACTTGCTTATTTCACATTTCACAGATAACCAGTCTAGTACTGCCAATTCATAAATCAACCATTCTCAATCTTTCACATGCAATATTGCCTATATTCAAGGTTATATTATAGCAACATTTAAAATATAGGTTCAAGATGACCAAGGATATGACTTGCCTTCCGCGTCGTAAGATACAGCAGTTGATGACGGGTCAACAGCAAAATCTTCAAAGTCAGCTTCTGAATCTGCTCGACGACAAACAAACACACAATGATTACTTATAATATTAAAATGTTTTATGACTTATATGCAGAAATGCTCAACAAGAATGATTGAACTATACTGTAGATAATTTGAACTGCAAACTGAACTGAGTCGAGATTCTAGGGTTTCAAGGAATTTGGGCTAATGATGGTAATCAGATAATCTTAGGGTTTCAGGGTTACAATAGGGATAACAATTTTGTGGCTGGTTTAATCAAAACAGCGAATGTCAACAGATCGACATTCAGATCAAAGCTTGGACATAGCTTTAAGAAAAGCTAGAGTACTTATCTCAAGTTGTGGTAGTAGAAGAAAATGTAGATCACAACTCTACAAATTCAGTGGACAAAGTGGTTTTCAAATTACACAACCAGAAGTGGGTAAACAAGGTCAATGCCACTGGCTGACAAGCTCTGGCATAGAGCTAGCAATGCCAAAAACTAGGGCTTGGCATAACTTTTGATCTAGAGCTCCAAATAATGCACCACTTTGTCTGGGAGGTAGGCATTGATAACAGGAACAAAAGTTACAATAGGATCTATGGCTGAAAATGGCTGGACAGCAAGGAATTTGATGATGAACTGAGATGAACTGGTTGCACTGGAGCAGTTCTGGACAAAATCTTGGCAAAGCTATAACTTCCAATCTAGGCCGATCTAGGTGTCGGGCTAGAAGACAAAAATGCTCAGGAGGCTAAGGCGCATCTAAAATACAAGGTGATTTGGGCTGAAACGGCTGGGAACACTTTTCCGGTGATCGGCGCCGGAGAAGAACACTGCCATTTGGGGGTTTCTACTACAGGCCAAAAGAACTTAATTCCTAGCTTGGAGAGTATCTAGGAGGTATAAGGAAGCTTCTGGTAACATCAAATTGACCGGAGGATCACCGGAGAAGCCTGGCGACGTGAGCCAGTGACTGTCAAATTGCGAAATCGGGAATAGCTTCAAATTGGGATCAATTGATTGTTCTAAGTTCACAGGCATGCTTAAAAAGGTTCACTGATCCATTTTGATTAAAGAAACGAGAGCTAATTTGTACTGGATTGAGCCACATTACAGAAACAGGGCAATCGACAATTCCGGTGATCGCCGGCGTTAGGGGTCACCGGTGAGCAATTAAATAGTACTACACAGAGAGAATGAGTAGGGGAACTCACTGATGGCTTTGATTTGGCAGGAGATTAAGTGTAGAGCGCTGGCACCATGAGCCTCCTCGACGGCTCGCCAGAGAAGATGACTGAAACAGCGAGATTTGGAATTTGGCTGGTTTCTGGTGAAGAGTGGAGAAGCTGCTGCACACAGGAGCGCTTAAATAGACCAGGCGAAGCTTGCAAGAAGGAGACAATGAAGTGATTGGCTGCTGTGATGAGATTGCTTGCGTGCTGGACATCAGCGGTGATGCGACGGCGACAAGCTTGCAGCTGATCACAGTGTCGCCTCATCGGGACCTAGCAAAGCTGTAGCAAGCGGTGGCGACAACTACTGGCGCGGCAAAGCGACGTGGCGAGGAGTTGCTGACAACAGCCGTTGATCGCGCGCGGGAGCAGGCGCTGGTCGTCGACGTAGCAGCGACCTTGCCACGACACTAGCTGGAGCGAGGACACGTGCGCACCGGCATGCACGGTCACAAGCGCGGCGAAGCCTCACCGGCGGCGAGCAACCACGGCGCACAGGCACGGCGGTTTCTGGTCGTATGCTTGCTGCTGTCCTGGTCGAAATGGGCTGAGTTGCAATTTCAAATCTTTGAGTTTTGGACTGAATTGTAAATCTGGAATCCTGGAAGGTTTAGACTGAAATTGATTTCACTAATCTGGTAGATTATATTCAACAGGATATTTGGCAAAGGTAATTGATAAGGTTTGGCACATCTGAATAGTTTTTGATATGAACTGAAAATAGGGTAATTTAGGGTAAAGTAAGATTTAAGTTTGTCGATTTCGAATTCTGGCATTTAGGGTTCGATTTTGATATCTGCACAGAAGAGAGACTTGTGGCAAATAGCATTTTGAGAAGATTTGCTGAAGAAATTCTTAATTTGGAGTTAATCTGGAGATTTTAGCCTTTTTGGGTTTTCAGATATCAGATAAGGACTAATTTGCAATAACTCTTGGACTGATTTGTGAAAAGAGTCTAGATGATGAAATCTGGCTGTCAACTTTCTGGTTTAAGGTATTGGCATACCCATGATCATGTTCCAGGAATAATCTGGTCTGAACTTGGTCAAGATTTGGATTAAATCTGGATTTCTGAAACTTAGGGTATTTAGGTAATATAGGATATTCTGTTTTTGAAAATAGAAGGAGTTGATAATTCTGGAAGTTAGAGATAGAATTGGATCTGGGTTCTGAAGGCTTTTAGATTCAGGATAACTAATAGATCACATCTGAACAATCTGATCTTGATTTGAGGTCACAGGATAGATTTTGGAGATTTTAGGGCTTAGGATAGATACTGATCTGGCTATTACTACAGATACATGCATGCATGCTATTGATAAAAAGGAAATTTTCACCCCTGACTCAGGGTGTTACAGCATGGTGGGCTGCTGTTGGGGGGAAATCTCTGCGAAACTAAGTCCAGGTAAGAAGCTGCGCCTTTTGCCCGGTGGCTATCTCGGGCGCCGACATTTGCCCGGGGACAAAGCCCCCGGTGGCCGTCCCGGACGCCGCCATTTACCCGGGGACAAAGCCCCCGAAGGCTGTCCCGGGCGCCGCCATTTTCTTGGGGACAAAGCCCCCGGTGGCTGTCCCCGGCGTCGCCATTTGCCCGGGGACAAAGCCCCCCGGTGGCTCGTCCCGGGCGCCGCCATCTGCCCGGGGACAAAGCCCCCGGCGGCTTGTCCCGGGCGTCGCCGTCCTTCCGGAAACAGAGGTCTCCGGTCCCGGGTCACGTGAAGGTCACGCGAGAAGAACCTTGGGAATTAGCGGACACCTGTAAAGCATCCGAGGGTCCTGCTCAGAAGAAGGACATTGCTACCCCTTGATCCAACGGTGGTAGGCGGGGTAGTTTAGTCTTTTTGCGTCTTTTGGGGCTATATAAGCTCTTGTACACCTCCTGTAAAGGACAAGTTCTCATTATTGCTTGGAATAGACAATCTCACAGGTGTGCTCCGAAGCCGTCTCTCCCCAGAGAGAGCACCCCTAGCCAACTCCAGTTGGGAGCACGCCGACAGGACTAGGGCCTCCACTGAGGCCCGAACCTATATAAACCCTCGTGTCACTTGTCGTGTTTGCCCGACGGGGGAGGACCGATCACCCGGTCAGCCCGCGTCGTATTTTCTTCGCTAGGATCGTCCACAAAACCTGTCGGGGTATTCGTAATACCACGACAATGAAGTTATTATGCCTATATGTGGCTTTCTTTCTGTTATGCTCTCCCTCTCTATTCCTGATCAATGTTAAACAAGAGCTATTAGGTAGCAGCATATTCTCATCATATTTTAATTCTTTAAGGAACAAAGTCACCTGTTGATGTAGTTGTCTGGCCTTCACTTGAGTGATTAGTCCTTTATATTCCTCGGGTCGAGCTCTAATGCTACTTGTGTTAGTGATGTCCTCATCAACTTAGTTTTCTGACTCAATGCTATAATTATATTCCCCTAGCCCCCTCTTGTGACCAGTTATACTAGAAACCTCGAATAGTGGTCGCAGGATAAGTCACTTGGACTAAGGAGATGATTATGGTCGCAGAGACAACTGGCCTAGTTCAAACGCATAAGTGTTTTGCTAGTTGACAGCAACTTGAATTATCAGAATATACTAGTAAGTCCCTTATGCGGTAAGAACCGGCTTAGAAAAAGATGTCTTAGCTAGATGCGATCATGAGTTTCACCAGCGAATCCATTTACACATCAAACCAAAGTGCTTAGCGTTTGTCGCAACCAGCCCCCGGGTATGACCCAGTACAAAGTCAGGCTAATAATGGGAATGCAACCAAAACATAGAGTAATAAATATACTACTTTAGTGATAAGGAATTTAAAATGGGAATAAAAAAGAACTTAGACATAAAACTTACAGAACTGGTCTATGTTCCAGGAATTTGATAATATCCTTTCGTCTTCCATAGCCAATTGAATCGATCCTGGTCACAAGATGGAGACCGCAGTGAAGGGACCTTTTGTAATGCCCCAGATTTTTGCTACTCTTTAGTATGCTAGTCAGTGCATCCCTATTGAATTCCTCGGATGTCTTGACCACGTCTCAGGTGAAATCCTAGAATCCCCAAATCTTGACCTATTCTAGACCAATCATCTCAGGAATATGATCCAGGGTATGCCACTACCTTAATTCAAAAAGTTGGCAACAGAACTCCATCATTCAGACCATTTTCGCATTTCAGTCCAAAAGTATTACAGATTGATCCTTTTCTGATTTTCCAAAAGCCTGAAAAGGCTAAAAGACACAAATTAGCTTCGAATCTTGATCTGATTTAGGGAATATCTTCCATTTGCTATTCTGCACAAAATCTTCTTCTACGAGAATCTCAAAATCTCATCCTAGATCCCAGATTCTTGATTTCGACAAAATCCCAATTCTAATTACCCTGTTTTCATTTTCGCTCAAAACCCGATCAGAAACCCCAGATTATGTCATCTGTCTTTGCTAAACTATTCGTTGAGTTATTTGAGCCACATTAGTGAAATCAGATTCTATCCTAACCAATTATTTCACTGAATTTACAAATCAGTCCAAATGAAGTTTCAGAATATGCGTTTCAGTCCAAAACCTGTTTTGCCCAGCCGGCACGCCTTCGACCAGTGGGCCACTACGATTCGTTGCTGCCGGCCAGCGTCCGCCTTCGCCAGCGCGTGTGACTGCTGAGGCCGTGTGTAGTGCATGTGTCACACCGGAGCCAGCCACCGTGGCAGCACCCACGACCAGCAGCTCCAACCAGCGCCGTCTCGTCTCGCACGCGCACGTGCCTGCAGCCGTGTCAGAGCTTTTGCGCCGTGCCTTCAACATGCCGAGGTCAGCCTGTCATTCGCATCTGCATCAGCCAAGAGCTGTGGACGCCACCTCGCAGCTGACAAATCCGTGGCAGCCACTGCATGCCGTACAGTCGCTGCTGCACGCCATCTCAATCTTCACCACTATCCGCCGACCCGTCAATTTGACGTCAATCCTTTGCTTCAAGTTTCGAGAGCTCCAGCCACGCCTATATAACGCACTACAACCAGAGCCATCTCCACACCTCCAGAAACCAGCTAAGTCTCAGTTCTTCTTCACTTTCTTCTTCTTCTCCGATGAGCCGTCGAGGAAGGAAAAGACGCCAGAGTTCACCTTATCTCCATTTCTCCATCCAGCTTCACTGGTATGCTCCTAACACCCATCTCCTTGTGTCATTTCAACTAATCGACCTCCAGTGAACTATATCACCGGTGTTCATCAGGATTTCAATTTCCCCTGTTCCCGCCACCCGCTAGTTCACGCCAAATTAGCCTCCCCTCCTATAGAAGAAATCGATCACCAGAGCCCATTGAACAAGCCTGTTCAACCACATTTTGAATTTAGCCCATAACCAAAGTTTTTCTGTTTCTTCACACGCTGCCATGGATGTCTCTCGTTGTCGGCATGCCTCGCTGTGTTCCCGATCAAAGTAACCTCACCTACACTGATCCGTTTGAGACTTAGCCTTGGTTTTCGCACTAGGCTCACCTAGATACTAATATGCAGAATAACGGGATCTTACTCGGAAGTACCGAAATCCTAAGGATGATCGAAAATACAGCTCAAAGTAATTGCACAACTCTTTATTTCAAAGAGAGCTTTACACGTCGAACGTTAGATCGCACTCGCCTACGTCGAGGGAACTGTGTCTAAGACTTCAATCTAGATTCGATGATTTAAACTAGACCTATTACAAGGTATTTATAGTCTAATCGTATGAATACGTATCAGACTCAAGAACCTAAAACGTATTAGACTCATATAACTAACTAACCCTAAACAGATCAGATTAGTTATATATATTTAGATCGGATTACAATTCCGAACAGAGAACGAATTCCTTTTAAAAGTCGCGAACCAAACCATGGTCACGAAACCTTTCTGAACACGGTTATGATCGCGGAGCCTTATGTGATCAAGACCTGAAGATCCTCCCGAATCATGACTCCCTTGTTGACAAGGAGCCAACCCCTGTTGCGACCTCTCGATCAAACTGGAGATGTGGAAATTGGGCTTGTCCATGTTCTCTGGTGCACCACTTTGCCGCACGTGCTCGTTGGCCTTTCCGACCGATTCAAAAAAGTCTCTTTTGTGCCACTGCGGGTGGTAGTCACCTTCTTGTCCTGAATCACATCTTCGCATAGAGGTTCGTCTTGTTGATAGACCAAGTCTTCAACAGATGGTACTATGGTATCTGGTTCATCATCCAGCATTGAAGGCTCATAGAGTTTGAGGTGCTCGACATTGACAACCAAGTAAATATCCATGTATGGAGGTAACTCGAGCTGACAAGCATTATTACCCACTTTCCTCAAAATCCGAAAAGGACCATAACGAATGGGTTTGAGTTTCTTACCTTCACCTTCAAGTCTCCTTACTCAGATGTAACCATACCATATCACCTTCTTCGAATTGAGCATCAACTCGGTGCCAATCATGTCGTGCCTTGTACTTGAGTTGAGCTCGCAGCAAGTTCTGTTCAACTTCATGGTGGAGTCGTTGAATACCTTCCAGGAACTTTTGTGCTCGATCCTGATCAGAGGCTTCCTGCTGTTCTGCACTGAGTTAGGGATCACAAACTCCATGTCGAATGGACTCTGTGGTAGAAATCCTAAACAGACCTCAAACGGTGACTTTTCAGTCGAACCGTGCACTGCTCGATTAAAAGCAAACTACAAGTACAGTATGCTTTCATCCCAGGTCTTTGGGTGCTTCGAGTTATATCCTCTAAATAGATGAACGACTGTGCGATTTACCACCTCAGTTTGACCATCAGTTTGCGGATGAAAGTCAGTACTCCTCTTTAGCTTGGTGTCCATCATCGTCCAGAGCAATTGGCAAAAGTGACTAAGGAACTGAGTATCGCGATCAGACACAATAGAAGTCGGCAGTCCGAAGTGTGTCCAAATGTGTTGAAAGAATACCCGAGCTGCTTCTTCTCCGGTGATAGTCTTTCGACAAGGTATAACAATAATTATTTTGGAGAACCGATCAACAACCACGAATAGATAGTCATTTCCACGTCGGGTCTTAGGAAATCCTCCCAAGAAATCAATAGATATGCTCTCCCATGGTCGCGATGGAACTGGTAAAGGAGTGTACAAAACTATTTTTTGGTTTGCCAGTTTCGAGATGCTGCAAAGACCACAGCCTTGAACAAAACTAGCCACATCCTGCTGCATACGCGGCTAGAACACATGTCGGTGAAGATTTTGCAACGTCTTTGTAACCCCAAAGTGACCAGCTACCTTCGATGTGTGCGCTTCTCGCAACCATTGAATTCGAGGTGCTCCACGAGGTATGTAAAGTAAATTGCTCTCGTACAAGAGTCCTTCTCGGTGAAAAAACTCTGTACATTTCCCTGTTTCGAGCTCAGTCAGTGTTGTTTCAAAATCAGGGTCTTCACTGTACATAGTGGCATAGTCATCATGACATGAGGGCTTGATCTACATGAACGCTGATAAGCAGAGGGTCGTAACTGGTGGTCGTGACATGTCCGCCAATTTGTTGTGTACGCCCTTCTTGTACTTAATTACCAGATTAAACTGTTGCAGATACAACATCCACTTCATTTGCCGAGCTTGCTGTAGCTTGGACTGAGTTTGCAAATATCGCAACGGTTGGTGATCGATGTGGACAACAGTCTCTTTACCCAAGAGGCAACACCGCCATTGTTTCACGGCCTGATATAGTGCTCACAACTCCTTATCGTACGTCGGGTAGTTCTTCTGAGCTCCTTGGAAGAATTCGGAGTGATATGCCACTGGTCTACCTTTTTGCATGAGTACTACGCCCATCGCATAACCTGAGGCATCGGTTTCTAGCTCGAATGATTTCTATAGATTCGACAAAGCTAACATAGGCGCCTCGCTGATCTTCCTCTTCAGCAAGAGAAACGTGTCCTCATGTTTTCCTGTCCACTCAAACTTCTAATCGATCCTGATTAATGCATGCAATGGAGAAGCCACAATCGAGAAGTGTCGTATGAACTTCTGAAGGTATTGGCATGCTCCCATAAAACTACGCATGTCCATAACTGTTCGCGGTCGCGGCCACTCGCCAATCATTTTTACCTTATCCGGGTCGATTTGCAATGTACCTTTGACGACCATGAATCCCAGGTAAAGTAGAGTTTGCTAGCCGAATTCGCACTTCTTACGGTTGAGGCGAAGTTGATGTCGCCGAAGCTGTTCGAACACTTTTGACATGAATGAGGTGCTCATCCCATGAACGACTATGAACCAGTATGTCGTTGAGGTAAACGATCACAAAGTCATCAATGAACTGTCTCAATACATCATTCATAAAACGCATAAAAGTTGTCGGAGCATTGTAGAGAGCAAACGGCATGACCAGCCATTCGAACAGACCTTGTCTCATCTTGAACGTGGTCTTCCACGTATCCTCCTCTCGGATGCTGACTTGATGATACCTTGACTTTAGATCCAATTTCGAGAAGACAGCCGCATGCTTCAATTGGTCTAGCAGGTCGTCAATACGAGGAAGGGGGTACCCGGTTCTTGATGGTGATCTTGTTGAGTGCTCGGTAGTCGATGCACCTATGCCAAGTCCCATCCTTTTTTGGCACTAACACCACAGGAGATCCACAAGGTGAAGTACTCGGTTGAATGACACCATCGTTCAGCAACTCACCAAGTTGTCTCTTGATCTCTTTGACGAGGATTATCACCCAAACTAGTTCAAAATAATACATGTCCGATTTAAGACAAAATCAGATTAGATGTGTGCCTATAAGTCCGTCGTTTTGGTCTCAGACGACCTGAAGGGCGCGGACACAATGATGATTTATGATCGTGAGTACTTTCAGTTGGCTCATGTTACGTTCGTTTCTTTGCCATACCTATAATGAGCCTTGCTCGGGGGCTGCTCCCTGATGATCATCTTGCTACAATATCCTGACTGCATTCGCTGGCCGATCTCATGGTCGCATCCAAATAAGACATCCCTCAATAAGCCATTTCTCAACACACACGGGACTTACTGGCATGTTCCTGATCATTCGAGTGGCTGCCAGTTCGTAATAAGGCCGGGTGTTGTATTAAGGTTAGTATCAGTATGATCGGATGATCATATCTAAGTTAAAGCATTTCTTAGATATTCATAACGCCCATATTTTTCCAGAGATTATAATACTAGGTCTTCAGTACTTATGATCTTAGGAGGGGGCTAAGAGAATATGGTCATAATGTGAAACGAAGAAAGTATCACTCTTTTCCAAAATTTAAGGCACGCATTTGCATGTTATAATTGTAATTTCTCAGGTACAATTACTAAAAGAGATCATTACAAGGAATCAAATAAGACCTAGTTCTTTCAATAGATCTTCGAATAGAGGCTTGACTTCTTCAGAGATGGCCTCAAGTTGATCACTCTCGATTTCTGCGTCTTCTACCATCGGCTTCAGATTCAGATCTGGGCCATGGTGAAATCGTAATCTGCAGAGGATGGCAGAGGTTATAGATCGTACATTCGACTTCATTGCCCCTTCCTGCCGTTTTGTATCTCCAGGAAGATACTCGAGGAGTGATTCGGCTTGGGCCGCGACCAACGTGGCTAACTTGCTAAGGCTTGGATTGTCCTTTTGTGAGTCGATCACATCTGCTTTTAGCAGAGTAGCCACCATCTTCAGCTTTTCGAAGATGTTCAGTTGAGTACTACTGCAGCAGGAAATTGTTTTGTTTAAACCTTCATTCTCCATGCTGACAGTATCAATCTTCGAGCTTTGTAACTCGATGGTCGCCTGAAGGTTTTTCTTCTCTTCTGAAAGATGGCTTATTACCAAGAGTCCAATTAACCTGAAGATTTAGACATAGTTAGTTAGATATTAATATAGAAGAGATCTTCGCCTGTGATCATCTCTTCCTTCCCCTTGTAAACACTTTTCTCATATAGTGAAATCATAACAGGACGTAGGGCTATTACTCCCACCATCGAGGGTCCGAACCTGTATAAATTCTCTTGTTCCCATACAGATATTATTCATCCTACCTTCCGGGAGGAGCGCCCTGAAAGGTCTCGCAATTGACAAATTTGCATAAGATCGACCAAGGACCCCGAGTCCAAATCGTTGACACTCTTCATTCTCCAATACTGAGTTGCGATACATACTCAGATTGGGTAGTGTCGCATCGGACATAAGCTGAATTTCATGCTCGACTGGACATTTCGGCGAACGACCCTGGGTACTCTTGAACATATCACTATATTTCTCCAGCAGTCCGGACAAACGACAAGAATCCTCTTGGCACGCCAACGACAACGCTGATCCAGTACCCTCACCTTGACCAATGGGTCGAATCATGACAAGCACGTACTTGTGACATGCATTGACAATTCGTTTGGCTTGATTTGAGGTAATCAAGCTCGAAGTGTTGACGTGGATGTCTCTACTGATCACGAACTTAACTCCATTTTTGGTGAGGTCATACTCTTGCGCACGCCGATGGAAGTGAGCATCTCGATCATACAGATATGGACTCCCAAACATCACCTGACAGATATCGATAGGGACAACATCACATTGCACCTCATCGATATACCGTGCAGAGATTGCAAACTTCAGCACACACTGACTTGTAATCTGTTGGTTCACGTCGGATGTAAACCAACCCAGCGGATATGGTCGCGGGTGTGTGCTTGTCTTCAAACCAAGTCGCTGAACCAATCCAGCGGAGACCAAATTCTTCTGACTTCTGGGATTGAATATCGCTGCGACCACTTCGTGCTTCACCAGGATGTTGATGGTGAACAAGTCCTCTATTGGGTGATAGTCGTTCGGTGGATTCGAACCCTTCTCCTTCGGCATTGCCATCAGAGACAAGGTCGTATCTACCTCATCAATCGAATTCACTCGGATAACCTCTTCGTCCGGTGAAGTCACAGTAGCCGTGGCTGTTCTTTCCCTGGTCCGTTTTTCTTTGGTCGAAGTTCAGGATGAAGCTTGTAGCATTTGTCCTTGGTATGTCCCGCGACTTGACAATGGTCGCGAAAAGTACCTATGCCCAGCTTCGAAGCGTTCTTCTTTGGACTCGGTTTTCTTTTTGTCGAGGTTGCACTGTCCTTCGTGCCTATGTCGCTGCGGGATTTGTTCTTCTTGATCGCCATAGCAGTTGTGCTCGCGGTCGCGATGTCTTGGATGCCGAACAGACTTAGCTTAGTACTGATTGATTTCTGAAGTCTAGTTGTGTATTTCCGAAATACCTAAGGATCGGACAGTGAGATGCCGATGACCATTGCTTGTCACCGAAACTCCGTCGTATAGTCCTGAACATATTGGTCGTGTCGTTGGTACAATCTGTGCCAATGTTCCCATCTCTCCTCGAGGTAACCCATTGGATAGAATTCTTGTCATAGGAGTCGTTTGAATTGACCCCACGCAAGATCGTCAGCTTCACCACTGGCGACAAGGGCCTTCGCCAAGTCTTGGTGTGGTCCTTCATCTTCAAAGGGCAAACTTCACCTTTTGAGCGCTACTGAACCCTTTCAGGTCAAAGTAGGTCTCAAGCTGGTCGATCCAAGAATCCAGTTTCTCAGCATCTATCACCCCATCATATATGGGTATATCAATCTTAGCATCGACCTTAAAAGATCTGAAAGCTAAGGAGGTCTTAGCGAGGTCGTCGGTCTTGTGGTCGCCTTTGTCTTCATCTTCGTCTGCCCTGCGCAAGTCTTCACCAGTCTTCACACCCATAATCTTCCCTACTTCAGGAGATACAATCATGGCCTACTGTTTAATCCAAGCAAGCACGGTTTCCATGTCGGTGGAGAGCATAGCCACTTGTTCGGCTAGGTTAACTTGAACGGAGGTATCGTCAGACATTGTGAGAGACACGGCTGTAGGAACCGTCAATTGATCGCCTGAAGTTTCGCCGGAGGTTTTGTAACCCTGGCGAGTCTTCACCATCCACAGGATAGGAAAATTACTCTGATACCAACTTGATCCATTTGAGACCTAGCCGTGGTTTTCGCAATAGGCTCACCCAGATACTAATATACGGAATAACGGGATCTTACTCGGAAGTACCGAAACCCAAAGGATGATCGAAAACACAGCTCAAAGTAATTGCACAACTCTTTATTTCAAAGAGGGCTTTACATGTCGAACGTTAGGTCGCACTCGCTCAAAGAGGGAACTATGTGTCTAAGACTTCAATCTAGACTCGATGATTTAAACTAGACCTATTACAGGGTATTTATAGTCCAATCGTATGAATGCGTATCAGACTCAAGAACCTAAAACGTATTAGACTCATATAACTAACTAACCCTAAACAGATAAACTTAGTTATATATATTCGGATCGGATTACAATTCCGAACAGAGAACGAATTCCTTTTCAAGGTCGCGAACCAAACCATGGTCGCGAAATTTTTCCAAACATGGTTATGATCGCAGAGCCTTATGCGATCAAGACCTGAAGATCCTCCCGGATCATACACGTGCCCTAGGCCCCATAGACCGTGTAGCCAAGACCAATTTATTCTGCATAGCTTTGAATCAACGGTGCCCATTTCAACCGTCGTTCCTGAGTCCGGCGTCAACGCCGGCAAGCCTCCAAACGCCGTTGCAGCCGAATTCCTTGCTCCAGTACCATCAGCATCACTCCAGTAGCGAAACCCCTCAATCAATTTCTAAGTTCCTTAACCCCGGCACTTTGTCACCATAGCCCGCTTTTGATTCTAGCGGCCGACGACTTCAACCTCGTTGTTCACCGCCATCCAGCCACCGCTGTTCCATTAACCTTGTCAGCAGCAACCTTTCACCTACGCCTGCATGTCTGACAAAGTTGGCGAAGCAACGCATGCGTGAATCGTTCAGATGCGCAACCCTAGTCTCGATAGTGCACTGGCATTCAGTTTCTCTGTGCCATGGTTCTTTTTACAAATTCTTTGATTTCCTAGACTTTTCTACAAAAACCAGTTTGTCAATTAACCACCTTACTTTATTTGGCACCTAATGCTCCGATTTGTGCTCATCTGACCTTTTGGGGGTTCCAAATCAACCCTATGCCATTCTCCGACATTGCCAGGCCGCGAACCAAGTGCCAAGCAGCGGACATTCGTTGCGTCTAAGCCAAACCCTAAGTATCTTCTCCCTCTCAAGATTATCTTCAACCAGATTACCTTGCTGGAATGTGCATTTATACCTTATATGGTAAGTAATTTCTGTATGCTTATATATTGTATTGTTAATTGCGTGCGAGATTAGAGATAGAAGTCGAAGGAGCAGAAGAAGTCTTTGAAGACCCCTTAGAGCAATCAGACCCCGTTTGCAAGGAAAGTCTCTTTCTCCTTGATCATGTTTCTCCCAGTATTTTAAGTAAATTAGGTTATTTGTTGTTTTAAGTATATGCATGCTTTATTTTCAAATGCTATGTTGGAAGAATATGAGTAGATATGACCTAACTTCTTGAAAGCCCTTCATGTTCGTATATCCTGTGCATTCAATTGTTATCCTAGGATGTTATGCTTAAGTTATGCTTATGCTTGAATATATGCACTAAATGCTAAATGGTCGTATATATGAAAAGTGTGTTTAAAACCTCTTTTGTGAAAGTATAAGTTAGAACCAATAGTGAGGATGGTTTGTGTGGTTGGTGCTGTGTGCACAATGGGAATGTGGTTTGTTCCTTACTAACGGTTCATAAGGACAAAAACCTTGTGTTGTATTTTTATGCGGCATGAAAAACGTACTAACTTCTTTCCCGGTATGGGACGGGCGCAACATAGTAGTTTTCTTGGTATTAGCCTTTCCCTGCAATGGTTGTCGGTCCTGTTTCTCACGTGAAACTGGTGGGCCACAGAGGGCCGTGAGTTGTGAGAGATAATGAGTGAATCCAGATGTTGGAAGGAAGGCACCCTACGCCTGGATTTCAAGTCGTGCGCGGCTGGATCCATAGGCTATGTGTCTCGCGGGACCATAGACCAAGGCTTGGTAGAATTGGCTATGGGGTGCGCTCCACAACGGTAATACGGACTGAATTGTCTATTTACCGGGCAGGGAATTGTTAATGCTATGATTGCAAACTGTTGTGTGATCTCGGCCTTGTCAGATGTGTAAAAGTCGCATGGAGAGGTACCGACTTGAAAGCTGAGTGATGAAGTGGATTAAAGTGGTACACCTTTGCAAAGTTATAAAAAGTATTGGATACTGTCAGCTTCCAGGTTCTGGAGTCTGCGCGCGGTGGATTCTATCCACGTCAATGCAGCACAAGTAGAATTTGAAAGATTTTTATAATATTGATTAAAAGTAGTGACTCATGAAAAACCGCCACGCATAACGTTTTCTAAAAACTAGTGTAGGATTTTTAAAGCCGCGCTTTTGAAATTAAAACCTTTCTTCAAAACTTTAGAGTGAAAATCTATTCTACTTTTATCTATAAACCAAAGAGCCTATTTCTTGAAAATCCCCCTCATCTATATACCTGCATTCTTTGATCCATTTGAGACCTAGCATTGGTTTTCGCACTAGGCTTGCCCAGATACTAATATGCGGAATAACGGGATCTTACTCGAAAATACCGAAACCCAAAGGTTGATCGAAAATACAGCTCAAAATAATTGCACAACTCTTTATTTCAAAGAGGGCTTTACACATCGAATGTTAGACACACTTGCCTACATCGAAGGAACTATAAGCTGGATATATATCCAAGACTATAATGATCTAAACTAGACCTATTACAAGGTATTTATAGTCCAATCGTAAGAGTACGTATCAGACTCAGTAACCTAAATGTATTAGACTCATATAACTAATTAGCTCTAAACAGATAAGCTTAGTTATATATATTCGGATCGGATTACAATTCCGACCAGAGATTGAATCCTTCCCAAGGTCATAAACCTTTCCAAAGTCGCAAACCTTTTTGTGGTCGCGAATCTGTTTCGAACTCGACCTGAGATCCTCCTGGATCATTCTTTAATTGAGACTTGTTGAGCACCGTGTGGACAACGTGCTCACCCTTGATTTTGCAAACAAATTTAGAGGAAAAACTTGCTGATCTCGACTCCTATGGCTTCGAACCCAACGAAGAAGAAGGAACCATCCCCGACGATTCTGTTTACTAGAGCTTCATCTACCTAGTGGAGTCCGATATGGAGGAAGCCCATGCTGTGCCGCTCCCAGTGATGATGAGGGCCATGATAGTTGTTTTGCTTGTTGTCCTGTGTGTTCTATTTTTGTGCTGACCTTTGTTTCAAAGAAACCTCTTAATTTTGTATCAACTTTAAATCACATCATCCTTGGCGCTATGGTATTGTAATATTAGTCCTTGTGACTTAGTACTCATTTTAATTAACTGCATTGAAGCTTAATGTATTTTGTTGTTGTGAGCTTGTGATGTATCATTCTGAGTGCAACCCACCTGGGTGGTTGCCATCGGATTCCTCAAATGTCCCCGCACTTCCCACTGAGGAGAGAACTTATTACGACCAGACTGATTTTGGATTTGTTGGGGGGAAATCTCCACGGGATCAAGTCCAGGTAAGAGGCGCAGCCATTTGCCCAGGGACAAGGCCCCCGGTGGCTTGTCCCAGGCCCGGGCGTCGCTTCCTCCGAAGGCAAAGGTCTCCGGTCCCGGGTCACGTGAGGATCACGCGAGAAGCACCTCGGGAACTGGCGAACACCTGTCAAGCATCCAAGGTTCCTGACCAGAAGAAGGACATCGCTGCCCCTTGATTCAACGGTGGCAGGCGGGGTAGTTTAGTCTTTTTGAATTTTTTGGGGTATATAAGCCCTTGTAACACCTCATGTGGGGAGGACAGTTCATTTTTACTCTAATAGACAATCAAATAGGTGTGCTCCGGAGCCATCTCTCCCCCGAGAGAGCTCCCCTAGCCAACCCTGGTTGGGAGCACGCCGACAGGACTAGGGCCTCCATCGAGACCCGAACCTGTATAAACCTTCGTGTCACTTGCTGAGTTTGCCCGACGGGACACGGTTAGCTCGCGTCGTCTGTTCTTCCCTAGGATCTTCCACAAAATCTGCTGGGGTATTCGTAATACCACGACAGTTGGCACCGACCGTGGGGACTCGTGAAGAATCGCCATGGCTCCCCCAAGAACGAGGGCTCGCACCCTTCCCAGTGACGCCGGTCCCAGTGACCCGGCGCCACCTGTTCGAAGCATGGCCGTCCCGGCACCGACGTCCAGACATGGCCAAACCCAGGGGTTTCCCCCTCACTGACCCCGGTAGCACCCGGCCCAGTAGCTGCAGCGGATGAGCTCCCTCCTCCCCCGGGGCCGCCCCCGAGGGCACCCCGAACGGACCAAGTCCGCTTCACCCAGGAGGAGGTTGAGCAAATGCGTACCACCAAGTCTGGGGAGGAGCTTCCCCAGGGTCACGGACGCGGAGAGCCTTGCTCCCGCTCTGGCTGGGGGAAGAGACCTGCCGAAGAACCAACCGCTCCTGGGGAGCTCCCGGATGTCCTGGAGCTCAGCTCCACCAACCCGGAAGAAAAGCGGCGCTACCGCCATGCCGGCGGACCGCTTGGGCCCCTCCCCGACTCCGACAACGAGCACGCGTCCCCCGTCAAAGGGGACAGTGACTGGGACCCCCCCCGAGAGGTGGAAGGGGCTAACTAGCCACTGTGCTGCAGACTCCAATGCATTCGATGGCCGCGGCCTTACCGCCCGCCGAACATCGAACACTACAATGGTGAGGTCGATCCATATGAATTTGTGCAGGTGTATTCCACAGCCATCTCGGCGGCTGGGGGGGACGAGACAGTATAGTGCAACATCTTCCCTCTCTACCTGACCAGGATCGCCTGCTCATGGTTCTACAACTTGAAGGCCGGCTCCATCAAGTCCTTCGCGCAGCTCAAACGCCAGTTCTGCGCAAACTTCCAGGGGAACTATGTTCGTCCCCTGGATTCCTCGCAGCTGTACACCATCCAACAGAGGACGGGGGAGACCATCCACAGCTTTTTCAAGCGCTTCGCTTAGGTCAAGAGCAAAGTGACTCACGTCACTGACTCCACAGTCATTGAGGCGTGTAAGAGCGGGATCCTCCCGGGAGAGCTCCACCGGAGACTCTCCCGAAGCTACCCCTCCTCCGCCGACGAGCTCTTCAACGTACTTGAAAAGTATGCTCGGGCGGAGGAGGATGACCTCTGGAAGAAGAACCAGGGGGCCCCCACCCCCGTCAACCAGGGGGCCCGGGATCCCCTCAAACGCCCCAAGGGGGGGAATCGTAGCGAGCCACGACCTCGGGACACCTTTGTCCTCGAGGGCGGAGGTGGCTCGCGCAACGTCTCCAAGGGCAACAGCCCCTTCCCCAAGCCGAAAGGCCGTGGGGGAGGACAGTCGTCCCACGGTCGAAAAAGCCCCGCGGCAGAAGGCAGGGAAGGTTTGTGGTGTACCTTCCACAAGTCTAATACCCATGCCACCGGGGAATGCCACCAACTGCTCCAACAATTCACCGCATTCCTCGACCAGCATGGGCGGGGGGGGGGGGGGGGGGGGGGGACTTCGGCCTCCTTGCCCCTCAGCCGGCCTTACCAGCCCTTCCTGCTCCCGCGGGGGAACAGCACGGACAAATGCAGGAGGGGGAGCCGTCAGAGACTCTCCCCTTCCAAACCTCCCAAAGTCATGTCAACGTCATCATGGGAGGGTCTGCCTCTGGGCAGGACTCTAAGCGTCAGCACAAGGAGTACGCGCGCGAAGTAAAGGTGGTGGGGGTGCTACATACGTCCCAGCCACCCAAGTGGTCGGACGTCCCCCTCACTTTTACGGCAGAAGACGCGTGTGGGGTTCGCTTCCCCCATGATGACGCACTCATCGTCTCCGCTACCATCTACAACTGCCATCTGGCCCGCATCCTCATGGATGGCGGGAGCTCTACCGACGTCCTCTACCTAAAGGCGTTTAGGGAGATGCGGTGGACGAGAAGCTCTTGCAGCCCGCAGCAGGGCCCTTGCAAGGATTCGTCCCAGGGAAGACGATCTACCCCGTGGGGAAGGTGGATCTCCCCATGACCTTCGGCACCCCGGACAACTACTGGACAGAGATGGTCTGGTTTGATATGGTAGACCTCCCCTTTTCTTACAACGCGATCATGGGGAGGACCACGATCAACCTCTTGGGGGCCGCAATCCACTAGAACTACCTCTGTGTGAAGATCCCCGGGCCTCACGGCGTGATTACAGCCCGGGGAGACCAAGACGTGGCCCGCGCTTTATACGAGCACGCCGCCGCAATGATCGGGAGCGTCAACATCATCAAAACCCCGGGGGGGAGGCCTCTCCCCCGGAGTCAAACGCCGCCATGATACCTTCCGGGAGGTCCCTCCCCAAGCCACGCCGGGAAGGGGACCTCCAAAAGATCCCCCTGTCCCCGGACGACGGGGACAAAACAGTTAGGATCGGGGCAGATCTCCATGAGGAGCACGCGGAGCAACTCGCCGCTTTCCTGTGCGAAAACTCTGACGTTTTTTCCTGGAAGCCCTCCTACATGCGAGGCGTCGCCCGAGGCGTCATCGAGCACAAGCTCGGGGTGACCTCCGGTCGCCCCCCGGTCAAGCAGAAGCTGAGGAAACTCTCCCTTGAACGCCAAGAGGCGATCAAGATCGAGATTACCAAGCTCCGAGAGGCGGGGTTCATTCGGGAGGTCCTGCCCCCGAGTGGCTTGCGAACCCCGTCCTCGTGAAGAAGTCGAACGGCAAGTGGCGAATGTGCTTGGACTTCACCAACCTTAACCGCGCTTGCCCCAAAGCAACTTCCCGCTCCCGCGAATTGACCAGTTGGTCGACTCCACCGCGGGGTGCGAGTTGATGAGCTTCCTAGACGCATATTCGGGCTATCACCAAGTCCGAATGGCAGAAGGGGACGAGGAAAAGACGAGTTTCATAACTCCCCTCGAAACTTTCTGCTACGTGCACATGCCCTTCGGGCTGAAGAATGCTGGAGTGACCTTCCAGCGACTCATGACGCTGGTCTTCAAGGACCAGATCGGTCGCAACGTCGAAGTCTACGTCGACGACACAGTCGTCAAAAGTCCCCACGTGACTGCTCACGTCGGTGATTTAGCGGAGACCTTCTGCAACTTCCGTGCATACGGGTTGAAGCTCAACCCGGAGAAATGCGCCTTCGGCGTGTGCGGGGGGAAGCTCCTGGGCTTCCTTGTGTCCCAATGGGGCATAGAGGCCAACCCCGAAAAGATCTGGGCATTCCTGGACATGCCCCCACCGCGCTCGGTCAAAGACGTCCAACGACTCACTGGTCACTTAGCTGCGCTGAGTCGTTTCATCTCGCGGTCGGGGGAATGCGGCCTCCAATTCTTCAAAATCCTCTGGGGGCTCGAAGGGTTCTGATGGACCCCCGAGGCCTAGGAGGCCTTCGACGATTTGAAGAAGTATCTCACAAGCCCCCCAATGCTCGTGAGCCCGTCTCCGGAAGAGCCTTTGCTCCTTTACCTCGCCGCGACCCCGGTCGCCGTAAGTGCGGTATTGGTAAAGGAGCAAGACGGGCAACAACATCCCGTGTACTACGTGAGTGAAGCCCTCCAAGGGGCCAAAACTTGGTACACATAGATGGAGAAGATTTTCTACGCCCTTCTGATGGCGTCCCGGAAGCTTCGTCATTACTTCCTGGGGCACCCCATCATTGTCCCGTCGTCCCTCCCCTTGGGGGAGGTGCTCCAAAACAAAGAAGCTACCGGCCAGATGGGGAAGTGGGGAGCCGAGCTAGCCCCCTTTTCCCTTTCCCTCACGGGGCGCTCCGCCATCAAGTCACAAGTCCTCACCGACTTCGTGGCGGAATGGACTCCTGCCTCAGGGCCCGGGGACGAAGACCTCCCCGCACTGACCCGACGTAGCGACCATTGGACACACATGTTCAATGGCTCCTTGTGTCTCGCCAAGGCCGGTGCGGGAGTAGTCCTCAGGAGCCCCGAGGGGAGGGAACTGGAGTACACAACGCGGCTTGAGTTCCCTGCCATGAACAACATCGCCAAATACGAGGCCTTACTCCTTGGGTTGCACCTCGTGCGCTCCCTGCGGATTCGATGCCTCCTAGTAAAAGGAGACTCCCAACTCGTAGTTTGCCAAATGGACAAGTCCTACTTGTGCCATCACACAAACTTGAGCCTCTACTTGCCAGAAGTGCGCAAGATGGAGAAGCACTTCGATGGCCTGGAGGCCCGGCACATCCCGCGGAGGGACAACGATCGAGCCGACGCCCTAGCTCGGGCAGCCAGTGCCCGGGAACCGCTTCCCAAAGGGGCTTTTTTGGAGATCATTGCGAAGCCCTCGGTGACCTCCCCGGACGCGGGTGATAAGCCCCGCGTCCCGGAAGTCGCTGAAATCACCCGGACTTCATCTTGGATGGATCCCCTCGTCTCCTTCATCAAGGGGGAGGGGGACCCTCTCAACGAGACCGAGGCCAAGCGCCTCCGGGCCAAGGCTCGGGCATACCTCCTGTTGGAGGGAAAGCTTTACAAGCAGGGGGCTTCCGCCTTTCTCCGTTGCCTTCCACGGCCGGAAGGGCTCCGACTTCTCGAGGATATTCACGCGGGAAGCCACTGGTCTCATCTGGCCTCGCGTGCCATCGCGGCCAAGGCCCTTCACCAGGGCTGCTGTTGGCCCACGGTAATTCGTGACACGCGAGACCTTATTTCCTCGTGCGAGGCCTACCAGAAGATGGCCAAGGGTTCGAACCTGCCCCCCCCCCCCCCCGTAGCGCTGCAGACTATCCCCATCACTTGGCCCTTCGCGCACTGGGGGATGGACCTCCTAGGCCCCTTCCCCCCAGCCCCCGGGGGCTACAAGTATGCGGTGGTCGCGGTCGACTACTTTACTAACTGGGTAGAGGCCGAACCTCTGGCCAGCATCACGTCCCGGGCGGTACATCGGTTTTTCTGGAAAAATATCATATGTCATTTCGGCGTCCCCCGAGAGATCACTGTCGATAACGGGACCCAATTCAACTCAGTATATTTTTGGGAATTCTGCGAAGGCTTGGGGCTCACCATCCACTTCGCCTCGGTAGCTCATCCCCAAAGCAACGGGGCCGTTGAAAGGGTCAACGGCGTAATCCTACAAGGGTTACGCCGACGGCTCGAACAAGCCGCCTCCAAGCGGGGTGCAAGGGCAGAGGACCTCCCTAGCATCCTCTGTTCCATGCGCACAACTCTGAGCCGGGTGATGGGACGCACCCCCTTTTCCATTGTATACGGGGCTGAGGCGGTCCTTCCCTCGGAGATTGGTTTCCAGTCACTGTGGGTCGAGCTCCTAGATGGAGCCACGACCGTGACACACCAAGCCAACGAGGCAAATCAACAACTGGAGGTCGACCTCGTGGAGGAGGAACGCGACCGAGCGCTCCTCCGCCACGCCATCTATGAGCACGAAATGGCGCGCACATACAACCAGCGCGTCTGCAAGAGGGCTTTTTGCCTCGGGGACCTCGTCCTCAAGCGCGTTACTGACCCCCAAGCCCAGGGCAAGCTCTCCCCCAAGTGGGAGGGCCCCTACAGGATCTCAGCAGTTCTGGGCTCGGGGGCTTACAAGCTCTCCAACCTTCAAGAGCAGGAGCTGAAGCACACATGGAACGTAAGCTTGCTTCGCAAGTTCTACGTCTAGCCTACAGGCTCGTCCCCTCCCCCGGAGCGATTACACTGGAGGGGAGGGGGACATTGTACTCACCGTTCCCTCCCCTGTCGCGATCTTGTGGGGGGAGGCGTTATACCTTAATTCATTATCAATACAACTGGTTTTTTCCTCAGCTCTGGCTCATTGAAGGTTTTTACGTTACCGTCTCTCACGGCGATGCCCTCTTAGCGAGGATGCCCTCCCCGCGAGGAAGTGGGCTACCACGACCCAACAAGTCCCTACAACGGGAGTCCCACTCCCGTAGGGCGACTTACAATCACCCCTCATGGACTGAGGGTGTAAGCGGCAACCCGGTCCTCAGGGACCGTGGTAACGACTCAATTTGAGAGACTAGTCCCCTACTCAAACACTCAGACCCGTCATCGGGCGCACCCTCCTCCGGGAGTCAGTTGTCTCCTTAGCGAGATGGAATTCTCGGATATTCTTTCTTGGAGATCCCGTTCCCGGCTCCCTGTTTTCATGGCGACCGGAGGGTTGTCTCCCAGAAAAATTATCCCCTGGAATTTCACTTCCTCAGATTTTCTTGGATGTTTTCTCCTGGAGACCTCATTCTCGGCTCCCCATTTTCACGGCGACCGATGGGTTTTCTCCTGGGAAAATTCCCGGAAACCTCTTTCTCGGTTTCCCGTTTTCACGACGACCAGAGGGTTTTCTCCCAGGAAAATTCCCGGAAATCTTGGGTCTCCCGGAAAGCTCTTTCTCGGTTTCCCGTTTCCACAGCGATCGGAAAAGTTTTCTCATCGGAACCTTTGGAAAACTGGAATTCTTAAATGAAGGGTTCTCACCCCGGGGCTGTGTCTCCTCCACAGCGCGCGGAGCTGCCCTCCGGCCCACTGTGGAGGGGGGATGACCTTTACCCGGGGATCACCCTGTTCCGGACCATTTCAGAATTCACAAAGTAAACAAGCAAACTTAGCTTTATTAGAAACATTCAACCGGAGGACATTTTCCCCCTCCGGTGGGCATCGTTACATTAAACATGATACAACCCGGGGTGCAACCCGGAAGGCTCCTACGCCTAATAATCCCAGAGGCCCTCCGATAGTTCTCGGGCCAGGTCTCGGTACAAGCTTCGTATATGACGCTGGGCCTCCCGGAGCCAGTCTTCGGGCCAATATTCATAGCCTGCCGGTGGAAGTATTCGAAGCGGGGGAACCCTCCGGGACCCCGATCGCAGAGGGGATAGTTCGGCGCGGTGATTGTCGAAGTTGTCCAGGTGCCACTCCAGATGCCACCGCAACCGGATTGGCTCCCAGGAAACACCCCTGCCGTGCCCCCCGGAAAAGAGACTTAATAAAATGAAGGCCGCCTGGGCATCCCCCGGGTGACACCGCCGGGGCTCCGAGGCTCCACCTCTGGAGAAGCTCCCCTCAATCTTGGGGGACTTTGCCCGGAAGCAACCTCTCGAGGCCCAGGAGCAACCTGTCGGGAAACCTGGTACATTTAATTTAAAGACTTAGCAAAAAATTTCATTTCTATTGCCTCAAAATGTTTTTGCACAAGTGTCCGGGGCTTCCTCTAAGAAGCTTTCGGGAGCAAAAACCTTAAAACAAAAAAGGGTCCTATCTAAAGGCCCGGGGGGAGGCTCATACTTGTTCATTGGCGTCCTCCCCCCGGGAGGCTCCCGCCGGAGCCGCAGTGTCTGCCCCCAGAGGCGCCGGTGCTGGGTATCGCACCCGAACTATCTGGTCGTAGAAGCCGCCGGCGAGCTGCTCCACTTCTCACCAAGATGGCTCGAAGAACTCCGGAAAGCTCTGGGGGATCCGGCCCCCGATCGCCCAGGCGCCAACCCCCCGGTGCTCCACGAGCCCGGCCGCAGCAGCCACAACCGGGATCGCTTGGCCCCGTGCCCGGGCATCGGCGGCCTCCAGGATCACGGAGACTTGTGCATTGAGAAAACGCACAGCCTCGGCGAGCGTCGCCGGCGCCGCTTCCGAGGCGCCTCCCGAGCCGAGGCTCACTCTGAGCCCCCTCGAGGGCTGAGCGGATGGAGCGGCCCGCGTCCGTCACCGCCCGGACGCTGGAGCCCTCGAGCTCCTTGAGAGCGTCCTCCTTGGCCTTCGCTTCCCTCCGGAGCCGGTCATTGGTGTTCTCAGAGGCGTGGATCTGGGCCCGAACCCGGGCCAACACCCGAAGGGCATTGTCCCGCTGCTCCAGGTAGACGGTGGCCTTCTCCTCCGCCTCCTTTAGCGCCTTGTCGAAGTGCGCCTCGAGGCCCCAGGCGATGGCCGCCCCCTACAAACGCAAGAGTTAGTTAAAATTCGAGTTGGAGTCCTGAAGAAAACAAGCCACCGGTTCGAGAACGAACCTAGATCTGGAGAGATTGAAGCACCCCGCAACGCTCGTGAAGCGTCCCTTGCGAGACGCACTCCTGGACCTTCCGGGTCTGCAGGCCCTCCACAAACCGGGAGACCTCTCCTGCGGATAGCAGGGGGGTCTCCCTCCCGGTGTCACCGGACCCATTGGGACCGGCGGCGGGTCCCCTCGTGAAGGTCGCGGGGGTGATGAGGGCTGGAGTCTCGGTGGCCGGCGTCCTTGCCACCGAAGAAGTGTCGAGGAGGAGGCCGACGAGCTCTCTGAGGGGGTACCTCCCCGGGGAGGGATAAGGATCCCTTTCCCCTTTCCGTGCCGCGGGGCCCCCGGGACCTCCGTTGCCGGGGGGACCTCGTAGACCGAGGGGCTCCCCCCCTCGTCCACCGGCCATTCGACACGCGGAGGGGAAGCCTCCGCGAATCGAACCTCCAGCCTCTTCGGCTCCGGCGGCGCTGGGGCCGCTGGGAGAGCAATTGCCGAAGGGGGCAAGGGGGCATAATCCGCTGAATCGGATGGCCCCCCGTCACCGGCCGCCTCCTATTCCTGAGCCTCTCCGGAGACCTCGGGGTTCTCCGGGAGAGGCGGCGTCACTTCGGGCCGAGGAGGCGCCCGCGCGCGCCCCGAACCGGGGGTTGCGTCCTTGGCCTTCACGGGCATAGAGCCCAGCGTAGTTGATGGACCAGGAGCCTTCTGAGCCTTGGCTCAGTTTGGTTCAGAACCCCCGGTAACCTCCTTCCCCCTCTTGTGGGAACCGGGGGTGGGGAGAGGCGTCCTCGCCGATAGCCTCAGCCCGAAGGCTTCAGCCACCAAGTTCCAGGGAGGACCCTCCCCGATGACGCGCACGATCCGCTCGTGCTCGTCGGTGTAATACCTCCCGAGGAGGTTCTCTGCCTTCTCCCGGGTGGCTGGATACGGCCGAACTGCAAGAGGTAAAGAGTTAGAAAAATTAATGAAAGAAACGAGCGAAGTAGCTGGGGACTTACGTCGGGTCACCGGCTTTTGCGGGGGCCGCTGGGCCGGACACATCCCGATCCCCCTCCTCCCATGCGAGAAGGGGGAGATCTTCAGCAGCGTCAGCTCCTCGGCAGCATCTCTCATAGAGCGGACGCCCCGGGAGCCCACCACCTTGCTGAGGAGCTTCAAATCCTCCTCGGTCCACACAGGGGGCTTGGGAGCGGACGACCGGCTGTAGGAGGGGGGATCCGGTGAGTACATCACCTCGTCGTCCCGGACCCGAAGGTAGAACCACCTCCGGATCCAGTCCCCCCAGTGGTCCCGAGAAGCCACAACAGGGTACTCCGCTACCCAGGACGGCAGCAGCTGGATCATCACCGAGCCGAACGGGGACTTCGGCCCTCCCTTCACCAGGTGGGAGCTCCTCGCCGCCGGCTCATAGAAGTACCGGAACAGCCGGAGCGTTGGCTCCCGTCCGGTGGCTGTCTCGAACAGCCATATGAAGAGGCCCATCCGAATGAAAGCATTCAGCGTCAGGCGGTTGAGCGCCACCCCATACTCCTTGAGGAACTCCCGGAGCAACGGGTGCACCGGGAGCCGGAGCCCGGCCTTGAGGAAAGCCTCGAAGACCACCACTTCCTTGGGCCTAGGGCGGGGGGCGCCGTCTTTCTTCGAGGGGATCCGGACGTTCCCGTCCGCGACCACCCCCGGTCCACAAGGGACTCCAAGTCCCCGGACGTGAACTCCGAGGCCCAGAGGAAGTCCGTGGTGACTTCCTCCGAAGGCACATCAGCAACCTTGGCACGGCCCTTGGGTTCCATTTGATTCTTCTGGTGGCTTAGGTTCTGAAAGAGGGGCTTGGTTTTTCGGTGGCTGAGCTTCCGAGACCGAGTTTCCGGGAAAGGGCTACCGGGAGAGCTAAGAGTGCCGGTGGAGTTTGGGGATTGAGGGCTGGAGTGATTTTCTCTGGGCCCCTCAAGGCCCTATTTATAGGGCTCGAACGTGGCCCCGATGGGCGCCACGTGGCTCCTCGTGATGCATCTGTGCCGCCCAATTCAAACGACGCGAGGGAAAAAAGAGATGAGCACGCAAAATGAGGCATCGCCGGTTCGAACCGCGAATGGCCATTATGGCCGAACGGCGCGCTCCCATCGAGACGAGGCCTTAATGAGCGACGGCGCAGCCATAAACGCTTGGCGCGGGAATCGAAGCGTCATGGTCCCGGTAACATAGACCATCCCCCCGGGGACTCGAACCTCATCCCTGGAGGGCATGGGGGGCTGCTGTTGGGGGGAAATCTCCACGGGATCAAGTCCAGGTAAGAGGCGCCGCCTTTTGCCCGGCTACAAAGCCCCCCGGCCGGGCGTCGCTTCCTCCGAAGGCAAAGGTCTCCGGTCCCGGGTCACGTGAGGATCACGCAAGAAGCACCTCGGGAACTGGCGGACACCTGTCAAGCATGCAAGGTTCCTGACCGAAAGAAGGACGTCGCTGCCCCTCGATCCAACGGTGGCAGGCAGGGTAGTTTAGTTTTTTTGCATTTTTTGGGGGTATATATGCCCTTGTAACACCTCATGTGGGGAGGACAGTTCATTTTTACTCTATAGATAATCAAATAGGTGTGCTCCAGAGCCATCTCTCCCCCGAGAGAGCTCCCCTAGCCAACCCCTGTTGGGAGCACGCCGACAGGACTAGGGCCTCCACCGAGGCCCGAACCTGTGTAAACCTTCGTGTCACTTGCTGAGTTTACCCGACGGGAGAGGACCGGTCGCACGGTCAACTCGCGTCGGCTTTTCTTCGCTAGGATCTTCCACAAAATCTGCCGGGGTATTCGTAATACCACAACAGGATTTTCCTCAGAACCAAGTCCCCCACGTTTATCGTACATGGTCGCGCCCTTTTACTATGGTATTTACACAGAGCTCGATCGCATTTTTCTTCAAGAAGTGTAATATCATCTTCGCATTATTCACTTTGATTTACTTTTTCGTTTCCATCTACCGCCTGGATAGTAGTGACATAAATCTGGAGGAATTCAGATGGATTTTGAGTCCCATTGAACCACTCAATCATGCCTGTTTGAATTTATTAGGCAAAACCACTGCTCTTAAACCTGGAGAAAAAGCATTGCAACCAACATATCTAGTACACGGTTGACGATCATCGCGACCATCCTCCTGGTCGCAGGGAAGATTGGTAGATGGAACACCATGGTGTGGTTCCAAATGTGAGGTTATTGGCTCACGGTCACGATCACTGGAACGACCAATTCTCTGGATCTTGTCATGACTATGACGAGTCGGGGTGGCTCGAGCACGATCACGTCTTCTCTGGCTATGTTGAGCACTATCTCCTTCCTACAGTTGGTTACTGATCACGATGAGGCAGTTGGAGTTACATCTGATGCAACTCCGTCAAGATTTTTTGCAAGACCTCTTGCAAACGTTACCCCGTCGTATTAGTAAAACCAGCAGAAGGATTACGGAGTGCTTCTTCTAGGAGCCCAAGGAGTTTTTACCATCATCTCCTTACCCGCCGGGGAACATTCCCGATCTGTGAGGGGAGATTGGTTGTGCCTGCGACCAGTAGGAGGTCGTTGGGGGGATGTTCCAGGGCCGAAGTTCGTGGTTTCATGGCGAAGTTGCATAAGACACAGAGTTTCCTCTATCATTTTGCGAACCTCATCCTCCGACTGTTTGCGGTCTTTTTCCTCCCTGGCTCGTTGCTCAAGAGTCTCCTCAGAAAGTCCTACTACTTCTCGTGCAGCCGAGACCATAATCGGGGAGAACATCTCCTCTTTGTCGGAGTCACACTCGAAATCGAGGAGGGAATTCAAATTGTCTGGTGTGGACTTTTCCAGACAAGACGAATAGTGATCACCAAGATCATCCATATTGGACATGGATGCATCGGAATCCTCATTGTCTTCATTGATCAAAACAATGGGTTGTGGTACATACTCACCTTCGGATATAGTAGGCTTGACAGAAGGCGAATGAACCGCTTTCTCAGGTTCTTGGTCGATAGTCGTGACCAGAACCGAAGAGGAAATATCCTTGACACAGGGCTTGGGAGCGACATCGATCTCTTCCACGGGAATGTCGTCTTCATCCATGACATTGACGTAGTCGGCAAGATCGAAGTCGTTTTCGGAATCGTATATGCAAGGCAAAGAATCAATAGATACAGCTAACTTCAGTGAAGAAGAAAATACCTTGTCGCACCCACGATCGGCGCCAGCTGTCGACGATTGGGACAAGATCCCAAGCCAAACTTACACGTATTTAGTTTGTTTTGCAAGGAAGTATTATCTAACAATCACCAAAGAGAAATCACTGTAAATATGGACACATGAACACGCTGTGTTTATACAGGTTCGGGCCCTCGTAGTCTGAGTAAACACCCTACTCCAATTATATTCTACTATAAGAATAATGAAATTACAAAGTGTGTATTGTTGATTCTAATCCCCCTGTATTAGACTTCATGGATCGATCTCCTTATTGTTTTCTCCTCCCCCCCCTTTTCTTCAAGCCCTAACCTCCTTTTTTATACTTGTTGAAGAGGATGTCAGTTGCTTGATCGAAAGGACACTTCGGCGATAATTGCATAACGGTTGCAAGTGGTTGCTATTCGCCGGTTAGAATCTGCGGTTATGGATAATTGCACACTCATCCTTATCTTATTGATGGTTTATGGATAACTACATAGTCATGAACAACCGCATAATTATCCTTATCCTATCAATGAAGAGAGTATTATTCTGGGAATATTGGCCAGAGTGCGGTTATGAGGCATTCGTACAGCTCTTAGACCATGGTCGGCAAATCTCGACAAGACCCCCTTGGCTCAAAGGCACTCCCAGTTCTAATAATTATTTTATTCCATGGCCGCGCACAAACTGCGACTACGGATTGGGGATTATCATATCTTCGCAAGCAGGATGACCGTGGGCAGATATCTCCGTGATTAGAGTGGTCGCGGGTAGTAAAATCACAAATAATTGCGACCACGGATTTCTGTGGCCACAAGTAATATTAACTCATGATGGGTAAGGTTATGTCCAAAATATCTTGGACTTTCTCGATCGTGATCTCTCTCCATGGTTTCCTGCAACCATGGAGAGGCAAAAACTAATAGTTTGGTTCTCTTTCTGTGGTCTCCTGTGACCTTGGAAAGGCATAGACAAAGGACTCAGATCTCTTTCCGTGGTCTCCTGCGATCACAAAAAAGCACAAAAAAAGGACTTGGATCTCTTCTGTGGTCTCCTGCGATTATGGAAAGGCACAGACAAAGGACTTGGATCTCTTTATGTGGTCTCCTGCGATCACAGAAAGGCACAGACAAAGGACTTAGATAATAATCCTCGTCAGACTCGATCAAAGATCAAGTTGCATCCGATCAACGATCATGTTGCATTCAATCAAATGATCATGTTACACTTTGATTGGCGATCAAGTTGCATTCGATCAGAGGTCAAGTTTGATTCGATCAAAGATCAAATTGCATTCGATCAGAGGTCAAATTCGATTCAATCACATATCAAATTGCATTCAATCAGAGTTCATGTTCGATCATGATCAGAAGGATGCACTACGATCAAGATCACCAAGTTGTGCCAACTCAATCATGATCACCAAGTTGTGCCAACTCGATCATGATCAGAGGTCTTAAGTTGCTCATTGCACTTTCATTTATTCAAATGTCTTTAAACCACTTTGATCACGATCAGAAGGCTGCACTATGATCAAGATCACAATGTTGCCCCAACTCGATCAGGATCAGTGGTCTTTAATCACTTTGATCAGAGATCAACAGTTGCTCATTTAACTTTGATTCGATCAGAAGTCTTTAAACCACTTTGATCACGATCAGAAGGCTGCACTACGATCAACATTTCAAAGTTGCGACAACTCGATCACGATCAAAGGTCTTTAATCACTTCAATTAGAGATCAATAGTTTCTCGTTGCACTTTGATTCGATCAAAGGACTTTAAACCACTTGGATCATGATCAAAAGGCTGGACTACGATCAAGATCACAAAGTTGTGCCAACTTGATCACGATCAGAGGTCTTTAATCACTTCGATCAGAGATCAACAGTTGCTCATTGCACTTTGATTCGATCAGAGGTCTTTAAACCACTTTGATCACTATCAGAAGGATGCACTACGATCAAGATCACTAAGTTGTCCCAACTAGATCACGATCAGAGGTCTTTAATCACTTTGATCAGAGATCAATAGTTGCTCATTGCACTTTGATTCAATCAAAGGTCTTTAAACCACTTCGATCAATGTGATACACGGGTGACACATCAGTAATAACTTCTAATTCAAAAGTCCGATCGACCCCAAATTTTTATGTAAGACAGAAGATTTAATGTGCAATATGTCCACCAAGTTTCACCTCAATCAGAGGTCTTCAAGTTACAATTCGACCAGAGATCAAAGCAAACATGTTCAGTCTTGCTGAATTCCAATATGACATATGGGTGACGCATCGATGTTAAATTCTAATCTAGAAGTCTGATCGACCCGAATTTTCATGAACAATAGAAGACTTGTGCTGAAATCTCCTCCAAGTTTCACCTCGATCGAGGACAAGAAGACCTCCAGAAGATCATTGCAAACAGGCTCTGTATTGCTGAATTTCAGCCTAACATACAAGCAATGTAACAAAGATAGCTTCCAATCCGACAGTGATACTGGCCTAGACCGTCTCGCAAGAGGACGAGATCGGAGCAGTAAAGCGAGTATTATGTCGTTCTTTTCATAGGAACTAGAGAAACCAAACACGTAAAAATAACTAAATCGAAAAATAAAAAATGCAATAAGAATGTCGTTGGTTCATCTCAATGTGCCTCACCACTAGAATGGACTAACAGAGATCGAATCTGTAATCATATCCTAGGCAAGTGGCGAGGTGAGAACCAATAGTCGAGAGAATGTTGCTTCTAAAAACCCAGCTCAAAGAAATCATGGAGGCATGACCAGCCATTAGTTCAAGCTTACTCATTGAAGCAATTGACTCAAGTAAACACAATCACAAAGGTATGGTGAATTAGTCTCCAAATGAACATTTGCATAAAAACATCACAGGGCAATTTGGCACTAAACTGCATTCAATGGGGTGACAAAAGATCTCTAAAATTCATCGTCCATTAACATCCTCAAATCAATAGAAATTGACATAGGAATAACAATCTCTCAAGCCTAGCCCTAATTAAATGATAAAACAGCAGGATTGAAAATGTGAAAGCACTAGACACAGCTCAAGTACTCAGAACCAGAAATTTATGCAATGCATGCTAATTTCAAGAACAACAACAAAACATTCTTGCAAATAATCGGAGCAATTGAGTAGTCACCAAAGAACCAAACTTAGCATAGAATTAAAAACAAAGAGCCAATCAAATTAATTCAGATCCGAAATTTCAGTGCTTCCATAGCTCAATTCATCAAATTCTCAATTCTGCAATAGCACAAATTGAATTCGGGAATAGGAAGCATAGGCTCAGTACTCAACATTCAACAAGAAAATGAATCAAACAAATTCAGCACAATCAATTACCAACAAAGATTCAAATCATACCAAATTGTACTTTCATTACTAAGTTATGGCATCACACAATACAATTGTTCATCATAGTACATGCATCCAGGAAACAATGAGCAGGCGGGAGAGGAGAAAAGCTTAGAGAAGGAGAGTTTGTCACTAGGAGCGATTGGTCGAGGTCGCCCGAGTAGTCGTTAGAGTGGTGAAGTCGATGTGGTCGATAACGAAGGAGGCGGTCGATGCCATCAACGCTGAAGGAGGCAGTCGATGCGGTCGTGGATGTAGGGCTCGACGCTGTTGGTCGAGTGGTCGTCGGAGTGCTGGTCAAGGACGAGGAAGCTGGGGTTGAGTTTGGGAAGGGGAAATCAGGTCATAGTCAGGAGGTTGCGAAGTGCGTAGATCCACCACAGGCCAGCGAAAATCGACGGCGACGCGGCTGTCGAAGGAAGAAGGTGAAGAGGAGTGGTAGATTTGGGGATGCAAGGCTACGGCGACAGATCTGTGGAGATCCGATGGTGAATCAACCGGATCTAGGCGGCGTTTGGTGGGTTTTGGAGTGTGGCACGGCGGCGGTGGTGAAGTCGCGGCTTCAAGGAGGTGGATTTGAGTCGGGATCTTGGGTCTTGCATGAGCTTGCTGGCGCAAAGCTGTGGCGGCGCGGATCTATGGCTACATAGTGAGGGCTTGGAGAGCAGAGAGAGTGAACAAAGAGAGAGGGAAGAGGGTGACGCTAGGCTGGATCTGGTGGCTCTGAGCGGCGGCGTCGGGTGGTCATGGTCGTGGCGCATGAAGAGGCAACAACAACTCGTGGTGGCCGGAGCAAAAGAGGAGAGAGGGAGCCGGCTTTGGCAGGAGGTGGACGGAGGTGTGGAAAAGCTAGGGGGGAGGTAGAAAAGAAGCTCACTAACGGTTTACGGCGTGGTGGTTGCCGGTGTAGTTGTAGGAGGTGTGGAAATGAAGGGTACGAGAAAGAAGAAGGAAAATACAAAGAAACAGACTCAAAGAGAAAAAAAAAATGGCCAGCATGGTTATTTTGAGAAGAAAGGCAATTTTGCAAAAAGCGCTCAGAGTTTTAGGAAATTATAGAAAGGTCTTTCCCGAGTGAGGGTTTAGATTTCTGAGTGTAGGCTATTTTGCAATTGGGTACTCAGACTATCCAGAAATTTAAATTTCATCCTTCCACTTAGGGTTTTGGAATTTCTGTGCCTAGGCTGCTTTGCAGTGGGGGGTTCTGAGTTTCCAGAAATTGCAAAAGAGCCCTTGACTGCTAGGTTTAGGAATTTCGGGCACCCAAAAACTCCGATTTCAGCACGGTCAGTTCCTGCGCGTCTGTAGAAACACGTGCTTCTGTCTGGAATAGACCAAGGGTCAGGTTTAGTCAATGAGACGCGTCCCGTTAGCCAAAATCCATCCGATCCATGCCGACCTATGATAAAAATTGCGAAACAAGTAATCTAGTCGATTTGGCGACAAATCAGGAATAACCTAGATATATGACGACATATATGACTAAAATGTGCATAAACATGTGGGAAAATATATGGGAAAAACCATCCAACTCAAAGAAATATCAGATGGTCCGATTGATCTTAAATTTTGATGAGCAATTGAAGATCTGTCTAGAAGCTATTTCACCAATTTTCATGCAATCAAAGGCCAGAAAGGCCCCCATCCATTCAGACGAAGGGGAGCCGGTGCATCCTAATCATGCTAGAAGCTGTCAATACAATCAAAACCATTGATGAATGTTCCGATGTGCTACCATACCTTGCAATGTGCATATCCATAAGCTAAGGAAGTCAAGATATTATCATAATTCATTACCATTCATACTTTTCATGTCGCTAAGTATTGATGAGGCGAACATCCTGTCTGTGACTGACAAAGCCGGACACCATCAATGTCGGGTACTGATGAGGCGAACACATCCATTTGTTCGCGACCGACGAGGCCAAACAACCCCCTGGCCGGGCACCGACGAGGTGAAGGCCACACATATGTTTTTGTGATAGCACCATATATTGACGAAGCAATGGGTTTACATAATTGCATGTATGGGCATACGCATTGCATTCATTAAGTGCAAATTTGAAGTTTTGAAGTTGACGACCATCAGCATAGCTTAATCGGAGGTTTTTTGTGGATTTGTTTTGAGGATGTAGTTAACCAGGAGCTTTTCAAAAGCCCTGGGAATCATGAACTGCGCAATTTCCTGTATGTCAAGATGTATTCCATAGGTGCAATGAGATCATGTAACATCCCAAGGGGACTTATTACTTGTAATTCTTTTGAATTAATAAAGTACAATGTTTCCTCTAAGATTATAAGTTCTCTATGTTCTTTTATGTGTATACTTATGTATACTGGTATGCCCACAACACAGAAGAGGTAATTTCACTCGGAAGATAGACACGATTCTATTTTTAGTGAAACAAGCAGCAACTACACCAAAAAAACCACCCATATCAAGCACAAAGGGCACTATACCAACCTGCCACACCAATGACAACCCGAGCAGTCGAACATGGAGCACATGCTAGAGAACTTTCTAGAAAATCAAGAGAAGAAAGAAACATCTATGAACCAAAAGATGGACTCCATATTAACTTGACGAGGATTATCACCCGAGCTAGTTTACTTAACATATATGTGGTTCAAGTCAGGTTCGAATCTGATATGTGTCTGTGTGTCTTAGCAGCCGCTATGGTCACAGATGGACAGCGTCCTGTACATTAAGGGGATACAAACACAGAGCTAGTTTATGGTGACAGTACTTGTGTGATCTTAAGGTCGCAAGAGATGCGCGGTTAGAAGATCGCTGACTATGCACGATCAAGATAACCTGGGGGTGTTTAAGCCTTTACTGGACACGTCCTCAGGATTAAGATAACTTCTCCCACGTGTGAAGACAACTGCCAGGGGGTTAACATGTGCGGTTATCTATAATTGCACATGCTCAACTGGCGAAGAGGATGGGTGCGGTTATACGAACTGCACTATGGTAATCGTCCAAAACTACTTTGCATTGGCATCCTTTCCTTCAGTATAAAAGGATGGTTGATGCACGATGTAAAGGAGGGTGAACTTTCAAGACAACGAGTCAACAATGTTTGAAGACTTAGAAATAGTTAGTTAGACAGAGGTGTAAGAAGAGATCAGCACCCGTGAGAATCTCCTCCCTGTAAATTCTTTTCTCATACATAGTGAAATCACAACAGGACATAGGGTTTTTACTTCCACCAACGAGGGCCCGAACTTGTACAAATCTTCGTGTCCCTATTTCATTGCTTATCCTATCTTACCTGAGGGCACTTTGAAAGGTCTCACACATAACTCACAAATCTGCGTAAGATCGATAGAGGACCTTGAGTCCAAATCTCCGACAGCTGGCGCCCACCGTGGGGTATTTCTCAAGGTATTCTTTTTCATCAGGAGATTCGGTAAGTCATGTCTGGGGCATATGATTCCGAGAACAATTTCGATCTCGATGACTATGTCCATGTGCGGATGCCCTCACCTAGCGATCCCGTTCCAATGGAAGAGGTTGATCGCGAAGATGTTCTTGAGGAACATCCTGAGGATGCATCTTCTCCGACTCAGGTCATGTCCATTGACCAGGAGACAGCGAGGATAGACCAGGAGCCCCATGTGAATTCTACCACTTTGGAGGCTGAATATGTACCGCAACACGTCGTTGTTGAGGATGTGGATGATGGTAACCTAGATCTTACCCCTGGGAGGTTTGATCCTGATAACCTCCGGTCTCTCTTTGATTTCAAATCTGATTCAGAACAAACAGACATGTTGTGGGACCCTCATTTGAGGAATCCGGTGGCAACCACCCAGGTGGGTTGCACTTAGAAATGGCACATTGCAGGTCACAACAACAAGATGCATTATATAAAAATGCGAGTAATTAAAAACATGTGTTGATCACAGGGACCAACATTACAATAACTTAGAGCCAAAATGACGCACATAGTGTTGATACAAAATTAAGGAGTTTTCGACACAAAGGTCGGCACAAATGAAACAATAATAATAAGCAAAAGCACTTCATCAGTCTTCTTCTTCAGCAGCAGCGGTGATGTACGGGCCTTTTCCACATCGGACTCCACTTTGGTACATAACCCTCTAACAAGCTGGGTCTTCCATTTCTTCTTCTTGTTCCACATTGGGTTCAAGACCATAAGATTCAGGGTCGACGAATCCTTCTTCTAAATTTGTTTGTAAGAGCAAGGGTGAGCACATTGTCCACATGGTACTCAACAAGTCCCAAATAAGAATGCAAGTATATATAGATGAGGGGGAATTTCCCAAAGAATAGCTCTTTGGATTTATATATGTATATAGAATAGATTTTCACTCACAGCTTTGAAGAAAAGGGTCTTTATTTTTGTAACACCCTGAGTTAGGGGTGAAAATTTCCTTTTTCATAAATGGCATGCATGCTTGTATCTGTAGTAATAGCCAGATCAGTTTCTATCTCAAGCCCTAAAATCTCCAAAATCTATCCTGTGACCTCAAATCAAGATCAGATTGTTCAGATGTGATCTATTAGTTATCCTGAATCTAAAAGCCTTCAGAACCTAGATCCAATTCTATCTCTAACTCCCAGATTTATCAGCTCCTTCTTTTTTCGAAAACAGAAATACCTTATACTACCCTAAGTTTCAGAAATCCAGATTTAATCAAAATCTTGACCAAGTTCAGACCAGATTATTCCTGGAATATGATCATGGGTATGTCAATACCTTAATATAAAAAGTTGACAGCCATATTTCACCATCTAGACTCTTTTCACAAATCAGTCCAAGAGTTATCGCAAATTAGTCCTTATCTGATATCTGAAAACCCAAAAAGGCTAAAATCTCCAGATTAACTCCAAATTCAGAATTTCTTCAGCAGATCTTTTCTAATTGCTATTTAACACAAGTTTCTCTTATGTACAGATGTCAAAATCGAACCCTAAATGCCAGGATTCAAAATCGACAAAACTCAAATCCTAATTTACCCTAAATTACCCTATTTTCAGTTTGTATCAAAAGCTATCCAAATGTGCCAAGTTTTATTTTCAATCCTTGCCAAATCATCTGTGGAATAAAGATTGCCAAAATAGCAGAATCAAATTCAGAACAAACCTTCCAAATCATTAGATTTACAGATCAGTCCAAAACTCAAAGAATTGAAATTGCAAATGAATCCATATTCGACCAGGTCAACAGCAACATTCGACCAGGCCGTTTGCTGTACGCGACCAGGACTCGCCGTGGTTTCTTGCGCCGTGCACGTTCGCCGCCGGCCAAGCTTCGCCGCGCTTGTGACCGTGCATGCCAGTACGCACGTGTCCTCGCCTCAGCCGTCACCGTGGCAGCGTCGTTGCTACGTCGACGACAGCACCGCCCTCGTGCGCGACCAGCAGCAGAAACACCAGGCTTTTGTCAGTTGCTTTTGCGCCGTGCCAGTTGTTGTCGCCACCGTGTGCTCTAGCGTTGCAAAGTCCCGATGAACCAACGAGGTGATCAGCTACAGACTTGTCACCGTCGCATCACCGTTCTTCGCTGTGTCTTCGCCGCTGTTGCTCCAGCACGCAACCAGTCAAGTCACCGGCCGCCAATTACTTCGTTGTCTCCTCCTTGCAAGCTTCGCCTGGCCTATTTAAACCCTACTGTGTGCAGCAGCTTCTCCATACTTCACCAGAAACCAGCCAAGTTCCAGAATTTGCTGTTTTCGTTTTCTTCTCCGGCGAGCCGTCGAGGAGGCTCACGGTGCCAGCTCACTTCACTGCATCTCCTGCCAAATTGAAGCTAACAGTGAGTACCTCTCATCCTCCTGATTGTACTGTACTATCTAATTGCTCCCCGATGACCCCTAACGCCGGCGATCACCGGAAATGGCTGAAAATCGAAGATTGCCCTGTTCCGGCAATGCAGGCCAAACCAATTCGAATTAGCCCTCGAACCTGTGAAGCAAATTGATCAGTGAGCCAAATCAAGCAAGCCTGTGAAGTTGGATCTCGAAATTTAGCAAGAATCGAACCTTTTCCCTAAACCGAGCTTCACCAGAAAACCGGCGATAGTCGCCAGGCTTCTCCAGTGATCCTCCGGCCAATACAATTGTACCAGAAGCTTCCCTATACCTCCTAGATGCTCTCCAAGCAAGGAATTAAGTTCTTGTTGCCTGTAGCAGAAACCCCCAATCAGCAGTGTCTCTTCTCCGGCGCCGATGATCGGAAAAGTGTTTCCGGCCGTTTCAGCTCAAATCACTTTGTCCACTGTGTGTGCCCTAACTTCCTGAACATTTTTGTCTTCTAGCCTGACACCTAGATCGGCCTAGATTGGAAGTTACAGCCATGCCAAGATCTTGTCCAGAACTGATCTAGTGCAACCAATTCATCTCAGTTCATCATCAAATTTCTTGCTTTCCAGCCATTTTCAGCCCTAGATCCTATTGAATGATTTATTCCTGTTATCAATGCCTACCTCCCAGACAAAGTGGTGCATCATTTGGGGCCCTAGATCAAAAGTTATGCTAAGCCCTAGTTTCTGGCCATGTCAAGATTAATGCCAGGCTATGTCAGTCAGTGGCATTAGCCCTTTTCACTGCCTTCCAGATGTGCATCTTGAGCATAACTTTGTCCCTTAGATTCCTGAAGTTGTGATCTACAATTTCTTCTTCTATCACAACTTGGTTTGAGCCCTTGAATTATATTTGTTGCTAAACCCTAAATTTTGACATTTTCTCAGTATATGCCAGCCAATGGCATTGGCCTTGTTTACCCACTTCTGGTTGTGTAATTTGAAATCCACTTTGTCCACTGAATTTGTAGAGTTGTGATCTACATTTTCTTCTACTACCACAACCTGAGATAAGCACTCTAGCTTTTCTTAAAGCTATGTCCAAGCTTTGATCCGAATGTCGATCTGTTGACATTCGCTGTTTTGATTAAACCAGCCACAAAATTGTTATCCCTATTGCAAACCTGAAACCCTAAGATTATCTAATCACCATCCTTAGCCCAAATTCCTTGAAACCCTAGAATTTCGACTCAGTTCAGTTTGCAGTTCAACTTATCTCCAGTATAGTTCAATCATGCTTGTTGTGCATTTCTGCATATAAGTCATAAAACATTTTAAATATTATAAGTAATTATTGTGTGTTTGTTTGTCGTCGAGCAGATTCAGAAGCTGACTTTGAAGATTTTGCTGTTGAACCGTCATCGACTGCTGTATTTTACGACGCGGAAGGCAAGTCATATCCTTGGTCATCTTGAACCTATATTTTAAATGTTGCTATAATATAACCTTGAATATAGACAATATTGCATGTGAAAGATTGAGAATGGTTGATTTATGAATTGGCAGTACTAGACTGGTTATCTGTGAAATGTGAAATAAACAAGTTTTGAGCCATGAACTATTATATGTATTTATATAATTATATTCATGAAATAAAACCCCTAGCCGTGACCAGAAAAATGGTGTGGATGGCTGTAGCACTGGAGGTGCTAGACTGCAAAGGAATGCAGGCACTGAAGGTGCAGGGTTGTGGATGGTCTGGTCACTGGCATATAAGGACTAGAACCTTGTGTTGTGCGTCTAGTGGCATGAACAACGTGCTAACCGCAAGCCTGGTATGGGACAGGCCTGAACAAGTAATTATGTGGATCGCACATGAAACCCCTGCATGAGATGTGTAGTGATGCACGATAAACACGGAGCGCGACTCCCACACATATCACTGAAGGTGATCAAGCACGCTGACCCAGTAATGGGAATAAGCAAAGGGGTGGAGGTTTGGATACAAACTGCCACAACTGTGCCTCGCTGAGAGCCACAGGGTCGGGGGTGAATTCTGACTAAAACATAACAAAAGTTCTTGTTATTTCCGCCTTGCCGCTCACAGTATGAAGTGAGTCAGGGGTCCAATCATTTTGTTATGATAGGAAAGGTTTGAAAGTAGAATATCTTGCGGGTAAATTGGTACCTCTCTGCAGAGTTAAAAATGTATTCGAATACTCCGAGCTCCCGGGTTTATAGGAGTCTGCTGCGGTGGATTAAATCCACGGGGTGTGACACAAGTACTATTTTCTAAATAAAATATGTTTAAATCAAGATTACCCAAATGACATGTGTTGTCATGATAAGGAGTGCTGCCGTGGGCTGTCGTGTGTCGACGTGTCGCGGTAGTGCTATAATCTAGTGAACATGAATGATGATGTTACTTTATGAAAAGTGCTGCCATAAGATGAGATGAGAAAGGAAAAGATTATTTTACAAATATCCATAATTCTTGACTAGTCTAGGTTCATATCATCACTACTATATGTATTTACTCTTACCTATGACTTGCTGAGTACGTAAGTGCTCACCCTTGCAACATTCAACTCAATAGATGGAACCTACCTTGATCAAGATGATGGCACGGAATACTACTTGGATCCAGAAGGAGGAGAATCAGTTCCGCCAGAACCCTGAAGTGTGTTGTTCTGCCGTCAACTTCTTTTGTGGGAGGGTCACCTATCTTCTGCTGCGTAGTTAAATATTTTGTTAAACCTTGAATGCCTTGTAGGCATTGTAATCCTCTTTATGTAACATTAAGGCCAGCAGGCCACACTGCTTAATATTTTGCTAGTACTCTGTTGCAATGTAATATACTCCTGTGTTTGACTCATCCTGGGAAGTCAAAGGTTTGTGAGAATGGGACTAGCTGCAGCGAGCTAGGTCTCTACAGGAGTAGTCGTTGTCCCAGTCTCGGGGCGCGACAATTTTCAAAAGCAAGGCTTTAAAAATCCTGAGCTAGATTTTCAGAAAATGTTGTGTGTGGCGGTCTTTCATGAGTCACCACTTTATTCAGATTTTGTGAAAAATCTTCCAAAAGCTACTTGTGCTGCATCGACGTGGATAGAATCCACCGCGCGCAGACTCCATAACCTGGGAGCTCAGAGTATCCGATACTTTTTAAACTTTGCAAAGGTGTACCACCTTAATCCACCGATCATTCGGCTTTCAAGTCGGTACCTCTCCATGTGACTTTTACGCATGTGACAAGGCCGAGATGACACAACAGTTTACAGTCCTAGCATTAACAATTCCCTGCCGGTAAATAGACAGTTAAGTCTCAAGTACCGTTGTGGGTCCTCCCCACTGCCTTACTTCCTAGCCTGGGTCTATGTTCTCGCAAGATACATAACCTCTCTTGATTACAGCTGCACACGACTTAATCTGGCATAGGGCGTCTTCCTTCTTTCCACCTTTTCCTCTCATAATTTTTCTGAACTCACATCACTCATGGCCCTCAGTGGCCCACCAGTTCTCGTAAGAAACTGGATCGACAGCCATTGCAGGGAAAAACTAATACGAAAGAAAGCTACTAAGTTGCGCCCGTCCCATTCTGGGCAAGTGGTTGGTACGTTTTTCATGCCGCATAGAAGCACAACACAAGGTTCTAGTCCTTATGAATCTCTAGTGAGGAGTCTTTCACATTCCCAGTGCGCACACAGCACCATCCAATCAAACCATCCTCACTATCGATTCCAATCACATTTTCTTTCACAAAAAGGGTTTTGAATGTGCTTTTCTCATATGTGACCATTCAACATTTAACATATAATCTTGAGCATAGCATAGCCTAAGCATGATATTCTAGGGTGACAAGGGTGCAGGGATATTCAATGTCAAAAGGGGCTTTACAGTTATTTAGGTCATACCTAATCATTTCATTGAAACATAACTCTTATTTGAATCTAAGGCATGCATATACTTGAAAACAGTTAACATACTTCCTTTCAAAATATTAGGCTAGACATGATCAAGGGATTGAGACTTGCCTTGCAGTGATGGGTCTAACTGCTCAGATGAATCCTCGAAGTTCTCTTCTGCACCTTCAACTTTTAGTACCATGGCGGACACAAACAACACATACACACTACATAAGCATACAAGTACTAGAAAATAATACGTAAATATATCATGCATGCAGGGGAAAGGGTTTGGGCAAGGTCACTTGATATTGATTGAAGAGATGGGCTCAAAAGGACTTGAATGTCGAAGGGCTGACATTCGGCTCATGGCTTGACATAGCCCTAAATTGATTCTAGGTCTGTTTTCTGGAGATGTGACAGTAGGAAATATTGTAGAACATGACTTCAAAGGCTTAGTGGACAAAGTGGCATTTCAATAGCTCAAATGTAATAGGTCTAAATCACTCAATGCCACTGGTGGACATGCACTGACATAGTGCTGGACATGGCCAGAAACTAGGGCATTGCATAACTTTTGACCTAGGGCACCGATTGATGCACAACTTTGTCTGGGGTTTAGGCCTTGATGACAGGAACAAATCACTCAACAGGCTCAAGGGCAGAAAGTGGCCGGACGGCGATGAACGGCGTCGATGAACCACGGTGGCGACACGGCACAGACATGGTTCTGGACAAAACTTGGGATGATCATAACTTTTGATCTAGGCCGATTCAGGGTTCAAGCCAGTGGAGTAAAATACTCAGTGGGTTGAGGCCTAGCTAGATGACAAGGTTGCATCAGCTGGTTCAGCCGGAAAACAAGCTCCGGTGATCGGAGCCGAAGACGAAGGCACTGATTTGGGCGTTTTTGTTCTAGGGCGTTTGAACTCAATTCCACTCTCGGGAAGCATCTTGGGTTCAACACGAAGCTACTGGTGTGCTCAATTTTGCCAGGGGATGGCTTGAGAAGCACGACGGCGTTCTCCGGCGAACTGCCGAAGCTTGAATTTGGGGATTCGACGCTCGGGGCAAAATTGGAGATTCTAAACTTGCAGACGTACTTCTCCTAGCTTACTGATCACTTTTCTCTACTAGCACGAGGATCAATTTGGCTTGAATCACTCGGCATTAGGGGAACAGGGCAACAGGCAATCTTGGCGATCACCGGCACTAGGTCTCGCCGGGGTTCAATTAAAGGCTATGGCACAGAGAGGAAGGTGAGGGGAACTCACCGGTAGCTCTGGATTGAAGAGAGGTGTTGCGGTTGAGGCTGGCACCGTGAGCTCCAGAAGCGGCTCATCGGGGAAGAAGACGAAGGCGAGCTCTGGTGCTAATGCTACGGGGTTTCTGGTGAGCTTTGGTGTGAAGTGAAGCACTAGCAAGAGGGGGCTTTATATAGCCGTGGGGTTGAGTCCTCGGGAGCGGCAGCAAATCGACGGGGATGCTCTCTGGCACTGGAGCGGTCAGCGAGGCGCATTGGGACACGGCGGAAGCTCTGCCGGAGACGGAGTATCGCGCGAAACCTGGATTCGTCAGGACGACGGGATAGCGAGTCTCGGCATGGCAGCCGTGTGGCAGTAAAGTTCTGACAATGGCAGGCACGCGCGCGTGAACGGTGAAGCTACGGTCTCCGGTCATCGCCACGGTGGAGCTTCTTGGCGCGATGCGAGCACGTGCGGTCACGTGGGATTTGGCTGTTGGCGGAGGCACAACTGGCCGGCGGTGAAGGCTATGGTGGTTCACTGCGAACGGTGGCAGCAACCGCGGTCGAACGTCCTCAGGTCGTGGTCGTGCACGCGGGCTCTGGTCGTGGTCGAAGAAAAGAAGCCAGGGACTAAACCGTGAGGCAAAAGGGCTGATTCGTGAGGGTTTGGACTGAATTGCGAGGGTTCTTCTCGGGATTTTGGACCTGATTGCAAATTTGGAAATCTAAGGGGCTGATTTGCAATCTGGCTTTGCAGATGAGTATTACCAAAATACTTGGACTCATCCAGCAGGGAAAATGGCAAAATCCGATAAGATCTGAGGGTTTCGACAAAAATCGAAAATAGGGTAAAATAGGATAGTTAGGGTTTGACATTTTGCGGGGGCTGAAACTAGGGTTTTGGTTGAGATTCTTGAGTTCTTCCAGAAGGGAAAAATGTTCAGAAAAATGAAAGAAAGATAATCACTTGATCAGATTTGAATTTGGAGATGATTTGGGACTTTTAGCCTTTTTGGGCTTTTTGAAAATTCTAAAAAGGACTAAACTGAAATACTTTTGGACTGAAAGGTGAAAATGATCTGGGAGATGAAGTTTAGCTGCCAACTTTTTAGGTTAAGGTAGTGGCACACCTAAGATCATGATTCTGAGATAAGAGATCAAAATAGGGTTGAGACATCAGGGATTCCAAAGAAGATATGCTGACTCGTGAGCAGAAAAGATAGCCAAAAACTGGGATCTTACACATGTTTTCTCCTTCTGCGACCTCGTTCCCTCAAGAATTTGCTGCTTTATCGGAGGAAACTCCTATGCAGCAAATTGCTAGGGAGGAACAGGAGCACAGGCAAAAGGAGGAACAGGAAATAAAGAAAAAGGAGGATCAAGATCGCGAGCAACGAGATAACGAGCTTCGCAGGATTGCAAAGGAAGCTTTGCAAATTGCGCAATCTCGTTATGATGCCGCTCTAAGTTCCTCCCGTCGTCCTCATGGTCGTAGACGCGACCAGACGCCTTCTTTAGCCTCGGGCTATCCACCGGCGGTTGAGGAAACGGTGACACCTGTCGCATCAAGGAGGAATACGCATGGGCGACTTCATTCTATTGCAGATCTCTTGCATAATCCTCCTCCCAATGTCGAAGACGCGGACAAACCGACTTTTGACAGAATCCTAGCGGATACGCTAGATGAAGTAGCATCCGATGCAACTCCAACAGCATCATCCCGGTCTACGATTCGCTCCCATGAGAGGGAGTATTCTTACTCTAGTCATGGCAAGCGTAATCAACTACCACCAGGATCAGTTCAGCACGATAAAGCCAGATGAGTTGGAAATCCCGTGATCGAGATCGCGTTCCTGTCCATTCTCGTCTGGGATCGTGAGGTGTATCCCCTCAAGGTGAGGTCGCCCGCGACCAAGTTCAAAGCCGCAGAACTCTCCACAGTTCCTATGTTGGCTACAAAGCTTTCTCGCCAGGCCTCCGTGCAGTGGTCTGGCCAAATAAGTTCAAGCCAGGAATGATCGAAAGATTTGATGGAACTCAGAATCCATTTGAATTCCTTCAGATCTACATTACCGCTATTCAAGCAGCGGGTGGGGATGATTGCGTCATGGAAAATTACCTGCCAACGGTCCTCGAGGGACCAGTGAGAACCAGGTTGTTCAACCAACCAGAGGGTTCAATGTATAACTGGGAAATGTTGTGTGACGCCATACTCAACAATTTATAGAATTGTTACCAGAAGTCTGGCAAAGAGGATGATCTTCATCGTCTACGCCAGACCTCTACTGAGACTCTTTGACAATTTGTCGAGAGATTTGTCGGAGTAAGGAATACTATTTCGAACATATCTGACAATTCCATTATTAGGGCATTTAAATATGCCGTGCGATATCAGAGGTTCACTGAAGATCTACTTATCCATCCGCCTCAGTCGGTAGTCTATCTTTTTGACATGGCCGACCACTATTCCGATGCAGCTGAGGCCGTGGAATGCAATAGTATGGTGGATAAAGGAAACTTACCGCCTCAGCCAGGTCTTAAGCACGTCAAGAAGGAGGATTCAAGCAAGAAGCCATAATCGTCGTCGGGCGGGAAATCAAAGATGTCCAAGAAAAATCAGACTGGACAATACCGGGAGGTCGCCGTCGCAGAGAAGCCACCACCAGGAAAAGGTAACAAGTTTCCATTCAAGAATAAAACCTCTTCTGGTGGCCACTGTTGGATCAAGGATGCTGATTAGAGGGGGGGTGAATAGGAGGCTTTAGAAACTTCAAATAAAAACAAGTTTTTATACCAAGAAGAACCAAAAGCAATTTAATATATTTAAAGAGAGAAGATAGAGAACAAACACCACGATTTTTACCGAGGTATCGGAGACTCGCCCAGTCTCCACTAATCCTCGTTGAAGCACTCAAATCACTTGAGTTTTGCCTCAATATCCACAAAGGATATTATCACTAGTGGTTGCTCCTTGTCCACTCCGGAAAGGCGAGCACCGATGCCTTGTACAAGCTTGCCGAGCCTCTACGACAATCTCTGATCTGGAGAGGTCAACGGCCACGCCTCCAAACCGTCTAGGTGAGGGCGCTCACCAAGAGTAACAGGCAGTGAGGTCTTCTCTAGACCTCCAAACACGCACCGAGAAGCTAAGTGAATGCAAATGCAAAAGAACTGAAATTCTCGGTGGATCGGAAAACACTCGACTTGATCAAAAGATCAAGATTTTAAGTGCAAAACTAAAGCTCAAGAGTGTATGAGAAATGCTACATGCCCAAAGCCTCTATTTATAATCTCAAGGATCAAATGAACTGTTGGAGCTAGGGCTGAAAATCAATAACTCAAACTGACAGTCAGTTCACCTAACTGAAGTCAGTTACATACACAACGGCCCACAAAATTTACGGATAAAAAATAACTAGCCGTTTGTGGTTGTTTAAGGAAACTTGAAACCCCCAACTGACAGTCAGTTCGACCAAAACATAGACTAGATCAAATAGAAACTCAGATAAAAACAGCTGTGGTCGAAACCCAAACTGACAGTCAGCATGGGCATACTGACAGTCAGTTTAGTACAAAAATTTTTGGCCCGAAAAACACACTATCTGGACAATTGTCAGTTAACAAAACTGACAATCCAAACTGACAGTCAGTTAGGCAAACTGACAGTCAGCATGGATAAAAATAGCTGTAACTTTTAATTCAGAAGTCCAAATGAAGTGTTGGATAGCTCATTTGAAAGATATTTTAAAGGACTATCTTTTTGTCAACAGAAGAAAAATCCAGATCTCTCTAGATCTTTCCACAAAATGCAAAAACTCTTCTGCTGTCAAAAACTAAATTGAAAAACCAAATAACTGACAGTCCGTGAAAAACATCCATAACTTTTGATCCAGAAATCCAAATTGAGATTTTAATATCTTCTTTGAAAGATAATTTAAAGGGTTACATTTTTGTCAACAGAAGCAAAAGCTAGATCTGCCTAGATCTTTCCAGAAAATTCAAAAACCCTTCTTCTGTCAAAAACACAACTGAAAAACCAAATCTTTCAAACCAAATTCAAATCAAATCCAACCAAAAAGATACAATGCAATGATCTAAGTTTCTCGGTTTGTGTTGGAGATAAAGAGATGACTTTCGCCACCCTTCTTTATAGTGCGGTTAAAACTAAAAAATAATTTTCTAAACCGATCAAACTCCAAACACTGAGATCGGTCAAAATAAAACAAATATTACCTCAGGTCCTTCGCATCTTTAATCCTTGCAACTTTCGTTTTGGTGACCTTGCACTTGCGACCTTGACTTCCAACCTTTAACTGCGACCACAGCCAACATTGCGACCTTGCGCTTGCGACTTTGGATCTGTGACCTGCAGATCTTCCCGGATCACTTGCAGACTTTACAGAAATCGCTCTGCATAGAAATAGCTCAAAGACAAGGTTAGTCCAAAACACTTAATGTCATCAATAATCAAAATCAACCTAAAAGGGCCTAGATGCAACAATCTCCCCCTTTTTGATGATTGATGACAACTAGTGTTTAAATGAATAATATCAAATGACTCCCCCTAAGTACATGCATAAGTGAACTCCCCCTAAATGCATGCATATATAAATACCCATGTGAGTCATTTGAGATTTGAGAGTGAATCTATAATGATGAATCTATAATGATAGATCATGAGATATCTCAAAAAATCTTTCTCCCCAATCTCTCCCCTAAGCATAAACAATGACAATAATGAAGCAAGAAACTCAAGAATCTTTCCCCCTTTGTCATCAAGCACAAAAAGGCGGGAGGACAAGAAAAATCATACACTTATTTTAGATCAACTAGCATTTGATATATCAATAATGTTCCGTTCACCCCTTAAAAAGTAAAATCTTGATTCATCTAAGGGTTTGGTGAAGATATCTTCTAGTTGCATATCAGTTCTAACATAATTCACATCAATATCTCCTTTTACCACATGATCTCTAATAAAATGGTGCCTTATTTCAATATGCTTAGTTCTAGAATGTTGAACAGGATTATTTGCAATTTTAATGGCACTTTCATTATCACACAATAGTGGCACTTTATCAAATTTAATTCCATAATCCAAAAATGTCTGCTTCATCCACAATAATTGAGCACAACAACTACCAGCAGACACATATTCAGCTTCAGCTGTGGAGAGAGCTACTGAATTTTGCTTCCTAGATGACCATGATACTAATGATCTCTCCAACAGCTGACAGCTACCAGATGTGCTTTTCTGATCAATTTTGCACCCAGCATAATCAGAATCAGAATACCCAATTAATTCAAAATTTGCATCTTTAGGATACCAAAGGCCTAAACTGGGATAATATTTTAAATACCTAAGGATTCTTTTAAGAGCAGTTAAATGATATTCCTTAGGATCAGACTGGAATCTAGCGCATAAACACACGCTAAACATGATATCAAGCCTAGATGCAGTGAGATATAATAAACTACCAATCATAGACCTATAGAGTTTAGAATCGACCGATTTGCCGCTTTTGTCCATGTCCAGATGTCCATTTGTCGCCATGGGAGTTTTGATTGCCTTAGCGTCTTTCATTCCAAAGCGTTTGAGCAGGTCCTTCACGTACTTTGTTTGACTCACGAACGTACCGTTCTTGAGTTGCTTGATTTGAAGACCGAGGAAGAAGCTCAGCTCACCAATCAGAGACATCTCAAACTCCCTAGACATCATCTCTCCAAACTCATGACAGAAATGTTCATTAGTAGATCCAAAGATAATATCATCAACATAAATCTGACAAATAAACAAATTTTTTTCAATTTTCTTTGTAAAGAGAGTTGTATCAACCTTCCCAATTTTAAAACCTTTTGATAATAGAAAGTCTCTAAGTCGCTCATACCAAGCTCGAGGAGCTTGTTTGAGACCATAGAGAGCTTTTGACAATTTAAAAACATGGTTTGGAAATTTAGAATCTTCAAAACCAGGAGGTTGTTCAACAAACACAAGTTCAGAAATTTCACCATTTAAGAATGCACTCTTTACATCCATTTGAAAAAGTTTGATATTAAAGCATGATGCATAAGCAAGAAGAATGCGAATAGCTTCAAGTCTTGCTACAGGTGCAAAAGTTTCACCAAAGTCTAAACCTTCGACTTGAGTGAAACCTTGAGCAACAAGACGAGCTTTGTTCCTAATTACAACACCATTTTCATCTTGCTTATTTCTAAAAACCCATTTTGTTCCAATTACATTATGATCCTTGGGTCTTTCTACTAAAGTCCAAACTTCATTTCTAGCAAAGTTATTAAGTTCCTCATGCATGGCATTTACCCAATCAGGATCATTTAAAGCTTCATTAACATGTTTGGGTTCTAAAGAAGATACAAATGAATGATGTTCACAAAATGCAGCAATACGAGATCGAGTTTGAACACCCTTACTGACGTCACCCAATATTTGATCTAGAGGGTGATCCTTGGTGATTGTTTGATGCTGCCTTGGCGCTTCATCTTGTACAGCTTCATCTTGACCTTGTTCTGGAGGATCAACATGAGATGATGATGCGTCTTGATCAACATTCTCAACGTTGACATCATCTTCTTGATCTTCTTCTGTTGTCTTGATGTCTCCAATGGTTATGTTCTTCATTGCTTCTTGAAGATCTTCACCTGAAACTTCATGAGAGACTTGCTCCTTTTGCGAGCCGTTAGTTTCACCAAATTCGACATCACCAGATTCTTCAATGCAACTTGTATTTTTATTGAAGACACGATAAGCTTTGCTAGTGGTGGAGTATCCGACTAGAAAGCCTTCATCTACTCTTCTTTGAAATTTACCACCAAAATTTCTTTTCTTAAGAATATAACATTTGCATCCAAACACTCAAAAGTAAGAAATATTTGGCTTGCGCCCAACAAGAAGCTCATAAGGAGTCAAATTTAGAAGATGATGTAAATAAAGTCGATTTATAGAATAGCAAGCGGTATGCACGGCTTCAGCCCAGAATCGAGTAGGAGTATCATACTCACTTAGCATAGTCCTTGCCATTTCTATAAGTGTTCGATTTTTCCTTTCAACAACTCCATTTTGTTGTGGAGTGTAGGATGTGGAAAATTCGTGTTTAATTCCAAGAGAGTCACAAAAATCAAACAAAGTTGAATTGACAAACTCTCCACCATGATCACTATGGATTTTCTTGATGGATAATTCGAATTCAGTAGAAACACATTTTGCAAAACTTTTGAAAACATCGGGGGTTTCAGATTTTTGAGAAATAAAGAAAACCCAAGTATAGCGAGTGAAATCATTAACAATCACAAAACCATAATTGCTACCCCCAATACTTTGGAACTCGGAAGGTCCAAAAAAATCCATATGAAGGAGTTCCAAAGGTTTACAAGTAGAAAGAATGCGCTTAGTTGGATGTGAAGTAGCTACTTGCTTGCCAGCTTGACAAGCGCTACAAGGTTTGTCCTTTTCAAAATTCACATCCTTTAAGCCAACAACCAAATCACGTTTTAAAAGTTTTCACAACTGATGCATTCCAACATGTGCAAGTCGTCTATGCCATAGCCAACCTTTTGAGGTTTGAGAGACAAGACATGTTGACAAAAATGCATTTTTTGAGTGAAAATCAACCAAATAAAGATTTCCAAAACGAAAGCCTTTAAAGATCAAGGTTTTATCTTTTAAACTTTCAACCAAAACTTCTTTTGGGAAAAATGTACAACTAAAACCAAAATCGCAAATTTGTGCAACGGAAAGCAAATTGAAATTCAGAGATTCGACCAACAAAACATTCGAAACAGAAAGATCATTCAATATTGCGATTTTACCCAAGCCTACCACATTTCCTTGACGATTGTCGCCAAAGGTAATCTTTTGGTTCTCGCTTGAGTTGTCTTCTATTGAGGTGAACAACTTCTTGTTTCCGGTCATGTGTTCGGAGCATCCGCTATCTAGCACCCAATGCCTCCCACCGGTCTTGTAGTTCACCTGCATACAAAGAATTAAGTTCTTTTAGGTACCCAAACCTTTTTGGGTCCTTCAATGTTAGCAATCAAAGCTTTGGGCACCCAAATAGATTTCTTCTTTTTATTTAACATGGGTGCACCAACATACTTTGCTATAGCATAACCTTTTCTTGACTTTTAAAGCATGTAGCAAGTATCAAAATAATTAGGAGTCATTAAGGGACATGCTTCATTCGAATGACCAGTTTCATGGCATTTATGACAAAATGTGTTGCATGCTTTAACAAATATAGTTTTAGAGTTTGGTTTCTTCCCTTTCTTTTGAAAATATCCTAATCCTTCTTTTCTAAAAGAACACTTTTGTTTACTAAGGATTAGATCAAGAGATATTTTGCCTTTGTAGCAGTTTTCTAAGCCTTTTCCAAGTTTTTCAACTTGTGCCTTAAGTTCATTATTTTCATTTAAGATATTATCATTAGAAACACATGGAATGTGATGACTACTAGAGGGAGAATCATCCAAATTACATGAAGTTGAAGCATCTACCTTAGATGAGGTATTTGTAACATCTTTTATGAGCATGCTTTCATAAGAATCTTTAAGCTCGGAGTATTGAGCGCGTAGGGAAGAATGTTCTTCCTTAAGCCCCTTATACTTCCTTTTAGTTTTTCCAAAAACTTCATTTAATTCGGTTATCATTTCAACTAAATCATCATAAGATGGATCATTAGAGTGTACCTTTTCATCGCCTTTGGCCATAAGGCAAATGGATGAACTAGTTGAGGTGTTGATGTTGCCGAGAGCTAATCCGGCCATCTTCTTGGAGCAACTTCTTTCGTTGTCGGAGTCGGAGTCGGAGTCGAAGCTCTCTCCGCCGGACATCCACTCTCCAAAGCAAGCTTCTTTGATTTCTTCATTTTTCTTCTTGAAGAACTTCTTCTTCTTGTTCCACGCCTTGTTCTTGTTTGGACATCTTGATGCTATGTGTCCCTTCTCATGGCATCCATAGCAAATGATGTCCTTGAAGTTGTTTTGCTTTGGTCCCTTTGGTCGTGTGTCAAGGTTGACACCCTTCTTATGCAACCTGCGAAGAAGTTTTTGAGTGTTCTTTACCATGAGTGCAAGGTCTTCATCGGAGGAGCCATCGCTTGAATCGTTCCTTGCGTTGGCTTTGAAGGCCAAAGCTTTCTTCTTTGTCTCCAAGGGTTCAGCTGCTTCTTTCTTCTCCTTCTTGTGCATCTCATGGGTGATGAGGTTCCCATAAAGATCGGTCGGTGTTGTGGTCGATAAATCGGAGTTTGTGAGAATCGTCACAAGAGTGTCGAAGCTCTCAGGTAAAGCCCTAAGCATCTTTCTCATAATTTCAATGTCAGTAAAAACAACACCAAGACCCTTGAGTTCATTCACAATGTTATTCAACCGAGTAAACATGGAATCCACGGACTCAGTTGATGACATGGTGAATGTCTCATATTTTTGCCTCACCATTAGCAACTTTGCCTCTTTAACCTTTGTTGTGCCCTCGTAAATTTCTTCGATGGTAGTCCAAACCTTATGAGTAGTCGTGAGATTGCTCACACGGTTGAGCTCATTCAAGGATAAACCGGCAAAGAGTGCATTTTTCGCACGGGCGTTTAAATGCAGTTTTCTCCTATCGTCCTCAGACTGACTTGCCGGATCATCCGGAGGAGTAAAACCGAGTTTAACGATATCCCATACATCAAGCCCCATAGCTTCTAGGAATACCGACATGCGCACTTTCCAATACGGATAGTTTGTCCCATCAAAGATAGGTGCACGACCGGTATGACCAAGAAGAAAATCTCCACTTGACGACATCCTCTCTCTAGGCGGTAAAGCCTAATGAATCGAGAGACCATGCTCTGATACCACGTGTTGGATCAAGGATGCCGACTAGAGGGGGGGTGAATAGGAGGCCTTAAAAACTTCAAATAAAAACAAGTTTTTATACCAAGAAGAACCAAAAGCAATTTAATATATTTAAAGAGAGAAGATAGAGAACAAACACCACGATTTTTACCGAGGTATCGGAGACTCGCCCAGTCTCCACTAATCCTCGTTGAAGCACTCAAGTCACTTGAGTTTTGCCTCAATATCCACAAAGGATATTATCACTAGTGGTTGCTCCTTGTCCACTCCGGAAAGGTGAGCACCGATGCCTTGTACAAGCTTGCCGAGCCTCTCCAACAATCTCCGATCCGGAGAGGTCAACGGCCACGCCTCCAAACCGTCTAGGTGAGGGCGCTCACCAAGAGTAACAGGCAGCGAGGTCTTCTCTAGACCTCCAAACATGCACCGAGAAGCTAAGTGAATGCAAATGCAAAAGAACTGAAACTCTCGGTGGATCGGAAAACACTCGACTTGATCAAAAGATCAAGATTTTCAGTGAAAACTAAAGCTCAAGAGTGTATGAGAAATGCTACTGCTTGTTGTTTAAAATACATGCCCAAAGCCTCTATTTATAGTCTCAAGGATCAAATGAACCGTTGGAGCTAGGGCTGAAAATTAGTAACTCAAACTGACAGTCCGTTCACCTAACTGAAGTCAGTTACATACACAACGGCCGACAAAATTTATGGATAAAAAATAGCTAGCCGTTTGTGGTCGTTTAAGGAAACTTGAAACCCCCAACTGACAGTCAGTTATGCAAACTGACAGTCAGTTCGACCAAAACATAGACCAGATCAAATAGAAACTCAGATAAAAACAGCTGTGGTTGAAACCCAAACTGACAGTCAGCATGGGCACACTGACAGTCAGTTTAGTACAAAAATTTTTGGCCCAAAAAACATACTCTCTGGACAATTGTCAGTTAACAAAACTGACAATCCAAACTGACAGTCAGTTAGGCAAACTGACAGTCAGCATGGATAAAAATAGCTGTAACTTTTAATCCAGAAGTCCAAATGAAGTGTTTGATAGCTCATTTGAAAGATATTTTAAAGGACTATCTTTTTGTCAACAGAATAAAAATCCAGATCTCTATAGATCTTTCCACAAAATGCAAAAACTCTTCTGCTGTCAAAAACTAAATTGAAAAACCAAATAACTGACAGTCCGTGAAAAACATCCATAACTTTTGATCCAGAAATCCAAATTGAGATTTTAATATCTTCTTTGAAAGATAATTTAAAGGGTTACATTTTTGTCAACAGAAGAAAAAGCTAGATCTGCCTAGATCTTTCCAGAAAATTCAAAAACCCTTCTTCTATCAAAACACAACTGAAAAACCAAATCTTTCAAACCAAATTCAAATCAAATCCAACCAAAAAGATGCAATGCAATGACTTAAGTTTCTCGGTTTGTGTTGGAGATAAAGAGATGACTTTCGTCACCCCTCTTTATAGTACGGTTAAAACTAAAAAATAATTTCCTAAACCGATCAAACTCCAAACACCGAGATCGGTCAAAATAAAACAATATTACCTCAGGTCCTTTGCATCTTTAATCCTTGCAACTTTCGTTTTGGTGACCTTGCACTTGCGACCTTGACTTCCAACCTTTAACTGCGACCACAGCAAACATTGCGACCTTGCGCTTGCGACTTTGGATCTGTGACCTGCAGATCTTCCCGGATCACTTGCAGACTTTACAGAAATCGCTCTGCATAGAAATAGCTCAAAGACAAGGTTAGTCTAAAACACTTAATGTCATCAATAATCAAAATCAACCTAAAAGGGCCTAGATGCAACAGCCACGATAGTGACCAGTCGGGAAAATAGACTAACCCGCAGGGAAACAAGAAGTGGTGTTAGTTCCACAATTTTCGGGGCACGATCTCAAGAATTGCCGGAATTGGTTGAAGCAATTAGACGGCTTCTACCAAGGGATTAGACCGATGCCGACCTTGCCGCAAAAAGATCTGGCCTGCGGGATTAGAGATGCCGACGAAGACAAAGAGATGTCCTACCAGGCACCCCAAAACCATGTCAATATTATTTTTGGAGGTTTCTCCTCTTTTGCTTCTAAGCGTCAGTTTAAGACGTTTTACCTCGAGGTAAATCAAGCAGAGGCTCCCCTTGGTGAACCTCAATATCCCCGTTGGTCAGAAAATCCTTTGACTTTTGATCGAGCTGATTGTCCTGTTGGGCTTACTCGACCATTGAAAGTACCTTTGGTCATTACCCCACTTATTAGCAATGCTCGAGTTGAAAGAGTTTTGATCAACGGGGGCAGTTCCTTGGACATTTTATTGGTCAAGGCACTGGACGAGATGCAAATTCCTCGTTGAAAAATTAAGGCCATAATTCATCCATTTTATGGGATAATACACTTGTTCCATCGAGAGGTGTTGTGGTGCGAGGAATCAAAATCCGCGGTCGGATTGAATTTTTAATGTTGGATGGAGAGATCTAGGGTTGTTTTGTGGAAGTTTGGAGCTCAAATAATGGAGTTTGTGCTGTTGGGAGGTTAAAGAAGATGGGTTTCTTTATATATGGGTGGTAAATAGGAGTTGTAGGTGTATGAGAGAGGATAGGAGCAAAGAGAAAAAAAATTTCAGCACAAAACAGGGTAAACAGAGAGCAAACCGAGCCCAGCATGACCTCGCGCATGGGTTTTGCCACGAGTGACCGCATCCTAGAGGGACGCGTTTAGTAATAACCGCAAGTGAACGGTTGAACGTTGAGCACTTGAGCATCGAAACTATGAGGAACAAGTGTATTCATCTTTCAGATTAAGAATTTGCCAACTAAATCAGAGCAATAATTGGGTTTTGTGAGCTACAACAAAAACTACAATGAAAATCTATCAATCGGGGGTTTTGAAAGCGAAAAGATTGCAAATTATGAAAACTAGGGTTTTAGAAACAAAGAGAGAAAATATAGGGTTTTGGGATTTCCATAACCACCAAACGTAATTCTAACTAAGGTATGAGAATTGCAAATCAGTTTCAATTGTTTTTCAAGATAGATTAAGTTGCCGGTATGGTCGCCGGTAAACGGTCAGAGGATCGCTTCCATGGTTAAGTGTGAGGAACACATTAAGTCTGGCGAGAGCCTCTCTTCTGTTCAGGGTCTTGCGTCAGGGCACAAAAGGATTCCAGAACTCCCCTAAATTCTTGCTAAGGCTCAACTATTACGTCTGTTGCTGAAGCGAGAATTTTGAGTTTAGAGGAAGAAGACGTAAGAAACTAATCACAAAACTTGAAATTAAGACTGAGGAAATTTTGGGTTTAGAGGAAGAAAACGTTTATTCCCTAAAACATGGCGAACAAACTCGTGAAAGAGGATTGTAAATATCTTTCAAAAAGTTACATAACATAACACGTCGAATGAATTTTCAGCACGAAAGAACCCACTAACTATGGAAAAATTAATACCATTTAATCACTTATCAATTGTGCTCGGCTCTTTTTATTTTTTATTTATTTATGTTTTCAAAATGAGCTAATAGATCAATTCAAGCGCAGCTCAACCTTGGGCACGAGTCGTGCCACTGGCCGTGCTCGGCTTTGTAAATTTTTTTTTACATTTTTGAAAGCAAGCAAATAGAGCAAACGGTCGTGCTCTACTGTGTTAGTTTTTGAAATTTTGTTATTTTTTTGGTTTTTCAAAAATTTCAGCCCTAGTTTGTGTATGTTTTTGGAAAATATGTTTTGGAGGGTCAAATGACGTCATAATTGAGTGATTCTTGCGCCACTGTGTTCATAAGAGAGAAAACTACATGTTAGTATACTGGGTTGCCTCCCGACTAGTACTGGTTTAATGTCCTGCTCGATGGAACGTTCTCGGTCATTCAGAAATAGATGGAATCGAAAGAATTGACTTAGTTCAGTGCACTTACCTCATCTCCTGCATTGTATAATTTGATGTGATGCATGTTTACCTTGAAAGTGGTACCGTCGTGCGCCTGAAGCTCTACGGCACCATACAGGAAGAATTTTTCTATAGCGTACGGCACCATATGGGAAGACCTTGTTTAAACTCACAGTTGAGGATCTGTTTGTCACGCCACTTCTTCGTGTTGTCTTTGTATATTAGGGCACTTTTGTAGGAGTTATTCCAAAGCTCCTCCAGTTCATGCAATTCGAGGATTCACCTTCGCCCTGCTTTGTTGTAGTTACAATTGAGTTCTTTTAAAGTCCATAACGCCCTGTGTGACATATCAACAGGCAAATGAAAATTCTTACCAAATACAATTTTGTAAGGCGTGATACCTAGCGGAGTTTTGAATGTTGTGCGATATGCCCAAAGAACATTAGAGAGTTTGAGTGCCCAATCCATTCGTGACAATACCTATAGACTGTGATAAGTGCTAAATTGGTAATATTTTTATCCTAAGTTTGCCACTAAAAACGTACAAAATCATGCTAAAAACTCCTTTGATGCGACATTTTATGCATAATTTTATATTATTTTTACAAATTTCTTTCACGGTTGTGTTTGCCATGCTTCAGGGACAAAACTTACCAAATTTCAGAATTTGAGAGAAATTCGACTTCGTTTGGGCCTAATTCGACCAAGAAACCAAAACTGGACAACAAAAGGGCCTTGATCAAATATTCCTCGGACAAAATAACCTGGTCGAACACACTTAGGTGAGAAGGAACCTTATTCGAACACAATTGGAGGAAAAAGAGCCATGGTCGAACACGAAGACACCTGCTTGAACAAGTCCTTATCGAACACGAACAGTTGGTCAAGAGAGTCCCGATCGACCATGACTACTGCTTGATCATCTATTTGGCCAAGCGGAGCACGATCATGGGCACGACACATGTTCTGCCAGGAGCACGCCACGTGTTCTTGGTTGTGTTCGGCTCAGTTTTGGTGGCTTTAACTAGTCAAATTTGGTCAGTTTTGATCGGGTTTAACCAGGACTGATCGGATTTGGTCGATTTTGGTTGGGTTTGACCAAGATTTGTTGGATTTGGTCAGTTTTGGTCGGATTTGATCAAAACTAGTTGAATCTAGTTGGTTTTGACTCAGATTCATCTGTTCTCACACTGTCTGAAGCCAGACTTTGTCGCGTGCATGTCAAAGAGTTATTTTTGGGCACGTTCATCCATGTATCAAATATAGAGAAGCTTTTGGTTCAATTAGTATGCTTTTTTAGGTCTCTTTAGAAGCCTTTAGGGCTTAGTAGTAGTAGTAGTTTTTAGATTGTTTTCTTAAAAGAGCCCCTTTCTCTATCTTTCATGCTTTTGTAAGCCGGCAAGGATGACAAACTCTATTCTCAAGTAATCAAGTAAGTTTTCATTTTGTTCTTGTTATTTCTGCATTATTATGGTTTTTTGTGACTAGATCCTTTCTAGGGTTAGGAATGACCTAATCCGGAAGGCAGGATTCTTCCTCGATCTTGATCTCAAGTTTTGGAGTTATTTCCTGATATTTTTTCCTCCAAACCCTAAATTCTTGTTTCAGCAACAGACGTAATAGTTGACCCTTAGCAAGAATTTAGGGGAGTTCTTGAGTTCTTAGCACTTTGACGCGGGATCCTGAACAGGAGAGAGGCTCTCACCAAACATAACAATGGAAGCGATCCTCTGACCGTTGTACCAGTGACCGTACTGACAACTTAATCTGTCTTGGAAAACCATTGAAATTAACTTGCAATCCTCAGAATTTGGATAGAATTACGCCAGATGGTTATTGATGAGGACATCACTCCTATGGATATGGATACCGTTGTAACTCATGGCCCAATAACACGAGCACGTGCAAAATGACTCAATTACAAGGTGGCTCCTTCCTAAGTGCTAATACTTGTTCTAATGAGAATGTGCTGCTGCATAACCTTCCTTGCGATATGTTGTTACTTAGGAGTATGGAAGAGGAGATGCCAAGTCAAGGGGACCCCATCCACATTCCACATTTCAACACCTACGAGCCACGTTCAAGTCAAGTCCAAGCCCAATTGATGCCATCCATGTAATTCAATTGGGGCTACAATTCGACTCGGAGTCAGCTTGACAGCACTGGACTAAAAAGGCCATAACTCCCTCATACGGAGTCCATTTGGTCTGAGCCACCACTCGTTGGAAATCTTATTTCAAGATCTTTCCAATGCAGAAGCCCACTGCATGATTCGTTCGGGAAGGCCTCCAAATAGACGCGACAAGTTGCTGCTGTTGCAGACGCCGCATCTGAACTGTTGATTAGTCGCCCTTGTCGTTTGTTCTTTATATATACTTTGAAGCCGCCACTTCTAGGGTTAAGTTATTTTGCTACATTGTTCCTCCCGTGTGTGAGACAATTGTTCATCAGAGTAGTGTTCCAGGACCTGGTTTGATGAGAGATAACCTCAACTTTGTTCATTCTAAGATTCAGATTGTTTCTTTCTCGTTTTTGCTCGTCTCTTCTACTGCGTGCAGGAATCAACCCTCGTGGTAAGGTCTTCCGGACGTGAGCACGGTTGATAAAGAAAGGTGCGTGGGTGTAGCAATTGCAAGGATTCAATCTCGTTGGTTGGAAGCCTTGGAATGCGAACGTCTCCGTTCCGCAAAAGTAGAACCTAACGGAAGATCGGGCCGCCGATTGCATCAGTTATGGAACTCCCGAAACCCTAGGTTTTCATTCCTGCTTTACAAACCCTAGATTTCGTATTTGCACTTTACTGCTTTAAACCCTAGATTGATAGATTTAGTAGTAAATTTAGATGTAGACAAACAAACCCCCAACTCGTTTAGACTTAATCAGTGATCCATTAACCTAAAAGACGAATACACTTGTTCCTCGTGGAATTCCACCCTCAAGTGCTCAATGTTCAACCATCCACTTGCGGTTATTACACAATCACACCGTTTCAGGTGCGATCAGGCTGCATCTCATCTCATCGAAAACACATATTTCAGTAAGGAAGGAAGAGTTTTAAGTGTAGGTTTACTTACCTTTTCCTTACTTGAGGTGTCGGAGTCAGAGATGTCCTCTTTGGATGGTTCTATTGTGGGTTCGTCTTCGTTTTGTTTGTCTTCTTCGCTGCTGTCTGTTTTTCCATTTTAAAGAATTTGATCCGTTTCTTCTTCCAAAGTGAGTTGAAGTGGTGAATCCTCTTCTAGGACTCCCTCTAGAGTGGCCAAGATGCAAAGTTTCTCTCATACATAGGACAGTTAACAAGGTTAGACATTTTAAACAAAATTTTCTTCTCCCCTATGTGAAAAGTGATTCATCCCTTACGAACATCAATGAGGGCACCTATTGTCTGAAGCATTGGTCATCCCAATGTTATATATATAGCAACATCTTCATTCATGTCAAGAATGACAAAATCAAATGGAAGATAAAATTTACTGACTTGAAGAGACACGTCTTCCAGGATTCCTTCTGGATGCTTCACCGAGTGATCAACAAGTTACAAAATCATGTGTGTAGGTTTGATCTCACCCATGCTCAAACATTGTGCAATGGTAAGAGGCATCAGACTCACGCTTGCGCTTAGGTCGCAAAGAGCTCGATTGACATAATTGTACCTGATCCGGGAGGATCTCCAAGTCCTGATCACATGCGGCTTCGCGACCAAGTCCTGATCGCATACGGCTTCGCGACCAAGTCCTGATCGCATGCAGCTTCGCGACCAAGTCCTGATCGCATACGGCTTCGCGACCTTAACCATGTTCGGAAAGGATTCGCGACCAGGAAAAGGAATTCGTTCCCTGTTTGGAATTGTAATCCAATCCGAATGTGTATAAGTAAGCTTATCTGTTTAGGATTAGTTATATGAGTCTAATACGTTTAGGTCTCTAAGTCTGATACGTACTCATACGATTGGACTATAAATACCTTGTAATAGGTCTAGTTTAGATCATCGAATTCAATCGAAGAGTCATAGAACTTATTTGAGTTTTAGACACTTATAATTCCTTCGACGTAGACAAGTGTGTCTAACGTTCGACGTGTAAGCCCTCTTTGAAATAAAGAGTTGTGCAATTACTTTGGGTTTCGGGTATAAGATCCCGTTATTCCGCATATTAGAATCTGGGCGAGCCTAGTGCGAAAACCAAGGCTAGGTCTCAAACGGATCAAGTTGGTATCAGAGCAACTTTCCTATCCTGTGGATGGTGAAGACTCGCCAGGGTTACAAAACCTCCGGCGAAACTCCAGGCGATCAATTGACGGTTCCTACAGCCGCCTCTCCGACAATGTCTGACGATACCTCCGTTCAAGCTAACCTAGCCGAACAAGTGGCTAAGCTCTCCACCGACATGGAAACCGTGCTTGCTTGGATTAAGCAGCAGGCCATGATTGTACCTCCTGAAGTAGGGAAGGGTATGGGTGCGAAGACTGGTGAAGACTTGCGCAGGGCAGACGAAGATGAAGACGAAGGCAACCACAAGACCGACGACCTCGCCAACACCTCCTTAGCTGTTGGATCTTTTAAGGTCGACGCTAAGATTGATATACCCATATATGATGGGGTGATCGATGCTGAGAAGCTGGATTCTTGGATCGATCAACTTGAGACCTACTTTGACCTGAAAGGGTTTAGTAGCGCTCAAAAGGTCAAATTTGCACCTTTGAAGATGAAGGACCACGCCAAGACATGGTGGAAGGCCCTTGTCGCCGGTGGTGAAGCTGACGACCTTGCGTGGGGTCAATTCAAACGACTTCTGCGACAAGAATTCTATCCGATGGGTTACCTTGAGGAGAGATGGGAGCGTTGGCACAGATTGTACCAACGGCGCGACCAGACCGTCCAAGACTATACAACAGAGTTTCGGCGACAAGCAATGGTCATTGGCATCTCACTATCCGACCCTCAGGTATTTAGGAAGTACACATCTGGACTTCAGAAATTGATCAGTACTGAGCTAAGTCTGTTCGGCGTCCAAGACATCGCGACCGCAAGCACAACTGCTATGGCGATCGAGAAGAAGAACAAATCCCGCAGCGACAAAAGCACGAAGGAAAGTGCGACCTCGACAAAGAAAAAGCCGAGTCCGAAGAAGAACGCTTCCAAATCGGGCACAGGTGCTTTTTGTGAACATTGTCAAGTCGCGGGACATACCAAGGACAAATGCTACAAGCTTCATCGTGAACTTCGACCAAAGAAAAACGGACCAGGGAAAAGAACAGCCACAGCTACTGCGACTTCACCCGACGAAGAAGTTGTCCGAGTGAACTCGGTTAATGAGACGGATACGACCTTGTCTCTATGGCAATGCCGAAGGAGAAGGGTTCGGATCCACCAAACGACCATCGCCCAACAGAGGACTTGTTCACCATCAACGTCCAGGTGAAGCACGAAGTGGTTGCAGCGATATTCGATCCAGGAAGTCAGAAGAATCTGGTCTCCGCTGGACTGGTTCGGCGACTTGGTTTGAAGACAACCACACACCCGCGACCATATCCACTGGGTTGGTTTACATCCGACGTGAATCAACAGATTATGAGTCAGTGTGTGTTGAAATTTGCGATCTCTACACGATATCGATGAGGTGCAATGTGATGTTGTCCCTATCGATATCTATCAGGTGATATTTGGGAGTCCGTATCTGTATGATCGAGACTCTCATTTCCATCGGCGAGCGCAAGAGTACGACCTCACCAAAGACGGAGTTAAGTTCATGATCAGTAGAGACATCCACGTCAACACTTCGAACTTGATTACCGCAAATCAAGCCAAACGAATTGCTAATGCATGCCACAAGTATGTGCTTGTCATGATTCGACCCATTGGACAAAGTGAGGGTACTCGACCAGCATTGTCGTTGCCGTGCCGAGAGGATTCTGGTCGTTTGTCGAGACTGTTGGAGAAATACAGTGATCTGTTCGAGACTACCCAGGGTCGTCCGCCGAAACGTCCAGTCGAGCACGAAATTCAGCTTGTGTCTGATGCGACACTGCCCAATCTGAGTATGTATCGCAACTCAGTATTGGAGAATGAAGAGATCAAGAGACAACTTGGTGAGTTGCTGAACGATGGTGTCATTCAACCAAGTAGTTCACCTTTTTGGATCTCCTGTGGTGTTAGTACCAAAGAAAGATGGGACTTGGCGTATGTGCATCGACTATCGAGCACTGAACAAGATCACCATCAAGAACCGGTACCCCCTTCCTCGTATTGATGACCTGCTAGATCAATTGAAGCATGCTGTTGTCTTCTCCAAGTTGGATCTTAAGTCAGGATATCATCAAGTCAGCATCCGAGAGGAGGATACGTGGAAGACCGCGTTCAAAACACGACAAGGTCTGTTCAAACGGCTGGTCATGCCGTTTGGTCTCTACAACGCCCCGACAACTTTCATGTGTCTTATGAATGACGTATTGAGACAGTTCATCGACGACTTTGTGATCTGTACCTCGACGACATATTGGTTTATAGTCGTTCGTGGGATGAGCACCTCATTCATGTCGAAAAGGTGTTCGATCAGCTTCGGCAACATCGACTTCGCCTCAACCATAAGAAGTGCGAGTTCGGCCAGCAAACTCTACTTTACCTTGGATTCCTGGTCGGCAACGGTACGTTGCAAATCGACCCAGATAAGGTAAAAGTGATTCGCGAGTGGCCGCGACCGCGAACAGTTACGGATGTGCGTAGTTTTGTGGGAGCATGCCAATATCTTCGGAAGTTCATCCGACACTTCTCAATTGTGGCTTCTCCATTGCATGCATTAACCAGGATCGATCAGAAGTTCGAGTGGACAGGGAAACATGAGGACACGTTTCTCTTGCTGAAAAGGAAGATCAGCGAGGCGCCTGTGTTAGCTTTGCCGAATCTCCAGAAACCATTCGAGCTAGAAACCGATGCCTCAGGTTATGCAATGGGCGCAGTGCTCATGCAAGAAGGTCGACCAGTGGCATATCACTCCGAGTTATTCCAGGGAGCTCAGAAGAACTACCCGACTTATGATAAGGAGTTATGCGCACTGCATCAGGCCGTGAAACATTGGCGGTGTTATCTCTTGGGGAAAGAGACATTGTCCACACCGACCATCAACCATTGCAATATTTGCAAACTCAGTCCAAGCTACAGCAAGCTCGGCACATGAAGTGGATGTCGTATCTGCAGCAGTTTAATCTGGTGATTAAGTACAAGAAGGGCGTACACAACAAATTGGCGGACATGTTGTCGCGACCACCAGTTACGACCCTCTGTTTATCAGCGTTCATGCAGATCGATCCCTCATGTCATGATGACTATGTCACGATGTATAGTGAAGACCCTGATTTTCAAACAGTACTAACTAAGCTCGAAACAGGGAAACCTACGGAGTTCGTTCGTCGAGAAGGACTCTTGTACAAAGGCAACTTACTTTGCATACCTCGTGGAGCACCTCGAATTCAATGGTTGCGAGAAGCGCATACATCGAAGGTAGCTGGTCACTTTGGGGTTACAAAGACGTTGCAAAATCTTCACCGACATCTGTTCTGGCCGCGTATGCAGCAAGATGTGGCTAGTTTTGTTCGAGGCTGTGGTCTCTGCAGCATCTCGAAATCGGCAAACCGGAAATTAGGTTTGTACACTCCTTTGCCAGTTCCATCGAGACCATGGGAGAGCATATCCATGGATTTCTTGGGAGGATTGCCTAAGACCCGACGTGGCAATGACTATCTATTCTTGGTCGTTGATCGGTTCTCCAAAATGATTGTTCTCATACCTTGTCGAAAGACTATCACGGGAGAAGAAGCCACTCGGGAATTCTTTCAACACGTTTGGACACACTTCGGACTGCCGACTTCTATTGTGTCTGATCACGATACTCGGTTCCTTAGTCACTTTTGGCGATCGCTCTGGACGATGATGGACACCAAGCTAAAGAGGAGTACTGATTTTCATCCGCAAACTGATGGTCAAACTGAGGTGGTAAATCGTACAGTCATTCATCTCTTGAGAGGATATAACTCGAAGCACCCGAAGACTTGGGATGAAAGTATACCATACCTGCAGTTTGTTTTTAATCGAGCAGTGCATGGTTCGACTGGAAAGTCGCCGTTTGAGGTTTGTTTAGGGTTTCTACCACAGAGTCCATTCGACATGGAGTTTGTGATCCCTACCTCAGCACAGAACAGCAAGGAAGCATCTGATCAGGATCGAGCACAAAAGTTCCTGGAAGGTATTCAACGACTCCATCGTGAGGTTGAACAGAACTTGCTGAAAACTCAACTCAAGTACAAGGCGCGACATGATCGGCACCAAGTTGATGCGCAATTTCAAGAAGGTGATATGGTATGCTTACATCTGAGTAAGGAGAGACTTAAAGGTGAAGGTAAGAAACTCAAACCCATTCGTTATGGTCCTTTTCAGATTTTGCGGAAAGTGGGTAATAATGCTTGTCAGCTCGAGTTACCTCCATACATGGATATCTACTCGGTTGTTAATGTTGAGCACCTCAAACTCTTTGAGCCTTCTGTTGAAGACTTGGTCTATCAACGAGACAAACCTCTACGTGAAGATGTGTGTCGGGGGAAATCTCCGCGGGGCTAAGTCCAGGTAAGTTGCGCCACGTTTGCCCGGGGATGCGGCCTCCGGCCCCTCCCCGGGCGCCGCCATTTGGCCCCCGGGACCTGGCGTCCGGCGCCGTCCCGGGCGCCGCCGTTTGCCCGGGGACGTGGCCTCCGGGGCCTCCCCGGGCGCCGCCTTTTGGCCCCCGGGACTGGCCTCCGGCGCCGTCCCGGGCCTCATCGCCCTCCTAAAGGTAAAGTCTCGAATTGTTTGTCACGTGCAGCTCACGCGAGGAGCGCCTCGGGAACTAGGGACCACCTGTCAAGCATCCAAGGTGTTTGACCGGTAGAAGGACGGTCCTACCCTTCAATCCGACAGTGGCTTCCGGGGTAGTTTAGGTTTTTTGCTTCTTTTTGGGGCTATAAATAGCCCTTGTACCCCTCTGTTGTAAAGGATCGGAACACTTTTATTGGAATAGCTAAACTCACAGACGTGCTCCAGAAGCCTCTCCCCCCGGAGAGAGCCTCCCCAGCTGACTCCGATCGGGAGCGCGTCGACAGGACTAGGGCCCCCACCGGGACCCGAACCTGTATAAATCCGTGTGTCATTTCTTGTGCTTGTCCGGTGGGGGAGGACCGGTCATCCGGTGAACCCGCGCCGCGTAATCTTTGCTAGGATCATTCTCAAAACCTGCCGGGGTATTCGCAATACCACGACAGTTGGCGCCGTCCATGGGGACTCGTGACGAGACGCCATGGCTCCCCCAAGAACAAGGGCTCGCACCCTACCCGGTGACCCGGGTCTCAGAGACCCGGCGCCGCCCGCCCGGGACACTGCTGTCCCGGCGGTCCCTTCCGGAGGCGACCTGGCCCAGGTACCGTCTCCCTCTTTTCCTCTCAACTTAGGTGCTTCCACCTCCAGGTCGTTCCCGATGACCGCGGGGACCTCGGCCGGGACCAGTCTCCCCCCGACGGCTCCCCCGGCTCCCCGGGATGCCCTGCTCGAAGCTCTCGTGGAAGGCCAGCTCCGCGCTCAGCGCTCTATGGACGAACTCCTTAGTGTGTTGGCGCGGCCTCCGGCCCCCACATTTGCGTCACACCCGTATATCCGGGGAACATGCCCCCGTTTATGGGTTACCCGGCGGCCCCTCCGGCCTCCGGGGGTTTGTCCGCCCCGTATGATCCTGCCGGGGGGTTCCCTCCCCCTGCGGGATATACGTCCGGACCCCTCCCGGCGCCTGGGCCCGTCCCGGTGCCGGGGGGTTACTTCATGCCAGGGCCCTTCGTGGCACCAGGGGGGTACCCCGTCCCTGGCCTATTCCCGGGGCCGGGAGCCCACTTCATGCCGGGGGTTTACCCTACGCCGGGAGCCAGTCCCGCCCCCCGCATCGCGTTTACCGCACTGGGGGCGGTTGACAGAGCAGCTCCCGTGCCGCAGCGGGCTTCCCCCCGCATGGGCTCCCCGGTTCCGGACGTCACCGCGGGGGCTCCCCCCTCGCCGGTTTCGGGTGTTACAGGGGCTTCCCACTTCCCGGTTCCAGTCTTGGCTACTGGGGCCCCCTCCACTTCGATCCCAAGCGTCGCCGTGGGCGCCCCCTCCCCGGTTCCGGATAATACAGGGGCTTCCCCCTTTCTGGTCCCGGGGGTCGTCGCAGGGGGCTCCCCCCAACCGACTCCGGAAGCCTCCGGGCCGGCAGCTACAGCGCATGAGCTCCCTCCCTCGGCAGGACAGGTCCGTTTCGCCCCGGGGGAGGTCGAGCGAATGCGTTCACCAGAGCGCGGGGAAGAACTTCCCCCCGGCCGCGGGCGCGGGGAGCCTCGCTCTCGCACCGGCCGGGGGAAGAGACCCGCTGAAGAGCCAACCTCTCCGGCGGAGAGCCCGGACGTCCGGGAACTCAGTCCCGGTCCGGAGGAAAAGCGTCGCCACCGCCATTCTGGCGGACCTCTCGGACCGCTTCCAGACTCGGACAACGAAGGTCCCGTGAAAGAAGACAGCGACCGGGGCTCTCCCCGGGAAGTGCAGGGGGCTAACTAGCCCCTGTGCCGAAGACTTCGCAGCATCCGTTGGCCGCGGCCCTACCGCCCTCCGCCCATCGAGCACTATAACGGTGAGGCAGACCCTTACGAATTTGTGCAGGTCTACTCCACAGCCATCTCCGCGGCCGGGGGGGACAAGACGGTACAGTGCAACATCTTCCCCCTCTACCTCTCCGGCATTGCCCGCTCCTGGTTCTACAACCTGAAGGTGGGCTCCATCAAGTCTTTCTTGTAGCTCAAGCGGGAGTTCTGTGCCAACTTCCAGGGGAACAACGTGCGTCCCCTGGACTCCTCGCAGCTGTACACTGTCCGGCAGAGGACTGGGGAAACCATTAGAAGCTTCTTCAAGCGCTTTGCTCAGGTGAAGAGCAAAGTGGCCCACGTCCTCGACTCTACGGTCATCGAAGCCTGCAAAAGCGGCATCCTCCCAGGGGAGCTCCACCGAAGGCTCTCCCGGAGCTGCCCCTCTTCCGCCGACGAGCTCTTCAACGTACTCGAAAAGTACACCCGGGCGGAGGAAGACGACATCTGGAAGAAGACCCAGGGGGCTCCCACCCCCGCCGACCGGGGGGCCAGGGATCCCCTCAAGCGTCCTAGGCAGGGGGGCGTAACGAGCCACGGCCTTGGGACACCTTTGTCCTCGAGGGCGGAGGCGGCTCGCGCGACCCCCCTGGGGGCAAGCGCCCCTTCCCCAAACCAAAGGGCCATGGGGGAGGACAGTCTTCGCGCGGCCGGGAGGGCCCCGCGGGGAGAAGGCGGGAAGGACCGTGGTGCAACTTCCACAGGTCCAGTACCCACGCTACCCGAGACTGTAGCCTGCTGCTACAGCACTTCGCGGACTTCCTCGACTAGCGCGGGTAGGGGGGGGGACTCCGGCCTCCCTCTTCCCTCGGCCAGCTGTTCCGGCCCTTCCCGCTCCCGCGGGGGGTGAGCAAGCGCAGGAGGGGGAGCCTTCAGAAGCTCTCCCCTTTCAAGCTTCGCAGCGGCACATCAACGTCATTGTGGTAGGATCTGCCTCCGGGCGGGACTCTAAGCGCCAACGTAAGGAGTACGCGCGTGAGGTCAAGGTCGTGGGGGTGCTACACGCGTCCCCGCCACCTAAGTGGTTGGACGTCCCCCTCACCTTCACGGTGGAAGACGCGCGAGGGGTTCGCTTCCCCCACGACGACGCGTTTATTGTCTCCGCGACCATCTACAACTGTCACCTGGCCCGCATCCTCATGGACAGCGGAAGCTCTGCTGACGTCCTATTCCTGAAGGCCTTCAAAGAGATGCAGGTGGATGAGAAGCTCCGCAGCCCGCAGACGGGCCCCTACAAGGTTTTGTCCCGGGGAAGGCGATCCACCCCGTGGGCAAGGTAGATCTTCCTGTGACGTTCGGCACCCCGGAGAACTACCGTACCGAGCTGGTCCGCTTCGACGTAGTGGACCTCCCCTCCTCCTACAAAGCGATTATGGGGAGGACGACAATCAACCGGCTGGGGGCTGCCACCCATCAAAACTACCTATGCATGAAGATCCCCGGGCCGCATGGCGTGATTAGCGTCCGGGGAGACCAAGACATGGCCCGTGCTCTATACGAGCGCGCTGCGGCCACAATCGGAAGCATCAACATCATTGAGGCGCCCGGGGGGGAGGTCTCCCCCCCGGAACGAGGCGTCGCAGCGATACCTGCCGGGAGGCCCCTCCCCAAGCCTCGTCCGGAAGGGGGCCTCCGGAAGGTCCTGCTGTCCCCAGAACCAACAATGTCGCCGAATACGAGGCTTTGCTCCTCAGGTTGCGCCGCGTGTGTTCCCCGGGGATCCGACGCCTCCTACTGAAGGGAGATTCTCAGCCCGTAGTTTGCCAGAAGGACGAGCCTTACCCGTGCCATAACGCAAACTCTAGTCTTTTATTTGCAGGAGGTGCGAAAGGTGCAGAGACACTTCGATGTCACCAGGGGGCACCCCGTTCCAGGCCCATTTGTCACGTCTGCCACGACAGTGACATCACCTGTGAGGAGCCCAGCTCGGTGCAGCTGGTCCCCTAACCACTTGACTTCCCAGGATGAGTCAATCACAGGATTACATTGCAGCAGCAAAATAGTACAATAGTCATAATTGTATGTCCATCAGGCCTTAGTACAAAACGAGGTACAGTGCCGAACAAGGCACAAGGGTCTAACAAAATAACACATCTAGACGGCGGAATCTAGGCCCAAAGCAATCCACAGGAAACAGAGGTTGACAGCAAGACAGCACCACATCAGGGCTCCGGAGGAAACTGCTCATCATCTCCTGGGTCCGCAGCATCTTCAGGGTATCCTCCAAGGTCGTAGAACGCTCCATCTATTGATGAGTTGTTGCAAGGGTGAGTACTTACGTACTCAGCAAGCCATAGGGGAGGTAGAGATACAGATATATATATATATATATAACATGAACCTATGCTATTGGGGAAAGAGTGAAAAGGTTTTTCCCAAAATACATTTCTTTCTCAATTCTTACTCAGCTTCTGATCATACCCATGGCAGTAAATAAATCATATTGATGGTGATACATATATCCCATATCCAAGGCGATATATCCTCATATCACACTACTCTTATTCAAGTCTTTCAATCTTATACTCATAACAGTATTTCATAACTTAGGGCATAAACCATATGCCTCTTAATTATCATATGTTTGCTAGATTATGGTATTACCGCGACACGTCAACACATGACAGCCCACGGCAACGCCCCTTATCATGACAACACATGCCACTTGGGTAATCTTGAGCTAACAAATTTTAGTTTATAAAACAATACTTGTGTCACACCCCATGGATTTAATCCACCGCGGCATACTCCTAAAACTCGGGAGTACGAAGTATTCGAATACATTTTTAAACTCTGCAGAGATGTACCTCTTTTTAAATCCACTTTTTCACTCGACTTCCAAGTCGGGCCAACTCCATGCGACTTATACGCATGTGACAAGGCCGAGATCACACAACGTTTTTGCAGTCTAGTATTAACAGTATCCCTGCCCGGTAAATGGACAATACCGTCCCAAGTACCGTTGTGGGTCCTCCCCACTACCTTACTTCCTAGCCTGGGTCTATGTTCCCGCAGGACACATAACCTCTTTTGATTACAGTCGCGCACGACTTAATCTGGCGTAGGGCGTCTTCCTTCTTTACACCTTATCCTCTCATAATTTTTCTGATCTCACATCACTCAGGGACGAACTGCGTCCCACCAGTTTCCATGCGAGAAACCGGATCGACAAGCCATGCAGGGAACTGATAATACTAAGAAAGCTACTAGGTTGCGCCTGTCCCATACCAGGTAAGTGGTTGGTACGTTTTTCATGCCACTAGACGCATAACACAAGGTTCTAGTCCTTACATGCCAGTGACCAGATCATACCACAAACCATGCACCTTCAGTGCCTACACATTCAGTGCAGCCAAGCACCTCCAGTGCTACCACCATTCCATACCAAAATACTGGTCACGGCTAGGGGTTCTATTTCATGAATATAATTGTACATGTTTATACTTTTATTAGTTCGTGGCTTACTATCTTATCAAGTTCACATTTCTCAAGTATTCAATCTACCACTGCCATGATATCATTGATCTCAACACATGCAATATTAATGAGATATCTACTCATGGAATAGCATAGCAATTCATAAAATATGGGTTTCAATATGATCAAAGTATGACTTGCCTTCCGCGTCGTAAGTATCAGCAGTCGATGACGGTTCAGCGACAAGATCTTCAACCCCGGACTCTTGCTCTGAACAAGATCAAACAAGCAAACAGGCATTACAATCAATTCTATTCTTACTAATCCACTACATGCAAAGATGCAAGGAGAAAATACTCTGGTGATACAAGGTTTTTGAAAGCAATTTGAGTTTAACTACGGTAACTAGGGTTAAGATTAGTTGTTAAGGTTTACAAGGTTCCAAAATATCAGGGTAATATCAAGGTGGTGACTGGTTCGCCCAAAACAGCGAATGTCTTTAGGTTGGCCTTCGATTCAAGGCATCGACATAAGGTTGATGGGTGATGGAGGGCTCAACTCAAGTTGTGACAGTAGAGAAAAGTGTAGATCACAACATCAGGAGTCCAAGGGACAAAGTTATTTTCAAAGTGCATGGCTGGAAGTGGGTGAAAAGGCTCAATGCCACTGGCTGACATAGTCTGGCATAGGGTTGACACGGCCAGAAACTAGGGTTAGCCATATCTTTTGACTCAGGGCTCCAAATGATGCACCACTTTTTCTGGTGGTTAGGCATTTGTAACAGGAACAAATGTCTCAACAGGACCTAGGGCAGGAGATGGCCGGAAAGTGATGAAAACCGGCGAAGAAGTTGGCTGGCCTGGAGCACAAGTAATGTGAACAGTACAGCAAACTAGGGCATAGCTATATCTCGCAATCTAGGCCGAATTAGGAGTCGTGATAGAAGACAAAGTTGCTCAGAATGGCCCAAAACATCTAGATGGCAAGGTTTCTATGGCTGGATTGGCTGGATTTAGGAGATATTGGCCGGAGAAAAGATTAACTCAAACCTGATTTGGGCATTTCTGATCTAGGGCAAATAAACTTAATTCCTTGCTTGAGGAGGGTCTCTGGGGCATAAGTAAGCTACTGGTGAAGTTAGATTGACTAGAGATGCACCAGAAAAGCTTAAACAGCAAGCTCAGTTCACAAGCAAAGTTCCAATTTGGGGTTTTTCATATTTTAGCAAATTCTTCGATTCTGGTTGCTTAGAGATGCTTAGATAAGTTCACTAATCAATATTGATCACAGGCTCGAGAGCTAAATCGTTCTGGATAGAGTTTAATTGCTCGCCGGAGTTGCTGGAGAGAAACGGGAATTGCCGGCGACTGGAGAGGTTTGAAGTCAATTACATGGTCGAGTATGATGAGGGAGGTGAGAGGAGCTTACTGGAGTAGCTGGAATCGAGGAGGAAGCAGTGTAGAGGCTTGGCACCGTGAGCCTCTTCTCGAGCTCGCCGAAGAAGAAGAAGACGACGGCGTGGTTAGAGATTTTGGGTGGTTCCAGTGTGAGTGCCTTCGTGCTGGGCTGGGGCGTCTTTTATAGGCACAGTGAGGGCTTGCAACGGCTGGAATTGCACGGGGAAGGGAAGCTCGAATCGATGGCGAGTTGACTGGCCGTGCGGGACAGCAGCGAAGCGACGTGCTCCAGCGGCCGTGCCGGCTTTGCAGGCTGGTGTGCGCTGTCCTAGGTGATGCAACGGCGAACTGACGGGCTCCTCCGGCATGCTTGCAACGTGGCATCGAGCTCCTGCAGTGGCTGCAGCGATGGCGTGCGCGCGCGGGCAAAATTGGAGATGCTGGTGCGGCCGCGGTGGCTCCACGGTGGCGAACGACGTGCGCACACGTGGCAGGAACGCAGTGGCAAGGGTGGCGACCACGGGGCTTCACCGGCGACGAAGTTTCTGGCGTGGCAGCGCGGTGGTCGCGGTCGTGCACGGCTACTGGTCGTGCACAGCGTCTCTGGTCGAACCAGGGACCAAATTGCAAGGATTCTTATTTGAAATCTGGACTGATTTGCAATTTCTGTCTTAGAGATGGTTAATTTGAGGATTGATTTCATGGCTGAGTATAACATTTCTATTAGTACTCATCCAACTCAAATTTAGAGAAAATTTGATAAGATTTGGGGGATTTCACCTATTTTCGAAAATAGGGTAAAATTAGGGTAAAATAAATCTGGATTTTGTCGATTTCGAATTCTGGTGATTGGAGAGAGATTTTGAAGTCTGATCAAAAGGGAGATCTGTATCAAATAGTATTTGGAAGGTGTTTCCTAAAGAAATTCTGGAGTTGGAATTAATTTGCAGATTTTAGCCTTTTCAGGCTTCCAGGTAAATAGAAAAGGACTTATTCGCAGTAAAATTTGGACTTAACTGCGAAAAGTGTTTAGATGAATTAATTTGGCTCCCAACTTTTTCAAGTGAGTTGAGGATGAACCTAGGAACATATTCCAGGGGTTACTTGAGTCTGAATAGGGTTAAATCAGAATAATTCAATCATCTGGAAACTGGGGTACTTAGGGTAAATCTGAATTTTCCTGTTTTCGAAAACATAGAGGGGCTTAGGTACTGAGAGTTAGGGTCAGAATTTGATCTGGTTCCTGAAGACTTTTATCTTCAGGGTAACTGATAGGTTAAATCTGGATGGTCAGATCTCGATCTGGATCTAGGGAATAGATTTTGAGGTTTTTAGGGTTTGGGAGAGATTAGAGTTCGGCTGATCTGGCTACTACTACAGAGATACATGCATGCAGGGTTTTCATGCAAAACTTTTCACCCCCAAAACCAGGGTGTTACACCATTCCCGGGGCCGGGGGCCCATTTCATGCCGGGGGTTTTTCCCCTCGCCGGGAGCCAGTCCCGCCCCTTGCGTCGCGTTTAACGCACCGGGGGCGGTCGACAGAGCAGCTCCCGTGCCTCAGCGGACTTCCCCCCGCATCGGCTCCCCGATCCCGGACGTCGTCACGGGGGTCCCCCCTTGCCGGTTCCGGATATTACAGGGGCTTCCCCCTTTCCGGTTCCGGTCGTCGCCGCGGGGGGCTCCCCCGTTGCCGGTTCCGGATATTACAGGGGCTTCCCCCTTTCCGGTTCCGGTCGTCGCCGCGGGGGGCTCCCCCTTTTTTGCCGGTCCCGGATATTACAGGGGCTTCCCCCTTTCCGGTCCCGGTCGTCGCCTCGAGAGGGCCTTTCGCCTTAAGGACCTTGTCCTCAAGCGCATTAGGCCCCCCAAGCCCAGGGTAAGCTCTCCCCCAAGTGGGAGGGCCCCCCGCAGGATCTCCACGGTCCTGGGCCTGGGGGCTTATAAGCTCTCCAACCTTCAAGAGCAGGAGCTGAAGCACACGTGGAACTTGCGTTTACTTCGCAAGTTCTATGTTTAGCCTTACGGGCCTGTCCCCTCCCCGGAGCGTTCATGCCGGAGGGGGAGGAGGGACACTGTATTTTCCTCCCCTTTCGCGGCTTCGCAGGGGGGGCCCTGTACTTCATTTTATTAGCAATACATAGGTCTTGCTTTTCAAACTGTCTCATTGCAGGTCTTTCTCATTACCGCCCCTAGCGGCGATACCCTCCCCGTGAGGTAGCCCTCCCCGCGAGGATGCCCTCCTCGTGAGGATGCCCTCCCCGCGAGGAAGTGGGCCAGGCCCAACAAGTCCCTACAACGGGAGTCCCACTCCCGTAGGGCGGCTTACGATCAGCCCTCGTGGACTGAGGGTGTAAGCGGCAACCCGGTCACAGTGGCCGTGGTAACAAGTCACTTTGGGAGACTAGTCCCCTGCCCAAACACTCAAGACCCGTCTTCGGGCACTTCCTCCTCCGGGAGTAGACGCTCTCCCCAGTGGGACGTCTAATGGCCTTCTTGGATCTATCTTCCTCCTCCGGGAGTCGACGTTATTCCCGGCTCCCCGTTTTCACGGCGACCGGATGATTGGCCCCTTGCGGCCTGATTGGATTTATCTTCCTCCTCCGGGAGTCGACGTTATTCCTGGCTCCCCGTTTTCACGGCGACTGGACGATTGGTCCCCGGTGACCTTATTCCCGGCTTCCCGTTATCACGGCGACCGGATGAATGCCTCCCGGAGACCTTATTCCCGGCTCCCCGTCTCCACGGCGACCGGACGATTGTCTCCCGGAGAAGTCACGGATTTCTCGGACACTTTCTTCCCCGAAGACCCTATTCCCGGCTCCCCGTTCTCACGGCGACCCGATGATTGTCTCCCAGGAAGCTAGCCTCCGGAAATCTCATCGGGTTTTCTCGAACGTTTCTTCCACATGAGGCCTCACTGCCGGCTCCCCGTTCTCACGGCGACTGGACAATTGTCTCCCGGAAGGTCTTCTCCTTGAAAACCTCGTTTTAAAATTTTCTAACTTAGAAAATTTCCTATGCTACAGGTGACTTCCATCCCGGGGGCCTTGTTACCCCCACAGTGCGCGGAGCTATTCTCCGGCCCGCTGTGGGCGGGGGGGATAAGGAACCCCCGGGTGTCGACCGCACCGCCCACGAGCAAACTTAGCTCATCCTTGTTAAGATGAGTCGTCCGGACCATCCAAGAAGAAGAAAATAGAGACAATGAAAGAAGAAGCAACAACACAGCTTTATTGATTATCAAACCCGGAGGACATCTTCCCCCTCCGGTGGGCGTCGGAAACGATACAACCCGGGTTCTAACCCGGGGGATTCTCTACGCCCTAAAGGCTCCTACGCCTAATACTCTCGAAGACTCTCCGCTAGCTCCCGGGTCAAGTCCCGGTACAATGCTCGCACGCGGCGCCGAGCGTCCCGGAGCACATCTTCGGGCCAAAACTCGTATCCCGCCGGTGGGAGTATCTGGAGGGGAGGTACCATCCGGAACCCCGGTCGTGGAGGGGACAATTCAGCGTGATGATTGTCAAAATTGTCCAAGTGCCACTCCGGACGCCACCTCAACCGGATCGGCTCCTGGACGCTACCCCCGCCGCGATTCCCGGAGACAAGGCTTAGCAAGATTAAAGCCGCTTGGGCGTCCCCCGGGGAGCCCCTCTCGGACCTTCGCCCGGGAGCAACCTCCCGGGAACCCTGGTAACAGTAAATTCAATTCAAAGACTTAGAAAAAATTCTAACTTCATTGCACTCAAAATGTTTCTGTACAAGTGTCTGGGGCTTCTTCTAAGAAGCTACCGGAATCAAAAGTCCTAACAAAACAAAAGAGGGCCCTAGCTAAGGCCCGGGGGGAGGCTCATACATGTTCGTTGGCGTCCTCCCCCGGGGGGGCTTCTTCCAAGGCCGGGGCTGGGACGTCCCCCGCCGGAGGCGCCGGAGTCGGGAATCTCGCCCGGATGAGCCGGTCGTAGAATCCTTCGGCGAGCTGCTCGATCTCCCGGCGCGACGGCTCGAAGGAGTCCGGGAAGCTTCGGGGGATGCGTCCCCCGATCGCCCGGGCGCCGACCGCCCGGAACTCGACGAGCCCCGCAGCAGCCGCGACAACGGGGATCGCCCGGCCCCGCGCCCGGACATCGGCAGCCTCCGGGATGGCGGAGACCTGTGCGTTGAGAAAACGCACAGCCTCCGCGAAGGTCGCCGGCGGCACCTCCTTGCTCCCGGAGCCTAGGCTTACGCCAAGGCTCTCGAGGGCCGAGCGGACGGAGCGGCCCGCGTCCGCCACCGCCTGGACGCTCGAGCTCTCGAGCTCCCGGAACGCCTCCTCCCTCGCCTTGGCCTCCTCCCGGAGGCGGCCGTTGACGGCCTCAGAAATATGCACCTGGGCTCGAACCCGGGTCAATTCCGCGAGGGCTTCGTCGCGTTCCCGGAGGGCCTCCTTGTGCTGCCCTACAGAGGCCGCGGCCCGGCCCTCCGCCTCCTTAAGCAGCCGGGCGACCCGCTGCTCAAGGCCCCAGGTAACAGCTGCCACCTACAAAATATATAGAGTTAGAAAAATCTCAAAGTGCAGGGGATGAATGAAGACGTCATCGACTCGGGTTACCTGGGCCCCGAGGGACTGAAGCCCCTCGAAACGCTCATGGAGCGTCCCTTCCGCGACGAAGGCCTGCACCTTCCAGGTATGCAGGCCCTCCGAGTAGCGGGCGACCTCCCTCGCGGGAAGCAGAGGGGTCTCCCGCCCGGCGCCGCCAGCGCGGCCGGTGGGGGGTCCCCGGACCTCGAGGTCTGGTAACGCGGCCGGCGTCACCGGCGTCTTCGTCGATGAGGAAGTGCCCCCCGAAGACGTGGCAAAGGAGCTCTCGGCGGGAGCCCCCGCCCGGGGGGGAACCATCGGGCTTTCCCTGCCCCGGGCCGGAAGGTCCTCAGGGCCTCCTCCTCCGGAGGAACCTCGTAGACCGAGGGGCTCCCCCCCTCGTCCACTGGCCAAACCCGCGGAGGCGAGGCCTCCGCGAATCTCACCTCCAGCCTCTCCGGCTCCAAAGAAGCCGGAAGAGGGAGGAGGGGCTCCACCGATAGTGGCGACTGGGCGTAATTCGCCGAGTCGGACGCCGCCCCGCCCGCGGCCGCCTCCTTCCCCCGGACCTCGACGGGGCTCTTCGGGGGAGGAGGTGTTGCTCCCTTCCGGGCCGGTGCTCGGGCACGATCAGTCCCGGGGGCCTCATCCCGGGGCTTCGCCGGGGTCGCCGCCGGCGTCGTCGACGGGCCGGGGGCCTCGTCCCGGGGCTTCGCCGGGGTCCCCAGGAGGTTCTCCGCCTTCTCCCGCGCCGCCGGGTAAGGCCGGACTAAAGAGGTAAAGAGTTAGTCAAATTCTTAAAAATTCGTAAGTACAATGCAGCAGGTTCCCGGAGCTTACGTCGCGTCACCGGCTTCACCGGGGGCCGCTGCTCGGGGCCCATGCCGATCCCCCTCTTCCCGCCGCTGAAGGGGGAGATTCGGAGGAGAGCCATCTCCTCGGCGGCGTCCCGCATTGAGAGGGTCTTCTTCGAAAGGATCACCCGGCCGAGGAGCTCGAGCTCCTCGTCCATCCACACCGGCGGCTTCGGCGCGGACGACCGGCTGTAGGTGGGGGGCTCTGGGGCGTACACCACCGCCTCGTCCCGGACCCGGAGGTAAAACCACCTCCGGACCCAGTCGCCCCAGTGGTCCTGGGAGGCCGCCGCCGGGTAGTCGATCACCCGGATGGCAACATTTGGACCATCACCGAACCGAAGGGGGACTTGGGGCCCCCCTTCACTAGGTGGGAGGCGCGAAGGGTGGGCTCCCGCCCGGTCGCTGTCTCGTAGAGCCAGATGAAGAGGACCATCCGGACGAGCGTGTTCGGGGTGAGGTGGTTGAGCGCCACCCCGTACTCCTTCAGAAACTCCCGGAGCATGGGATGCACCGAGAGCCGGAGCCCCGCCTCTAGGAAGGCCTCGAAGGCCACGACCTCTCCGGGCCTGGGGCAGGGGGCTCCGTCCTTCTTCACGGGGACTCGGATGTCCCCGTCGGCGACGACGCATCTTTCGACCAAGGACTCGGCGTCCTCGGCCGTGAACTCCGACGCCCAGAGGAAATCCGGAGGGATTTCCTCCGGGGGCACTTCTGTGGTCTTCACTCGACCCTTGGGTGCCATGAGGTTAGTCTTCTTTTTTGCTCGGTGGCTAACCTTTCAGGAGGCTACTACTAAAACTCCCGGATGTCTGCTATCGGGAGCTAACTACAGGAAAGAGTTACCGGGAGAGGGCTACCGGGAGAGCAAAGATCGCTAAGGATGGAAGTTTGGAATGAGCTTCCGGGCCCCCCAAGGCCCTATTTATAGGGACGGGACGTGGTCTAGATGCGCGCCACGTGGCACCCGCGGAGCAATCTGGACCGTAGAAGTTCAAACCGTGCGCGGGAAACGAAGGGACGGGCGCGTGAATCGAGGCACCGGTTCGAACCGCGCGCGCATTTATGGTGAAACGGCGCGGCCTTAAGCGCGGGACACGGAAACCGAAGCGCCGCGGCTCTGGTGACTTGGCCCGGAGATCTTCCCGGTGACCTGTACCATACCCACCGGGGACTCGAGCATCGTCCCCGGCGTGCATGGGGGGCTGCTGTCGGGGGAAATCTCCGCGTGGCTAAGTCTAGGTAAGTTGCGCCACGTTTGCCCGGGGATGCGGCCTCCGGCCCCTCCCCGGGAGCCGCCTTTTGGCCCCCGGGATATGGCCTCTGGGGCCTCCCCGGGCGCCGCCGTTTGCCCGGGGACGCGGCCTCCGGCCCCCCCCCCGGACGCCGCCATCTGGCCCCCGGGACCTGGCCTCCGGCGCCGTCCCGGGCGCCGCCATTTGCCCGGGGACGTGGCCTCCGGGGTCTCTCCGGGCGCCGCCATTTGGCCCCCGGGACCTGGCCTCCGGGGCCGCCATTTTCCCGGGGACCTGGCCTCCGGGGCCTCCCTGGGTGCCGCCATTTGCCCGAGGACGTGGCCTCCGGGGCCTCCCCGGGCGCCGCCATTTGCCTGGGGACCTGGCCTCCGGCCCCTCCCCGGGCGCCGCCATTTGGCCCCCGGGACCTGGCCTCCGGCGCCGTCCCGGGCGCCGCCGTTTGCCCGGGGATGTGGCCTCCGGGGCCTCCCTGGGCGCCGCCTTTTGGCCCCCGGGACTTGGCCTCCGGCGCCATCCCGGGCCTCAGCGCCCTCCTAAAGGTAAAGTCTCGAATTGTTTGTCACGTGCAGGTCACGCGAGGAGCGCCTCGGGAACTAGCGACCACCTGTCAAGCATCCAAGGCGTTTGATCGGTAGAAGGACGGTCCTACCCTTCAATCCGACGGTGGTTTCCAGGGTAGTTTAGGTTTTTTGCTTCTTTTTGGGGCTATAAATAGCCCTTGTACCCCTCTGTTGTAAAGGATCGGAACACTTTTATTGGAATAGCTAAACTCACAGACGTGCTCCGGAATCCTCTCCCCCCGGAGAGAGCCTCCCCAGCTGACTCCGGTCGGGAGCGCGTCGACAGGACTAGGGCCCCCACCGGGACCCGAACCTGTATAAATCCGTGTGTCATTTCTTGTGCTTGTCCGGCGGGGGAGGACCGGTCATCCGGTCATCCCGCGCCGCGTAATCTTTGCTAGGATCATTCTCAAAACCTGACGGGGTATTCGCAATACCACGACAATGTGATTCTGGAAAAAAAGGTGACTACCACCCGCAGTGGCCCCAAGGAGACTTTTCGAATCGGTCGGAAAGATCAACGAGCACGTGCGGCAAAGTGGTACACCAAAGAAGATGGACAAGCCCAATTTCCACATCTCCAGTTTGATCGAGAGGTCGCAACAGGGGTTGGCTCCTTCTCAACAAGGGAGTCATGATCCGGGAGGATCTCCAAGTCCTGATCGCATGCGGCTTCGCGACCAAGTCCTGATCGCATGCAGCTTCGCGACCAAGTCCTGATCGCATACAGCTTCGCGACCTTAACCATGTTCGGAAAGGATTCGCGACCAGGAAAAGGAATTCGTTCCTTGTTCGGAATTGTAATCCAATCCAAATGTGTATAACTAAGCTTATCTATTTAGGATTAGTTATATGAGTCTAATTCGTTTAGGTCTCTAAGTCTGATACGTACTCATACGATTGGACTATAAATACCTTGTAATAGGTCTAGTTTAGATCATCGAATTCAATCGAAGAGTCATAGAACTTATTTGAGTTTTAGACACTTATAATTCCTTCGACGTAGACAAGTGTGTCTAACGTTCGACGTGTAAGCCCTCTTTGAAATAAAGAGTTGTGCAATTACTTTGAGTTTCGGGTATAAGATCCCGTTATTCCGCATATTAGAATCTGGGCGAGCCTAGTGCGAAAACCAAGGCTAGGTCTCAAACGGATCAGTACCTATGTTGCAAGGGATGGAGAAGTTCCCTTGATCCTGCAGCTTTGCTGGCATCCTGTTCTTGATTAAAGCACTACAATTTTTGGTCAAAGCAATAGTTTGAAATTCACTCAAATCCCACTTTTTAGTAAGTATGTCTTTCAAAAAATTTCCATTAGAAGGCATTTGAGTTACCAAATCAATGAAAGGTACAGTGATGTTAAGCCCTTTCAAGATTTCCATGAATTTTTCAAAATTACTTATCGAGGTTTTCTTTAATGTACCTTCTTGAGAAAGGTAGAGTTGGATTACAAACATGTGTTACCTGATTTTCTCCACTTTTCCTTTCTTTTGGTTCGGCGACCTTGTTGTCATCCTCCGCCGGCGGTAATGGTACTTTCGTTGTTTCACTTGCCGGTGGTGGTTCGGTGGGTAGTGTTTGTTCTGGTAGCTTTGTTCCACTCCTTAGGATCACTGCATTAGAAATAAGAGGGTTACAACAAGCTATAGAATTAATTTGTTCAGAATTATGAGGATTAATTGGTTGAGAAGGAAGAGGGTTATCTTTTTTCGGTACAGGATTCGCCAATTGTGCCATTTGTGTCTTGAGCATGCGGACATGAGTCATGGTGATGATTTGGACTCGAGCTCCTCTGTCTATCTTACGCAGATTTGTGAGTTAGTGTGAGACCTTTCAGAGTGCCCTCAGGTAAGATAGGATAAGCAATGAAATAGGGACACGAAGATTTATACAGTTTCGGGCCCTCGTTGGTGGGAGTAAAAGCCCTATGTCCTATTGTGATTTCATTATGTATGAGAAAAGAGTTTATAGGGAGAAGATATTATCACAGGCAATGATCTCTTCTTACACCTCTATCTAACTAACTATTTCTAAGTCTTTATACGTTGTTGACTCGTTGTCTTGAAAGTTCACCCTCCTTTACATCGTGCATCAACCATCGTTTTAGACTGAAGGAAAAGATTCCAATGGAAAGCAGTTTTGGACGGTTTCCATAGTGCAGTTTGTATAACCGCACCCATCCTCTTTGCCAGTTGAGCACGTGAAATTATAGATAACCACACATGTTAACCCCCTGGCGGTTGTCTTCACACGTGGGAGAAGTTATCTTAATCCTGAGGACGTGTCCAGTAAAAGCTTAAACACCCCCAGGTGATCTTGATCGCGCATAGTCAGCGACCTTCTAACCGCGCATCGCTTGTGACCTTATGATCGTGCAAGTACTGCGACCATAAACTGGCTCTTTGTCCGCAACCCCTTAATGTACAGGAAGCTGTCCATCTGCAACCATAGCGGCTGCTAAGACACACAGACACATATCAGATTCGAACCTGACTTGAACCCGATATATGTTATGTAAACTAGCTCTGGTGATAATCCTCGTCAGCTAGCCCCCAAATTTGAAGAAATGAGAAGACTTATTTACTTTAAATTTAGTTTGCATCGAATTATGTAACCTAACACTTCAACTTCTTCAGTTGGCACTATACGCCGTGTGGTGGTTTATCTCTTGAGAAAACCTCTGGATTTTTCTTGACAGGTAATCATGAATTTATTAACTTGCTTAACCAAAAAAAAAGCCGTAAGTGCGTTTTAAGAACTCGAGGCGTCCTCAAATGCGAACCATCACCTCCGGGTTCTATAAATAGTGAAGCCTTTCGGTTCTGAAACTTACCAGCTTTCCTTTGGCTAAGTCTTTTAGAACTTGTTTCCACTCTTAAATTTCACTTTCCCTCATCTATTCTCATCTTAATGGCGAACCGAGACTCCAAGAAGATTGTTGAGAGTGATGAGGAAATAGAGAGATGAGAGCGGAAGGTAGTTTTTTCCAGAAAAAATTCTGATGTCAATCTTTCCTTGATCCTTTCCAAAGCAATGCATTTGGAACTTATAGGTACTCGAAGAATTGATTCCTCTTAAGAAGAGATCCAGAAATGATGAAGGATCTTCTAGTGGAGCTACATCAAAAATGCTAAAGGGTGCTGACATCTGTGTTGCCACATTGCCCCTTGCAACCCATCCAGTTGCATCTTCATCTCCACCTGTGCAGATCCACAACAATCCTTCCAATTTCCCCTCTCCTGCGAAAAGTCTTACACCTCTGTGGCCAAGTCTTCCTCCTTCTTTGGATCATCAACTTTCTAGGGAAAGTCTTGCGTCGTTGCGACCAAATCCCTTTCAAAGCTTGGCTTTCTCCTTTGCTCCTCAGGTAATCATCTTCTTCCCCTCTGTGGTTCATATGTTTTAGAAACTAACCCATTCATGTACAGGAGGTGAAGGCCCCTGGAGCCCCCAGTGATCAGCTTGCTCAGATCCAAGCTCTTTTGAGGGAGAAATCTAACTTGGTTAGAACCCCCAGAGAAGAAAAAGAGGCGTTGGAGAAGCGTTCTGAGGAGATGTCCTTGGCCATTCTGCATCTGGTAGAGTGTTATGATAGCACTCGCTAAGAGGCGCGAAAGCTTCGACTAGAAAGGAATCGTGCCTGAGAGCAGCGAGACCTCTCGGACACAATAAGGAATAGTTGTACTCCCTTAATAAGGGATGACGTCGATAGGCTTAGAGCCATCTCTAGTTCTCTCGGGGCGGCCAGTGTTGATCCCACTGATGCCACTATGTTCCTAGGAGAACTTTGTAAATTACTTCCGGATTAGGTCGATGCTCGGGTCGCCTGTATCCCTTTTGTATGTAAAGATTGTAAGACATAAAGAATTTCTTTTCCTTACATGCTTGACTCCTTGAATGATTATGTATAACTTATAATCACCAATTGGTATTCTCTGTGTAAAAAGTGATAACAGAAAAGCACTTGTGAGACCCCCATTTGAGGATCACCTTGTCAACCGCCCAGGTAGATTGCGCACAGAAAGGTACATCACAAGCTCACAACAACAGGATTCACTTTAAATAATAAAGCTGGTAGATAAAGCAAGTACAAGGTCACGAGGACCACTATTACAATATCATAATGCCAAGGGTGGCACTAATTAAAGTTGATACAAAAGTAGAGAGTTTTTCAAAATCAAGAATCGGAATTGAAGTACTGAACACAGAAAAACAGCACAAAAAGCAACCACAAAGGTCTTCACTTCCTTCTGCAGCGGCTCTGGAAGGGCTTCCTCCACATCGGACTCAACTTGGCTCATGACCCTCCTAGAAGCTCAAATCGTCTGGAAAGGCTCTTTCCTCTTCTTGGTGCTCAAGGCCAAGGGAATCGGAATTCTCAAATCCTTCTTCTGAATTTGTTTGCAAAGGCAAGGGTGAGCATGTTTTTACACAATGCTCAGCAAGTCTCGTTACAAAAATGTAGGTATATAGATGAGGAGTGATCAAGAAAATGGGTTTTGGTTTTATATATATATATGAATAGAGTAGATTTTCACTCTAAAATCATAAAGAAAGGCTTTTAGTTTCCAAGAGTAATACTTTAAAATCTTAATTTATACTTTAGAAATCGTTATGTGATGGTCTCCCATGAGTCATCATTTTTATTAACCCATATTATGAAAACATTCCAAATCATTACTTGTGCTATAACCCATGGATAACATCCACTACGAAAAGACTCCTGAACCTGGGAGTACAGAGTATCTGATACTTCTTTTACACTTTGCAAAGGTGTACCTCTTTTTAAATCCACTGGTTCACTCGGCTTTCAAGTCGGTACAGCTCCATGTGACTTATACACATGTGACAAGGCCGAGATCACACAACGCTTTTGCAGTTCAGTATTGACAGTATCCCCGCCCGGTAAATAGACAGTTAAGTCTCAAGTACCGTTGTGGGTCCTCCCCACTGCCTTACTTCCTAGCCTCTGGCTTATGTTCCCGCAAGACACATAGCCTTGGTCTGTGTCCACGCAAGACGTATGACCATTCAAGATTACAACCGCGCACGGCTTAATCTGAGGCGTAGGGCGTCTTCCTTCTTTCCACCTTTACCTCTCATTATTTTTCTGAACTCACATCACTCATGGCCGAACTGCGGCCCACCAGTTTCCACGCGAGAAACCAGACCGACAAACCATGCAGGGAACTGCTAATACCAAAAAGCTAATAAGTTGTGCCTGTCCCATACTAGGCAAGTGGTTGGTACGTTTACAATTCGCATAGAGACACAGCACAAGGTTCTTTTCCTTATGAACCAATAGTGAGGAGCATTCACATTCCCTGGTGCGCACCACACCCTCTCCATACAATCCAATCCTCACTACTGATCTCTTTTATCAGTTTTCTTAGCAAAACGGTTTTCATTATAACTTCTCATGTATTTGACCATTTCAAGTTTAATGTGGATATTCAGTATATGAGTCCTAGGGTGACAAAAGCATATATAAGAAGGTTCAATAACAAAAGGGTTTCATGATTTATTAGGTAATATCTACTTATGTCATTCAAACATAACTTGTATCTCAAATAAGCATGCATAGTAAGAAACAGTGAATATACTTCATATGAAAATATTGGGTGAGACATGATCAAAGGAATGAGGCTTGCCTTGCAATGCTGGGTCTAAATACTCAGACGGATCTTCAAAGACTTCTTCCGCTCCTTCAGCTTCGGGCTCTGCGGCGGACACAAGCAATACAACACATACGCTACATAAGCATACATAAAATAGTTTCCATAGAAAATATTAAGTAAATAAGTCATGCATGCAGGGGAAAAGGTTAGGGCAAGGTCACAAGGGCTCTGGTCGAAGAAACGGCTAAAAAGGATTGAACGTCGAAGGGTCGACATTCAGTTCACGACTTTGGCATAGCTTCAAACTGGTATTAGGATGGTTTTCTGGAGAAGTGACAGAAGGGAAAGATGTAGAACACAACTCCAGGAATCTAGGGGACAAAGTGACATTTCTCATTGCTCAACCAGAAGGGGTCAAACAAGGCTAATGCCAGTGGCTGACATGCACTGACATAGTGCAGACATTGCCAAAAACTAGGGCAAAGCTTAACCTTTGATCCAGGGCTCCAATTGATGCACAACTTTGTCTGAGAGGTAGGCCTTGATAACAGGAACAAGATACTCAACAGGAACAAGGGCTGAAAGTGGCCGGAGGGCGGCCAAATCCAGTGAGCAAACACGGTGGCGACACGGCACAGACATTGATCTGGACAAGAGCTTGACATGGGCATAACTCACAATCTAGGCAGATCCAGATGTCGAGCTAGTGGAAGAAAATGCTCAGGGAGGTGAGGCAAAGCTAGGGGACAAAGTGGTGTCGGCTGAATCGGCCGGGAAGCAAATTCCGGTGAACTGTGCCGGAGAAGACGACTTTGAAATTGGGGATTTTTGATATAAGGCGAATGAGCTCAATTCCAAGCTTGAGGATGATCTCTAGGGCACAACAAGGCTACTGGACGGGTTAATTTTGCTGGAGGATGGCCGGAGAAGCTCGGCGACGGGGTCCAGCAAACTAATGAACTTCCAGATCGGGATTTCTTCGATTTGGGCACAATTGAAGATTTTGATTCCACAGGCTTGCTCTACTAAGCTCATTGATCCCTTTTCTCTACTAACACGAAGGCCAATTTGGGATGAATCGAACAGCATTGGGGAAACAGGGCAAATGGGCTTTTCCGATGATCGTCGGCGTTAGGGATCGCCGGGATGCAATTGGCTGCTATGACACAGAGAGGGAGAAGAGGGGAACTCACCGGTGGCTTCGGTTTAAAGAATGGTGTAACGAATTGGGCTGGCACCGTGAGCTCCAGAAATTGCTCGCCGGAGAAGAAAGGGAACTCGGCGGCAGTGAGAAATTAGTCGGTTTCTGTTGCTGGGAACTGAAGCAATACACTGAGGGGTATTTATAGATGCTAGAGCAATCCTCTGGTCGACAAATTGGGGAACAGCGGCGACGAATTTGACCGCAAAGCGACCGGACACAGCGGGGACTTGTGCCGGCGATGATGGCGAGGCACTGGCGTGCAGCGGTGCAGGCTTTTGGCAGTGGAAGGCACAGGCGCAAGCGGCGAGGGAACGGTGAAGTGAAAGCTCCATCGACGCGTGGCCGAGACGTGTCGAACGAGCGAAGCTGGACTTGCTGGTTCGCGGGCTCACGCGCGGGGAAGAAATTGGTTGTGCTGGCGCGGCCGAGGTGGCGTCCACGGCGGTGCCACGAGTGCGCACAGGTGTCAGCTACGTGGCTGAGGTGTTGGCACGGCAGGAGGTTCACCGGCGGCGAAGAACACGGCGATGCACTGCGGCGGGTTCTGCTGAGACACGGCCAGGGGCCTAAATTCAATAAAAGGACTGATTTGCGATGATCTTTCTTTGGAGTTTGGACCTGATTGCAATTCTGGAGATTTGGGGGTCCAAATTGAACTTTGATTTCGCAGCTGAGTGACACTAAAATGCTGGGACTCATCTGGCAGGAAATTTGGTGAAATTGAACAAGATTTGAGGGTTTCGACAAAAATCCGAAAACAGAGTAATTAGGGTAAAACAGGGTAATTAGGGTTTCAAAAACGGCAAAGGTCGAAACTCAGGTTTAGGGTAAGATTTGGAAATTCTTCCAGAAGGGAAAAATGTTCAGAATAGTGAAAGGAAGGTGTTCACTGAATCAGATCAAAGTTTGGAGATGGTCTGAGACTTTTAGTCTTTTTGGGCTTCTGACAATTCTGAAAAGGGCTGATTTGTGATACACTTGGGCTGATTTGTGAAAAGGTATGAATGACAAGAGTTTGATTGCCAACTTTTTGGGGTAAGATACTGGCATAACTGGGATCTCATTCTGATATAGGGAGGGACGAGGTAAGCCAAGATTTGGGAAAAAATCAGGGTGTTACAATTCTAACCTCCTTAAAAACAATCTCGTCCTCGAGATTCTGATAGGTCTGAAAATTGATAAGGGAAATCTTGATGCAGTCCTTCTTCCCTTTTTCCATATCGACTCATCTTCTGGGTGGTTGTTCCATTGAATTCTGCAGAATCAAATGGTCCTTGATTTCATTCTTCTCACCTCAAATATCTTGATGGGGTATTCTTGGTAGAATGAGTCTGATTGGACCTCTACTTCCTTGGGAGATGTCTGCTCTGTCGGTTATCAGCATAACTCTTCTTGTCTGGACTGTGCAGTTTTTGACCTCTTCTTAATGATCCGTACCTGAGCTTCTACATCTTGAGCTATTTCTGAGCTGATTAGTTGCCTTTCTCCAATTTCTGACTAATGTAAAGGCATTCTGCACTTGCGGCTGTATAGAGCTTCAAGTGGAAACATCTGCAAACTAGTATGGTAGCTACTGCTGTGGGTGAATTCTGTGTATGGCAGTATAACTCTCCTGAAATTCTATATTTGAGCACACATGTTGGCAACTTATCCTCTGGTATTTGATTCACTAGTTCTATCCATTCTTAGTCTTCGGAAGTCCTGTGATAAAGTTTATTCCAACTTCTTCTCATTTCCATTCCAGTATGGTTAGTGGCTGTAACAATCCTGCTAGTCTTCAATGCTTGATCTTCATCCTCTTGACATGTGTTACACTTTACCGCTTACTCGGCCATCTCTGTCCATGTGACTTCACCAAAATTGATTTTTCGAGTCCTAACACATCCGAGTACTTCCGGGGTGAATATAGTATGGGGTGTTATGAGCTTCTTTCGAAGTTAGTGTCTTGATCTCCTTAACCTCTGGAACACACATCCTTTTATCTTGCTAAATTGCACCTTGCTCATCTTCCTGAAATTCTACTGCCTTTCTGATCCTCATATTCTCTTTGATCCTCCGAGTTCCTTCATCACTTCCTTGTGATTTTCGAATCTCTTCTTCTAAAGTAGGTGTAACTGACAACGTACATGGTCACAGAACCTTAATCTACTGATTTAATCATTTGCCGATGCAATCCTCCATTAATTCTGGTGCAACAATGGTGCTGTAGTAAACATTTCTGCTCAAGGTGTCTGCAATGACATTAACTTTACCAGGATGGTAATGCATGTCTAGGCCATGGTTCTTTATTAACTCTAGCCATCGATGTTGCCTCATGTTCAAATTCTGCTAGGCAAAACATACTTCAAGTTCTTGTGGTCTGAGTGGATTGCACATCGATTCCTTAGTAGATAATGTCTCCAAATCTTGAGTGCGTGAATCATTGGTGCTAACTTCATGTCACGGTTCGGGTAATTCTTCTCATGCGACTGCAGTTATCTCGATGCAGATGCGACTGTTCTTCTTCCTTGCATTAAGACACAACTCAGTTCATGCCTAGATGCATCACGCTACATCTCATAATTCTTCCTATTATCAGGGAGTACTAGGATCGGTGTGGTTGTTAGCCTTTGTTTCAACTCTTCGAAGCCCTTCTAACAATCTTCTGTCCACTCAAATTGGACATCCTTTTTCAACAAACTAGTGGGCGGCTTGGCTAGCTTGGAAAAATCTTTCAATGAATCGGTGACAGTGCTCAGCTAATCCAAGAAAACTTTTGACCTCAGTCACTGATTCTGGTTGTTACCACTCTTTCACGGTCTCGACTTTTAACTCGATTCACTTGCACTCCTTCGGCTGTCGTCAGGTGACCTAAAAATGAAATTTCCTGTGTCCAAATTCACACTTATCTGGCTTAGCATTAAATTGTTGCTCCCTTAGTTTATCCAAGACTTTTCGTAGTTGGTCAGGATGCTCCTCTTGGTCTTTGACTAACATCTGATATGGCATTTTTGATACGGTGCCGTCCTAGGTTTCAATTCAACATTGAGTTCAAAACCTTAATCAGGGCACTTCTGGTGACTCTTTTGGAAACACGCTTGGATATCTTCCAACTTCAGGGATCTGGTTCACCTCTTTCTTCGAACTGTGCGGATTTTGGGCTGGGTGTTCTACTAACATCCTCTCAGGGTTGGAACAAAACTTCTTTTCCATTAGGACTAGTAAGGGCAATGGCCTTACACTCACAATCCATTTGTCCTTCATGTTCCGACAACCAGTCCGTTCTAGGTGTAACATCTCAATCCTTGTAGTTCTAGTGCCAGTAGTTTAGCAGAAAACTCCTTTCCACTTATATTAAATTTTACTCCTTTGCACACTGACTTTACTGGCATCCTAGAGTCGGGAAACTGAGTAGTGATAGGGTACTCTAGATACGTCATATTCAGTCCACTTTAAATAGCAAAGATTTTTGTCTGATGATCCTCCTTCTTCTTCTGATGTGACATAGTTGAGTCTGCCTTGAGTTGGTACCGGGTTTTCCTCTACTTCTTCCATGGTTAGTTGGAAATCTTTCTCTTGCATCTGGAGCTTCTTATCCATACTGTTGTATCGGGGCAGGCATTGGGATTAGTGTCTGAACTGCAGGCTGTTATTGACCTTCACTTCTTCTCTTGGCTATTGGATTTGACAGATTCCTCTAGGGGGTTTCTCTTGACAATGACCAATTTGTCCATGATGGTAGCAGTGTGGGGACAATCATGCTAATAGTGGCTTCTGTGACAAGCCAGGCACTTGGCTGTCATGGGTCTTGGGTACTGTAGACTTGACTGATATTGTGGTGCTGCTTGGGTCTTTGATGAATGCATGAATATTCCTTCATTTGATATAATGTGGTCTAAGAAAGAATCTTTTTCAACCAGAGAGTACACTTATCAATCTTGGTGTACAATTGGTGATCTGCTAACCTCCTTAGCACTAAACTTAGATGCTGATTATGCTCTTCCTCGTTCTCGGGGAAAAGATGGGAATATCGTCCACAAACACGATAATGTACTTGCATAGGTATTCCATGAGAACTTTTTCCATTAAGTTCATGAACATTGCCGGTGTATTCATTTGTCCGGATGACCTCACTGTAAACTCATATAATCAAAAAATAATGTTTAAGATTGTGACAGTGCTGAAGATATGAAATTACTATAGAATCCCAAATTATTAATTTCCTCAAATAGATTCTCATATAATTACTTGTACCATAGCCCCCAAATGTGAAATAAAATGATCTTTATTAATTTTCAACAGATACATTTTATTTCAGATTCAAACAGGGAAAATGATTATTATAGCGGGTTCCAACTGAGGAGACACCCGTTAAACCTGGCGAGTAGTGGCCTCGGGCATATAAAAGGAAGGAGTGGCTTGCCTGAGCAACTTCAGAATCAAAACCCTCTTTTGCCTTAGCCAATTTTGCCGCACAAAACCCTCCTTTTGCACCTTGCTCTCATCGCCTCCAAAAAGTCGTTGCCTTTCCACTGATCTCATGGCATCCTAGAGCTGATCAATCCGTTACAACGAGGAGAGCCTGATGGTGCTCGAGAGAGAGGAGATCCTTCCCCCGCAGCTGCTAATCAACTGGCGGCCGGCGGAGAAGAATGAAGAAACCCCAGTAAAGGGATCCTGGTAGGTCAAAAAAGCAACGTCAAGCAAACAACAAAGCACCATAGAGGTATGTCTCCACAAAACTTATCTGACCCTGATTTCCTGCACATCTATTTCACTAATCCTGGTCATCTTAACAGATTTTTGCATTTGAAAAAGAGACCCTTATGGCCAACTAAATTTTTAGATCCTCATGCCATTAGGTTGCTAGGGATTGAGGATGATGTGCTCTGCCTCATTCACAATGTAGGTTGGGATACGCTTGTCAGGGTACCAGTTCCAACTTTTCACAAAGTCGTTTGGGATATTCTAGCCTCCTTTGAACAAAATACCCAACACGTTCCTCTCGGCCAAATTGAGGGCGTGATATTTAGGTTTGGAAATGAGGATTACAAGTTCACAATTGAAGAATTTTCCAATCTTTTAGGGTTAAAAACTGGGGGAACTTTTCATGGTTCTCTAATTTGCACCCCCGGTAAAATTTGGCAAGCAATAACCGAGGAAGGGAAACACCTATTTCACCCTAGTAAATCAAAAGCAGCCACAATTTGCAATCCCACCTTTCGTTACTTGCAGTGTCTCATGGCTGGGACAATTTTGGGCTGCGACAGTAACCAAGAAAAAGTCATAGAAACCGAGGCCGAATTTCTATGAGATATGATAGATAAAATTCAACTCTCATCCGCTGCCTATTTTGCCCGCTACCTTGACCTAATTGGCAACGATTTGTGCAAAGTCACACCCATAGTCTTAGGTGGCTTGATCACTCACATAACATCCTCTATAGGGTTTAATGCTAGTGAACATCAGGAATATTTGCCCGCAGCCACCCTTGACCTACCTTCACTGCTCACCATGGGATTTTCCAGGAGGGAAGCGGACTCATTCTGTTGGTTTATTAATGGACTTCCCTCCATCCTTTTGCTCGATATTCCTCGAACGAACATATCTAATGAGCGAAACTGGAAATTGCTACCGTCTAGCTAATATGGTCCTAGTTCCTCCCAAGCCTTTGAACTAATTAACCAACCGGTGACATATGATTTTGCCACTCTACATGCTTCCATAGAGTCCTTGGGCACTAGTTTCTCTAACTTTAGGTCGGAATTTTCATATTACAGGGCTACGATGTATTCCAGGATGGACCACCTCACTGGCCGTGTGGACCACCTCTACAACTATCATATACATGTAGGCCACATCCTCCCGGATGTCACATATCCAAGTGCATCTACCCACCACGGGTCACATCTTCACACCCCCCGCCTTCCTCCACAACCCTATCCACCACCAACCCACCTGCACTACCCTCCGCCGTATTTCCACCAATCACCTCCACCACCCTCCGATGAGTGGTCTCCAAGGGACACAAGTTTTTATTTTTATTTTTCTTTTCCTTTTGTTTCTTTTTGTTTTTCTTTTCAGATTTTAACTTACAACGCCTTGGACCAAACCACTGGAGCTACATAGACCACAACACTCTCTTTCACCACATCATTTTCAATAACATCAACCTCCAAACACCACAATCGCAAACGATAACCTGTATCTCTTTCCAAACATTGAGGACAATGTCTGATTTAGGTTGGGGTAGTCACTTTATCATTTGTTTAGCCTTCAGCGAATCATCATTCCACCCTTTTGCCATCATAAAGTGAAAAATAAAAAAATATATCAATTTGGAACGCATGGTTTTGAAGATGATCTTTAATGAAATAATTAGCTATTCTATCACATCTTTGCATATGATCAATTGAATTGAGCTCTCTTTAAAATTTTCAAATGCCTGTGTCAGTGTTTGTCTTAACTTTACCATTAAAGATTGTGCTTGTCTTTTAGATCATTGTTCACTCCTTCCAAATTTAAGGTTTATAATGAACTATGATCTAAAATTAACTCTCTTATGTCACTTTTTATACTCAGATTGCTGATTACCCTTCTCTTAAAAATAAAAATGTGTAATAGTGAAGTATAATCAACCCACTGGGGGGCGGTGGTGATGAATCGTCGACCAGCTGGGGAATGAAAAATTTACTTAACTTATGCACACAAAAAAAATTCTTTGTCATAATAAAACGATTGCTTAAGATGCGGCTTTGTCTAGTCTCTTGTAACGTATATGCGATATGAGACCCACTGGGGGCGGCGGTCGTCGACCAGCTAGTGAAGGGAAGGTATACAAAAAAATAAGATTGCTTACAAGGGCTCAGGAAACCGACAAAGCTGCCTATTTGTAAGTGTACTTAAATAAGCACCTTGAGCTGTGTCTCCTCTAGTCACGACGGAATGATCCAGTTCAAAACATTCTAGTCAAGAGCATGAAAAAGTTGAAGAAGAAAATAAAAAATGAATAAATAAAAAAATCAGTAATAAAAAGTGTTATAATTTCTCTCTCTAATTAGGGCAATCTAGCAACTTTGTATAAATTGTAGCATAGTGATTGTTTTCTTTAGTTATTGTTTGTTTTAAACCCTACTTGTATTTGAAAATTTTAAATTGCTTAGATCAATTGTTTCATATGCCTCGTTGTGATGTGAATTGCCGAAAGTTGTTTATTGAAAATCTGATTAACCTAGGCATTCCAAATTTTGGAAAATTCATTCACATCCTTTGCTTGAGGACAAGCAAAATGCTAGCTTGGGAAAATTTGATAAGTGCTAAATTGGTAGTTCTTATACCCTAGGTTTGTTAATGAAAATGTGCTAAAAACATACTAAAAACTCATTTGACGCAACATTTTATGTAATTTTTGTATTGTTTTTACAATCCTCTTTTACAGTTGTGTCCATTATGTTCCAGGGATCATACCTACCAAATTTGAGGACATTTCGAGTTTGTTTGAACTAGTTTCGACAAAAGACACGAAAACTGGACGAACAGGAGCCCTGATCAAACACAAGATGGTCGAAGACACCTAGTCGAACACACTTGAACAATGTAGACCAGATGAAGAACCCTGATCGAACACGCCATGGTCGAAGAGACCTCATTGGACATAATTGGTCACTTGGTTGGACACGCCTAGTCACCTGATCAGACACACCTGGTCGCCTGGTCAAACACGCCTAGCCGAACACAACTGGTCGTGTTGCCCTGGACCGAGCCCAGTGTTAATGAATTTTTGTAATAAAATTCATCAGGAAAAGTCCCATATGATCAAAAGGACCAAAATAAAATACAGTTATGAGGGTGAGTCAAAACCCCACCAAAAGCCCATTGGTCGAATTTGAACAAAACTGGTCTGGTCGGATTCAACTCAAAATTGGTTTGGTCAAAATCAGTCTCGTACTAGGTCTAGTCGAGTCAGATTCAGACTGGGTCTAGTCGAAATCAGACTCAGACTAGGTCTGGTCGAGTCAGATCCTGGTCAGATTTGAATCAAACTTGGGTCTAGTCGAATTGATTAGGTCTGGTCAAATTCAAATCAGACTCGAGTCTGATCGAATTCAACCTAGATTAGGTCTGGTCCCACCGACATTCATCCCGAGCTCGAATAGGATAAGGATAAACACTAGTATTATCTCCTAATTTTTAAATAATTAGTGTTTATCTCTTTTTCAAATTCAAATCCCCCAAATATCTCTGGTTGTTGGATGGTTGCAACCAACTCAGGACCTCTATAAATAGAGAGGGGTGCTAACCTTTTGCAGGTGGATGGCAAAGGTAGACCAGAAGACAACGTGAAGGCCAGGCCACAAAGACAAGACGAAGAGGGAGCCTCTTTATTCAACCAGAAGCCCTTCTCCTTGTCCCCTCTAAAGATCATGGGTGAGTGCTAATCGTGTATCTAGCATCTATCATGCATCATATGAGAGGGTGAAGGCTTGTTCGTTGGTGCTCGTGTCAGTCCGTTCATGAAGAAGAAGAAGAACATGGAGCAAAGGGATCCCCAATTCAGTGAGCTCCTCGATAATTTGTGCCGAATCTGTTGCATCCAGGCCTTTATGTCTAACCCTAATTTTGATGATTAATGAAAACAAAGTATTCTAGACTAACTGTGCTTCTAAGACATTTTTATACAGAGTTATGTTGGGAAGAAATGCAAGATGATCAAGATAAACCCGACGTAGAATGGATCAAGCACAAGTTGCAAAGATGAGAAGAAAATCGAGAGATGCAAAGGACCTAAGGTAATATTGATTTTATTTCTACCGATCTCGGCGTATGGAGTTGATAGGTGTAGGATTCTTTTTAGATTTAACCATACTATAAAGAGGGGTTGCAAAGCCTATCTACACCTCTAAATAAACCGAGAAATTACTAGGTCATTGCATTGCATCTTTTCGGTTGGATTTGATTTGAATCAGTTTTGAAAGATTTGATTTTCAGTTGAGTTTTTGAAAGCATAAGAGTTTTTCAATTTTCTAGAAAGATATAGGCAGATCTGCTTTTTTCTTCTATTGAAAAAAATGTAACCCTTAAAATTATATTTCAAACGACCTATTAAACTCTCAATTTGGACTTATGGTTTTAAAGTTATGACTATTTTTGTTCAGGCTGACTGTCAGTTTGAATGTCAGTTCAGTTAAACTGACAGTTGTCCAGAGAGTGTTTTCTTTTTAGCTGAAATTTTTTGTACTAAACTGACTGTCAGTATGCCCATGCTGACTGTCAGTTTGCGTTTCGATCTCAGGTGAGTTTGTTTGAGTTTCTATTTGAACTGGTCGATGCTTTTGGTCGAACTGACTGTCAGTTTGAGGTTTCAGTTTTCATATACGACCACAAACGGCTAGCTAATTTCTATCCGTAAATTTTGTCAGCCGTTGAATTTGGAACTGACTGTCAGTTCCTCGTACTGACTGTCAGTTTGCACTGATTTGTTTCCTTTTTCGACCTCAAACGGCTAGCTGAGTTTTCTCCGGATTTTACTTCTTTTTGGTCGTGACCCAAACTGACTGTCAGTTTGTATAACTGACTGTCAATTTGAGCTACTGATTTTCAGCTTGAGCTCCAACGGTTCATTTGATTGTTGAGGCTATAAATAGGGGCTTTGAGCATTGGTTTTGTTGGGGGAAATCTCCACGAGACTAAGTCCAGGTAAGGGGCGCCGCCTTTTGCCCCGAGACAAGGCCCCCCGGTGGCTTGTCCCGGGCTCCGCCTTTTCCTCGGGGACAAAGCCCCCCGGTAGCTGTCCCGGGCGCCACCATTTGCCCAGGGACAAAGCCCCCCGGTGGCTGTCCCGGGCGCCGCCATTTGCCCGGGGACAAGGCCCCACGATGGCCCGTTCCGGGCGCTGCCGTCCTTCTGGAAGTAGGAGTCTCCGGTCCCAGGTCACGTGATGCCCACGCGGGAAGCACCTCGGGAATCAGCGGACACTTGTCAAGCATCTAAGGTCCCTGACCAGAAGGAGGATGTCGCTACCCCTAGATCCAACGGTGGCAGGCGGGGTAGTTTAGTCTTTTTGCTTCTTTTGGGGCTATATAAGCCCTTGTACACCTCGTGTAAGAGACAATCTTTCATTATTACTTGGAATAGACAATCTCACAGGTGTGCTCCGGAGCCATCTCTCCCCCGAGAGAGCTCCCCTAGCCAACTCTGGTTGGGAGCACGCCGACAGGACTAGGGTCTCCACTGAGGCCCGAACCTGTATAAACCTCTGTGTCACTTGTGTTTGTCCAACGGGGGAGGACCGGTCACCCGGTCAGCCCGCATCATATTTTCTTCGCTAGGATCTTCCGCAAAACCTGCCAGGGTATCCGTAATACCACGACAGGTTTTATACAACAAGCAGGCCTCTTCTCTCTTATACACTTGAGCATTTGTTTTCTAGTTGAAAATCTTGATCTGTTGATCAAGTCGAGAGTTTTCAGATCCACCGAGTGCTTTCGTTCATTTCATTTTGCATACTTAGAGTTTCTCGGTGATTGTTTGGAGGTCTAGAGAAGACCTTGCTGCCTATTACTCTTGGTGAGCGCCCTCACCTAGACGGTTTGGTGGCGTGGCCGTTGATCTCTCTAGCTCGGAGATTGTCGGAGAGACTCGGCGCATTTGTACAAGGCATCGGTGCTAGCCTTTCCGGAGTGGACAAGGAGCAACCATTAGTGAGAAATATCCTTCGTGGATATTGAAGCAAGACTCATTCGCTTGAGTGCTTCAACGAGGATTAGGGGAGACTGGGCGAGTCTCTGAGACCCCGGTAAAAATCATTGTGTTCGTTCTCTCAATCTTTTCTTATTAATATATTGAACTGCATTTGATTCTTCTCTTTGCAAAAGTTGTTTTAAATTAATGTTTTTAAAAGCCTTCTATTCACCCCTCTCTAGTCGGCATCTTTGATCCTATAGAATCGACCAGATCAGAGGTCCAAGTCGACCACGATCAAATCGCATTTTGCATTTCGATCATTCCTTCTGGGTTTGACCCAATTTGCAATTCGATCAGAGGTCCAATTCGACCACGACCATATCGCGTTTTTCACTTCAATCATTCCTTTTGGGTTTGATGCAATTTACAATTCGATCAGAGGTCCAATTCGACCATGACCAGATCGTGTTCTGCATTTTGATCATTCCATCTGGGTTTGATCCAATTTGCAATTCGACAAGGGGTCCAAGTCAACCACTACCAGTTTGAATTCGCATTTCGATCAATCCTTCTGGGTTTGATCCAATTTGCTATTCAATCAGAGGTCCAATTCGACCACGACCAGATCGCATATTGCATTTCGATCATTCCTTCTAGGTTTGATCCAATTTACAATTTGATCAGAGGTCCAATTCGACCACGACTGTCGACAATTTGGACTCGGGGTCCCCTGTTGATCTTACGCAGATTTGTGAGTTGTATGTGAGACCTTTCAATATGCCCTCAGGTAAGTTAGGATAAGCAATGTACATGGGGACGCAAACATTTATACAGGTTCGGGCCCTTGATGGTGGGAGTAACAGCCCTACGTCCTGTTGTGATTTCACTGTATATGGGAAAAGAGTTTACAGGGAGAAGAGATTATCACAGGCGATGATCTCTCGTTATACTTCTGTCTAACTAACCATGTCTATGTCCTAAAGTGTAGATGACTTGTTGTCTCTTGCCGTCTTCTTGACTTCGTCCTCTTAGCCATCCTTTTATACTAAATGAAAGGATGCCGACGTGAAGCAGTTTTGAACGGTTGCTATGATGCAGTTTATATAACCGCACTCGTTCTCTTCGCCGGTTAAGCATGTGCAATCATGGATAACCACACATGTTAACCTCCTGGCGGTTGTCTTCACACGTGGGAGAAGTTGCTTCATGCCTGGGAACGTGTCCAGTAAAGGCTTGAACACCCCCAGGCTATCTAGGTCACGCATAGTCAGTGACCCTCTGACGGCGCACTGCCTGCGGTCTAATGATCGCGCAAAGGCTGCGGTCACAAACTAACTCTGTGTCCATCTGTGACCATAGCGGCTGCTAAGAGACATAGACACATATCTCATTTGATCCTGACTTGAACTTGACATGCGTTACTCAAACTAGCTCGGGTGATAATCCTCGTCAGCTAGCCCCCAAATTTGAATAAATGAAAATATTTATTTACTTCAAATTTAGTTTGCATCGAATTATGTAACCTGATGCTTCAGCTTCTTCAGTTGGAATACTGTACGCCGCATGGCGGTTTATCTCCTGAGAAAACACTTAGTTTTTCTTGACAAGTAATCATGAATTTACTGACCTTGAAAACCGCTTAGTGCGCTTTTAAAAACTCGAGGCACCCGCGCATACGAGCCGTCACCTCCTGGTTCTATAAATAGCAAAGCCTCTCAGTTCTTAGGACTTACAAATTTTTGGCTAAGTCTTTTAGGAAGTCTGCTTCTAACTTCCTTCGCATTTCCTCCTTTACTCTCACCTTGATGGCAAACCAAGATCCCAAGAAGGTTATTGAGATTGAGAGTGATGGGGAAGAAATAGAAAAGACACAAGATATCTAGAAGGTAAAATTCTTCCAAAACATCTTGTGATTTTCTAGATTAAGGATTTCCAAAGCAATTCATTTTGGATTTCACAGGTGATTGAGGAAATGATCTCTCCAAAGAAGAGATCCAGAGATGACGAAGGATCCTCCAGTGGAGTTGCATCGAAGATTCTAAAGGGTGCTAGTACCTGTGCTGCCACATTGCCCCTTGCAACTCATCCAGTTGCATCTTCATCTCCAGCTTTGGAGATCGACAACAATCCTTCCAACCATCCCACTTCTGGAGGAAGTCTCACACCCCCGCGACCAAGTGATCCTCAGCTTTTGTTGGGTGATCAACTTTCTGGGAAAAGTCCCACATTTCCACGTCCAAATCCCCTTCAAAGCTTGGTTTTCTCCTCTACTTCTCAGGTAACAACTATCTTCACCCTCCCTGTTGGTTACATGTTTTATGAACTAACCATGAATACACAGGAGGTGAAGGCCCCTGGAGCCCCCAGTGATCAGCTTGCTGAGATCTAGGCTCTTCTTGGTGAGAGAGCAGCCTTGTGCAGAACTCTCCAAAAAGAAAAAGAGGTGCTAGAGAAGCATTCTGAGGAGATGTCTTAAGCCATTCTGCACTTGGCAGAATGTTATGATGGAACTCACGAAGAGGCACGTAGATTCCATATGGAGAGAGATCATGCTCGATAGCAACGAGAACTCTTCGATACAATAAGGAACAATTCCACTCCCTTAATAAGGGATGACGTCAATAGGCTTAGAGATGTCAGCAGTTCTCTTGGGGTGGCCAGTGTAGATCCCACTGATGCCAACATGTCCTTGGGAGAACTTTGTAAATTACTTTTGGATTAGGTCGACGCTTTGGTCACCTGTATCCCTTTTGTATGTAAAGATTGCAAGAAATAAGAAATTTCTTTTCCTTACATATCTGACTATTTGAATGATTATGTATAATTTATAGCCACTAATTGAAGTTCTTTGTGAAATAACCAGAACATACACAGGTAAAAACATTTCTATCCAAAATCAATTTTGGAAAATTCTTAGGTCTCAGAATAGTATTGAGGCCATACAGAATACTGCGGTCACAGGATAGCACTGAGACCATAAGTAGCACTGTGGTCACAAAATATATTGCACTGCGATCACAGAATAGCATTGCGATCAGTGTAAAAATTATGAGGTTACCCTAAAATCATAAAGTATTAATTCCTCAAAAATTCATAATAATTTCTCATATGATTATCTGTACCATGCCCCCGAATGTGAAATAAAATGATCTTTAGTAATTTGGAAAAGATACATTTTTCTTTAGATTCATAACAGGGTATATGATATGATAACGGGTTCCAACAGGAAAGACACTCGTTATAGGAAATCATGAAAATAATGCACCTGGCGAGGAGTCATCTCGGGCATATAAAAGGAAGAGGTAGCTTATTGGAGAAGCTTCATAGCAAAAAAACCCTCTTCTTCCTTAGCCAATCTCGCCGCAAAAAAACCTCATTTGCGCCCTTGCTCTCATCGTCTCCAAAGCCGTCGTCTTTCCACAGATTCCACTAGCAATGACGTCCTAGAGCTGATCGATCCATTCTAATGCGGAGAGCCTGATAGCGCTTGAAAAAGAGGAGATCCTTCCTCCGCTGCTGCTAATCAAGTGGCGGCCAGCGGAGAAGAATGAAGAAACCTCAATCGTTCGCGAGAACAAATTGGTGATCTTTGAAGAATTCTTGCATTGTGGATTCCGATTCCCGGAGAGCAAATTCCTTCAAGAGATCCTTGCACATTACGGACTAGAGCTGGTGAATCTCCATCCAAACGCCATTTTGATCCTAGCGATCTTCCAACACTTATGCGAGGCTTTCGTCGGAGTGATGCCCAGCGTGGATATCTTCCGGCGCTTCTACTTCTCGGCATGGTCAAAGAGTACCATTGCCGCGGGCTGCATCTACTTCTGCAGAAGAGAGAAGAAAGAGTATCCTTTTCTTCCTATGTGGGATTCAGTGCACAGGTGGCACCACAAATGGTTCTACTACACCCCTCCATCAGAGAGTAACCTCTGGTTTGAGAACAATCGCCCGGAGAAGAACAGCGAGACGGACACTGTCCCTCTTCTTGATTTGGAGCTGAAGAAGCAAGCCCAGGCAATTCTTCACTTAGTCCATCAAGGACTAACAGCACGGGACATTATCCATGATTTTGTGAAGAATAGGATAAGCCCCCTGCGGAGGAGGGAACATCCTGCCTGGGAGGTGAAATCCATGACAGATAATACGTTGGATTATAACACCGGTATGTCCTCTGGTCCACAAAACTCGCAATACTACTGACGAAAATTATCATATCAAGTAATATGCATTTTGTGACGTAGTTCTTGCTTTGTTCGAGATTGAAAAACAGACAAATAGCCTTCTGCGGCCATATAATGCGGCTACAGAAGGAGCTCAAGGATCGCCCCGACCTTAGAGCTTAATCAACAGCAGTGATGACCTGAGACAAGAGTGTCAAAAGGTATGACCTCTCTGGTGGAACATAGCAAAAACTGCCTGTCGACTTTGACCATCAACCTGAAAATCTTAAAACGATGTAGCTGCTGATGGGGCAAGCCACCAGGACGAAACATCCTGGGGATGATGATCAGTCTTCTGGGAAGTCAGCATCGAAGAGAGTAAAGAAGGTTTCTTCGAAGTCGAAGAAAACGAAGGAGCCCACCCCTTCAACAACAAAGAAGATAACAGGGGGGGCTTCCTCAAAGAAAACAACCGCAACCAAGATTGCGGTAAGATTTTCCTTTCCCCCTATTATACCGAGTACGGATAAGAGTCTATTCTTAATCATACAGGGTGAGGGAAGTGAGGATGAGGAGGACGAAAGTCCTCTTATCCGTTGCAAGAGAAAAGCGGTCAACCCTCTGGAGGTGAGCATTCTAGAGAGGGCAACCTCTCCGACCATTGCCAAAGTCTTGTCCTCCTTGGCGGAGGCAGGAACGGTGGTATCGGATCTTGAGATCGCAGAAGATCTTGTGGTCACAAAGGAAACTCCCAATCCTAAGGCAGGCACCATCTTAGGGCTGGTAACGTCTCCTTCGATTATCGAAGGGATTACTATGGTAAGAACTTCATAGTTATTTCAAATTTTTACTTCCTACATATACCAATCATATTGTAAATACGTAGGGGAAAGAAGACACTGTCCTATTTAAAAAGAGGAAAAGAAGGATAGCTGCTGATGACACTTTAACAGGGGCACCAAGTGGGCTTCTTCTCCCCCAGAGTGCATCACCGAAACCCAAGTACATGCTAGGGTTTCATCTTAAGTAAGGATATCGCATCTTGCCATCTCATGTCTATTTTAAAAACATGGATGTAACAAGCCATGATATTTTTAGGACCTCTGTGCCTGGGACCCTGCCGACCTCCTTAGGAGTTAACATTCCATCTACCACGGAGGGAGAGGAAGACACAGGAGCAAGTACAATGGCTGAGGAATCCTCTCAGTCCATTGCAAAGGGGATGATTGCGGATCTCCAATCTGTGGAGATGGAGACATTTACTACTCCTGTTGTTGAAAAAACAACCAACTTTGTGGTTCATCCTTCGGAAGAACTCGAGGATATGTCTTTTGAAAATTTCATAGAGGTGAATAAAGACAATTTTACCTCTTCTAACATTGCAAATCTTAGGAAAGTTCAAGTTTAAAGAGTAATATCTTATTGTGTTTCAGGATCTAACCCGCGTGGCGACCAAGTCAAAAACTTTTGCGAAGCATATTGAGGTCGCACAACGGAGGATCAGACACTACAACAGTAAGTACCTATTCTTCGTCTATATCAACTCGAATTTCACCTAAGTTTTACAACTGTCTTTCTTGTCACAGGGAAAATGCCTCCTTGACAAAAAGCATTGTTGACCTGGAAGTTCTGGAAGAAGCTGCAGCTCTAAGAATTTCTTCTTTGGAGAAGGAACTTCACGAAACACAGTTAAGGCTTTCTTGTAAGTTCTCTTCCGATCAGCAAAAGTTATTTCTTTGCATGAACTATCGTAACCATAATTACTTTGTTCATGCAGTACAAGAGGATCAAATAAGCTCCTTTTCCCAAGAGAGGAATGATCTGCATTCGACCATTGAGCTCCAAAGCTCGAACATTGACACTGTTTGCGAAGAGAACGAGGCCTTAAAGGCCACCGTTTCATCCTGTAACGGTGTTCAAACAGAAATCTTTGAGAAATCGAAGATGGTTGTAGGCTTGCTAAAGGCTGATATCGTCGAACCTCAAAAGGACAACTTAAGCCTAAGCGAGTCATGCAAGTTGGTTGTGGCACAAGCTGAGTCACTCCTCGAGTATCTTCCTGGAGATACAAAACAGCAAGAAGAGGCAATGAAGACCAATGTAAGATCTGTAGCCTCTGCCATTCTCTGCAGATTAAGACTTCACCACGGCCCAAATCTGGATTTGAATCCAGTGGTGGGGGATGTAGAGGTCGAGAGTGAAGGCCAGCTTGAAGCTATTTCCGAAGAAGTCAAGCCTCTAATCGAAAGTCTTTTGAAAGAACTGGGCTTATTATGATTCGTTGTACTGAACAATGATCCTCTATGTTGAATGTACCTGCAAACATACAATTGTAATAAAAAATGTGCAAATGCATGCCTCAAATTTTTTTGGAAAGGTGTACTTGATTTTGTTTTATATTATGGCCATATTCTCATAGCCCCCTCCTGAGATCGTACATACTGAAGACTTAGTGTTATAATCTCAGGAAAAATATGGGTTTTTGAGGATCAGAAATATTTAGTGAGTTTCTTACATGTTTAGAAACGGTATATAAAGAATGACTCAACTTAGATATGATCATCTGGTCACACTGATACTGATCTTAATACAATGCCAAATCTTATTACGAACAGGCAGCCACTCGAATGATCAGAAACATGCTAGTAAGTCCCGTGTGCGTTTAGGAACGGCTTATTTAGGGATGTCTTATCTAGATGCGACCATGAGATCGTCCCGTGAATCCAACCTAGTTATCATAATAAGATAGTCATCAGTGACCAGCCCCCGAGCGTAGCTCGGTATGGGTGTGGCAAGAGAAAAAGCAAACCATAACATAGTTCAAAGAAAAGTACACATTGTTTTTTAACAAATCATGCTAATTGAAAAGGATAAAAGAAATGAGAGACTTACATGTAGAACTTGTGTAGTTGATCTATGTTCCAAGTATTGGACAATATCCTTCTGATCCAGGTCGCAGTACTGAAACCACACTATAAGGGCCTTCCCACTGAGGGGAGAATTTATTGCAGTTAGACTGGTTTTGTATTTTTCTTAAAACCAAGTCACCCACGTGAAGACTACGAGGCCGCACCCGTTTACTGTGATATTTACGAAAATCTTATAAATATACCGCGGACTTGATCAGTGCCTGATCATGTTTCTCCTCGAGGAGGGTAATATCTTGGGTCCGCTGTTCGAGCTGATCAGTCTGATTGACTTGATCTACTTGAACAGACCCAATGCGGATTTTCATAGGTAAGATAGCCTCAACACCATACACTAGTTGAAAAGGTGTCTCACCCATAGCCTGACTACAAGTAGTACGTAATGCCCATAGAACGGAGTAGAGTTCATCTACCCAAGCCCCCGAGCACATCTTAAGGCGATTGAAAACTCATTTTTTTATGCCCTGTAATATTTGCCCGTTGGTACGTTCGACAGCACCATTACTCTATGGATAAGCTACAGAAGCAAAGCATACTTTGGTCCCAATATCGTCGCAATAGTACAAAAAGAGGCCACTGACGAATTGAGAAGCATTGTCGGTAATAAGACAACTGGGAACACCAAATCATGTGACTATATTCTTATGAAGAATTTCTTCGCCGCAGCGGCGGTAACGTTGCGAACTGGTTCAGCCTCTATCCACTTCTTAAACGTATCAATGGCTATGAATAAGAACTTGTACCCATTGACCGCTTGGGGCATAGGACCCACAATATCTATCCCCAGACCACAAAAGGCCATATTAGAGGAATAGTTTGTAAGGTACATGTGGACTGATGAACCTGTCTTGCATAAAACTAACACTGTGGGCATGTTTTGACCAAATGCTTGGCATCATCAAGTGCCGAAGGCCACTAAAAACCCTGTCGGAAAGCTTTTCCAACCAATCTACAAAATGACGCGTGTGCACCACATACATCATCATGAATTTCTTTCAAGAGAGATTTACCATCCTCTTGAGATATGCAGCGAACGAATACTCCTTGAGTATCCTTTCGGTATAAAACTCCATCTATGAGTTTATACCTGCGCGCTTTCCGTATTAACCGATCACTCTCGGTTTCATCCTTGGGCAAGGTCCCATGTTCAAGATAGACCCTCAAGGGATGGGTCAAATCTCCTTCATGTCCAAGGCTGGTGACGTAAACTGTCACTGGGTCATCTTCGATCAAAGTCATGATTGAAGGTCGTTCCAAGTGTTCAACGAACACTCCTGCCGGAGTGGATGTGCGTGAGGACCCAATTTTAGATAATTGGTCTACAAGAATATTGTCCTTTGGTGGGATATATTGGACTTCGAAAATGACTGAAGTGTTTTTTCAATTTCCTTACTTCCCCCAGGTAATGAGCCATTGTCTCATCAGAGATGCTGTACTCCTTGTTTAGGTAGTTTACGACTAGCTGTGAGTCTCCCCTCACCACTAATCGACAGACTCCGAGGAATTTAGCTACCTAGAGCCCTGCAATAAGACTTTCATACTCTGCTGCGTTGTTGGTCGCAACAAAGTATAATTGAATGACATATTTGAGCTGGTCACCCTGAGGCGTGATTAAGACCACTCCTGCCCCCGAGTGTTGAAAACTACGAGAGCCGTCAAAATACATCATCCAGTGATCGGTGCAGGATAAATCTTTGGATTCCTGCACAGGAGGGTCAGGATTAGTCCATTCGACCACAAAGTCTACGAGGATTTGAGATTTAACTATTGTGCGAGGGGTGAAATGGATGTCAAATGCTCCAAGTTTCACTGTCCACTTCGAGATGCAACCAGATTTCTCTGGGTTCCGAATAATATCTCCCAATGGGAAGGACGAAGGCACAGTAATCTTATGTGCTTGAAAGTAATGTCGTAGCTTACGGGAAGCCATCAGAAGTGTGTAAAGTATCTTTTGAACCTCAGGGTAGCGCTGCTTTGGACCATGAAGTACCTCGCTTACGTAATAGATTGCCTGTTGTACATCCTCTCTTTCCGCGACCAGAACTGCGTTGACCACGTGAGTGGTGGCCGCCAAATAAAGAAGTAGTGGTTCCCCCAAATTCGGATAGACCAATATCGATGGACTAGACAAATACTTTTTAACCTCTTGAAAAGCTTTTTCGGCTTCATCTGACCAGGTAAAGCTATTGTGTTTGCGAAGAGCCTTGAAGAAAGGCTGGCCTCGTTCACCTAGCTTGATATGAAACAGCTAAGAGCCGGCATGCAACTTGTTAGTCTCTGGATGTCCTTCATGGTCAAAGGAGATCTCATTTGCTCAATGGCCCTAATTTTCTCAGGATTAACCTCTATTCCTCTCAAACAAACAAGGAAACCCAAAAGTTTGCCAGAAGAAACCGCGAAGGAACATTTTTCTGAGTTTAATTTTATTCCATGCTTGTTTAGATTACAAAAGGTTTTAGTAAGGTCATCCAAATGACTCAAGCTTTTCAAGATTTTTACAACCAAATCGTCAATGTAAGCTTCAAGATTACGCCCCATCTAGGAAAGAAAGGTCTTTTGCATCAAGCGCTGGTACGTGGAACCGGCGTTCTTGAGACCAAATGGCATTCTGATGTAGAAGTAGGTGCCAAATGGTGTGATGAAGGCAGTTTTCTCTTCATATTCTTTTGCCATGGTAATTTGATGGTACCTTGAGTAAGCATCCAGGAAGCTCATTAGTTCGCAACTCGCTGTAGAATCGACCAACTGGTCGATGCGGGGAAGGAGAAAATCATCCTTCAGACAAGCACTGTTTAGGCTGGTATAATCGACGCACATGCGCCACTTACCATTTGACTTTAGGACCATGACCGGGTTCGCAAGCCACTCAGGATGATCGACTTCACGAATAAATCCTTCTTTCTGGAGTTTATCCAGCTCGACTCGGATGGCTTCTTGCCGATCAATAGCAAAGCGTCTGAGCTTCTGCTTTGTTGGTCACTGTCCAGGTCGAATTGCTAACCTATGCTCAATTACCTCCCTTGGGACTCCAGGCATGTCAGATGGTTTCCACGCAAACATATCTGCATTAGCCCAGAGGAAAGTAACGAGCTCGAGTTCCTATTTGTCGTCCAGACCTGATCCAATCCGAATGGTTCTAGATGGATCATCTAGGTACAATGGAACTAGTTTTAACTTTTCATCTGGTCGAGGGGCAACTTTGATTGTATCAGAAGCCGTGGTCGCAATCTTGACGTCCCGAAGGGGAAGCTGATCCACTAACTCCAGGGATACCGATCACAAGTTAGCACCGTATTGCGGCTGCCTCGGACTGAGATAACACCTTTGGGGCCCGGCAACTTGCCGCACTGATAAGCATAGTGCATCGCCATCATGAATTTAGCGAGAGTTGGCCTGTCGAAAATAGCGTTATAGGCCGAATCACAATCAATTACATCGAAAGTAATCAATTCTGTTCAGAAATTATCTGGTTCTCCCAATGTTACTGGAAGTACCACTTGTCCCAATGCCATCATGGAGGGACCAGGAATTATCTCATAAAATGGATGAATTATGGGCTCAATTTTTGAACGAGGGATCTGCATCTCATCCAGCGCCTTGACCAATAAAATTTCCAAGGAACTGCCCTCGTCGATTAGAACTCTTTCAACTCGAGCATTGCTGATAATTGAGGTAATGACCAAAGGTAGTCTCCATGGTCGCATAAGCCCAACAGGACAATTAGCCTGATCAAAAGTCAAAGGAGTTTCCGACCAAGGGGGTATTGAGGCTCACCAAGGGGACCCTCTGTTTGATTTACTTCGCGGTGAAATGTCTTAAGCTGACGCTTAGAAGCAAAAGAGGAGGAACCTCCAAAAATAACATTAACATGATTATGGGGTACCTGATAGGACATCTCTTCATCTTCGTCGGTGTCTCTAAGTCCGCAGGCTTGATCTTTTTGTGGAAAAGTTGGCATCGGTCCAATCCCTTGGTAGAAGTCGTCTAGTTGCTTCAACCAATTCTGGCAGTTCTTGAGATCGTGTCCCGAAGAGTTGTGGAACTGACACCACTTCTTGTTTCCCTGCGAGTTAGTCTATTTTCTTGGCTGGTCGCTATCATGACAACCAGAAGAGGTTTTATTCTTAAATGGAAATTTGTTACCTTTTCTTGGGGGTGGCTTTTCTGCAACGGCGACCTCCCGGTATTGTCCAGTCCGGTTTTTCTTGGACTTCTTTGACTTTTCGCCTGATGACAATTCCGGCTTCTTGCTTGAATCCTCCTTCTTAACATCTTTAAGGCCTGGTTGAGGCTGTAAGTTTCCTTTATCTACCATCCTATTCCATTCCATGGGCTCAGCCGCGTCGGAATATCAGTCAGCCATTTCGAAGAGGTCGGCTACTGACCGAGGTGGGTGGATAAGTAGATCTTCGGTAAACCTCCGATATTGCACGGCCATTTTAAATGCCCTAATAACGGAGTTGTCAGATATATTCGGAATGGTATTCCTCACTCCGACAAACCTTTTGACAAATTCCCGAAGAGTCTCCATAGAAGTCTGGCACAAATGATGGAGATCATTCTCTTTGCCAGGCTTCTGGTAACAGTTCTGGAAATTGTTGAGTATAGCGTCACACAACATTTCCCAGTTATAAATCAAACCCTCTGGTTGGTTGGACAACCAGGTTCTTGCTGGTCCCTCAAGGACCGTTGGCAAATAATTTGCCATGACACGATCATCTCCACTCACAGCTTGAATGGCAGTAATCTAGATCTGAAGGAATTCAGATGGATTCTGAGTCCCATCAAATCTCTCAATCGTCCCTGGCTTGAACTTGCCTGGCCAAACCACCGCACGGAGGTCTGGTGAGAAAGCTTTGCGGCCGACATAGGAACTGTGGAGAGTTCTACGGCTTTCAACTTGATCGCGGGAGACCTCACGCTGTGTGGATACGCCTCGCGGCCCCAGGTGAGAATGGACAGGAATGCGATCTTGATCGTGAGAATTTCCAATTCGCTTGGCTTTGTCATGCCGAAGTGATCCTGGTGGTAGTAGATTATGCCTGCCATGACTGGAGTAAGAATATTCCCTCTAGTGGGAGCGAATCGTAGACCGGGATGAAGCAGTTGGAGTTGCATCAGATGCAACTTCATCTATCTGCCAGGATTCTGGCAAAGGCCGGTTCGTCCGCGTCTTCGATATTAGGGGAAAAATTACGCAGGATTTCCACGATAGAACGAAGTCGCCCATGCGTACTCCTCCTAGGTGCACCAGGTGTCACTGTTTCTTCGTCCACCGGCGGATAGTCCAGGGGCAAAGAAGGTGTCTGGTCGCATCTGCGACCATGAGGACGATGGGAAGGACTTGGAGCGGCATCATAATGAGACTGTGCGAGCTGCAAAGCTTCCAATGCAGTTTTGCGAAGTTAGTTATCTCACTGCTCTTGATCTTGATCCTTCTTTTGCTTACGCTCCTGTTCCTCTTTTTGCCTGCGCTCTTGCTCCTCCCTAGCAATTCGCTGCTCAGGAGTTTCCTCCAATAAAGCAGCAAATGCTCGGGGGAGCGAGGTCACAGAAGGAGAAAACATCTTCGTTGGTTCCAAATCAAATTCAAAGTCAAAAATAGACTGGAGGTTATCGGGATCAAACCTCCCAGGGCTAAGCTCTAGGTTATCATCATCCACATCCTCAACGGCGACGCGTTGTGGTACATATTCAGCCTACATGGTGGTAGAACCCACATGAGGCTCTTGGTCTATCTTCTCTGTCTCTTGGTCAATGGACATGACCTGAGTTGGAGAAGATGCATCCTCTGGATGTTCCTCAGGGACATCTTCACGATCCACCTCTTTCATTGGAATGAGATCGCTAAGTGAGAGCATCTGAATATGGGCATAATCCTCGAGATCGAAATTGTTCTCAGAATCGTACGCCCCAGACATGTCTCACCAGAACTCCTGATGAACAAAAGGCACTTTGAGAAAGGCCCCATGGTGGGCGCCAGTTGTCAACGATTTGAACTCGGGGTCCCCTATCGATCCTACGCAGATTTTTGAGTTGTATGTGAGACCTTTCAATGTTCCCTTAGGTAAGTTAGGATAAGCAATGTACATGGGGACGCAAAGATTTATACAGATTCGGGCCCTCGATGGTGGGAGTAACAGCCTTACGTCCTATTGTGATTTCACTATGTATGGGAAAAGAGTTTACAGGGAGAAGAGATTGTCACAGGCGATGATCTCTCCTTATACTTCTGTCTAACTAACTATGTCTAAGTCTTAAAGCGTAGATGACTTGTTGTCTCTTGCCATCTTCTTGACTTCATCCTCTTAGCCATCCTTTTATACTAAATGAAAGGATGCTGACATCAAGCAAATCAGAACAGTTGCTATGGTGCAGTTTATATAACCGTACTCCTTCTCTTCGTCAGTTAACCACGTGCAATCATGGATAATAGCACATGTTAACTGTCACGCCCCTATTTTTCCCAATCTTTCCCCAACCTAAATCCGTATCTTAGAACCTTGATCCTAGATTTGCCTGTGCGCTAATTCCAGAAGTTGATGGCAAAACTTCGTCATCTTGCCCCTTTTGTGATTGAATATCCATGCATTCTTGTCACCCTAGAATATATGCTTAGGATTATGCTTATGCTTGAATACTTATGCTAAATGTTAAATGGTCGATTATATGAGAAACATGTTGAAAACCCCTTTTGTGAAATAAAATGTGAAATAGGAATTGGTAGTGAGGATGGTTTGAAGGGTTGGGTGCTGTGTGCGCCAGGGTTACGTGGATGTTCCTCACTATTGATTCATAAGGACGAGAATCTTGTGCTGTGTCTCTAAACGAATTGAAAACATACCAACCACTTGCCTGGAATGGGACAGGCGCAACTTAGTAGCTATCTTGGTGTTAACAGTCCCCTGTAATGGTTTGTCGATCCGGTTTCTCGTGTGGAAATTGGTGGGCTGCAGTTCGGCTATGAGTGACGTGAGTTCAGAAAAATAATGAGAGTAAAGGTGGATGGAAGGAAGTCGCCCTACGCCTAGATTAAGTCGTGTGCGACTGTAATCGAGAGGCTATGTGTCTTGCGGGAACATAGGCCAAGGCTAGGAAGTATGGCAGTGGGGAGGACCCACAATGGTACATGAGACTTGATTGTCTATCTACCGGACGGGGACACTGTTAACACTAGACTGCTAAAGCGTTGTGTGATGTTGACCTTGTCACATGTGTATAAGTCACATGGAGCTGATCCGACTTGTAAGTCGAGTGATCCAGTGGATTTAAAAAGAGGTACACCTTTGCAAAGCGTAAAAGAAGTATCAAATACTCTGTACTCCCAGGTTCAGGAGTCTGTTCGTAGTGGATGTTATCCATGGGTTTTAGCACAAGTAACTTTTGAAATGCTTTCATAATATGGGTTAATAAAATTAGTGACTCATGGGAGATCACTACACACAACATTTTCTAAAAGTATAAGTTAAGATTTCAAATCTTCTTTACAAAATCAAGGTACTTTCCACAACTGTCTGCAAATCTATACTATCCTCAAGTATGAGGCAAAACAAGATCCTTACCAGTTGAACACCCCTCATCTTGATATAACTGCATTAATTCTTAAAATGAGATTTGCTGAGCATTGTGTGAAAGCATGCTCACCCTTGCAATTTAATTCAACCACAGAAGAGGGATTTGAGGATTCTGATTCCCTTGGTTATGAGTATCTTGCGGAAGAAGAAAGCGTCCCAGACGAACCACCTCTCTAGAAGTGTTGCGTGCCAAGTTGAGCCAGATGTGGATGAAGCCCCTCCAGTCCCGCTGCCGATGGAAGTCAAGATTCTTGTTGTTTCTTTTTGTGCTTTGCTTTGTTTTCGGTACTTCGATGCTGATTCATGCTTCGAGAAACTTACTATTTTCCTAGCAACTTTAATTAGCGCCGCTCTTGGAGTACTGGTAATGTAATATTGGTCCTTGCGACCAGGTACCTGTTTAATTATGTTTATCTTAATTTGTTGTTGTGAGCTTATGATTGTACCTTGCTGAGTGCAACCCACCTGGGCGGTTGCCACCGGATTCCTCAAACGAGGGTCCCACAGCGGATGGTATCAGAGCATAAGACTCGACTGTAGGTCGTGACCCTTAGGTAGAAATTGGCGTCCATGAAGTAGGAAATCGCTAGATTATTTGACTAAAATCTAATTTTGAAAACCTATTTTGTTTAAGAAAAAGGTACTAAGCAACCTATTCGAAAATTTTTCAAAACATTCTTTCAACTTTTAAGCGTCTAGTGTCTTGTCTTCTCAGATGGCCTCCAGCAAGAAGCTTATCCACGGAGACGAGCTCGGATCATGGGCACTGATGCTATGGATGATACTGTAGTTCCTTGGAGCCTTGGATAGCCAAATGCTAGTTTACTGCATCCAGTGAGACGAAGTAGATGGCAGACCTTACGGCTTTCGAGCCTCAGTCATAGTATATGAGATTCTAGAGCTTGGAAGAGGTCAGGTAAGGAAAGAAGCCCGCAGAGAAGAAGAGAAAGATGCCATCCTGGATGCTGCCCGACGTGCCGTAGGTACCATTCGGCAGTTGTACGATGACTTCCTTGTAGATTCCCCTTTCTGCTTTGTGCCCTACCAAGTTCTCGGATTGGAGCATCGAATTGTTCACCCCACCAGCAATCAGAGAGATGCTATCCTGACCAAGACTAGGGATGTTGTTCAAGCCTTGGAGTCGGGTTACACTCGATTATTGCGTGAACACGAGAGCGCTCGGGATGATCGCCATTGTCTCAAGGGCGTGCTCGCAAAGACCCGTGCGGACCTCCAAGAGAAGGAAAAAACGGATTCAAGAACTGGCAGAACCAAGTAGAAGATGAAACCTTGAAGCTGAAGAATCAGTGAACAAGAGGAATCGCCCCAAGACAAGGATGACTGCCCGCAAAAGTGTGGGAAGGCCTAGGGGTTACCTTGGCTATTTCACACCTGCATCACGAGGCATTGTGATCAATTCTCAGGCACCAGATTGCCACATTGCTGCAAGAAGAAAGGAGATCCCAGAAGGCAAAGGAAAAGAGGTCATTGCTTGCGACGCCGACACTGCATCAGAAGGTGAAGAAGATGATGATATGGAGCTGGATCCAACGGATGCAGACGAAGATCAAGAGGAAGAAGACCCTGAAGAGGTACAACCCTGTAGTTCTTCCAATACCGACAAGAGATCTTAGTTTATCCCTTAGCCTGACCTTTTTCTTTAATCCCTGTAATCGTCAAATCCCTTAGTGTGGTGGTTGCTTTGTTTTGTTTCGTGATTGCCTTGGATTGTATTATTTGTTGGAAACTCCTTTGAGCCGTGAAGGCAAAAACTATGTATCTTGTAAGAAATTATTCTATGAAAATGCATTTTGCATTCCAATCCCTGTCTCTCAGATTGGTCCCAGTTTTCAGCTTGTGTCTTATCTATGCTTTCCCCTGAGTCAGTAGTTTTCTCCTTGTTTCCCTGTCGGAGCAGAATGGTTAATACCAGAGGTAGATCCCAAGGGAGAGAACCAGAAGAAGACAGCCAGGATATGAGAAGCCCGTCCGCGAGGAGTCGTAACCAACCTGATCAGCCTGGATCGTCAATGCCCTTACCTCCAGGAGGAAACATCAGCGAAGTACTAATATGGATGGAGCAAAACTGACAGCAATCCATGGTCGTACAAAATCAGATCTTGGAGCAGTTGATGCAAAACTCATCATCCAGACAAGATGAAGGATCAGCCATCAGAGCGCGATTAACTGACTTTCAGAAGACGCGCCATAGTAGCCGATGATTGGTTAAGAGATGTGGAGAGGAAGCTGGATACTGTCAAGTGTAGCGATGAAGAGAAACTGTTGTATGGACCGCACCAGCTGTCAGGACCTGCCGCAGCCTGGTGGGAAAACTACCGGACTATGCATCCTGACAGAGATTCCATCACCTGGGAAGAGTTTAAAGAATTGTTTTGCAAGTACCACTTCCCGAAAGGAGTCGTTCAAGCAAAACGAAGAGAATTCCTAAACTTGAAACAAGGGAACAAAACCGTCAAGCTGTACCTTCATGAGTTCATTCAGTTGGCTAGATATGCACCCGAAGACATCACAACAGAGGAGAGGAAGATAGATCAATTCTGTGAAGGTTTACAGAGTTCCTTGTAGCACCAATTATCATCTCATGAGTTTACAGACTTCCACGTCCTGGTGAATCGACTACTGAAGATGGAGGAGAAAAGAGGAGTGGCCGAGGAAGACCGCAAGAGGAAGGCCCGAACATACTCCCATCAAGGAAGCTCAAACAGAGGAAGACCAACATCAAATTTCAGACCAGTCTTCGGGACACCTTCAAGACCTCAGAGGCCAGCAACGCCTTCAATGCCAATATGTCCCGGATGTAGAGGGAACCATCTTTACAAAGATTGCACGCTGAGGAATGTCGAGTGTTACCATTGCGGAAGACGAGGTCACCGCAAGGACACTTGCCCACTTCATCACTTACCATCTAGCGTTGCACGAGCGCAAGCTGCAAGATCCCACACACCTACCCAGAACTTTGCCAGAGGTACCCCATCACCCAGAGGAGGAAGAACTCAAGGCAGTAGAGGAAGAGGAACGTCACCAACAGCAGGAGGCCGACTCAACTTTGCATCTGCAATAGAAGCAGGAGAGGCATCCGACGTCATAATCGGTAGACTCCTGATCTCATCTCGGCTTTCGGTTGTTCTGTTTGACCCTGGTGCAACACACTCGTTTGTGTCAAAATCTTTTGTGATGGGAAGTGATTTGCTTGTGTTTGCTTTGGAGTGCCCTATCCTTATCAGTTCCCTGGTGCTAGGATGTCTGTTAATTCTATCTATAGAAATGTCTCCTTTTGTATCGGCAACTTAGGATTCCTGGAAGATATGCTAGTCTTAGACCTCAAGGGTTAGATGTCATCCTCGGAATGGATTGGCTGGCGAAACACAAAGGTCAGATGGACGGCGAGAAGAAGACGATCACTCTGACAAATGCTGAAGGAGAGCAGGTCATGTTCTTTGCAGAAAGAACCCCAGTGTGTGACCACATGAGAAGCCTGAACAGCATTGAGAGAGTTGAAATTGGAAAAGTTCCTATAGTCAGTGAATACCCAGAAGTCTTTCCCGAAGAACTCCCAAGAATGCCCCCGGATTGAGACATAGAGTTCGCTATCGAGCTAAAACCTGAATCAGCGCCTTACGCAAGGAAGCTAGCTCGAATGATGAGTCAAGAGCAGGAAGAGTTGAATAAGCAGATAGAGGAGCTAGAAGAGAAAGGATTCATTAGAACAAGCTCTTCACCCTGGGGAGCCCCAGTCCTCTTTGCCAAGAAGAAAGACGGTGGTGTACGACTTTGTATTGACTACCGAAGATTGAATGATTTGACCATCAAGAATAAGTACCCCTTGCCTAGAATAGATGATCTCTTTGACTAGCTCAGAGGAGCGAAGGTGTTCTCAAGGATTGATTTAAGGTCTGGATACCACCAACTGAAGATTCGGAAGCAGGATATCCCCAAGACCGCTTTTGTGACAAGATACAGGTTGCATGAATTTACTGTGATGCCCTTTGGATTGACAAATGCACCCGTAGTGTTTATGAACTTGATGAACAAAGTCCTTATGGAATTCTTGGATAAGTTTATCATCGTGTTTGTGGATGATATTCTTATTTTCTCTAAGACAGAAAGAGAGCACGCACATCATCTCAGATTAGTGCTGAAGAAGTTGGTGGACCATCAGCTTTATGCCAAGTTTGATAAGTGTGCCTTTTGGTTGAAAGAAATCTCTTTTCTAGGCCACATTATCTCCGGAAAAGGAATATTTATGGATCCATCGAAAATTCAAGTGTTACAGAGTGGAAACAACGAAAAACAGTAACAGAAATCCGAAGCTTTCTAGGTTTGGCGGGATACTACCGCAGATTTGTTGAAGGATTCTCAAAAATCACCAAACCACTGACCCAGTTGCTGAAGAAAAACACCCCTTTCGAGTGGACCAAGGAGTGTGAAGAAAGTTTTGACGAATTGAAGAAGAGGTTAACAACAGCGCCTATCCTCATATTACCAGATGTTAAGAAGGATTTCCAAGTGTACTGTGACGCATCCAAGCAAGGAATAGGCTGTGTGCTTATGCAAGAAGGAAAAGTGGTAGCCTAAGCATCAAGACAGTTGCGGTCCCACAAGGAAAATTACCCAACACATGACCTAGAGTTAGGTGCCGTTGTCCATGCACTGAAGATATGGCGACATTACTTATTGGGTAACAAGTGCGAGATCTACACGGATCACAAGAGCCTGAAGTATATCTTCACCCAGCAGGAATCGAACATGAGGCAGAGAAGATGGTTGGATCTCATAAAGGATTATGAATTGGAAATTCACTATCACCCAGGAAAAGCTAATGTGGTAGATGACGCCTTGAGTAGAAAATCCTACTGCAATCAAGTGGAGAAGTTAAGACTACCACCCCAATTGATCAAAGACTTTGAGAAGTTGCAATTGGAGATTGTAGAACAAGGAACCCTTGCTGCCTTAAAAGTGGAGTGCAAGCTGAAGGACCAGATTCAGAAAGCTCAAGCCACAGATCCAAATATACAGAAAATGAAAGAGGAAATGAGGAGTGGAAGTGCAACTAACTTCCGAGAAGATGATCAAGGAATTTTATGGCACCACGGCCGCATCTGCATCCCAGACTGCAAAGAGATTAAGGAATTGATAATGCGTGAAGCTCATCATACACCATACTCTATACACCCTAGTAGTACCAAGATGTACAAGGATTTGAAGAACCACTTTTGGTGGAGTGGAATGAAGAGAGAAATTGCTGACTTTATAGCAGCCTGCGACACCTACCAGAGAGTGAAAGCAAAACACCAGAAGCCAGCAGGACAATTACAAACTTTACCAACCCCCGAGTGGAAGTGGGATGAAATTGGAATGGATTTTATCACAGGATTGCCCAAAACTCGGAAAGGTTTTGATTCTATACTAGTCATAGTGGATAGACTGACGAAAGTCGCTCATTTTCTACTTGTGAAAACCCATTATACAGCAAAGGACTTAGCAGAGTTGTACCTCAACAGAATAGTTGTTCTACATGGAGTGCCACAAGCAATTGTTTCTGATAGAGGAGCACAGTTTGTATCAAGATTTTGGCAAGAACTACAAGAAGCTTTGGGTACAAGGTTGAAGTTCAGCACAGCTTACCACCGACAAATCGGAGGACAAACGGAAAGAGTAAATCAAATCCTAGAAGATATGTTAAGAGTGTGTGCCTTGGATTATGGAGACTCTTGGGAACTATTCCTACCTTATGGCGAGTTTACCTTTAATAATAGCTGTAGCATCAAGGATGCCGACTAGAGGGGGGGTGAATAGGAGGCTTTAAAACATTTCAATTAAAAACAAATGTTGCAAAAAGAAGAACCACAAGCAATTTAATATATTGAGATGAAGAGACAGAGAGAACGAACACAACGATTTTTACTGAGGTCTCGGAGACTCACCCAGTCTCTCCTAATCCTCGTTGAAGCACTCAAGTAAATTGAGTCTTGCTCCAATATCCACGAAGGATATTATCCACTAGTGGTTGCTCCTTGTCCACTCCGGAAAGGCGAGCACCGATGCCTTTTACAACACGCCGAGTCTCTCCGACAAACTCCGAACTGGAGAGATCAACAGCCACACCTCCAAACCGTCTAGGTGAGGGCGCTCACCAAGAATAATAAGTAGCAAGGTCTTCTCAAGACCTCTAACAATCACCGAGAAACTAATAGGATGCAAAAGATGCGAACTAAAAGCACTCGATGGATCTGAAAAGCACTCGACTTGATAAAAAAATCAAGATTTTGTAAAAGAACTAAAGCTCAAGAGTGTATAAGACTAAGAGGCTGCTAGATATCTAAAACCAATGCTCAAAGCCCCTATTTATAGCCTCAACAAGCAAAAGAACTGTCGACGATTCGGACTCGGGGTCCTCAGCCGAACTTATGCAGAATTTGTAATAGTGAGACCTTTCAAGATGACCCTTCGGGAAGGTATGCTGAACAATGGAGAACAGGAACACAGAGAATTTAGACAGGTTCGGGCCCTCGATGGTGGGAGTAAAAGCCCTACGTCCTGTTGAGATTTCACTAAGTGTGGTAAAATGTTTACAAATGGGAGGAAAAGTCCTCACAGGCAAGGATTCTTCCTATAAAGGTGTACAAAAATAAGCTAAAGAAGACTTAAAAATGCTATATGAGGTGTGCCGTAGACTTGGCTAACTTGGATCTCTCTCTCCTCCTCTGATTGATACTTCATGCCATCCTTTTATACTGCTTGAAAGGGTGCCATGTGAAGGAAACTGCATCAATCGGTTACACGGACGGTTGGATACGGTTTTTGAAACTGCTCTTAACCTCCACGCAGGTTAAACACGTGTTATTCATGAATAACTGTACGTGTTAACCTCCTGACGGTTGTTTTTCCACGTGTAGGAATCTTCGGGATACTTAGAATATCCTGTCGTATAGACAACCGAATAGATAGATCCCAGGTATCCTGATCGGTAGATGTTCTGACCGCGGGATTTGGCTGACCGCGTAATATCCCGAATGTGTAGTTCGCGTATAGCCCACGAACTTCTGACCGCGCAAGGCTGCGACTTGATCGCGCAAAGCTTGCGACCTCGTGGTGATGCCTCTCAGAATAGCTTGAGTTCGCATCTCCAGACACATGTCTGGTTCGAACCGGTCTTGAATCAGAAGTGACCCGGGTGTCAATCCTCGTCAGCTAGCCCCCAAATTCGAAGAAAACGGAGAGACTTGTTTATTTCGAATTTAAAAAACCGTGCATTGGATTTTTAACCCGGCCCTTTAACTTCTCCACTTAGTGGCGCACTAAGTGAAAACGGTTGGTTTTTCAAGACGGGTTCTGACATTACGTGACGGGCAATGATGGCGCCGTAGAGATTTTTATCTCGAGGTAAAATTGTAAATGTCTTTAACGAAACTCGAGGTGTCTGGGAGGCGAACCGTCGTCCTGGCGGCTATAAATACCAGACCCCTGGACATGTAAAGATTCACAATTTCCCTCTCACGCCTAAGTCTTTTTCTTGTTATCTGGCCTCCTTCCTTTTCACTTACTCTTCCCAATGGCAGATCAAGAAATCATCGAGATTGAGAGCGATGAAGGGGAAATTGTCGAACAAGGGTCGGATGAAGTCCTGTCTCCCTTAAGGAAGAAACCCAAGGTTGACGAAGGATCTTCCAGTGGAACAAAGGTGAAGAGTGTAGCGGGTTTCCTTCTTCCTTCAGTTCCTTTGACCCTCCCCATTCATGCCTCTCGGCAAGTTAGGCCTTTATCCTTAGAGAAAAATCCCATCACATTCAATTCTCCCATCCTTATGGGTGATCAACATCCTGGTCGGCAAGCGGTGACTATCCCTCGACCAGATGATTGCCATATTGGGTTGGCGAAGCAATTTTCTTCTAGGAACGTTGCACTGGGACAGGTAACAATTCTTCTCCCTTTTTGCTGATAATTTTAGTTAATATGACTAACTTTTGGCAAAATGCAGGAGGTAGGAGGCCCCAGCGATCAGCCTTCTGTTGCCCCATCTCTTCCTTCCGGACAGACTCTTCTGGAAGAGAAGAATGCCCTGGAGAAGAAGACCGAGGAGATGGCCTCGAAGATTCTGCGTTTAGCAGAATGTCTTGATCGATCCCGAGAGGAGGCGCACCATTTCCGTCGAGAGAGGGACTTCGCTCAGCAACAACGAGAACTCTCCGACTTGATTAGGGACAATAGTGCGTCCGTTGTTAGGGATGATATAGATAGACTTAGGGTAGTTGCTAGTTCCCTGGGGGTTGTCAGTGTAGATCCTACTGACAACAATATGTCCCTTGGGGAACTTTGTAAACTTCTTTCGGAGCAAGTCGATGTTTTGATCGACTGCATCCCTTTTGTATGTAAAGAATGTAAGAAATAAAAAGTTTCTTATTTTTCACGAATATTCTTCACATCTTCTGTGCGAAAACATAGCCATAAACTTTACGTTTGCGACCATTCATACACAGGAAACTTTATTTCTGCGATCAGAATCGTTTTTAAGAAAAAGGCACCGCGACCTGCCCTGATTCCGCGAGCAGTTTCAGAGCCGCGGTCAGAACTAAAGTGCGACCAGAGTTAGGACTCGGTCAGGCCGTCGTTACGATTAGAATCGAAGTTTCAGCCTAAAACATGATTTCGAAAAAACCATAACCCAATTAGAAACATTCCAGTACGTCAAAAATTGAGTTATATGATTTTTTCGAAGAAAATGTTCAAAGTATAAAAAAGGAAAAACGCCTTCCGAAAAGTACTGAAAATTTTTCAGTCCTTTTGAACTTTCAGTTTCCAAGACAAAGAAGCCTTTTTGTTTCAGATCCGACGTCTAGGTACTTTATCGGGTCTATCAGAGACAGTATCCATTATGGGAAATGAATAAAGCATTCAATGGAACGTTTGAAACGAGCTGTTTACCCATTAATGCGTCGCCTTGGGTCTATAAAAAGCAGTAGGTAGCTTCTTGAGGAAGCCACTCAGCCGCGAAAAAACCCTTAGAATTCCCGCCGCTCAAAACCCTCATTTTCTTCAGCCTTCGTCTTCCCCAAATCGCCAGCTTCCCCTTTGATTCTACACCATAGATGGCGTCCTGGAGCAGATCCATTCATCATTCTGAGGAGAGCCTGATGGCGCTTGAGAAGGAGGAGATCCTTTCTCCGCGGCTGCTCATTAACTGGCGACCTGCGGAGAAGGACCAAGAAACCCCAACTGTCCAAGAAGGCGAGTTGGTGGTTTTTGAGGAGTATTTTCGTTGCGGCTTCCGATTCCCTGAGAGTCGGTTCCTTAAGGATATCTTTGAGCATTACGGGTGGGAACTGATCAACCTCCACCCCAACGCGATGCTGATTCTTGCAGTATTCCAGCATCTCTGTGAAGCCTTCGTCGGAGTATATCCCAGCGTGGATCTTTTCCGACGATTTTACTTTTCGGCGTGGTCGAAGAGTACCAACGCCGCCGGATGCATCTACTTCCGGCTGAGGGATAAAAAGGAGTATCCCTCCCCACCCCTGCGAGATTCAGTGCACGGGTGGCACCAGAAATGGTTTTACTGCACCCCTCCGACCGAGAGCGGGCTGTGGTTTGAGAACTCGCGGCCGGAGAAAACAAGCGAGTTGGATACTCTCCCGGCGATGAACGCGGAGTTCATGAAGCATGCCGAGGTGATCCTTCACTTAGTCGAACAAGGGCTGACGGCACGTGACGTCATCCGAGACTTTGTGAAGAATCGGGTGAGCCCCCTACGTGAAAGGGCTCATCCGGCTTGGGAGATCACGTCCATGGCGGACACTACCCTGGACTATAATGAAGGTACTTATTTCTGACATAGAAATCCTTTTGTTATTTTTGAAATGTACCAATTTAACTTGTATCCGGGAACAGTCCTGCCCTCAGCCGAGATTGAGAGGCGGACTAACTACCTCCTCAGGGCGTACAACGCCGAGGTAGAGGGCCCCAAGGGATCGCCTCGCCCCCAAAGCTTGATTCATGCTGGCGAAGACCTTAAACAGGAGCGCCGAAAGGTAAACTTCTCACTTGGCCTCTGTTTTGCAGGCTTTATGTATGTCCAACACTAATCAATTTCATTGGAATGAAAATAGCTCCTAGGGAGGTTCGCGGATGCGACATTCCCAAGTGAAAATGTCGGCTTTCTGAAGAAGCCAGCGGCGAAGAACGTGAAGAAGGTCTCCCAGAGACCCAGGACAAAGAGTCCTGCCCCTAAGAAGACCAAGCTGAACCCTGGGGAGGGGTCTTCACGAAGCGTCCCTCGTCCCGCAAGAAAGACTGCGGTAAGATATCACATTCCTGCTACTTTTTCAGGCGCGACATGGAATCACTTCTTCGTCGTACAGGGAGAGGGGAGCGAGGAGGAAGAGGATGACGTTCCTCTGATCCTTCGAAGGAGGAAGATCGCGGATCTTCCATCCAGCGATGTCCCAGGCTGCCCCGCAGAGACTACAGCTGCCGAAGAGGTGGCCGTGGCTGACCCTGCGACCACCGAAGATCTGGTGGTCGCGGGTGACCTTCCAATTCTTGAAGCCCCCGGGGTTTCAGGGTCAGTCATCTCTGCTTCCCTGGTCGAAGAGACGACTAAGGTAAAGGATCTTTTCGATCATTCCCTCCATGACTCTTTTTGCGTATTTGATAAGTTAATGTATATACAGGAAGGAGAGCTTCCCCCTGGGTCCACTGGGGATTCCAGGGAGGAAAATCCTCCTCCTCCGCGGACAGAGGAGGAAGTAGATGAACGAAGGCCGGCTGTGACGGTTCCAGCAACTCAGGAATCGTCAAGGCCTTCGGATGAAGCCCCACCAATTAGCCCGGTGGTCCAGGTAAAGACATATGTGTTTTTAACTGTTCCCTAAGAATATGCCTGTAACATGATATTTCCAGGGGGGTGCTGTCTTATTTACCATAAGGAAGGCAAGAACCGGAGACGGCTCTCCTTCGCAAGGGGAGTTGTCCCAGAAGTCCCAGGAACGAATGGGATTTCGAATAAGGTAAGAACTCTTATTCGACAGTAATCTTATATAAAAACTGTCTGACCCACTCTTTCTGTTAGGCAAAAGAAGACAGCGCCTATACCTTCAACCGCCACTGGGGAGGTTGAAGCTAGGGCTAATGAGGGAGCCTCTAATGAAGAGCGCTCTACTCCCGTGGTTCAGGAAATCGTCCGGACCGCGGGAGGTGAATCAAGCACAGGGACTAGGTCACCATCAGTGGCCTCTGGGGGTGGCGTTCGGCCGGCACTCCCATCAACTGTCCCCGTTGCAGGCACTTCAGGCGCGCTAGCAAGGATTCCTGCTAGCATGGATGATGCTGCTTTAAATAAGTTTATGAAGGTATGATGACTCCTGTTTCGGCGTTTGAATCGCCTTTAGAGCATACTTGACTCTCTTGCTTTGTGTCACAGGGCTTGTCATGGGTGACGAGCCAGTCGCATGCTGCAATGGCTAGCATGGCGGCTGTTCAAAAAGATCGTGACGGCTTGCGCAAGTGAGTATCGTCATCCTTCTGGTAATATAAGTATGCTTTAATTGTGACTAACCTGATTCTGCTGCAGAGAGGTTACGTTCTTGAAGAAGGAGTTAACCAAGATAAAGCTGAACTCAGTTACAGAGTTTCAGAAACTACGGACTGAAATCAATAGACTTCAGTCTGAGAATGTTGGTAAGTCGATTCCCAACTTGAGAAGACTTAAAGACATTTCTTGTTCATAACCTCTTTTCTTTGTGCAGCGCAAGCAGGTCGTATTAAACAGCTCAGCCAAGACAAAATGCTTCTCGAGTCCTCGCTCGACCACACCAATCAAGTGGTCAAAGAGTTGAGTCTACTGGTCTTCGAAAAACTGAAGGCCATAGCCAACCTTTTGAATACCAATGTGGTAGAGTTGAGGAAGGACAACCCAGATGTCAGCGATTGGGCATCACTGCTTACAACTCAAGCAGAATCACTGCTCGAATATCTCCCTGGAGATTTACGGCGACGTGAAGAGATGATCAGGACGAGAGTCCGATCAGCCGCATCCGCCGTACTCAGCCGGGTTCGACTTCACCATGGCTCAGATGCGAATCTGAGCGCGCTGGTGGGACCGGTTGAGGTCGAGAGTGACGAACTGCTCGACGCCGTTATCGAAGAAGTTAAGCCCTTCGTTGACAAGCTCTTGGCTGAGCTAAGGATCGAATGATCCTTGTATTTTGTAACCAAACAATTGTAATTACAATGCTATGTATGTAAAATCATTTTTTCAAGAGAAAGTGCATATTCACATCATAAGTTTCATACTATAAGTATATTCCTCTAGCCCCCGCCTCTGTTTTGTGAATACTGAAGTCTTAGTATTTTAAACAGAGGAAAACATAAGTATGATGACCCGGGATATGTGCTTCAAGCCGATGGTCAAGATTAAAGTAACATTTTAACCTTATTGCAAACTGGTAGCCACCCAAATGACCGAAGACTAGCCAGATAGTCCCGTGTGCGTTGAGAAACGGCTTATTTAGGAGTGACTTATCTGGAAGTGATCATGAGATTGACCAGCGAATCTGGTTGAAAAATGCTGTAATAACCTAACCGCCGGCGATCAGCCCCCAGGTCGAATTTGTATAATTTGGGCTTAAAGAAAAACACTCATTGTATGAAAACAAGACATGCTTTTTATGAAAAGATGCTAATTGAACAGGAAAAAAGTGATTGGAATACTTACACGTAAAACTTGCGAAGTTGATCGATGTTCCAAGTATTGGACAAAATCCGACCATCCTCCATGGCTAACCGCGCAGATCCTGACCGCGGCACTGAGACGACAGTATATGGTCCCTCCCACTTTGGGGAGAATTTATTGCGGTTAGACTGGTCTTGAATTTTTCGTAAAACCAAATCGCCCACGTTGAGATCACGTGGTCGCACCTTTTTACTGTGATACTTGCGTAGAGCCTGCAAGTATACCGCGGACTTAATCAGGGCGCGATCACGCCGTTCTTCCAGGAGGATGAGATCTTGCGATCGTTGTTCGGATTGGTTGACCTGTTCGAATTGATTCGTGCGAACAGATCCAATACTTACTTCCATAGGCAACACAGCCTCGGCTCCATAGACCAAATGGAAGGGTGTCTCACCGGTGGCTCGACTAGAGGTAGTTCGTAGTGCCCATAGAACAGTATAGAGCTCGTCTGCCCAAGCCCCCGAGCGGGTCTTGAGGCGATCAAAAACACGTTTTTTGATACCTTGCAGTACTTGCCCATTGGCCCGTTCTACGGCACCATTGCTTTGTGGATGTGCCACGGAAGCAAAGCACACCTTGGTCCCAATCTGATCGTAGTAGTCAGGAAAAGACCGCTAGCGAAATGAGAACCGTTGTCTGTGATGAGATGGTTTGGAACACCAAATCGTGCCACAATGTTCTTGTGAAAGAACTTTTGTGCGGCTAATGCAGTAATATTTCATACTGGTTCGGCCTCAATCCACTTTGTGAACGTGTCAATGGCTACAAACAAAAACTTGTATCCATTGACCGCTTGTGGCATAGGACCGACGATGTCCATTCCCCAGATCGCGAAAGGCCATGCGAGAGGAATAGTTTGTAATGCATAAGCAGGTTGATGAACCTGTCTTGCATGAAACTGACATTGTGGACACATCTTGACCATAAGCTTGGCATCATCGAGTGCCGAAGGCCAGTAGAATCCCTGTCGAAAAACTTTTCCGACCAGTGTTCGGTATGACGCGTGTGCACCGCATACACCGTCATGTATTTCTTTCAAGAGGGATTTTCCTTCCTCCTGAGATATGCAGCGCATGAATACTCCTTGAGTACCCTTTCTGTACATAACCCCATCTATGAGTTTGTACAGACGCGCCTTTCGAATTAACCGATCGCTTTTGGTTTCGTCCTCGGGTAGGGTCCCATGTTCAAAATAGACCCTCAATGGATGAGTCCAATCTTGTTCCTGACCGAGGTTGGCAACGAAGGCTATTGCCGGATCATCCTCGACCGAAGTCATGATCGAAGGATGGTCCAAGTGTTCAATGAACACTCCTGCCGGAGCGGATGAGCGTGAGGATCCAATTTTGGATAATTGGTCTGCGAGAATGTTGTCCTTTCGCGGGATGTATTGGACTTCGAAGTGACTGAAGTGTTTTTCCAATCTCCTCACTTCCCCCAGGTAATGAGCCATTGTCTCATCGGAGGTGCTGTACTCCTTGTTTACCTGGTTTACGACCAGCTGTGAGTCCCCCCTCACCACTAATCGATGGACTCCGAGGAATTTTGCTGCCCGGAGCCCTGCAAGAAGACCTTCATACTCTGCTGCATTGTTGGTTGCAACAAAGTGTAGTTGGATGACATACTTAAGCTGTTCGCCCTGAGGTGTAACTAAGACCACTCCAGCCCCCGAGTATTGAAAACTACGGGAGCCGTCAAAGTACATTGTCCAATAATCGGGGCACTCCAGTTCCTTTTCCAACTGCACGGGTGGCTCAGGGTTGGTCCATTCGACCACAAAGTCGGCCAAAACCTGAGACTTAACCGCCGTGCGAGGGGTAAAGTGAATCTAAAAGGCACCGAATTCGACCGCCCATTTGGCGATTCGACCAGATTTTTCTGGATTTCGGACAATATCCCCTAAAGGAAAAGAGGAAGGTACTGTGATCTTGTGTGCTTGAAAGTAATGTCGTAGCTTACGGGAAGCCATCAGTAGCGCGTAAAGTATCTTCTGGACCTCAGGGTAGCGCTCCTTAGGACCATGAAGTACTTCGCTCACATAGTAGACGGGTCTGTGCACTCCTTCCCTTTCCGCGATCAGAACTGCGCTGACCGCGTGTGGGGTGGCCGCCAAATACAGAAGCAATGGTTCATCCTTTTCAGGAGACACCAATACTGGCGGACTGGATAGATATGTTTTTACCTCCTGAAACGCTTTTTCGGCCTCATCTGACCACGTGAAGTTATGATGTTTCCGCAAGGCTTTAAAGAAAGGTAGTCCCCTTTCGCCTAATCGCGATATGAAACGACTTAAAGCCGCCATGCGACCAGCCAGGCGTTGAACATCCTTCATGGTCGAGGGCGACCTCATTTGCTCAATAGCTCTGATTTTTTCAGGATTATCCTCAATGCCCCTGGAACACACAAGAAAACCAAGAAGCTTTCCTGAAGAAACCCCGAAAGAACATTTCTCCGGGTTCAATTTTATTCCAAAGCGATTCAAGTTACAGAAGGTTTCAGCAAGATCGTCCAAATGAGACAATCTTTTGGTACTCTTTACAACCAAGTCGTCTACATATGCTTCGAGATTACGCCCTATCTGGGAAAGAAAGGTCTTTTGCATCAAGCGCTGGTACGTGGAACCAGCGTTCTTGAGGCCGAACGGCATTCTGACGTAGCAGTACGTGCCGAACGGGGTGATGAAGGCAGTTTTCTCTTCATCGTCTTCTGCCATGCTAATTTGATGATATCCCGAGTAGGCATCCAGAAAACTCATCAGTTCGCATCCCGCAGTGGAGTCAACCAGCTGGTCGATGCGGGGAAGGGGAAAGTCGTCCTTCGGACAGGCACTGTTGAGGCTAGTATAGTCGACGCACATGCGCCACTTGCCATTTGACTTGCGGACCATGACCGGATTGGCGAGCTAATCCGGGTGATTCACCTCGCGGATGAACCCGGCTTGTAAGAGTTTGTCTAACTCTTCTCGGATGGCTTCCTGTCGGTCGGTGGCAAAACGCCTGAGCTTTTGCTTTATTGGTCGTTGTCCAGGTCGGATTGCTAACCTGTGCTCAATTACTTCCCTTGGGACACCGGGCATGTCGGACGGTTTCCACGCAAACACATCTGCGTTAGCCCGGAGGAAAGCAACGAGGTCGAGTTCCTATTTGTCATCCAGAGTTGACCCAACCCGAATTGTCTTGGATGGGTCATCTGGGTACAAAGGAACTTGTTTGAGTTTCTCATCTGGTCGAGGAGCAGCCCTGATCACATCGGTGGCGACAGTGGCGACCTGAGCGTCCCGGAGGGGAAGTTGATCGACCATCTCCAAAGATAGCCGGTCGCACGTGAGTGCCACGTTGCGACTACCTCGGACCGAAATGACACCTTTGGGGCCAGGCAATTTCCCGCACTGATAAGCATAGTGCGTTGCCATTATGAACTTAGCGAGAGTAGGCCTGCCAAAGATTGCATTATAAGCTGAATCACAATCGATTACATCGAAAGTAACCAATTCTGTTCGGAAGTTATCTGGTTCTCCCAGAGTGACCGGGAGGACCACTTGTCCCAATGGCATCATGGAGGGGCCTGGGATTATCCCATAAAACGGATGAATTATGGGCTTGATCTTCGAACGAGGAATTTGCATCTCGTCGAGTGTCTTGACCAATAAAAGATCAAGGGAACTTCCCCCGTCGATCAGGACCCTTTCGACTCTCGCGTTACTGATGATTGGGGTAATAACCAGAGGTAATCTCAATGGTCGAGTTAGCCCCGCAGGACAGTCAGCGCGGTCGAACGTCAAAGGCATATCCGACCAACGGGGATATTGAGGTTCACCAAGGGATGTCTCCGTTTGGTTAACCTCTCGGCAAAAAGTTTTAAACTGCCTTTTGGAAACGAAAGAGGAGGAGCCTCCGAAAATGACATTAACATGATTTTGAGGTACCTGGTAAGCCATTTCTTCGTCTCCATCGACGTCTCTAACCCCGCACGCCTGCTCTTTGGGCGGTAAGGTCGGCATTGGCCCAGCTCCTTGGTAGAAATCATCCAGCTGTTTCAACCAACTCCTGCAGTTTTTGAGATCGTGGCCTGCGGAATTGTGGAGTGGACACCACCTTTTGCCCTCCTGCGGATTAGTTGATTTTTCTGGCTGGTCGGAATCCCGGCCACCAGAAGCAGTTTTAATTTTGAAAGAAAACTTATTACCTTTGGTCGAAGGTGGTTTCTCCGCGACCGCGACCTCACGGTGCTGGCCAGAGCGGTTCCTCTTCGACTTTTTTGACTTCCCACCCGGTGAAGACTCCGGCTTTTTGCTCGAGTCTTCTTTCTTGGCGTCCTTGAAGCCTGGTTGGGGCGGTAGGTCCCCCTTGTCAACCATTCGGTTCCATTCGACTGCCTCGGCTGCATCGGAGTATCGATCAGCCATATCGAACAGATCGGCCACCGATCGAGGAGGGTGAATGAGCAAGTCTTCAGTGAATCTCCGGTATCGGACGGCATGCTTAAATGCCCTGATTACGGAACCATCAGATATGTTCGGGATGGTATTTCTTACCCCGACAAACCTCTTGACAAACTGCCGAAGCGTTTCGGTCGAAGTTTGCCGCAATCTATGCAAGTCGTCCTCCTTACCCGGCTTTTGGTAACAGTTTTGGAAATTGCTAAGGATGGCATCGCATAGCATTTCCCAATTGTAGATAGAACCCTCAGGCTGATTGAACAACCAAGTTCTAGCCGGTCCTACGAGGACTGTTGGCAGGTAGTTAGCCATGACCTTGTCATCGCCTCCTGCGGCTTGGATGGCAGTAATATAGATCTGAAGAAACTCGGATGGGTTCTGAGTTCCGTCAAACCTCTCAATGGCCCCTGGTCGAAACTTATCGGGCCAAACGACCGCTCGTAGGCCAGGCGAGAAAGCTTTGCAACCAACGTAAGGACCGTGGACCGTCCTGCGACTTTCGGTCAGGTTTCGAGCAAACTCACTTAACGGCGGGGTGACTCGAGGTCCCAAATGAGAATGAACGGGAACTCGATCCCTACTGCGAGAGTCCTGCATTCGCCGATATTTGTCCTGTCGGGACGGTATAGGCGGCGGGTAACTCCGTCGACCAGAGCCGAAATGAGGACCATCTCGATCACGGGAATGTGTCACTGAGCGGGAAGAGGCTGTTGGGGTCGCCTCAGATGCGACCTCGTCCAATCTTTCCGCCAGGATCCTGTAAAAGGCCGGTCTCTGCGCATCCGTGACCGTAGGAGGAAAGTTACGCATGACTTCCACGATAGATCGCAGTCGACCATGGGTACTTCTCCTAGGGGCACCGGGTGTTATTGTTTCCTCGTCCACCGGGAAGTGCTCCGGTGGTAAGGAAGGAGTCTGGTCACGTCTATGACCACGCGACCGTCGAAAAGAACTCGGGGCAGCATCATAACGAGCCTGCGCATCTTGAAGAGCCTCTAGGGCAGTTCTGCGTAGTTCGTTGTTTTGTTGCTCGAGATCTTGCTCCTCCTTCTGTTTGCGATCTTGTTCTTCCCTGGCAGCCTGTTGATCGGGAGTTTCCTCCGACAACGCAGCAAACTGCCTAGGGAGAGAAGTCGCCGATGGGGAGAACATCTCGGTTTGTTCCGAGTCGGACTCGAAATCGAAGAGACGGTGAAGGTTATCAGGGTCGAATCTTCCTGGGCTAACCTCGGGGTCACCATCGTACTTTCCCTCAGCGGGATCGTACGATGGGCCGGACTCATCACCTAGCACATTAAGAACCTCTGTGGGTTCTGACCCTGTGCCAGTTACCTCCTGGTCGATCATCATGACTTGGGAAGATGATTCATCCTGTGGAAGATTCTGGCCTTCGACCTCTTCCATCGGAACGGGATCACTTGGAGAAGGCATTGGGATATGAGCATAATCCTCGAGATCGAAATCATTCTCGGAATCATATGCTCCAGCCATGTTTCGGTGAACCTCCGAATTTTAATTAGGACGCCTTGAGAAAGGCCCCACGGTGGGCGCCAGCTGTCGACGATTCGGACTCGGGGTCCTCAGCCGAACTTATGCAGAATTTGTAATAGTGAGACCTTTCAAGATGACCCTTCGGGAAGGTATGCTGAACAATGGAGAACAGGAACACAGAGAATTTAGACAGGTTCGGGCCCTCGATGGTGGGAGTAAAAGCCCTACGTCCTGTTGAGATTTCACTAAGTGTGGTAAAATGTTTACAAATGGGAGGAAAAGTCCTCACAGGCAAGGATTCTTCCTATAAAGGTGTACAAAAATAAGCTAAAGAAGACTTAAAAATGCTATATGAGGTGTGCCGTAGACTTGGCTAACTTGGATCTCTCTCTCCTCCTCTGATTGATACTTCATGCCATCCTTTTATACTGCTTGAAAGGGTGCCATGTGAAGGAAACTGCATCAATCGGTTGCACGGACGGTTGGATATGGTTTTTGAAACTGCTCTTAACCTCCACGCAGGTTAAACACGTGTTATTCATGAATAACTGTACGTGTTAACCTCCTGACGGTTGTTTTTCCACGTGTAGGAATCTTCGGGATACTTAGAATATCCTGTCGTATAGACAACCGAATAGATAGATCCCAGGTATCCTGATCGGTAGATGTTCTGACCGCGGGATTTGGCTGACCGCGTAATATCCCGAATGTGTAGTTCGCGTATAGCCCACGAACTTCTGACCGCGCAAGGCTGCGACTTGATCGCGCAAAGCTTGCGACCTCGTGGTGATGCCTCTCAGAATAGCTTGAGTTCGCATCTCCAGACACATGTCTGGTTCGAACCGGTCTTGAATCAGAAGTGACCCGGGTGTCAATCCTCGTCAAGAACTGTTGGAGCTTGAGCTAAAAATCAGCAGCTCAAATTGACTGTCAGTTCACCAAACTGACAGTCAGTTTGGGTCACGACCAGAAAGAAGTAAAATCCGGAGAAAACACAGCTAGCCGTTTGAGGTAAAAAATGGAAAAAATCAGTGCAAACTGACAGTCAGTATGAGGAACTGACAGTCAGTTCCAAACTCAACGGCTGACAAAAATCACGAATAAAACTTTGCTAGCCGTTTTTGGTCGTATATGAAAACTGATAATACAAACTGACAGTTAATTCAACCACTAAAGCGACCAGATCAAATAGAAACTCAAATAAACTCAGCTGAGGTCGAAATGCAAACTGACAATAAGTTTAGTTCAAAAATTTTCAGCTCAAAAAACATACTCTCTGGACAACTGTTAGCTTAACTGAACTGACATTTAGACTGACAGTCAGTTTAGCAAACTGACAGTCAGTATGAATAAGAACAGCCATAACTTTAAATTGAGAAATCCAAATTGCGAGTCTAATAGCTTGTTTGAAAGATAATTTTAAGGGGTACATTTTTGTCAATAGAAGAAAAATCCAGATCTACCTAGATCTTTCTAGAAAATGCAAAAACTCTTCTGCTGTCAAAAACTCAACTGAAAATCCAAATCTTTCAAAACAAAATTTAAATCAAATCCAACCGAAAAGAACGCAATGCAATGACCTAGTAATTTCTTGGTTCATGTTTGGAGATTTAGAGAGGACTTGCAACCCCTCTTTATAGTACGATTAAATCTAAAAATAAAATCCTACACCGATCAACTCCATAACCGAGATCGGTAGAAATAAATTCGGATTACCTTATGTCCTTTGCATTTTGTGACTTGCGTCTCGTCCTTGACTTGTGCTTTTATCACTTTTTCATTGGGTTCATTTTTTTCATCTCGCATATCTTCCCAACGGAGATCTGTACCAAAAAGTCTCAAAAGCATAGTTAGTCTGAAACACTTTGTTTTCATTAATCATCAAAATTAGGGTTAGGCATAAAGGCCTAGATGCAACAATCTTCCCCTTTTTGATGATTGATGAAAACAAGTGATAGAACAAGTGAATAACTCCCCCTGAGTGTATGGCATCATATGTCAAGTATAATCACTGATATCAGTCCAGAGCATATATTATACACTCATGTATATCACATCATACTCATAAAAATAATCAGAGCATAAACCAACCATACATATCAGATCATCACACATATACATTACATATATCGAGAAAAATATCATAGCATCACAATCCCAAAAAATCATATCCAATATCCAGACATCATGTAATATAACAAAATCATCCAACATATAATCCATATAACAAAATCATCCAACATAAGAATCCACAAATCATAAAGTCATAAATTATTCTCCCACTTTGGCATCAAGCACAAAAAGGGAGCTAATAAAAAAGATAGAGCCTAAGGCTCATCATCATCAGAGAAGCCGAGGACTGTTGTTTCTCCGGAGCCTGCGAGAGATCCACACGGGTCGACAGCTAGTGATACTGGAGGAGTCAAAGCAGGATATGTAGCTGGAGAAGCAGGTGCCGGAGCTGGGGCAGCAGGCCCTGAAGCTGAGCTCGATGAAGAATCAGCTGGGCGCGCCCTCTTGCGAGGGGCTGGAGAGGCAGACAAAGGCAGCCGGCGCAATATCTCCTCCTGCTGAGCCACCAGTCGAAGCAGCAGCTGATGGTGCTCCTGCTGTGTGCGTAGGATCTGCTGCTGGGTCTGGATGATCTGCTGAAGCTGAGATGCCAAGGAAGATCTGATGCCTGGGTCTGCAATCGGTGCTGGATCGGACTCCTGAACTGGAGCCTCGTCCTCTGACTCCCTCGCAGCATCATCATCAGATGCGGGAGAATCAGGGTCAACAGCAGCTGTAGGCTGGGCACCAAGACGACGGTCGGCCTGACCTGGAGGGTAGAACTGAAGAGGATGGTGGGGCCGAGGGAGCTCCGAGTCAACGGCCCAGATGTGCAGTAGCATCACAATGATGTATGGAGCATACAACAACTGGCAACGCGGAGAAAGAAGGACGTGCTGGATCTCACTGATGATGAGATCAGCAACATCGAATGGCTCCTCCTGGAAGATAGAAATCAAGACGTTGAGGCCAAGGTATGTGACTCAGGCCCTGTCTCCAATCATAGGGACCAAAGTGAGACGAAGAATCCTAAGGGCCCGGTTGACATCGCGGCGCAGGCCGGTGATGTGACGGAGCTGGAAGGGGCCGAAATAGAGCATGGCCACCTCCCGATGCTCGAGGTCAAGGAGAGTATCGAGCTGGCGCCCAGAAGCAGGGTGAACCAGTCCAAGCATAGCCTCAAACTGCTCCTTCGTGACGGTGTGAACTTGGAGGCCCGTCATGAAGGTCAGTGAGTCACACTGGGGAGAGATATAGACTGTGGAGTAGAACTGGCGGATAGGCTCATCGGCCCAGTGAAGGGAAGAATCAGAGACAAGATCTCTAATCCCGACGGAGGCAAAGGAGTCCGCCAAAGAAGTGATGCCTGTGTGAGACACGATCATTTGCCAGGAGAGGGAGCGATGGGCAAAAATGGGAACACGGCTGTAGACACTGGTGAACAGGTCGAGCTGCAAGTTCATGTAAAAGGTGAGAACGTCGCACGCGTCGCGACCAGTGGGACGCGGCAAGAGATATGGGTTTGTGGCGCGAAGGGTGCGAAGGCGGCTCGCGTGCCACCGGGAATAATCCACGGGGACACGCTCAGGCGGAGGCGAAGGCCGGGTCTCAGACGTCTGACCCATTGAACGACTGTTGTTTGCAGCGTTCTTCCGACGTGCCACACGGCGAGACGAAGACGGTTGATTAGACATAGCGAAACAGAGATTGAAAAACAGAGCGGGAAAAGAAATGACCTGAACAGAGCCGAACAGAGGAAGGTGAACAGAGGAACCAACGAGGAGAGACACGGCACGGTGAGCTAGGGCACGACACGAACGGCGAGGTGCGGCTCAACGGTGATGAGGTGCAGCACGGCGGCGAGGTGGCGAAACTCGACGGCGAGGTGAAACGGCTAAAACGGCCACATGGCGGCGCACGCTGCGACGGCGGAGATGAGCGGCGAGATTTTGGCACGGGGGGCGGCGGCGCGGCATGGCGAGGAGGCACCGACGACGAGTATAGCAAACAGTGGCGAAGGGAGGAGGCGAAGAGGCTCAAAGAAAGAAACAAGGTTTTTAGGGTTCGGGGACCCCAACTGACAGTCAGTTTAATATACTGACAGTCAGTTCAAAAGCCATCAGCATGGAACTGACAATCAGTGTACAAAACTGACAGTCAGTTCACAGAATTGAGTTTTGAGACCGACAGTCAGTTTATGAAACTGACTGTCAGTATGAGTCACTAACTTAGACCAGAGGAAACGATCAAAGTTGAAGTACATAATTGACAGTCAGTTTGTGAAATTGACTGTCAGCATGGTCAACGACTTCGACCTGAGGCTACAACCAGGCTCCTGAACAGAGGAACTGACTGTCAGTTTGAGCAATTTCGACCAGAAGCAGGATTTGACCAGAGAGAGAATAAAAATATTTTTAATATATTTTAACACAAATAACACATCAACTAGCATTTGAGATATCAATAATGTTCAATTCACCTCTCAGAAAGCAAAATCTAGTTTCATCTAGGGGTTTGGTGAAAATATCTGCTAGTTGCATGTCTGTTCTAACATAGCTCACATCAATATCTCCTTTCGCCACATGATCTCTAATAAATGGTGCCGAATTTCAATATGCTTAGTTCTAGAATGCTGAATAGGATTATTTGCAATTTTAATGGCACTTTCCTTATCACACAAGAGTGGCACTTTATCATATTTAATTCCATAATCCAAAAATGTCTACTTAATCCATAATAATTGAGCACAACAAGTTCCTGCAGACACATATTCTGCTTCAGCGGTGGAGAGAGCTACAGAATTTTGTTTCCTAGATGACCATGATACTAAAGATCTCCCCAAAAGCTCACAGCTACCAGATGTACTTTTTCGATCAATCTTGACCCAGCATAATCTGAATCCGAATATCCAATTAACTCAAAATTTGCATCTTTCGGATACCAAAGTCCTAGGTTGGGATAGCATTTCAAATACCTAAGAATTCTTTTAAGAGCAATTAAATGACATTCCTTAGGATCTGATTGAAATCTAGCACATAAGTACACACTAAACATGATATCAGGCCTAGATGTACTGAGATACAACAAGCTACCAATCATAGACATATAGAGTTTAGAATCGACCGATTTGCCACTTTTGTCCATATCCAGATGTCCATTTGTCGCCATGGGGGTTTTGATTGCCTTAGCGTCTTCCATCCCAAAGCGCTTGAGCAAGTCCTTCACATACTTCGTTTGACTCATGAACGTACCGTTCTTGAGTTGCTTGATTTGAAGTCTAAGGAAGAAGCTTAGCTCACCGATCATTGACATCTCGAATTCCCTAGACATCATTTCTCCAAACTCATGACAGAAATGTTCATTAGTAGATCCAAAGATAATATCATCAACATATATCTGACAAATGAACAAATTTTTTTCAATTTTCTTTGTAAACAAAGTTGTATCAACCTTCGCAATTTTAAAATCTTTTGATAAGAGAAAGTCTCTAAGTTGTTCATACCAAGCTCGATGAGCTTGCTTGAGACCATAGAGAGCTTTAGACAGTTTAAACACATGGTTTGGAAATTTTGAATCTTCAAAACCGGGAGGTTCTTCAACAAAAACAAGTTCAGATATCTCACCATTTAAAAAAGCACTTTTAACATCCATTTGAAATAGCTTGATATTAAAGTTTGATGCATAAGTAAGAAGAATACGAATAGCTTCAAGTCTTGCTATAGGTGCAAAAGTTTCACCAAAGTCTAAACCTTCGACTTGAGTAAAATCTTGTGCAACAAGACGAGCTTTATTTCTAATTAGTACACCATTTTCATCTTTCTTATTTCTGAAAACCCATTTTGTTCCAATTACATTATGATCCTTGGGTCTTTCTACTAAAGTCCAAACTTCATTTCTAGAAAAATTGTTTAGTTCATCATGCATGGAATTTACCCAATCAGGATCATTTAAAGCTTAATTAACATGTTTAGGTTCTAAAGAAGATACAAAAGAATGATGTTCACAAAATGTTGCAATATGGGAACGAGTTTGAACACCCTTACTGACGTCACCCAATATTTGATCTAAAGGGTGATCCTTGGTGATCGTTTGATGTTGCCTTGGTGCTTCATCTTGTACTGCTTCGTCTTGATCTTGTTCTGGTGTATCAATGTGAGGTGATGATACATGTTGATCATCATTCTCAATGTTCTCATCATCTTCTTGATCATCTTCTCTTGGCTTAATGTCTCCAATTGTGATGTTCTTCACTGCTTCTTGAAAATCCTCACCTGAAACTTCACAAGAGACTTGCTCCTTTTGAGAGCCATTAGTTTCATCGAATTCTATATCGCATGATTCTTCAATGCAACTCACATTTTTGTTAAAAACACGATATGCTTTGCTGGTGGTAGAGTATCTGACTAAAAGCCTTCATCCACTCTTCTTTGAAATTTACCACCAAAGTTCCTTTTTTTAAGGATATAGCATTTGCACCCAAAAACTCAGAAATAAGAAATATTTGGCTTACGCCCAAGAAGAAGTTCATAAGGAGTTAAGTTCAGAAGTGGATGCAAATAGAGCCGATTAATAGAATAGCAAGCGATATGCACGGCTTCAGCCCAGAAGCAAGTAGGAGTATCATACTCACTTAGCATTGTTCTTACCATTTCTATTAGTGTTCGATTTTTCCTTTCTACGACTCCATTTTGCTGTGGAGTGTAAGAAGTTGAAAATTCGTGTTTTATTCCAAGCGAGTAACAAAAATCAACTAAAGTCGAATTAACAAACTCTCCACCATGATCACTATGGATTTTCTTGATGGAAAGTTCAAATTCAGTGGAAATACGTTTTGCAAAACTTTTGAAAACATCGAGGGTTTCAGATTTTTGAGAAATAAAGAAAACCCAAGTGTAGCGAGTAAAATCATCAACAATAACAAAGCCATAATTGCTACCCCCGATACTTTGGAACTCAGAAGGTCCAAATAAATCCATATTCAAGAGTTCCAAAGGTTTGCAAGTTGAAAGAACACGCTTAATTGGATGTGAAGTAGCTACTTGCTTGCCAGCCTGACAAGCGCTACAGGGTTTATCCTTTTCAAAATTCACATCCTTTAAGCCAATAACCAAATCACGTTTTAAAAGCTTTTTCAATTGATGCATTCCAACATGTGCGAGTCTCCTATGCCATAACCAACCCTTTGAGGTTTGAGAGACAAGACATGTTGAAAGAGATGCATCTTTTGAATGAAAATCAACAAGATAAAGATTTCCAAAACGAAAGCCTTTGAAAATCAAAGAATAATCTTTTAAACTTTCAACTAAAACTTTTTTGGGATAAAATGTGCAACGAAATCCAAGATCGCAAATTTGTGCAACGGAAAGCAAATTAAAATTCAGCGATTCAACCAATAAAACATTCGAAATAGAGAGATCATTGGATATAGCGATTTTACCCAAGCCTACCACATTTCCTTGACAATTGTCGCCAAAGGTGATCTTTTGATTTTCGCTTGAGTTGTCTTCTATTGAGGTGAACAATTTCTTGTTACTGATCATATGTTCGGAGCATCCGCTGTCTAGCATCCAATGCTTCCCACCGGTTTTGTAGTTCACCTGCATAAACAAAAGAATCAAGTCTTTTTAGGTACCCAAACCTTTTTGGGTCCTTCAATGTTAGCGATCAAAGTTTTGAGCACCCAAATTGATTTCTTCTTTTTATTTAGCATGGGTGCGCCAATAAACTTTGCTATAGTATAACATTTCTTCAACCGTTGAAGCATGTAGCAAGTATCAAAGTAGTTTGGAGTCATTAGAGGACATGCTTCATGCGAATGACCAGTTTCATGACATTTAAAACAAAATGTGTTGCATGCTTTTATAAAAGTAGTTTTAGTATTTGGTTTCTTTCCTTTCTTCGGAAAGTATCCAAGACCTTTTCTAAATGAACACTTCTGTTTGCTCAGAATGAGATCAAGGGATACTTTTCCTTTGTAGCAGTTTTCTAAACCTTTTCCAAGTTTTTCAACTTATGCCTTAAGTTCATTATTCTCATTTAAGATAGTATCACTTGAAGCACATAGTATATGATGACTAGTAGAAATAGTATCAGAAACTAGATCACATGAAATGGCTACATCTACTTTAGGTGGATCATTTGTAATATCTTTAATGAACAGACTTTCATATGATTACTTCAATTCAGAGTATTGAGTGCGTAGAGAAGAATGTTCTTCTTTAAGCGCTTTATACTTCTTTTTAGTAGCTCCATAAACTTCATTTAATTCAGTAATCATTTCAACTAATTCATGATATGAAGGTTCGTTATAGTGTACCTTTTCATCATTCTTAGCCATAAGACAGAGGGATGAACTAGTAGAAATGTTGTCGAGAGCTAGTTCGGCTAGTTTCTTGGAGCAACCTCCTTCATCGTCGGAGTCGGAGTTGGCGCTCTCACCTCCTGACATCCATTCTCCAAAGCAGGCTTCTTTTGTTGCTTCATTTCTCTTCTTGAAGAATTTCTTCTTGTTATTCAAAGTCTTGTTCTTGTTAGGACATCTTGATGCTATATGTCCCATTTCATGACATCCGTAGCATATGATGTCCTTGAAGTTTGTTTGCTTCGGCCCCTTTGGTCGAGTGTCGATGTTGACACTCTTCTTGTGCAACCTGCGAAGATGTTTTCGAGTATTTTTTACCATTAGAGCTAGATCTTCGTCGAAGGAGCCATCGCTTGAATCGTTCTTGGAACCGGCCTTGAAAGCCAACGCCTTCTTCTTTGTATCTGAGGGTTCGGCTGCTTTCTTCTTCTCTTTTTATGCATCTCATGGGTGATGAGGTTCCCATAGAGATCAATAGGCGTGGTGGTCAACAGATCGGAGTTGGTGGTTACCGTGACCAGAGTGTCGAAGCTTTCTGGAAGCACCCTGAGCATCTTTCTTACAATATCAAGGTCAGTAAAAACAACTCCTAGCCCCTTGAGTTCATTCACAAGATTGTTCAACCGAGCAAACATGGAATCCACAGACTCGGTTGATGACATGGTGTCTCATATCGTTGCCTCACCATAAGAAACTTTGCCTCTTTGACTTTCATGGTACCCTCATATATTTCTTCGAGGGTCATCCAAACCTTGTGAGTGGTCGTAAGATTACTCACACGGTTGAACTCATTTAAAGATAAACCGACAAAGAGTGCATTTTTTGCACGGGCATTTAAATGTAGTTTTCTCCTGTCGTCATCGGAGTGACTTGCCGGATCATCCGGAGGAGTAAAACCAAGTTTAACGATGTCCCATACATCAAGCCCCATGGCCTCTAGGAATACCGACATACGCACTTTCCAGTAGGGATGGTTAGTCCCATCAAAAATAGGCGCACGACCGGTATGACCGAGAGAAAAGCCTTCATTAGACGCCATCCTCTCTCTAGGCGGTAAAGCTTAATTAATCGAGAGACCTTGCTCCGATACCACATGTAGGATCAAGGATGCTGACTAGAGGGGGGTGAATAGGAGGCTTTAAAACTTTTCAATTAAAAACAAATGTTGCAAAAAGAAGAACCAAAAGCAATTTAATATATTGAGATGAAGAGACAGAGAGAACGAACACAACAATTTTTACCGAGGTCTCGGAGACTCGCCTAGTCTCCCCTAATCCTCGTTGAAGCACTCAAGTAAATTAAGTCTTGCTCCAATATCGATGAAGGATATTATCCACTAGTGGTTGCTCCTTGTCCACTCTGGAAAGACGAGCACCGATGCCTTTTACAACACGCCGAGTCTCTCCGACAAACTCCGAACTGGAGAGATCAACGGCCACGCCTCCAAACCGTCTAGGTGAGGGTGCTCACCAAGAGTAATAAGCAGCAAGGTCTTCTCAAGACCTCTAACAATCACCAAGAAACTAATAGGATGCAAAAGATGTGAACTGAAAGCACTCAACGGAAAATCCAAATCTTTCAAAACAAAATTTAAATCAAATCCAACCGAAAAGAATGCAATGCAATGACCTAGTAATATCTCAGTTCATGTTTGGAGATTTAGAGAGGACTTGCAACCCCTCTTTATAGTACGGTTAAATCTAAAAATAAAATCCTACACCGATCAACTCCATACACCGAGATCGGTAGAAATAAATTCGTATTACCTTAGGTCCTTTGCATTTTGTGACTTGCGTCTCGTCCTTGACTTGTGCTTTTATCACTTTTGCGTTGAGTTTGTTTTGTTCATCTCGCATATCTTCCCAACGGAGCTCTGTATCAAAAAGTCTCAAAAGCACAGTTAGTCTGAAACACTGTTTTCATTAATCATCAAAATTAGGGTTAGGCATAAAGGCCTAGATGCAACAATAGCTACCAAGCGAGTCTACAAATGGCACCATATGAAGCACTGTACGGAAGAAAGTACCGCTCACCCCTGTATTGGACTGAAATAGGTCAAAAGCAATTCCTAGGACCACAACTGGTAGAAGATGCCACAGCTCATGTAAAAATCCTACAGGAGAAATTGGGGACAACCCAATCTAGGCAGAAGAGCTACGCCGACAACAGAAGAACGGAATTGACCTTTGAGAAAGGCGATTATGTCTACTTGAAGGTGACACCATACAAAGGAGTTCGCAAATTTCAGATGAAAGGGAAATTAAGCCCAAGGTATGTCGGACCATACCAAATCTTGGAAAGGCAAGGAGAGGTGGCATACAAGCTGGAATTGCCACCAAAGTTAGCTGGAGTTCACGATGTCTTCCACGTGTCTCAGCTGAGAAGATGCCTGAAGAAACCCTCAGAGCAGATATCCCCTGCAGTGACTGAGATTCAACCTGATCTATCATGCCAAGAGTATCCTGTCAAGATACTAGAGATCAGTGAAAGGAGACTGAAATCAAGGACCATCCAATTCTGCAGAGTGCAATGGAACAATCACTCAGAAGAAGAATCGACATGGGAGAGAGAAGAAGAGCTTCGTCGAGATTTCCCCTACTTGTTTTCAGACCTGCCTGAATCTCGAGGACGAGATTGTTTCTAAGGAGGGTAGGTTGTCACGCCCCTGTTTTTCCCAATCTTTCCCCAACCTGAATCTGTATCTTAGAACCTTGATCCTAGATTTGCCTGTGCTCTAATTCCATAAGTTGATGGAAAAACTTCGTCATCTTGCCCCTTTTGTGATTGAATATCCATGCATTCTTGTCACCCTAGAATATATGCTTAGGATTATGCTTATGCTTGAATACTTATGCTAAATGTTAAATGGTCGATTATATGAGAAACATGTTGAAAACCCCTTTTGTGAAATAAAACATGAAATAGGAATTGGTAGTGAGGATGGTTTGAATGGTTGGGTCCTGTGTGCGCCAGGGTTACGTGGATGTTCCTTACTATTGATTCATAAGGATGAGAACCTTGTGCTGTGTCTCTAAACAAATTGAAAACGTACCAACCACTTGCCTGGAATGGGACAGGAACAACTTAGTAGCTATCTTGGTGTTAACAGTCCCCTACAATGGTTTGTCGATCCGGTTTCTCGTGTGGAAACTGGTGGACCGCAGTTCGGCCATGAGTGACGTGAGTTCAGAAAAATAATGAGAGTAAAGGTGGATGGAAGGAAGTCGCCCTACGCCTAGATTAAGTCGTGCGCGACTGTAATCGAGAGGCTATGTGTCTTGCGGGAACATAGGCCAAGGCTAGGAAGTATGGCAGTGGGGAGGACCCACAATGGTACATGAGACTTGATTGTCTATCTACCTGGCGGGGACACTGTTAACACTAGACTGCAAAAGCATTGTGTGGTCTCGACCTTGTCACATGTGTATAAGTCACATGGAGCTAATCCGACTTGAAAGTTGAGTGATCCAGTGGATTTAAAAAGAGGTACACCTTTGCAAAGTGTAAAAGAAGTATCAGATACTCTATACTCCCAGGTTCAGGAGTCTGTTCGTAGTGGATGTTATCCATGGGTTTCAGCACAAGTAACTTTTGAAATGCTTTCATAATATGGGTTAATAAAAGTAGTAACTCATGGGAGACCACTACACACAACATTTTCTAAAAGTATAAGTTAAGATTTAAAAGCTTCTTTACAAAATCAAGGTAATTTCCACAACTGTCTGCAAATCTATACTATCCTCAAGTATGAGGCAAAACAAGATCCTTACCAGTTGAACACCCCTCATCTTGATATAACTGCATTAATTCTTAAAATGAGATTTGCTGAGCATTGTGTGAAAGCATGCTCACCCTTGCAATTTAATTCAACCACAGAAGAGGGATTTGAGGATTCTGATTTCGATTCCCTTGGTTATGAGTATCTTGCAGAAGAAGAAAGCGTCCCAAACGAACCACCTCTCTAGAAGTGTTGCGTGCCAAGTTGAGCTAGATGTGGATGAAGCCCCTCCAGTCCTACTGCCGATGGAAGTCAAGATTCTTGTTGTTGCTTTTTGTGCTTTGCTTTGTGTTCGGTACTTCAATGCCGATTCATATTTCAAGAAACTTACTATTTTCCTAGCAACTTTAATTAGCGCCGCTCTTGGCGCACTGGTAATGTAATATTGGTCCTTGCGACCAGGTACCTGTTAATTATGTTTATCTTAATTTGTTGTTGTGAGCTTATGATTGTACCTTGCATAGTGCAACCCACCTGGGCGGTTGCCACCGGATTCCTCAAATGAGTGTCCCACATTAACCTCCTGGCGGTTGTCTTCACACGTGGGAGAAGATGCTTCGTGCCTGGGAACGTATCCAGTAAAAGCTTGAACACCCCCAGGCTATCTAGGTCGCGCATAGTCACGACCCTCTGACCGCGCATTGCCTGCGGTCTTATGATCGCGCAAAGGCTGCGATCACAAACTAACTCTGTGTCCGTCTACGACCATAGCGGCTGCTAAGACACATAGAGACATATCTCATTCGATCCTGACTTGAACCCGATATGCGTTAATCAAACTAGCTCGGGTGATAATCCTCGTCAATGACCAGATCGTGCTTTGCATTTCGATCATTCCTTCTGGGTTTGATCCAATTTACAATTTGATCAGGGGTCCAAGTCGACCACGACCAGATGGAATTCGCATTTTGATCAATCCTTCTAGGTTTGATCCAATTTGCAATTCGATGAGGAGGTCAAATTTGACAAAGACCAGTTGCTCCAATTCGACCAAGGAGAGGCTCTGTTCAGAATAAGTTCCATCCTGATGTGTAGGAGAAGATTGATGATAACTTCTAATCCAGAAGTCCGATGGACCCCAAATTTTTATGGTGAACCGAAGACTTGAAGTGAAGTATGTCCACCAAGTTTCTAGTCTATCAAAGGTTCCAAAGATACATTTTGATCAGAGTTAAGTTCTGGCCTGATGTGCGGGAGAAGATCGATGATACATTTTCATCCAGAAGTCCAATCAACCCCAAAATTTTATGAAGAATAGTACGCTCATGGTGAAGCAACTCCTCCAAGTTTCACTCCAATCCAAAATCAAGAAGAATTCCAGAAGATCAATGCAAACAAGTTCTGTCTCGCTGAATTCTAGCTTGACGTACGAACATTGCATTGAAGATAGCTTTCAATCCGACGATCCGATTAATCTCAAATTTTGATGACCAATTGAAGATCTGTCCTGAAGCTATGCTACCAAGTTTCATGCTGATCAGAGGCTAGAAAGGCACCCATCCAGTTAGGCAAAGGGGATCCTATGCTCTAATCATGTCGGAAGTCGTCAAGACATGTCAAGTTATTTTTAAGTCATTGATGAATATTCCAATGTGCTGCCTATCATGCAATGTGCATTTCCTGAAGCTAAGGAAGTCAAAGGTGTTATCACAATCCACTACCACTCCATATTTTTCATGTCACTAGGTACTAATGAGGCGAAGGTGACATTTTTTTCGGGTACCGCGAGGCGAACAACCCCTGTCCATGACTGACGAAGCCGGACTCCATTCATGCTGGGTACTGATGATGCGAAGGCATCCACTAGTTCATGACCGATGAGGCCGAACAATCCCCTAGCTGGACATTGATGGATATTCTAGTGTTCACCACACCTTTGTGAGAGCACCATAGATTGATGAAGCTATGAGTTTGCATATTTGCATGCATGGGCATCCGCATTGCATTTATTTATCAAAAGGAAAGTTATTTTGAGGCTTGAAGATGACGACCATCAGCACAACTTAATTAGAGGTGTTCTGCGAACTTGTTCTGCAAATGTAATTAACCAGGAGCTTTTCAAAAGCCCTGAGGAACCATGAACATGCAATCTCCTGAAGTCAAGATGTTTTTCCAAAGGCGCAGTGAGAATATGTAAACCACAAGGGGACTTGTAACTTGTAATTTATTTGGGAATTAATAAAGTACATGTTTCTCTAATATTATGTGTTCTCCATGTTCTTTTATGTGTATACTTATGTATATTGGCACGTCTGCACCATGAAAGGGGGCCAATTTCCTCGAAGAGAGATCTCGGTGAAACACCAAACACTATCGCGGGCACGACCCATGTTTAGATCAGGGCATGACCCGTGCCACACATCATGCCCGGCTTAGTTTCCAGGGTTGTTTTGGTCGATTTTGGTGGTTTTAACTCCGATTTATCTGTTTCTCACATCGTTTGAAGCCGGATTCCATCGCCTGCACGTCAAGAGTTATATTTGGAAACATTGTACATAAATAGAGAAGCTTTTGGCTCAATTATACATGCTTGTATATGCCTCTTTTATGCTTTTTAGTTTAGCTTTAATAGAGCCCCCCTCTCTATTTTCCTTGTTTGTAAGCTGACAAGGATAGCAGACTAATTTTGAAGCAATCAAGTAAGTTCTCATTTATTTCTTATTATTTCTGTACTTTATGGCCTTTTGCGAATAATTCACTTCTAGAGTTAGGGATGACCTAATCCGGAAGGTGTAATTCCTCCTCGGTCTCGATCTTAAGTTTTGCAATTAGTTCCTTACGTTTTCTTCCTCTAAACCCTAAATTCTCATTCTGGCAACAGACGTAACAGTTGAGACTTAGAAAGAATTTAGAGGAGTTCTTGAGTTCTAAGCGCCTTGATGTGGAACCCTGAACAGGAGAGAGGCTCTCGCCAAATTTAACCGTGGAAGCGATCCTCTAACCGATGTACCAGTGACTGCACTGGCAACTTAATCTATCTTAGAAAAAAATTGAAACTAACTTGCAATTCTCAGACCTGGGATAGAATGATGCCTGATGGTAGTGGAATTCCCGAAACCCTAGGTTTTCCTTTCTATTTTGAAAACCGTAGATTTCATACTTGCTATTTACTTCTTTAAATCCTAGATTGATAGCTTTAGTAGTAGATTTAGTGGCAGAAAAACAAACCCCTAAATCTGATCAGATTAAGACCTAGACCAAGTTTTTGAGTAGACTTATCTGATACTATCTTGGTCTGATTGAGATATAGATGGGCTTCGTCTATATTCGACCAGATGCTAATATACGGAATACGGGATCTTACTCAAAATTACTGAAACCCAAGTTGATCAAAAACATAGTTAAAAAGATAGCACAACTCTTTATTGAAAAGAGGGATCTTGGACACGTCGAACTATTCGATCTGATCTATGAGGTAGATAACCAGGTAGATAATCTATCTATCCTATTACAAGGTATTTATAGTCCAATCGTATGAATACATATCAGACTCGACAACTAACTAAACTTAATCGTATAGCACAACTATATCTATATCGGATTACTAACCGATTCGGATGACCAGATAGAGTTCGAATCTGTTAAGTATTCCACCTACCGTATTCGACCTGACCAGACAGAGTTTTGCAAAATATCTATATAGATAGCATAACTATATCAATATCTCTAGTTATGGTCACTTTGCATGGATTTAAGTTTATTGATGCTTCATTTCAAGGTTTAAGGGCATATTTTGCAAAACTGTTGTTTTTCGTTTTCACCACAGCAACTTTCAAAAATCCAAAAACAATGCTTGGTACCCTTTTCAAACTTCATGCATAATCTAACGGGGAGGGCGCGCTTCCTTGATGGTTAATTTGAAAAAGGGGGAGAAAAAGAATGCATTTTGGTTTGAGGGGGAGTTTTGCTTGTATCTATTTATTTCCTCACTCTTGTGCATCATCTTCATGGTCATGTGTATTTGTCGTTCTTCTATATTTTGGACCATGTTTTTGAGCTTCATTTTCTATATTCAAAATTCAAATTAATTAAATTCAAAAATTGTCAAATCACTTATCAAGGGGGAGATTGTAAACCACATGTGATTGTCTAATCTTAAGTGATGTATGTTTTGACAATGTTTCAAATTTTCTGTGTTCTTTTATGTTGTTATTATGTGTGAACTGTGCTATGTGATGGGTTTGTTTGGTTTTGGTGCATGTTGCAGATATACCGGAGTTATAGTACGCTTGTGGCAAGGATGGACCATCGGAGTAGTGCTCAGGGACAAGTCGGAGACTCGACTGGTCCGAGAGATGCCGGAGGTACTAGAGACTTGTGGGAACACTCTACATGAGTAATCCAACACCCGGATATGGCGTTGCACAAAGATTGTTGAAGTAGCTCGAGCCGGTCGAAGTGTGGAGGTTGCCGGTCGGGGTCTAGAATGGGAGAGACTTCTCGGCATGTGGCGAGCTATTCAACATCGAGGTGGACATGTGATGGAATTATGGTGAGCACAAGTGGTGCTCATGATGCCCGAGGAATCACCAAGATGGTCTATGGCCTTCGTGTGGAAGATTCTGCAAAAGATTATACTTGCGAGCTAATTCTGCACTGATCTAGACCTGTTCGTAGAAAAGTGTAAACATAAAAGTTGTAGAGCTCGAAGTTGTTGTTCCAACGGATCCAATAACATCTAAATCCGCGTTTGGATGCAGATGTTATTACTGTTTTAGTGTTTACTGTTCAGAAAATGCTGTAATTCCAAAAATTATAAATCTGAAAATTGTAAAAAGGATTGATTGAGATTTGGGCCGAATTGGGCTTTGGGCCCAACCTCCACTAGCTGTTAGGATTAGTCCCACATGGGTTGTGGAGATTATCCCAGGTGTGGAGTGAGTCAATATAAGAGGGGGAGGCTATGGAGATCTTTCCATTCCTTTGAGAGAGTTTTTTAGCTATTGTGTTTAGCCTTTGAAACTTTTGTATTCTTGATCATTTTCTTGGTTCTTGAATATTTTATAAGTTGTTAAATCTTCTCTCTTTCTTGATTGTTTAAATTTTGGTATATGCTTGTTTAAATACTCACAATTGATTGTTTAAATACTCGCAATTGGTTGTTTAAATACTCGCAATTGATTGTTTAAATACTTGCAATTTTAAATATTTATAGTTGATTTGTTCTTATTTCTTTTTATTTCTCCTTTTCCCTTTTTTTATGAAGATTTTTTGATATCAAGAGAGGTGGTGCTATGATTGGGGATAGCTATATTTGATATCCGAGCACCCCTAGCATCTTTATACCTTCTCTTGTTTCTTTTGCTTTCTTCTTGGGAATTTATTTTGCAAAACTGATTCACCCCCCTCTCGGTTCGCCATCCTGGTCTTCCAATTGGTATCAGAGCCCGGTGTTGCTGTCGTTTGTAGACTTCACTGTCTCTTGAGCCATGGCGACCAAAAAGTACACAAGTAAGCCACCCATCTACGATGGAGATGACTTTCCATACTGGAAGAAGCGCACGGAAACATACATCAAGTCTCAAGGCTTCGACCTATGGAAGATCATTGAAGATGCATATGTGGAGCCTGTTGAAATTAATGAGTCTAACAAAGCATAGGCCTTACTCAACCAGAGGGCGATGAACTATCTCTGTGGAGCCCTAGGACGGATTGAGTACAACCACATATCATGGATTTCCACCGCTCATGATATTTGGGTGGCCCTCGGAGATTTCCATGAGGGTACCACTCAAGTTAAGAGCATGAAGCATGAGCTTTTGACATCTGAGTATGACCAGTTCATGATGCAGTCGAGTGAGTCTATTGATGGATTTTTCACTCATTTTGATACTCTTGTCAACAAGCTGAGTTCTGTAGGCAAAGATCTTTCTGAGTCTGAGAGATGTCGTAAGATCTTGTGTTCCTTGACTCCAGTAGTTTGGCATGTCAAAACCACTACCATTATGGAGGCTAAGGACCTAGATGTCTTGACGATCAAGTATTTATATTCTTCTCTCAGGACCTATGAGATGACTAGGGCGCCGATGTCTCCTCCTGAATCTAAGCCATTGGCATTACATGCCGCACATCCTAGCTCATCTGGGTCTTCAGGGTCCTCATTTGGTTTTTCACTTTCTGCTCTTACTTCTCTTGAGGATGAGGTTCTAGATGTGCTTTCTGATGATGAGCTTGCTTTGAGTACTAAGAAATTTGTGAGGGTTTGGAAACCAAGAAAAGAGAAGAAAGAAAAAAGAGGAGAGATCATATGCTTTGAGTGTGGCAAGCTTGGACATATCCGTGCTCTTTGCCCTATCCTCAAGGGTGCTACTAAAGAGTCGGAGAAAAAGAAGACTGTCACATCCCAAATGTCGTGGTATAAATGACACCACCGATAGATTTCATGGATGTGCGTAACACGCGTACAGCAGTGCGAGCTGACCGAGTGACCGATCACCTCCCGCTGGCAACACAGAGATTGACACAGTGATTTTTATACAAGTTCGGGTCCCGGTGGGGGCCCTAGAGCCTGGGGAGGTGCTCTCTCGGGGAGAGAGGTCTCCAAGGGAGCCTATTGTTTGTATGTGTGTAAATGAATTGGAATCTGTTTGCAAATGAGATACAAAGGGGGTATATATAGGCCCCAAAAGATGCAAAAAGACTAAAAGGCCTTAGCTATGGCCGTTGGATCGAAGGGCACCGATGCCATTTCACCGGCCGAAGGGCTTGGATGCTTGACAAGTGTCCTCGCTAGTTCTCAAGGCACCCTCGACGTCACCCGTACATGACATTGCATGGGAGACCTATGTGGCTTTTCCTGGGAGACCGTCATGATATTCCACGAGAGGTGTCCAGGGTTTGCCATGGGAGGCGCCCGAGGCTCGGAGAGGTGCCCATGGTCTTCTACGGGGGCCCTCCGTGGCTTTTCCTGGGAGGCCTCTGTGATATTTCACGGGAGGCATCTGGGGTTTGCCACAGGAGGCGCCCGGGGCTCGGAGAGGTGCCCGTGGTCTTCTACGGGGGCCCTCCGTGGCTTTTCTCTGGAGGCCTCCGTGATATTTCACAGGAGGTGTCCAGAGTTTTCCACGGGAGATGCCCGGGGCTCGGGAGAGGTGCTCGTGGTCTTCTACGGGGGCCCTTCTTTGCTTTTCCCTGGAGGCATCCGGGACCTTCCCCAGTAGCCCTCCGAGACTTTCCATGGGAGGCATCCGTGACTTTCCCCGGTAGCCCTCTGAGACTTTCCACAATAGGCGTTCGGGACTTTCCTTGGTAGCCCTCTAGGATTTTCCATGGGAGGCGCCCGGGATTTCCCCAGTAGCCCTTCGGGATTTTTCACGGGAGCCGTCCGGGACATTCCCCAGTAGCCCTCCGGGATTTTCCACAGGTGACGTCCAGGGCTTTGCCCGGTAGCCCTCCGGGATTTTCCATGGTAAGCGTCTGGGATTTCCCCCAACAGCAGCCCCCCAGACCCCCGGGGACACGACCCCGAAGGGTATGCGTTGGACATGGCCCTGGACGATGCTTCGTCTTCCGGGGCACACCCCGGGCCACGTGCGACGCTTATGTGCCTTCTAGTGCATCGATCTTTGTACAGCTCTTTCATATCCGCGCGACGGTTCGAATCAACGACCCAGATGGGCCTGGGGACACGTGGCACGCATCTGAGGCCCCCACCGCTTATAAATAGGCGGGGGGGGGGGCCTCCGGTTTGGTTACTTCACCCCAGCCCACATACTTTCCTCTCCCTGTAGTTTAGTTTCCCGGTAGCTTGATTTCCTGGTGACCTAATTTCCCGATAGCCTGATTTACCGGTGACTCCTTCAGCCTACTAGGCTCCTTCCATCTTGATGGCGCCGAAGAGCCGCACCAAAGTGTCCAAGCTGTTGCTGGAGGAGGTGACCTCCGACTTCCTCCGGACCACCGTGTTCTCCTTTGGGGACCTCGAGGTCTTCTTGGAGCAGAAGTTCTTCGCACCCGGGTACATCAGGGTCCCCGGGCCGGAGGAGCTGGTGCTGAGTCCCTGGGAGGGGGAGGTTGTGGCCTTCGAGGCCTTTGTGGAGGCGGGCCTCTGGCTCCCGGTGCACCCATTGCTCTGGGAATTTTTACAAGTGTAGGGCCTCTCACTCAACCGCCTCACCCCAAACACCCTCGTTCGGATGGGGTTGTTTGTGTGGTTGTGCGAGAAAACCACCGGGGAGGAGCCAACCCTCTGACTCCTTTGGTACTTCTACGAGCCCTCGGCGAGGGGCCCGCTGGTCACGAAGGGCCGGCCCAAGTCGGCCTTCGGCTCGATCGTGGTCCAGCTGATGCCTGGCCGTACCAATGAGTACTCGGTGTAGGCCTCCTGGGACCACTGGGGGGATTGGCTCCTGTAACACCCCTGTTTTTGCCAAACGTTAAAATAGCCAAAATCCACATCTGGACCCCAAACCCTAATCTGCTCCAGCCATTCTCTTCTAAATGTTGTTCAGAGCATTTTTCCCTTCGGGACCATCTCCAAAATCTCACCCTAAAGCTGAGTTTCAAGCCTTGCCATTTTAAAACCCTAATTACCCTATTTTACCCTAAACTGTTTTCCCCAATTTTGTCGAAACCCTTCAGATCTTGCCTGATCTTACCAAACTTTGGCCAGATAAGTTCTAATAATCTTTTGCAACTTAACTGCGAAATCAGATTTCAGATCGGACCCTCAGATCTCCAAATTTGCAAACAGGCCCAAGTCCTATTCAAATTTTCCTCACAGAACAGTCCCTGGAGCAAGTTTCAGAATTACAGAACAGCCCAAATATTCTTTTCAAGTCCATTCGACCAGCGCCTGGTCGTTGCTTACGACCAGTGCGAGTCGCCGTTGCCGCGCCGTGGATTTCGCCGTGCTTGCTCGCCGCCGGCCACCGCTTCTTGTCGCCTGCATTGTGAACAACTGAGCCACCCCGTGCGCACGTGCCAACACAGTGCGTCGCCTTGCCCAGCGGATAAACGGCCGTGCTCCAGTAGCGTTTCGCGCGCGCTCTCATTGCCATGGCATTTGCATGGCATTACGTGTCGTTGCCGGAGCTTTGCTGTTGCCTCCGCATCTGTGCCGTTCCAGGTGAAGTTCCAATGCAACGGGCAAAGCTGCAGCACCGCCTGAGCGCGATCACATCGCCGTCGCCGTCGTTGCGCCTGCGCCCGACAAACTTCTCCCCGGCGCAAGCAACCGTTGTCGTGTTTTCCCTCGCAAGCTCCGTCCCCGTGCCTATTTAAACCCCCTCAGTGCTGTGAAGAAGCACAACCTCAAGACTTAGCCAAATTTCCAGTTTCTCGCCGTTTTCGCTTTCTTCTCCGGCGAGCCAGTGAGTGAGCTCACGGTGCTAGCCCATTCCACAGCCCCTCTCTTCAATCCAGGTTCACCAGTGAGTTCCCCTCGTTCCCCTCTCTGTGTCATAGCAACCAATTGCACCAGATCGATCCCCATCGCCGGTGATCGCCGGATTCCCGAATTGCGCTGTTTCCCCAATGCCGTTCGATTCACCCCAAATTAACCCTCGATTCTTTAGAAGGAATTGATCAGTAAGCTTAGTAGAGCAAGCCTGTAGAATCAAAATCCCCATTTGAGCTCAAATCGAAGAAATCCCATTTTGGAACCTCGGCAGTTCGCCGGACCTCGTCGCCGAGCCCCTCCGGCCAATCTCCAATGAAGTTAACCCCTCCAGTAGCCTTGCTGTGCCCTAGAGATCATTCTCAAGCTTGGAATTGAGCTCATTCGCCATGTATCAAAAATTCCCGAGCTCCAGTGTCATCTTCTCCAGCGCCGGTCGCCGGAATTCTTTCCCCGCCGATCTAGCCCCTGAAACCTTGTCCCTTAGCTTCACCTCACCTCCCTGAGTAATTTCTTCCACTAGCTTGACACCTGGATCTGCCTAGATTGTGAGTTATGCCTTTGCCAAGATCACTGTCCAGTAGCTCAGTTCATGTCCAGGCCACCGTAGTTCATCGCCGGATTTGGCCACCCTCCGGCCATTTCCAGCCCTTGTGCCTGTTGAGTATATTGTTCCTGTTAGTAATGCCTACCTCCCAGACAAAGTGGTGCATCAATTGGAGCCCTGGATCAAAAGTTAAGCCATGCCCTAGTTTCTGGCCATGCCCAGCACTATGTCAGTGCATGTCAGCCACTGGCATTAGCCTTGTTTGACCCCTTCTGGTTGAGCCATGGAAATGTCACTTTGTCCCCTAGATTCCTGGAGTTGTGTTCTACATCTTTCCCTTCTGTCACTTCTCCAGAAAACCATCCTAAGACTAGTTTAAAGTTATGCCAAAGCCATGAACTGAATGTCGACCCTTCGATGTTCAATCCTTTTTAGCCGTTTCTTTGACCAGAGCCCTTGTGACCTTGCCCTAACCTTTTCCCCTGCATACATGACTTATTTACTTAATAATTTCTATAGAAACTATTTTCTGTATGCTTATGGTATGTGTTTGTGTGTTGGTTGATTGCCGCAGAGTCAGAAGCTGAAGGAGCGGAAGAAGTCTTTGAAGATCCGTCTGAGTTTTTAGACCCAACATCGCAAGGCAAGCCTCATTCCTTTGATCATGTCTCACCCAATATTTTCATATGAAGTATATTCACTATTTCTTACTATGCATGCTTAATTGAAATACAAGTTATGTTTGAATGACATGAGTAGATATTACCTAATGGATCATGAAACCCTTTTTGCTATTGAACCTTCGTATATATGCTTTTGTCACCCTAGGACTCATATACTGAATATTCACCTTAAACTTGAAATGGTCAAATACATGAGAAGTTATAATGAAAACCGTTTTGTCAAGAAAACTGATAAAAGGGATCAGTAGTGAGGATTGGATTGTATGGAGAGGGTGCGGTGCGCACCAGGGAATGTGAATGTTCCTCACTATTGATTCATAAGGACAAGAACCTTGTGCTGTGTCTCTATACGAATTGTAAACGTACCAACCACTTGCCTGGTATGGGACAGGCACAACTCAGTAGCTTTTTGGTATTAGCAGTTCCCTGCATGGTTTGACGATCTGGTTTCCCGCGTGGAAACTGGAAGGCCAAGGTTCGGCCATGAGTGATGTGAGTTCAGAAAAATGATGAGAGGAAAAGGCGTAAAAGAAGGAAGGCGCCCTAGACCTGATTAAGCCGTGAGCGGCTGTAATCTTAAATGGTCGTATGTCTCGCGTGGACATAGACCAAGGCTATGTGTCCTGCGGGAACATAGACCAGAGAGGCTAGGAAGTAAGGCAGTGGGGAAGACCCACAACGGTACTTGAGACTTAATTGTCTATTTACCGGGCGGGGATACTGTTAATACTGAACTGTAAAAGCGTTGTGTGATCTCGGCCTTGTCACATGTGTATAAGTCACATGAAGCTGATCCGACTTGAAAGCCGAGTGAACCAGTGGATTTAAAAAGAGGTACACCTTTGCAAAGTGTAAAAGAAGTATCGGATACTCTGTACTCCCAGGTTCAGGAGTCTTTTCGTAGTGGATGTTATCCATGGGTTATAGCACAAGTAATGTTTTGGAATGTCTTCATAATGCGGTTAACAAAGTAGTGACTCATGGGAGACCACTACATCTAAGGTTTTATTGAAAACCTGTTTAATGTTTAAGGTACCATTTAAATGACAAAAGTACTGTTTTACTGAACAAATGACTTGGAAATCTACATATCTTTATCCTTATAAAACCAAAACCCCAGAATCATATGTTTCACCCTCATGTAAGTACAATTACAATAATCCCCGGAATGAGTGTTGCTGAGCACCAAGTGCTCACCCTTGCATTTATATCCAACTGTAGAAGAGGGATTCGAGGATCCCGATTCCTTCAGTTATGAGTACCCGGCAGAAGATGGAAGCGCCCCGGACGAGCCCACTTTCTAGAAGGTTTGCGCACCAAGTCAAGTCAGATGTGGGAAAAGCCCCTCCAACCCTGCTGCGGATGGAAGTCAAGCTGTTTGTCGTCGCTTTGTGTTTTATGTTGTGTGTTCGGTATTTGGATACCGATTCTGGTTCTGATAAACTGGTTATTTTCTTAGCAACTCTACTCAGCGCCATTTTCGGTGCTTTGGCTATGTAATATTGGCCATGTTGGCCTGATACTTGTTTAATGATATTACTATGCTTGTCTGGTTTGGAGCTCATGTGACATCCTGCTGTGTGTAACCTACCTGGGCGGTTACCTAGGTGATCCTCAAATGGGGGTCTCACAGCTCCGGCTGTGGTTTTACCTCCGGGTGGGTGACCCTGATGTAACGTACTCCCCGGAGCCTTCTTCGTACTGCCGGTCAGGCGGCCCGGTAACCCCCGAGTGGACTGAGCGGGAGATGGTACTCCTCTGGGTGGCGCTCTTCAACCCCCGCCGGGGAAGGGGGGTGTCCGCAGCACATCGGCCGCCCCGGATGGCGGTCGTGGAATGTAATTCCCCGAACTCGTTCTTTCGAAGGAAGGCATTTTCTAACTTCTCTTTTCTTTTTGCAATCTGGTCCTACGACCGGTCTCGGGAGATCGCGGTGATTCTCCTCAGGAGATACTATGGGGACGAGCACGAGCAGATCGTGCGCATCATCGGGGAGGGCCCTCCCCGAAACGTCATGGCGGAGCCGTTCAGGCTGAGGCTCCCAGCCTGGGTGCCTCTCCCCACCTCTGCCTCGAAAAACAGGGGGAAGGAAGCGGCCGGGGGGCCCTCGAAGCACCCCCGTGCGCAAAAAAGCCCAGTGAAGGTCGCGCGCGGAGCCCAAGGAGGGCTCGGGCGCAGCCCCCGGCTTTGCCCTCGGAGAGGTCGCCGGTCACCGCCACTTGAGGGCAAGCCCTTCTGGGCTCTCCGGCGGCTTGGTGGAGCCGGCGGCCCAACTCGCCACCCCAGAGGGGCCGAGCCATGTCGGGGACACGGTGGCCAGGGAGGGGTAGGGCTCCAACTCGGAGATGTATGCCCCTAGCCCTTCCCCATCCCCGGCTGTCGCGGTGACCCAGCCACGACCATCGTCGGCCACGGTGTTCATCCGGTTCAAGATGCTCCAGGCCCTTCCGATAGCCTCGATCATGGCTCCGGAGGTAGACCCCCAGGTGGCCCGAACGATGGCGGCGGCTCCCCCTCTACCGGGGAGGGGCAAGGGCCTTTTCATCCGGCCCGAGGTCCCGGCCCCGCCGATGGAACTAACGTTCGGCTCTTCTGACGGCGGGACCCCGGAGGATGGCGCCCGGTGTAACATCCCTATTTTTGGCTATCTTTTCTGCTTACGAGTCAGCATATCTTCTTTGGAATCCCTGATATCTCAACCCTATCTTGATCTTAGGTATGCCACTACCTTAACCTAAAAAGTTGGCAGCTAAACTTCATCTCCTAGATCATTTTCACATTTCAGTCCAAAAGTGCTTTAGTTTAGTCCTTTTCAGAAAACCCAAAAAGGCTAAAAGTCCCAGATCATCTCCAAATCCAAATCTGATCGAGTGTTTACCTTTCTTTCATTTTTCTGAACATTTTTCCCTTCTGGAAGGATTCCAGAATCTCAACCGAAACCCTAGTTTCAGCCTCGACAAAAGTTTCAAACCCTAATTACCCTGTTTACCCTAATTACCCCGTTTTCGATTTTTGTCAAAACCATCAGATCTTATCAGATTTTACCATTTTTCCTGCTGGATGAGTCTAAGACATTTAGTAACACTCATCTGCAAAGTCGAAATCCAAATCAACCCTTCAGATCTTCAGAATTGCAAATAGGTCCAAATTCCCGAGCCAAAACCCTCGCAGTTTAGTCCAAGCCTTCGCAAGTGAGCCCAAAACCTTGCAAACAAGCCCCTAGCCTTTTCTTCGACCACGACCAGGAGATCGCGTGCACGACCGCGACCAGAGCATTTCGACCAGCGCCCCGCCGTTTTGCCTCGCCGTTGAACTCGCCGCCGGCGAAGTTCCCCGCGCTGCCACCTTCACAGCCACGTAGCCACCAACCGCGCACATATGTACCGCCACCGTGGAGCTGTTCACCGCGCTGTGCCGTGTTCTTCCCCGCGCGCGCGCGTGCCTGCTGTTGTCAGGAGCTTCACGCCACATGGCTGCCATCCCGGAGATCATCATCTCGCCTTCCTGACGAAATCCAGATTTCGCGCGATGCTCCGCCTTTGGCAAAGCCCCGCCATGTCCCGACGTGCCTCGTTGACCGCTCCAGCGCCAGAAGAAAGGCGATTGCTGCAACTCCCGAGAGCTCAATCCCACGGCTATATAAAGCCCCCCTTGCCCAGCGTTTCTTCACACACCACCGCAGTTGAACACCTTAGCCTCCACCACCAGAGAGCAACTGAGTTCTCCAGCGCCGCCGCGAAGGCCTTCTTCCCCGGCGAGCAGTTCCTGAAGCTCACGGCGCCAGCTTCGTCCGAAGCTTCCCCCTCCAAACCAACACCACTGGTAAGGTCACCTTATCCCCCTGTATGTTTCATAGCCATTAATTGATCCCCGGCGAACCTCAATGCCGACAATCACCGGAAAAGCCGTGATCCCCTGTTCCCCTAATGCCGAGTGATTCAAGCCAAATTGATCCTCGTGCCAGTAGGGAATAATGACCAGTGAGTTAGGAGGAACGAGCCTGTAAGCTTAGAATCGCCAATTTTGCCCCGAGCTTCGAAATCCCATGTTCGAGCCTCGGCAGTTCGCCGGAGAACGCCGCCGTGCTTCTCCAGCCATTCTCTTGCAAAATTGAGTGCGCCAATAGCTTCGTGACAGCCCCTGGATGCTTCCCGAGCGTGGAATTAAGTTCAAACGCCCTGGAACGAAAACGCCCAAATCGGTGCCTTCGTCTTCGGCCCCGATCGCCGGAGTTCATTTTCTGGCCAAACCAGCCGATGAAACTTTGTCATCTAGCTAAGCCTCAACCCCCTGAGCAATTTACTCCACTGGCTCGAACCCTGAATCAGCCTAGATCAAAAGTTATGATCATGCCAAGATTGCTGTCCAGTGGTTCAGTTCATGTCCAGACCACCGTAGTTGCTCACCAGATTTGGCCACCCTCCGGCCACTTTCTGCCCTTGAGCCTGTTGAGAGTTTTGTAGCTGTTATCAATGCCTAAACCCCAGACAAAGTTGTGCACCAATTGGAGTCCTGAGTCAAAAGTTATCCAATGCCCTAGTTTCTGGCCATGTCTAGCACTATGTCAGTGCATGTCCACCAGTGGCATTAGAAGATTTAGACTTGTGAAATTTGAGCAATTGAAATGCCACTTTATCCACTAAGCCTTTTGAACCATGATCTACAATATTCCCTATTGCCACATCTCCAGAAAACAGACCTAGAACCAATTTAGGGCTATGTCAATCCATGAGCCGAATGTCAGCCTTTCGACATTCAAGTCCTTTTGAGCCCATCTCTTCGATCAATGTCAAGTGACCTTGTCCAAACCCTTACCCCTGCATGCATGATGTATTTACGTATTATTTTCTAGTACTTGTATGCTTATATAGTGTGTATGTGTTGTTTGTATCCGCTGTGGAACCAGACGTTGAAGGAACCGAGGAGATCTTCGAGGATTCATCTGAGCAGCTAGACCCATCACTGTAAGGCAAGTCTCAGACCCTTGATCATGTCTAGCCTACTATCTTGAAATGAAGTATGTTAACTGTTTTCAAGTATATGCATGCCTTAAATTCAAATAAGAACTATGTTTGAATAAAGTGATTAGATATGACCTAAAAGATTGTAAAGCCCCTTTTGACATCGAATATTCCTGCACCCTTGTCACCCTAGAATATCATGCTTAGGCTATACTATGCTCAAGATTATATGTTACATGTTGAATGGTCACATGTGAGAAAAGTATATTCAAAACCCTTTTTTTGAAGGAAAATGTGATTGGAATCGATAGTGAGGATGGTTTGATAGGATGGTGCTGTGTGCGCACTGGGAATGTGAAAGACTCCTCACTAGAGATTCATAAGGACTAGAACCTTGTGTTGTGCTTCTATGCGGCATGAAAAACGTACCAACCACTTGCCTGTTTATGGGACGGGCGCAACTTAGTAGCTTTCTTTAGTATTAGCTCTTCCCTGCAATGGTTGTCGATCCAGTGTCTTGCGAGAACTGGTGGGCCGCAGAAGGCCATGAGTGATGTGAGTACAGAAAAATCATGAGAGGAAAAGGTGGAAAGAAGGAAGATGCCCTATGCCAGATTAAGTCGTGCGCGACTGTAATCAAGAGAGGCTATGTGTCTTGCGAGAACATAGACCCAGGCTAGGAAGTAAGGCAGTGGGGAGGACCCACAACGGTACTTGAGACTTGACTGTCTATTTACCGGACAGGGAATAGTTAATGCTAGGACTGTAAACTGTTGTGTCATCTCGGCCTTGTCACATGCGTAAGAGTCGCATGGAGAGGTACCGACTTGAAAGCCGAATGATCGGTGGATTAAGGTGGTACACCTTTGCAAAGTTTAAAAAGTATCGGATACTCTGAGCTCCCAGGTTATGGAGTCTGCGCGCTGTGGATTCTATTCACGTCGATGCAGCACAAGTAGCTTTTGAAAGGTTTTTCACAAAATCTGAGTAAAGTGGTGACTCATGAAAGACCGCCACACACAACATTTTCTAAGAATTTTGCTTAGGGTTTTAAAAGCACCGCTTTTGAAAATAAAAGTCTTTTCTCCAAAGATTAATGTGAAAATCTATTCTATATACATGTATGAAGCCAAGGAGCTATTCTTTGAGAAATTTCCCCCCCTCATCTGTAACATCCCAAATTTGGTCATCTCTTTAGCTTGCCAGTCAGCGTATTTTCATTGGATTCTCGGATGTCTCAACCCCATTTTGATCTCTTATCTCAGAATTATGATCTCAGGTGTGCCACCACCTTAATTTAAAAGTTGGCAACCAAACTCCGCCTTTCAGACCATTTCCACTTTTTAGTCCAAAAGTATCACAAATCAGTTCTTTTCAGATTTGTCAGAAGCCCAAAAAGACCAAAAGTCTCAGACCATCTCCAAACTTTGATCTGATTCAGTGAACATCTCCCATTCACTATTCTAGACATTTTTCTCTTCACGAAGAATTTCAAAAACTGAACCGAAACCCTAGTTTCAGCCTCGCCAAAGTTTCAAACCCTAATTATCCTGCTTTCGATTTTTGTCAAAACCACCAGATCTTGTTGGATTTTACCGTTTTTCCTACTGGATGAGTCTAAGACATTTAGTAATACTCATCTGCAGGACCAGATCTCAGATCAGCCCTTTAGATCTCCAGATTTGCAAATAGGCCCAAGATCCCGAAAGAAAACCTTGCAAATTAGTCCAAGTTCTTTGCAGAACAGTCCCTGGTGCAAATTTTGGAAATTGCAGATCAGCCCTAGCCTTCTTTCCAGATCAGTATTACTAAATTTTGGAAATTGCATAATAGTCCAAGTTCTTTCCAGATTTGCAGGAACTCGCCGCCGACGAAGTCTCCCGCGCAGCCACCACCGCAGCCACGTAGCACCACCTGTGCGCAACCGTGTTGCCACCGTGGAGCCACCGTAGCCGCGCCTGTGCCGTGCTTTCCTCGCGCGCGCTCGTGCTCCAGCAGCAGCAAAGCAACGCCACGTTGCAGCCATGCCGAAGCCAGTGATCTCGTCGCCCTGCTCCAGCCCGATTTCGCGTGATTCTTCTTCTCTGGCTCAGTCCTTGCTGCGTCCCGACGTCGTCTCGAAGCTTTCTCCGGTGTCAGCCACGAATCCCGCCCGATTTGCATCAACTCCCGAGAGCTCAGCGCATCGCCTATATAAGCTCCCTCCCTTGCCCAGAATTACTTCGCACCATCCCGCAGCTGCATTGCTTCAGCCCTAGCACCAGAGAGCAGCAACTTCCCCAGCGCCGCCGTGAACAGCTTCTTCCCCGGCGAGCCACCTCAGGAGCTCACGATGCCAGCTTCGCCCGAAGCCCCTTTCTTCAATCCAAGACCACCAGTAAGCTTCTCCCATCCCCCTCTTCGTTCATAGCATCCAATTGGCCCCCGGCGAACCCTAACACCGGCGATCGTCGGAAAATCCCAAATGCCCTGTTTCCTCAATGCTGCCCGATTCGATCTGAATTAATCCTCGTGCCAGTGATGAAAGTTGTTCAGTACACCCCTTTGAGCAAGCCTACTAACTTGGATTTCAAAATCAAGCTAAGATTGTAGCCTTTCCGCAGTTTGCGCGCCACCAGCAAATCAGCTCACGTTGCCGAGCTTCTCCGGCCATCCTCCGGCCGAATTAACCCAACAAATAGTCCTCTCACCTCACCCTCTCACTCCCTGAGCAATGAATCGACTTCAAACTCTTTAAATCGAAAACCCCCAATCTCCAGTGTCGTCTTCTCCAGCGCCGGTCGCCAGAATTTCTTCCCAGCCGATCTAGCCTCTGAAACTTTGTCCCTTAGATAGACTCCAGTACCCTGAGCAACATTGTCTACTAGCTCGACTTCTGAATCAACCTGACTCAAAAGATATTCCAATGCCAAGATTACTGTCCAGTAGTTCAAGCCACCGTGTTTACTCGCCTGATTTGGCCACCCTCCGGCCACTGTCTGCCCTTAAGCCTATTGAGTGTTTTGTTCCTGTTGTCAAGGCCTAACCCCCAGACAAAGTTGTGCATCAATTGGAGCCCTGAGTCAAAAGATATGCCATGCCCTAGTTCCTAGCCATGTCCAGCACTATGTCAGTGCATGTCCACCAGTGGCATTGAGTGATTTATACCTGTTACACTTGAGCAATTGAAATGCTACCTTGTCCATTAGATTCCTGGAGTTGTTCTCTACAACTTTCCCTACTGTCACTTCCCCGGAAAACTTACCTAAGACCAATTTAGGGCTATGTCAAACCATGAGCCGAATGTCAGCCCTTCGACATTCAAGTCCTTTTGAGCCCATCCCTTCGATCAATATCAAGTGACTTTGTCCAAATCTCTCCCCTGCATGCATGATATATTTTACGTATCATTTCCCATAAAGACTATCTTTTGTATGCTTATGTAGTGTATGTGTGTATTACTTGTATCCGCCGTGGAACCAGACATTGAAGGAGCGGAAGAAATCTTCGAAGAATTACCCAAGTAACTAGACCCAACATTGCAAGGCAAGTCTCAAACCCTTGATCATGTCTAGCCTATTATTTTGAAATGAAGTATGTTATCTGTTTTCAAGTATATGCATGCCTTAGGTTCAAATAAGAACTATGTTTCAATAAAATGATTAGGTATGACCTGAACGATTGTAAAGCCCCTTTTGACATTGAATACCCCTGCACCCTTGTTACCCTAGAATATCATGCTTAGGTTATGCTATGCCCAAGATTATATGATAAATGTTGAATGGTCACATATGAGAAAAGCATGTTCAAAACCCCTTTTGTGAAAGAAAGTATGATTGGAATCGATAGTGAGGATGGTTTGAGTGGATGGTGCTGTGTGCGCACTGGGAATGTGAAAGACTCCTCACTAGAGATTCATAAGGACTAGAACCTTGTATTGTGCTTCTATGCGGCATGAAAAACGTACCAACCACTTGCCTGTTTATGGGACGGGCGCAACTTAATAGCTTTCTTTAGTATTAGCTTTTCCCTGCAATGGTTGTCGATCCAGTGTCTTGCGAGAACTGGTGGGCCGCAGAAGGCCATGAGTGATGTGAGTTCAGAAAAATCATGAGAGGAAAAGGTGAAAAGAAGGAAGACGCCCTATGCCAGATTAAGTCGTGCGCGACTGTAATCAAGAGAGGCTATGTGTCTTGCGAGAACATAGACCCAGGCTAGGAAGTAAGGCAGTGGGGAGGACCCACAACGGTACTTGAGACTTAACTGTCTATTTACCGGGCAGGGAAACAGTTAATGCTAGGACTGTAACTGTTGTGTCACTTCGGCCTTGTCACATGCGTAAAAGTCGCGTGTAGTTGGCCTGACTTGAAAGCTGAGTGATCGGTGGATTAAGGTGGTACACCTTTGCAAAGTTTAAAAAGTATCGGATACTCTGAGCTGCCAGGTTATGGAGTCTGCGCGCTGTGGATTCTATTCACGTCGATGCCGCACAAGTAGCTTTTGGAAAGTTTTTCACAAAATCTGAGTAAAGTGGTGACTCATAAAAGACCGCCACACATAACATTTCTGAAAATCTAGCTTAGGATTTCAAAAGCCTCGCTTTTGAAAACAAAAACCTTTTCTTCAAATTAAGAGTGAAAATCTATTCTACCCCTATATATATATAAAACCAAGAACCCTTTTCTTGGAAACCCCTCATCTATATATCTGTATTCTCATAACGGGACTTGCTGAGCATCGTGGAAAAATATGCTCACCCTTGCCTTTACAAACAAATTCAGAAGAGAAGATTCAAGGATCCCGATTCCTTTGACCTTGAGCACCGAGAAGGAGGAATGAACCTGTCCAGACGATTTGAGCTTCTAGGAGGGTCATGCGCCAAGTTGAGTTCGATGTGGTGAAGGCCCGAGCCGAACCGTTGCAGAAGGAAATGAAGACCTTCGTCATTGCTTTCTTAATATTGTTTTTGATTCTTGATTTATGCAAAACTCTCTACTTTGTATCAACTTTAATTAATGCCATTCTTGGCTTTATGATAATGTAATACTGGTCCTCGTGACCTTGTACTCATTCTATCTATTTGACTTATTGTTTAAAGTGAATCCTGTTGTTGTGAGCTTGTGATGTACCTTTCTGTGTGCAATCCACCTGGGTGGTTGTCATTGGAATCCTCAAATGAGGGTCCCACATCATCTACATATACACTTGCATTCTTATTTGGGACTTGTTGAGCACCATGTGGACAATGTGCTCACCCTTGCTTTTACAAACAAATTTAGAAGAAGGATTCGTCGACCCTGAATCTTACGGTCTTGAACCCAATGTGGAACAAGAAGAAGAAACTGAAGACCAAGCTTGATAGAGGGTTATGTACCAAGGTGGAGTCAGATGTGGAGAAGGCCCGTACACCGCTGCTGCAGAAGAAGAAGACTGATGAAGTCTTTTCGTTTGTTATTGTTGTTTTATTTTGTGCCGACCTTTGTGTCGAAAACTCCTTAATTTGTATCAACTTTTAAATGCGTCATTTTGGCGCTAAGTTATTGTAATGTTGGTCCTTGTGATCAGCACTTGTTTTTAATTACTCGCATTTTTATATAATGCATCTTGTTGTTGTGAGCTGCAATGTACCTTTTCTGAGTGCAACCCACCTGGGCGGTTGCCACCGGATTCCTCAAATGAGGGTCCCACAGCCGGCTGGGCGGAGAGGTCTCTCGAGGGAGTGACCCGGGGGACAATGCGGAGGACTGCGAGGAGGTGATCTCCTCCGGACTGCAGGTGAGTGTTACTTGTTGGATCAAGGAAGCCGACTAGAGGGGGGGTGAATAGGAGGCTTTTAAAAACTTAAAACTTAAAGCAAATAAATGCAAATCGAGAACAAATAATATAAGCAAAGGGAGAAGAGAACGAACACAGTAATTTTTACCGAGGTATCGGAGACTCGCCCAGTCTCCACTAGTCCTCATTGAAGCACTCAAGTCACTTGAATTTTACCTCAATACTCACGAAGAATATTATCTACTAACGGTTGCTCCTTGTCCACTCCAGAAAAGCGAGCACCAATGCCTTGTACAAATATGCCGAGCCTCTCCGACAATCTCCGTTCTGGAGAGGTCAACGGCCACGCCTCCAAACCGTCTAGGTGAGGGCGCTCACCAAGAGTAACAGGCAGCTAGGTCTTCTCTTGACCTCCAAACAGCACCGAGAAACTAAGTGAATGCAAATGCAAATGAACTGAAGTGCTTGGTGGATCGGAAAACACTCGACTTGATCAAAAGATCAAGATTTTAAGTAGAAAACTAAAGCTCAAGAGTGTATAAGAAAATGCTACTGTTTGTTATGAGAAATACATGCCCAAAGCCCCTATTTATAGCCTCAAGAATCAAGTGAACCGTTGGAGCTAGGGCTGAAAATCAGCAACTCAAACTGACAGTCAGTTTGCCTAACTGACAGTTAGTTTAGTGCACAACAGCCGACAAAATTTACGGATAAACATTTGCTAGCCGTTCGTGGTCGTTTAAGGAAACTTGAAACCCACAACTGACAGTCAGTTATGCAAACTGACAGTCAGTTTGACCACAGACTCGACCAAATCAAATAGAAACTCAGTTAAAATCAACTGTGGTCAAAACCCCAACTGACAGTCAGTATGGACAAACTGACAGTCAGTTTAGTACAAAAATTTTGAGCACAAAATACACCCTCTCTGGACAATTGTCAGTTTTGTTAAACTGACATTCAAACTGATAGTCAGTATGAACAAAAACAATGATAACTTTAAATCCAGAAATCCAAACAAGGTGTTTAATAGCGCGTTTGAAATATAATTTCAAGGGCTACATTTTTGTCAACAGAAGCAAAAACCAGATCTGCCTAGTTCTTTCTAGAAAATCCAAAAACACTTCTACTATCAAAAAGTCATCTGAAAATCCATATCTTTCAAAACAAATTTAAATCAAATCCAACCAAAATGGATGCAATGCAATGACCTAAGTTTCTCGGTTTATGTTGGAGATAAAGAGAGGACTTTCGCCACCCCTCATTATAGTACGGTTAAAACTAAAAATAATTTTCCTAACCGATCAACTCCAAACACCGAGATCGGAAAAATAAAAAAACGGATTACCTTAGGTCCTTTGCTTTTCTGGCTTGCGTCTTGTCTTAATTTTTGCGACTTGTGCTTTTACGTCTTTTGTGTTGGGTTCGTTTTGTTTATCTCGACAATCTTCCCAATGGAGCCCTACATTAATCAATCTCAAAAAGCACAGTTAGTCCTAAACACTCTGTTTTCATTAATCATCAAAATTAGGGTTAGGCATGAAGGCCTAGATGCAACAATCTCCCCCTTTTTGATGATTGATGACAACAAGTGTTCAAAAATGAAATAAAAGAAATAACTCCCCATGAGTATATGCATCTCATCATATCGGAGCATAAACCAACACATATACATCAGAGCATCTCATACATACAAGCATTCACAGATATGCATATATCACAATATGTATCAGAGCATACAAAACTCAAAAACAAGACATCATATATATCAGAGTATTTAACATCTCAAAGTTAGTCAGATCATCATATCCAAAGACACATAGATATATCATAAACCAAAATATCTCCATGATATAAAGAAAATAAACATCTGTCCAAAACATCAAAATACTATAATATCCAAAATACTTCTCCCCCTTTGGCATCAAGCACAAAAAGGGAGGTAATACATAAAAAGAAATAGAGCCTAATGCTCATCAGAAGAAACTCCTAAAACATCTGTATCTCCGGAGCCTGCTGCAGATCCAGAAGCGTCGCCCACAGGAGACAGGAGCAGAGTAGCTGCTGGAGCAGGAGCAACTGGAACCGGAGCTGGTGCCGCAGGAGCTGGATCAGCTGGTCCGGAAGCTGTGCTCGGTGAAGCTAATCGGGCCCTCTTGCGAGGAGCCGGAGAATCTGATGTAGGCAGCCGAGCCAGAATCTACTCCTACTGGTCGAGAAGGCGAAGCAGGATCCTGTGATGCTCCGCCTGGGTGCGCAGGATCTCCTGCTAAGTCTGCAACACCTGGTGGAGCTGAGAAAGAGAAGCTGAAGACGATCCGGTGCCAGGGTCTGCAAGAGGTGCCGGGTCAGACTCCTGAACTGGAGCCTCATCCGCTGACTCCCCTGCAGCATCATCATCTGATGCGGGAGAATCAAGGCCAACAGTTGCAGCAAGGCGAGCACCGAGTCGACGATTAGCCTGACCAGGAGGGTAGAAAAGCAAAGGATGATGGGGCCTCAGGAGCTCAGAGTCGACAGCCCGAATATGTAGGAGCACCGCCATGATATACGGAGTGTAAATCAGCTGATGGCGTGGAGAAAGAAGGACGTGCTGAATCTCACTGATGATGAGATCAGCAACATCAAAGGGCTCCTCCTGGAAGATAGAAATCAGGACGTGGAGCCCAAGATAGGTGACTCTGGCCCTATCTCCGGTCATGGGGACTAAAGTGAGTCAGAGGATCCTAGGGCCAGATCAACATCGTGGCGCAAGCCAGCGATGTGATGGAGCTGGAAGGGGCCGAAATAGAGCATGGCCACCTCCCGACGCTCAAGGTCCGGAAGGGTATGGAGCTGGCGGCCAGAAGGAGGGCGCACTAGTCCAAACACCGACTCCAGCTGATCCTTCATGACGGTATAGACCTGGAGGCCCGTCATGAAGGTCATGAAGTCGCGCTGGGGAGAGACAAAAACAGTGGAGTAGTACTGGCGAATAGGCCCATCGGCCCAGTGCATAGAGGAATCAGCGACAAGGTCGCGGATCCCGATAGAGTCGAAAAGGTCTGCGAGGGTGGCGATGCCTGTGCGAGAGGCGATCGTCCCCCACGACAGAGAGCGATGAGCAAAAATGGGTGCGCGGCTATAGACGCTGGTGAAAAGGTCTAGGTGGAGGTTTTTGTAGCAGGTGAGAACGTCGCACGTGTCGCGACCAGTGGGACGCGGCGAGAGGTAGGGGTTTGTGGAGCGGAGCGTGCGAAGACGGCTAACGTGCCACCGGGAATAATCCACGGGCACGCGCTCAGGCAGAGGCGAAGGCCGGGTCTCAGACGTTTGACCCGATGAACGCTGGCTGTTTGCCGCGTTCTTCCGTTGGGCCACACGTCGAGAAGGACCCGGCTGATCAGACATGGTGGAAATGAAGCAGGGAAGAAAAAAAACAGAGGAAGAAACAGAGGACCTGATTAGGGAGATGAACAGAGAGGCCGTCAAACAATTTGGTCAACGTTCGAGCAGAACTGCCGAGGAAGAGACTACAGCAGGTAAAAAGGGTCTTGAACACGATGAGGAGAGGAAACACGTCGAGGCACGGCGTGGTGCTGCACGGTGGTGGAGGCACGACACGAAGATCCCGTGGCAAGGTGCGGCTAAACAACGACGAGAAGGGCGAAGCTGCGGTGAGAAGGTGGCGCCGGCGGTGAGGAAACACCGGCGACGAGGTGTGGGGCACAGAGGAGCAGTGGCGCAACATGGCGAGGAGGTGCCGGAGACGAGAAAAAGCAAACGGCGGCGAAAGGAGGCGAGAAGACAAGAAAACAGAACGGGGGATTTTAGGATTCGAGATCCCACAACTGACAGTCAGTTTGATATACTGACAGTCACTTCCAAACTCAGAAACATGGAACTGACAATCAGTGTACCACACTGACAGTCAGTTCACATAACTGAGTTTTGAAACTGACAGTCAGTGTATGAGACTGATAGTCAGTTTGAGACTCGAACTCGACAAGGAGCTACGACCAAAATCAATTGCACGTAACTAACTGTCAGTTTGTGAAACTGATTGTAAGTTAGGACAATGACTTCGACCAGAGACTAAGACCAGGCTCCTAAGCACTAAACTGACTGTCAGTTAGAGGAACTGACTGTCAGTTTGGTCAATTTCGACCAGAATCAGTCTAAGACCAGAGAGGGAATAAAATAATATTATTTTATACAAACAACACATTTAGCACATCAACCAGCATTTGATATATCAATAATGTTCAGTTCACCCCTTAAAAGGCAAAATCTTGATTCATCTAGGGGTTTAGTGAAGATATCAGCTAGTTGCATATCAGTTCTAACATAATTCACATCAATATCTCCTTTTGCCACATGATCTCTAATAAAGTGGTGCCTTATTTCAATATGCTTAGTTCTAGAATGTTGAACAGGATTATTAGCAATTTTAATGACACTTTCATTATCACACAAGAGTGGCACTTTATCAAATATAATCCCATAATCCAAAAATTTCTGCTTCATCCATAATAATTGAGCACAACAACTGCCTGTAGACACATATTCAGCTTCAGCTGTGGAGAGAGCTACAGAATTCTATTTCCTAGATGACTATGATACTAATGATCTCCCCAACAACTGACAGCTACCAGATGTACTCTTATGATCAATCTTGCACCAAGCATAATCAGAATCAGAATACCCAATTAATTCAAAATTTGCATCTTTTGGATACCAAAGACCTAAACTGGGATAGCATTTCAAATACCTAAGGATTCTTTTAAGAGCTATTAAATGATATTCCTTAGGATCAGACTGGAATCTAGCACACAAGCACACACTAAACATGATATCGGGCCTAGATGCAGTAAGATATAAAAGACTACCAATCATAGACCTATAAAGTTTAGAATCGACCAATTTGCTGCTTTTGTCCATGTCCAGATGTCCATTTGTCGCCATGGGAGTTTTTATTTCCTTAGCGTCTTCCATCCCAAAGCACTTGAGTAGGTCCTTCACGTACTTTGTTTGACTCACGAATGTACCGTTCTTGAGTTGCTTGATTTGAAGTCCGAGGAAGAAGCTCAGCTCACCGATCATGGACATCTCGAACTCCCTAGACATCATCTCTCCAAACTCATGGCAGAAATATTCATTAGTAGATCCAAAAATAATATCATCAACATATATCTGACAAATGAACAAGTCTTTTTTAATTTCTTTTTAAAGAGAGTTGTATCAACCTTCCCAATTTTAAAGCCTTTTGATAGAAGAAAATCTCTAAGTCGCTCATACCAAGCTCGAGGAGTTTGTTTGAGACCATAGAGAGCTTTTGACAACTTAAATACATGGTTTGGAAATTTAGAATCTTCAAAACCAGGAGGTTGTTCAACAAAAAAAAGTTCAGAAATTTCACCATTTAAGAACGCACTTTTAACATCCATTTGAAAAAGTTTGATATTAAAACATAATGCATAAGCAAGAAGAATACGAATTGCTTCAAGTCTTGCTACAGGTGCAAAGGTTTCACCAAAGTCTAAGCCTTCGACTTGAGTGAAGCCTTGAGCAACAAGACGAGCTTTGTTCCTAATTACAACACCATTTTCATCTTGCTTATTTCTGAAAACCCATTTTGTTCCAATAATATTATGATCCTTGGGTCTTTCTACTAAAGTCCAAACTTTATTTCTAGAGAAGTTATTTAGTTCCTCATGCATGGCATTTACCCAATCAGGATCATTTAAAGCTTCATTAACATATTTAGGTTCTAAAGAAGATACAAAAGAATGATGTTCACAAAATGCAGCAATACGAGATCGAGTTTGAACACCCTTACTGACGTCACCCAATATTTGGTCTAGAGTGTGATCCTTGGTGATCGTTTGATGTTGCCTAGGTGCTTCATCTTGTACTGCTTCATCTTGATCTTGTTCTAGTGGATCAATGTGAGGTGGTGGTAAACTTTGATCAACATTTTCAATGTTGACATTATCTTCTTGATCTTCTTCTCTTGGCTTGATGTCTCCAATGGTTATGTTCTTCATGGCTTCTTGAAGATCTTCACCTGAAACTTCACAAGAAACTTGCTCCTTTTGTGAGCATTAGTTTCATCGAATTTGACGTTCCAAGATTCTTCAATACAACCAGTATTTTTGTTAAAAATGCGATAAGCTTTACTAGTGGTGGAGTATCCGACTAGAAAGCCTTCATCTACTCTTCTTTGAAAATTACCACTAAAATTTCTTTTCTTAAGAATATAACATTTGTATCCAAACACTCGAAAATAAGAAATATTTGGCTTGCGCCCAATAAGAAGCTCATAAGGAGTCAAATTTAGAAGAGGATGCAAATAAAGCCGATTTATAGAATAGCAAGGGGTATGCACGGCTTCAGCCCAGAAGCGAGTAGGAGTATCGTACTCACTTAGCATAGTCCTTGCCATTTCTATAAGTGTTCAATTTTTCCTTTCAACAACTCCATTTTGCTGTGGAGTGTAGGATGTGGAAAATTCGTGTTTGATTCCAAGAGAGTCACAAAAATCAAATAGAGTTGAATTAACGAACTCTCCACCATGATCACTACGGATTTTCTTGATGGATAATTCGAATTCAGTAGAAACACATTTTGCAAAACTTTTGAAAACATCGGGGGTTTCAGATTTTTGCGAAATAAAGAAAACCCAAGTATAGCGTGTAAAATCGTCAACAATCACAAAACCATAATTGCTACCCCCGATATTTTGGAACTCTGAAGGTCCAAATAAATCCATATGAAGAAGTTCCAAAGATTTGCAAGTAGAAAGAATGCGCTTATTTGGATGTGAAGTAGCTATTTGCTTGCCAGCTTGACAAGCGCTACAAGGTTTGTCCTTTTCAAAATTCACATCCTTTAAGCCAACAACTAAATCACGTTTTAAAAGTTTTCTCAATTGATGCATTCCAACATGTCCAAGTCGTCTATGCCATAGCCAACCTTTTGAGGTTTGAGAGACAAGACATGTTGAAAGAGATGCATCTTTTGAGTGAAAATCAACCAAATAAAGATTTCCAAAACGAAAGCCTTTAAAGATCAAGGTTTTATCTTTTAAACTTTCAACCAAAACTTCTTTTGGGAAAAATGTGTAACTAAAACCAAAATCGCAAATTTGTGCAACGGAAAGCAAATTGAAATTCAGAGATTCGACCAACAAAACATTCGAAATAGAAAGATCATTCGAGATAATGATTTTACCCAAGCCTACCACATTTCCTTGACAATTGTCGCCAAAGGTAATCTTTTGGTTCTCGCTTGAGTTGTCTTTGAGTGAGGTGAACAACTTCTTGTTACAGGTCATGTGTTCAGAGCATCCGCTATCTAGCACCCAATGCCTCCCACCGGTCTTGTAGTTCACCTGCATAAAAAGAATTAAGTCCTTTTAGGTACCCAAACTTTTTTGGGTCCTTCAATGTTAGCAATCAAAGCTTTGGGCACCCAAATAAATTTCTTCTTTTTATTCAACATGGGTGCACCAACATACTTTGCTATAGCATAACCTTTCCTCGACTTTTGAAGAATGTAGAAAGTATCAAAATAATTTGGAGTCATTAAGGGACATGCTTCATGTGAATGACCAGTTTCATGGCATTTATGACAAAATGTGTTGCATGCTTTAACAAATATAGTTTTAGAGTTTTGTTTCTTCCCTTTCTTTTGAAAATATCCTAATCCTTCTTTTCTAAAAGAACATTTTTGTTTACTAAGGATTAGATCAAGAGATATTCTTCCTCTATAACAGTTCTCTAACCCTTTTCCAAGCTTTTCTACTTGAGCCTTAAGTTCATTATTTTCATTTAAGATGTTATCATTAGAAACACATGGAGTATGATGACTATTGGAAGGAGAATCATCCAAATTACATGAAGTGGAAACATCTTCCTTAGATGAAGCATTTGTAACATCTTTTATGAGCATGCTTTCATAAGAATCTTTTAGCTCAGAGTATTGAGCTCGTAGGGAAGAATGTTCTTCCTTAAGTGCTTTATACTTCTTTTTAGTCTTTCCAAAAACTTCATTTAATTCGGTTATCATTTCAACTAAATCATCATATGAAGGATCATTGGTGTGTACCTTATCATCGCCTTTGGCCATAAGGCAAATGGATGAGCTAGTTGAAGTGTTGATGTTGCCGAGAGCTAATCCGGCCATCTTCTTGGAGCAACTTCTTTCGTTATCGGAGTCGGAGTTGGAGCTCTCGCCTCCGGACATCCATTCTCCAAAGCATGCTTCTTTGGTTTCTTCATTCTTCTTCTTGAATAATTTCTTCTTTTTGTTCCATCCCTTGTTCTTGTTTGGACATCTTGAAGCTATGTGTCCCTTCTCATGGCATCCAAAGCAAATGATGTCCTTGAAGTTGTTCGGCTTTGGTCCCTTTGGTCGTGTGTCAAGGTTGACACCCTTCTTATGCATCCTGCGAAGGAGTTTTTGAGTATTTTTTACCATAAGTGCTAGATCTTCGTCGGAGGAGCCACCGCTTGAATCGTTCTTGGAGCCGGCTTTGAAAGCCAAAGTTTTCTTCTTTGTCTCCAAGGGTTCGGCCGCTTCTTTCTTCTCCTTCTTATGCATCTCATGGGTGATGAGGTTCCCATAAAGATCGGTTGGTGTTGTGGTCGATAAATCGGAGTTTGTGAGAACCGTCACAAGAGTGTCGAAGCTTTCAGGTAATGCCCTAAGCATCTTTCTCACAATTTCAAGGTCAGTAAAAACGACACCAAGCCCCTTGAGTTCATTCACAATGTTATTCAACCGAGTGAACATGGAGTCCACGGATTCAGTTGATGACATGGTGAATGTCTCATATCCTTGCCTCACCATAAGCAGCTTTGCCTCTTTTACTTTAGTTGTGCCCTCGTAAATTTCTTCGAGGGTGGTTCAAACCTTGTGAGCAGTCGTGAGATTTCTTATACGGTTGAACTCATTTAGAGACAAACCGGCAAATAGTGCATTTTTCGCACGGGCATTTAAATGTAGTTTTCTCCTGTCGTCCTCAGACTGACTTGCCGGATCATCCGGAGGAGTAAAACCGAGATTAACTATATCCCATACGTCTAGCCCCAAGGCCTCTAGGAATACCGACATGCGCACTTTCCAATAGGGATAATTTGTCCCATCAAAGATTGGCGCACGGCTAGTATGATCAAGAGAAAAACCATCGGTAGACGACATCCTCTCTCTAGGTGGTAAAGCCTAATGAATTGAGAAACCTGGCTCTGATACCACGTGTTGGATCAAGGATGCCGACTAGAGGGGGGGTGAATAGGAGGATTTTAAAAACTTAAAACTTAAAGCAAATAAATGCAAATCGAGAACAAATAATATAAGCAAAGGGAGAAGAGAACGAACACAGTAATTTTTACCGAGGTATCGGAGACTCGCCCAGTCTCCACTAGTCCTCGTTGAAGCACTCAAGTCGCTTGAGTTTTGCTTCAATACTCACGAAGAGTATTATCTACTAACGGTTGCTCCTTGTCCACTCCGGAAAGGTGAGCACCAATTCCTTGTACAAACTTGCCGAGTCTCTCCGACAATCTCCGTTCTGGAGAGGTCAACGGCCATGCCTTCGAACCGTCTAGGTGAGGGCGCTCACCAAGAGTAACAGGCAGCTAGGTCTTCTCTTGACCTCCAAACATGCACCGAGAAACTAAGTGAATGCAAATGCAAATGAACTGAAGTGCTCGGTGGATCGGAAAACACTCGACTTGATCAAAAGATCATGATTTTAAGTAGAAAACTAAAGCTCAAGAGTGTATAAGAAAATGCTATTGTTTGTTATGAGAAATACATGCCCAAAGCCCCTATTTATAGCCTCAAGAATCAAGTGAACCGTTGGAGCTAGGGCTGAAAATCAGCAACTCAAACTGACAGTCAGTTTAGTGCACAACGGCCGACAAAATTTATGGATACAAATTTGCTAGCCGTTCGTGGTCATTTAAGGAAACTTGAAACCCACAATGGACAGTCAGTTATGCAAACGACAGTCAGTTCGACCACAGACTCGACCAAATCAAATAGAAACTCAGTTAAAATCAACTGTGGTTGAAACCCCAACTGACAGTCAGTATGGACAAACTGACAGTCAGTTTAGTACAAAAATTTTGAGCACAAAATACACCCTCTCTGGACAATTGTCAGTTTTGTTAAACTGACATTCAAACTGACAGTCAGCATGAACAAAAACAGTGATAACATTAAATCCAGAAATCCAAACGAGGTGTTTAATAGCTCGTTTGAAAGATAATTTCAAGTGCTACATTTTGTCAACAGAAGAAAAAACCAGATCTACATATATCTTTCTAGAAAATCGAAAAACATTTCTGCTATCAAAAAGTCATCTGAAAATCCAAATCTTTCAAAACAAATTTAAATCAAATCCAACCAAAATGGATGCAATGCAATGACCTAAGTTTCTCGGTTTATGTTGGAGATAAAGAGAGGACTTTCGCCACCCCTCTTTATAGTACGATTAAAACTAAAAACAATTTTCCTAACCGATCAACTCCAAACGCCGAGATCGTAAAAATAAAAAAAACGGATTACCTTAGGTCCTTTGCTTTTCTGGCTTGCGTCTTGTCTTAATTTTTTCGACTTGTGCTTTTACGTCTTTTGCGTTGGGTTCGTTTTGTTTATCTCAACAATCTTCCCAACGGAGCCCTGCATTAATCAATCTCAAAAAGCACAGTTAGTCCTAAACACTCTGTTTTCATTAATCATCAAAATTAGGGGTAGGCATGAAGGCCTAGATGCAACATTACTAATATCTTACCTTTGCCTCCGCTCTCGTTGCTTGACTGTTTCCCCCTCCAAATGGTGGCATTGGCCTGGGCCCTTCGGGCACGAGGTACCTCGCGTCTTCAGGTCGCCGGGGAGATGACGGCCTTCGAGTACTCTGGCAAGGAGAAGGCGCTCGGAGGCCTAGCCTCTGAGTGCTCGGAGAAGGAGCGGGAGATCTGGGAGCTCGCCGCGGTCCAAGCTCAGCTTGCGGCGGTCGAAGACACCACTTCCCAGCTCCGGAGGGGGCTGCAGGCAGAGCAGGGGGTCACCCGGGAGGCCGAAGCCTCGGGCGTCCAGGCAGTCATCTCTGGGGGGAGGATGATTCACTCCGCCCTGGAGGAGCTCAGGGTCGAACTTGGGTGGGGGGCGTGTCCCGACCCGGCACCGGCGTCGATCAAGGATGTACTTTCATGATATGCAGGTCTCCCTCATATCGGTGGCGGCCTACGACTACTCCCATGGAGACCTAGCTCGCTGCAGCTAGTCCCATATATACATACCTTTGACTTCCCAGGATAAGTCAAGCATGGGAGTATATTACATTGCAACAGAGTAACTTACAAAATATTTAAGCAGTGTGGCCTGCTGGCCTTAATATTACATAAAGAGATTACAATGCCTTGATGGCATTCAAGGTTTAGCAAAATAATAACTACACAACAGAAGATAGGTGACCCTCCCACAAAAGAAGTTGATGGCAGAACAACACACATCAGGGTTCTGGCGGAACTGGCTCTCCTTCTTCTGGATCCATAAAGTTCTCCATGCCTTCATCTGGATTGAAGAATGCTCCTTCTAATGGATTGAAGGTTGCAAGAGTGAGTACTTATGTGCTTAGCAAGTCATAGGTAAGAGTAGATACATATAGTAGTGATGATATGAACCTAGACTAGTCAAGAATTATGGATGTTTGTAAAATAACCTTTTCTTTCATATCTCATCTCATCTCATCTTATGGCAGCACTTTTAATTACATAGCATTGCTATTCATGTTCACTAGATTGTAGCACTACTGCGACACGTCGACACACGACAACCCACGGCAGCACTCCTTATCATGACAACACATGTCATTTGGGTAATCTTGACTTAACAAATTTTATTTAGAAAATATACTTGTGTCACACCCCGTGGATTTAATCCACCGCAGCAGACTCCTATAAACCCGGGAGCTCAGAGTATTCAAATACGTTTTTAACTCTGCAGAGCGGTACCAAATTACCCGCAAGATATTCCACTTTCATGCCTTTCCTATCAAAATGATTGGACCCCTGACTCACTTCATACTGTGAGTGGCAAGCTGGAGATAACAAGAACTTTTGTTATGTTTCACTTACAATTCACCCCTGACCTTGTGGATCTCTCGTGAACCACAGTTGTTGCGGGTTGTACCCAAACCACCACCCCTATGCATATTCCCATTACTAGGTCAGCGTGCATGATAACCTTCAGTGATATGTGTAGGAGCCGCACTCCGTGCAAATCGTGCATCACATCACATCTCATGCAGGGGTTTCATGTGCGATACACATAAGTACTTGTTCAGGCCTGTCCCATACCAGGCTTGCTGTTAGTACGTTGTTCATGCCACTAGACGCACAACATAAGGTTCTAGTCCTTATATGCCAGTGACCAGACCATCCACAACATTGCACCTTCAGTGCCTGCACATCCTTTGCAGTTAAGCACCTCCAGTGCTACTGCCATTCCGTACCAAAATTCTAGCCAAGGCAAAGGGTTTTATTTCATGAATATAAGTATATACATAAATATATATTAGTTCATGGCTCAAAACTTGTTCATTTCACATTTCACAGATAACCAGTCTAGTATTGCCAATTCATAATTCAACCATTCTCAATCTTTCACATGCAATATTATTTATATTCAAGGTTATATTATAGCAACTCTTAAAATATAGGTTCAAGACGTCCAAGAATATGACTTGCCTTCCGCGTCGTAAGAAACAGCAGTTGATGTTGGGTCGACAACGAAGTCCTCGAACTCAACTTCTGGATCTGCTCGACGATAAACAAACACACAATGGTTACTAATTATATAAAAATGTTTTATGACTTATATGCAGATATGCTTAATAGAATAATTGAATAATGCTGAGATTAGTTGAGACTACAGACTGGACTGAGTCAAGATTCTAGGGTTTCAAGGTTGCAATAGGGACATCAATTTTGTGGCTGGTTTGATCAAAATTAACGAATGTTAACAGATCGACATTCGGTTCAAGGCTCTGACATAGCTTTAAGAAAAGCTAGAGTGCTTTATCTCAAGTTGTGGTAGTAGAAGAAAATGTAGATTATAGCTCTACAATTTCAGTGGACAAAGTTATTTTTAAAATGCATAGCCAGAAGAAACTGAACAAGGCCAATGCCACTGGCTGACAAGCTCTGGCATAGGGCTGATAATGTCAAAATCTAGGGCTAAGCATAAAATGCTGTTCAAGGGCTCAACTGGTGTGCTAATGTTGTCTAGGAGGTAGGCTTGAGTAGCAGGAACAAAAGACATAACAGGATCCACGGCTGAAGATGGCCGGACGGCAAGAAATCCGGTGATGAACTGCGGTGATCTCACTGCACTGAAATAGTTCTGGACACAGATCTTGGCAAGGCTATGACTTTCAATCTAGACCGATCTAGGTGTGGAGCTAGAAGACAAAAGTACTTAGGAGATTGAGGCACATCTAGAGGACAAAGTGGTTGAAGCTGGATCGGCCGTAATCATTTTTTCGGTGAACGGCGCCGGAGAAGATGACACGGGAATTGGGCAGTTTTGATACAGGTCGATTGAACTCAATTCCTTGCTCTAGGAGTATCTAAGAGGTATACGGAAGCTGTTGGTGAAGTCAATTTGACTGGAGGATTACCAGAGAAGCCTGGCGACGAGAGCTGGTTTATGGTAAAATTCCAACTTGAGAACAGCTACGATTCGAGTTAAATTTTAAAATCTTGATGCATTGGCTTGCTAAGAATAGTGCACTGATCAATTTAATCTATAGATTCGAAGGCTAATTTGGGACAAATCAAGCTGCATTGCCGGATCAGGGCAAATTGAGAATTCCGGTGATCGCCGGCGTTAAAGGTCGCCGGTGAGCAATTGGGTGCTATCACACAGATAAAAGGATAGGGGAAACTCACTGGTGGCTTCAATTTGAAGGTTGATGCAGTGATTGGAGCTGGCACCGTCAGCCTCCTCGACGGTTCACCGGAGAAGAAAACGAAGGTGGGAAAATCTGGGGCTTAGCTGATTTTTGGTGAAGTGTGAAGAAGCTACTGGGTACAAGGGTGCTTAAATAGGCACGGCGAAGCTTGCAAAGAGGGAACATCGAGGAAATTGGCGCCGGTGACGAGACTGGTTGGGCGTAGAAGCAACAGCGGTGAACAGTGATGCGACGGCGCGCAGGCGGTGCAACAGCTTTGCCAGCAGCGGTCGGGGCGCATTGGAATTTGATTTGGGATGGCGTAGATGCGGAGGCAGTGACACAGCTCCGGCAACGACACGTAAGAACATGCAAAATGTGTCTTCACGGGCGCGCGCGAAAATGCAGCTGGGGCACGGGCGAAAATCCTCCGGTTGCAGCACTGCTACAGCGAAGTTCTGGCTAAGGTCACATGTGCACAAGGTGGCACGATTGCTCACAATCACAGGCGGCAAGAATTCCTGGCTGGCGGCGAGGCAACACGGCCCGAAAGCACAGCGCAGCTCCGGTCGAACGGCCTCTGAAGACTGGTCGAAAGGAACGACCAGAGCTGGTTGAACAAGGCTGAAAAAGAAGAGAAGGATTGATTTGAAATTTCTAATTTTGGGTTTTGGACTGATTTGCAAATCTGGAGATTTTAGAAGGTTAAAACTGGATTCGATTGCACTGATCTAGCAAACTATATTCAACAAAATATTTGGTAAAGATATATGATAAAATCTGGCACATTTGAATAGTTTTTGATATAAACTGAAAATAGGGTATTTTGGGGTAATTGAAATCTGAGTTTTGGTCGATTTTGAATTCTGGCATTTAGGATGAGATTTTCAAATCTGGACAGAAGAGAAAATTATTTCAAATAGCATTTGGAAGAGGTTTGCTAAAGAAATTCTAAATTTGGTGTTGATTTGCAACCTTTAGCCTTTTTAGGCTTATGGAAAATCTGGAAAAGGACTGATCTGCGATACCTCTTGGACTGATTTGTGAAAAGAGTCTAGATGATGAAATCTGGCTGCCAACTTTCTGGTTTAAGGTATTGGCATACCCATGATCATAATATAAGAATAATCTGCTCTGAATTAGGTCAAGATTTGGCTAAATCTGAGTTTAGAGTATTTAGGGTAATTAACTTAATTCTGTTTTTGAAAACAGAAGTTTTGACAAATCTGGGATTTAGAGATGGAATTGAATCTGGCTTCTGAAGACTTTTAGGTTCAGAGTAACTAATAGATCACATCTGAGCAATCTGATCTTGATTTGGGTTTATAGAATAAATTTGGAAATTTTAGGGCTTCATATAGACAATGATCTGGCTTTTACTACAGATATATGCATGCGTGCTGTTCATGAAAAAGGAAGTTTTCACCCCTAAACTCAGGGTGTTACAGATCTACCCTCCTTAAAGAAATCTCACCCCGAGATTTACCTAAGACAGGAAAAGATAAGGATAGGCTTGCTTAAGTTCCTCTTCGTTCTCCCAAGTGGCTTCTTGTTCTGAATGATTTTCCCACTGAACCTTACACAATTTGATCTTCTTTCTTCTGAGTTGACGTTCATCAGTGGCTAGGATTCTGATTGGGTGCTCGAGGTAAGTAAGATTCTTTTGTCATGATATGTTTTGTACATTTATCTGGTCAGTAGGTTCCTTCAAACATTTTCGGAGCTGAGAAACATGAAACACATCATGTACTCCTGCTAATCCTGAGGGTAATTCCAGTTTATATGATACTTCTCCTTTCCTCTTGATTATCTTAAATGGTCCAATATATCTAGGAGATAACTTTCCCTTCACTTGGAATCTTTGTAATCCTTTGAATGGTGTGACCTTAAGATAAATAAAATCTCCTGGTTCAAATGATAATTCTCTTCGTCGATTGTTTGCATAACTCTTTTGTTGTGATTGTGCTGTTTTCAACCTTTCTCTGATGAGTTTAACATGAGCTTCTGCCTCTTCTACTATCACTGGTCCTATGACCTTTCGTTCTCCTGGCTCATTCCAATGCAATGGGGTTCTGCATTTTCGTCCATATAAAGCTTCAAATGGTGCCATCTGTATACTAGCTTGATAACTGTTATTATATGTAAACTCTGCAAATGGTAAACATTTGTCCCATGATGTTCCATAATCTAGTATACAAGCTCTTAGAAGATCTTCTAGGATTTGGTTGACTCTTTCTGTCTGTCCTCCTGTCTGCGGGTGATATGCAGTACTAAAATTCAACTGAGTTCCTAGGGTTTCATGCAGTCTATTCCAAAATTTGGAGGTAAACTGTGCTCGGCGATCTGAGAATCTCTTCTTAGGAATACCATGCAATGCCACTATTCTTTGCATGTATAACTCGGCTAGTTTACTGCCATCATAAATCTTTTTGACTGGTATGAAGTGAGCTACTTTAGTAAGTCTGTCCACAATAACCCATATGGAGTCATATCCACCTTGAGTTTTAGGTAATCCTGTAATGAAATCCATACCAATTTCTTCCCATTTCCATAATGGTATTGGTAGAGGTTGAGCTTTCCGGCTATTTTCTGGTGTTCTGCTTTAACTCGCTGACATGTATCACAGTTTGCAATGTATTCTGCAATCTCTCTCTTCATATTATCCCACCAGAATCGGGTCTTCAAGTCCTGATACATCTTTGTGTTACCAGGGTGTATTGAGTATGGAGTTTTATGCGCTTCATGGAGAATTATTTCTTTAAGGTCTGTGCTTTGAGGTACACAGATCCTTCCCTGATACCACACAATCCCTTGGTCGTCTTCAGTAAAACCTGGAGCCTTTCCTAACTTGATTCGGCTCTTGATCTTGCAAATCTCCTCATCTTCCTTCTGGGCATTTCCTATCTGTTCTTCAAGTTGAGGTTTTACTGTTAAAGTAGCTACCGTTCCCTGTGGTACTATCTCCACTTGATAATTTTGCAACTCTTGTTGTAGATAAGGGTTCTTCAATATAACCATTTGTTGTAGGTTATAGACTTTTCTGCTTAGGGCATCGGCCACTACATTAGCTTTTCCTGGATGGTACTGGATAATAAGATCATAATCTTTGATCAATTCTAGCCATCGTCGTTGATGCATGTTGAGCTCCGTCTGTGTGAAAAAATACTTGAGGCTTTTGTGATCTGTAAAAATCTCACACTTATTTCCAATGAGATAATGTCGCCATATCTTTAAAGCATGTACCACTGCTACTAACTCCAAATCATGGGTCAGATAATTTTCCTCATGTGGTCTCCATTGGCGTGAAGCATAGGCTACTACTCGACCTTGCTGCATTAACACACACCCTATTCCTTGCTTCGAAGCATCACAGTAAACTACGAAGTCTTCTTTGCTGTCTGGTAAAGTAAGGACTGGTGTTGTTGTTAATTTCTGCTTCAGCTTCTGAAAACTTTCCTCGCACTTGGTGGTCCATTCAAATGCCACATCCTTCTTTAGCAGGTTTGTAAGAGGTTTGGCAATCTGGGAAAATCCTTCGATGAATCTCCTATAGTAGCCTACTAATCCCAAGAAACTTCTAATCTCTGAAACTGAGGTGGGTTATTTCCACTCTTTGATCGCAGAAATTTTAGCTGAATCCACTGAAATTCCTTCTGCTGTCAATACATGTCCAAGAAATGCAATTCTTGACATCCAAAACTCACATTTATCAAACTTAGCATAAAACTGCCTCTCTCGTAGCCTTTCCAAGACTAGGTGTAGATGCTGCTCATGTTCTCCAGGACTCCTAGAATATATTAGAATGTCATCTATGAACACTATGACAAACTTGTCAAGGAAATCCATAAATGTACTGTTCATGACATTCATGAAAGCTGCCGGGCCATTGGTCAAGCCAAAAGGTACTACTGTAAACTCATATAAACCATATCTGGTAGTAAAGGTAGTCTTCAGTATATCTTCTTTCTTAATCTTCAACTGATGATATCCAGATTTCAAATCTATCTGGGAAAATACTTTGGCTCCTCGAAGTTGATCAAACAAGTCATCAATTCTTGGTAATGGATACTTGCTTTTAAAAGTGACTTCATTCAAAGCTTGATAATCTACACACATCCGTAGAGTTCCATCTTTTTTCCTCACAAACAAAACTGGGGCTCCCCATGGCGAAGCACTGGGTCGATAAATCCTTTGTTTTCTAAGTCTTCAAGTTGATTCTTGAGCTCCTCCAAGTCTGTAACTGGCATCCTATAGGGACGTTTTGCTATAGGTGCTGCTCCTGGTTTAAGCTCTATAGTGAGTTCTATTTCCCTGTCAGGCGGCATTCCTGGAAGTTCTTCTGGAAACACATCAGGATATTGTAGCACTACAGGCACTTGTTCCAGGCATAAGTTTTGCAATGCTTGAACAGATCTTAGCAGTTTCTTGACTGACGATCTTTCTGCATAAAATAGAACTTTCTCCCCTTGGCTACTGATAAGGCTTAAGGTTTTCTCTTCACAATCTACTAGACCTTTATGTTGGGACAACCAATCCATGCCCAAAATAATGTGTAGACCTTGCAGTTCTAGAACTAGTAGATTTGCCGCAAATTCTACCCCTTTTATACTGAAGGTTACATTTGGGCAGATTGAGTAAACAGATAATCTAGCCCCTGGAGTTTGTATAATCATGGAGTACTCTAATGGTACTTGCTCTATATGCATTTCAATTTCAGATGCAAATGATTTTGACATAAATGAATTTGTAGCACCAGGATCAAACAATATTAAGGCAGATGCAGATTGAATCAGAAATCTACCTAGAAGAATGTCGGTGCCATTGCCTGCTTCTTGGATTGAAGTATAGTTTAATCTTCCTCCTTGGGTTGCAGTTGGTGCTCTACCTCTTCCTCTTCCTCGATTAGCCATGTTTCCTCCTCTTCCTGATAGAATTCCTCTAAAATTCTGTGATGATGATGCTCTGGGTACTACTGGCTGTGTTCCTGCCTGAGATCTGGCAATGGACATCGGGAGTTGTATCCAAGGACAGAATTCTTTGCGATGCCCACGCTGTCCACAATGATAGCACTCAACGCGGGGATGAGGACAATCCTTCTGAAGATGGTTTCCTCTGCAGTTAGGGCACAATGTCAATGCTGGTGACAAAGATTGACACCCGAGTCAGTTCAAATAAATGCACTGTTGGTTTAAGACTGATTCGAGCCAGACACGTGCCTGGCGGTGCGAACTCAAGTTATTCTGAGAAGCATCAGCCCGAGGTCGCAGGCTTTGCGCGATCAGGCCACAGCTAGTCTGCGGTCAGGGATTCGTGTGCTATACACAAACAGAATGTCGGAGATGTTGCGCGGTCAGCCAACATCCCGCGGTCAGAGCATTTTTGACTGGGGTACTTGCGGTTCATCTGTCCAGCTGTCCCTATAGCAGGAATATCCCAAGTATCCCGAAGATTCTTCCACGTGGAAGACCAACCGTCAGGAGGTTAATACGTGCAATTATCCATGAATAACACGTGTTAAACCTGCGTGGAGGTTAAGAGCGGTTCTCTAAAACCGCATCCAACTATCCAAGTAATTGTCTGATACAGTTACGACATGGCACCCTTTCGACCAGTATAAAAGGGTGGCAAGATGCATCAAACAGAAAGAGATCAACGTCTCTAATACAAGCGAGATACAACACATCTCAACCGCTCAAACAGCCAAGTCTACGGCCTAGATTAGATAGTATTTACAAGCCTCCTTGGCTCCCTTCAGTACACTTACATAGGAAAAACCCTTCGCCTGTGAAGGTCTTTTCCCATCATCTTGTAAATCTTTATTACGTATAGTGAAATCCCAACAGGACGTAGGGCTATTACTCCCACCATTGAGGGCCTGAACCTGTATAAACCTCTCTGTGCTCCTGTTCTCCATATTTCTACATACCTTCCCGGAGGGTCATCTTGAAAGGTCTCGCTATTACAAATTTTGCATAAGTTCGGCTAAGAACCCCGAGTCCGAATCGTCGATAGCTGGCACCCACCGTGGGGCCTTTCTCAAGGCATCCTCATTTTAATCCAGAGGTTCACTGAAACATGGCTGGAGTATATGATTCCGAGAACGATTTTGATCTCGAGGATTATGCTCACATTCCAATGCCTTCTCCGAGCGATCCTGTTCCGATGGAGGAGGTTGAAGGCCAGAATCTTCCAGAGGTGGAATCATCTCTCCAGGTCATGTCCATCGACCAGGGGGCGACTAGCGCAATGTCAGAACCCGCAGAGGTTCTTAATGCGCTAGAGGATGAATCCGGTCAGTCATACGACCCCGCTGAGGGGAAGGATGATTTCGACCTGGAAATCAGCCAGGGGAGATTCGACCCTGATAACCTTCACCGTCTCTTTGATTTCGAGTCCGACTCGGAACAAACCGAGATGATGTTTTCCCCCTCGACAACCTCTCTCCCTAGACAGTTCGCTGCCTTGTCGGAGGAGACTCCTGATCAACAGGCTGCTAGGGAAGAACAAGATCGCAAACAGAAGGAGGATCAAGATCTCGAGCAGCAAAAAAACAAACTGCGCAGAACTGCCCTGGAGGCTCTTCAAGATGCGCAAGCTCGTTACGATGCTGCTCCGAGTTCTTCTCGACGGTCACGTGGTCGCAAACGCAACCAGACCCCTTCTTTGCCTCCGGAGCATTTCCCGGTGGACGAATAAACAGTAACACCTGGTGCCCCTAGGAGAAGCACCCATGGTCGACTACGATCTATCACGGAAGTCATGCGTAACTTTACTCCTACGGTCACGGATGCGTAGAAATCGGCCTTTACCAAGATCCTGGCGGAAAGACTGGATGAAGTTGCGTCTGAGGCGACCCCAACGGCCTCTTCCCGGTCGGTAACACGTTCCCGCGAACGAGAGTGTTCTCACTCTGGTTCTGGCCGGCGAAGTTACCCGCCGCCCGTACCATCCCGACAGGACAAGTACCGGCAAACGCAGGATTCTCGTGGTAGGGATCGGGTCCCTGTCCACTCTCCTTTGGGACCGCGAATAACTTCACCGTTGCGTGAAGTCGCCCGTGACCCGGTCAAGAGTCACAGGGCGGTTCACGGTCCCTACGTTGGTTGTAAAGTTTTCTCGCCAGGCCTACGTGCGGTCGTTTGGCCTGATAAGTTTCGACCAGGGGCCATTGAAAGGTTCGACTGAACTCAGAACCCATCCGAGTTCCTTCAAATCTATATCACTGCCATCCAAGCGGCAGGGGGTGATGACCGGGTCATGGCCAACTACCTGCCTACAGTCCTCGAAGGACCGGCTAGAACCTGGCTGTTTAATCAGCTCGAGGGTTCCATCTACAATTGGGAAATGTTGTGCGACGCTATCCTCAGCAATTTCCAAAACTGTTATCAAAAGCCGGGTAAAGAGGACGATCTTCATCGTTTACGACAAACTTCGACCGAAACTCTTCGGCAGTTTGTCAAGAGGTTTGTCGGGGTGAGGAATACCATCCCGAACATATTCGACGGCTCCATTATCAGGGCATTCAAACATGCCGTTCGATACCGGAAATTTACCGAAGACTTGCTTATCCAGCCTCCTCGATCAGTGGCCGATCTGTTCGACATGGCCGATCGGTACTCCGATGCAGCCGAAGCGGTCGAATGGAACCGGATGGTCGACAAGGGCGACCTGCCACCTCAACCAGGTTTCAAAGACGCCAGGAAAGAAGATTCAAGCAAGAAGCCGGAGTCTTCGTCAGGAGGGAAGTCGAAAAAGCCGAAGAGGAACCGCTCTGGACAGTACCGCGAGGTCGCAGTCACAGAGAAGCCACCTTCGACCAAAGGTAACAAGCCTTCGTTTAAGAATAAAACTGCTTCTCGTGGTTGTAGTGCCGACCAGCCAGAAAAGTCGACTAATCCGCAGGAAGGCCAGAAGTGGTGTCCACTCCACAACTCCGCAGGCCACAACCTCAAGAACTGCAGGAGTTGGTTGAAGCAATTGGATGACTTCTACTTGGGAGTTGGGCCAATGCTGACCTTACCAGCTAAAGAACAGGCATGCGGACTTAGAGACGCCGACGGAGACGAGGAAATGTCCTACCAGGTACCCCAAAATCATATTAATGTTATTTTTGGGGGTTCTTCCTCTTTCGTTTCCAAAAGGCAGTTTAAAGCCTTTTACCGAGAGGTTAACCAAACGGAGACATCCCTTGGTGAACCTCAATACTCCCGTTGGTCGGATACACCTTTGACATTTGATCGCTCTGATTGTCCCGCGGGGCTTACTCGACCATTGAGGCTCCCTCTGGTCATTACCCCGATCATCAGTAATGCGAGAGTCGAAAGGGTCCTGATCGACGGAGGGAGCTCTCTTGACATTTTATTGGTCAAGGCACTTGACGAGATGCAAATTCCTCGTTCGAAGATTAAGCCCATAATCCATCCATTTTATGGGATAATCCCAGGCCCCTGCATGATGCCGTTGGGGCAGGTGGTCCTCCCGGTCACACTGGGAGACCGGATAACTTCCGAACAGAATTGGTTACTTTTGATGTAATCGATTGTGATTCGGCTTATAATGCAATCTTTGGAAGGCCAACTCTTGCTAAATTCATGATGGCAATGCACTATGCTTACCAGTGCGGCATGTTGCCTGGCCCCAAAGGTGTCATCTCGGTCCGAGGCAGTCGCAACGTGGCACTCACGTGCGTCCGGCTATCTTTGGAGATGGTCGATCAACTTCCCCTCCGGGACTCCCAGGTCACCACCGTCGCCACCGACGCGATCATGGCTGCTCCTCGACCAGATGAGAAACTCAAACTGGTTCCATTGTACCCAGATGATCCATCCAAGACAATTCGGGTCGGATCAGGTCTGGATGACAAATAGGAACTCGAGCTCATTACTTTTCTCCGAACTAACGTAGACGTGTTTGCGTGGAAACCGTCCGACATGCCCGGCGTCCCAAGGGAAGTAATCGAGCACAGGTTAGCAATTCGACCTGGACAACGACCAATAAAGCAAAAGCTTAGGCGTTTTGCTGTTGACCGACAGGAAGCCATCCGAGAAGAGTTGGACAAACTCCTAAAAGCCGGGTTCATTCGCGAGGTCGATCACCCGGAATGGCTCGTGTCGTGCCCCAAAACTGGGACTACGACTACTCCTGTAGAGACCTAGCTCGCTGCAGCTAGTCCCATATATGCAGAGCATACACATACCCTTGACGTCCCAGGATAAGTCAAGCACAGGAGTATATCACATTGCAACAGAGTAACTTACAAAATAGTTAAGCAGTGTGGCCTGCTGGCCTTGATATTACATAAGGAGATTACAATGCCTTCACGGCATACATGGTTTAGCAAAATAACATCTACACAGCAGAAGATAGGTGACCCACCCACAAAGAGAAGTGGACGGCAGAACAACACACATCAGGGCTCTGGCCGAACTGACGCTCCTCCTTCTGGATCCAAAAAGTTCTCCACGCTTTCATCTTGATTGTTGATCACTCCGTCTATTGATTTGTAGGTTGCAAGAGTGAGCACTTACGTACTCAGCAAGTCATAGGTAAGAGTAGATACATATAGTAGTGATGACATGAACCTAGACTAGTCAAGAATTATGGATGTTTGTAAAATAATCTTTTCCTTTCTCATCTCATCTTATGGCAGCACTTTTCATAAGGTAACATCATCATTCATGTTCACTAGATTATAGCACTACCGCGACACGTCGACACACGACAGCCCATGGTAGTACTCCTTATCATGACAACACATGTCATTTGGGTAATCTTGATTAAAACATATTTTATTTAGAAAGTAGTACTTGTGTCACACCCCGTAGATTTAATCCACCGCAGCAGACTCCTATAAACCCGGGAGCTCGGAGTATTCGAATACGTTTCTAACTCTGCAGAGAGGTACCAATTTACCCGCAAGATATTCCACTTTCAAACCTTTCCTATCATAACAAAATGATTGGACCCCTGACTCACTTCATACTGTGAGCGGCAAGGTGGAAATAACAAGAACTTTGGTTATGCATCACTTACAATTCACCCCCGACCCTGTGGCTCTCAGCAAGACACAGTTGTGGTAGGTTGTATCCAAACCTCCACCCCTACATATGTTTCCATTACTGGATCAACGTGCGAGATCACCTTCAGTGATATGTGTGGGAGCCGTACTCCGTGTTTATCGTGCATCACTACACAATTCCAGCAGGGGTTTCATGTGCGATCCACATAATTACTTGTTCAGGCCTGTCCCATACCAGGCTTGCGGTTAGCACGTTGTTCATGCCACTAGACGCACAACACAAGGTTCTAGTCCTTATATGCCAGTGACCAGACCATCCACAACCCTGCACCTTCAGTGCCTGCATTCCTTCGCAGTTTAGCACCTCCAGTACTACCACCATTCCATACCATTTTCTGGTCACGGCTAGGGGTTTTATTTCATGAATATAAGTATATAAATACATATAATAGTTCATGGCTCAAAACTTGTTTATTTCACATTTCACAGATAACCAGTCTAGTACTGCCAATTCATAAATCAATCATTCTCAATCTTTCACATGCAATATTGTCTATATTCAAGGTTATATTATAGCAACATTTAAAATATAGGTTCAAAATGACCAAGGATATGACTTGCCTTCCGCGTCGTAAGAAACAGCAGTTGATGACGGGTCAACAGCGAAGTCCTCAAATTCAGCTTCTGAATCTGCTCGACGATAAACCAAACAATACACACAAATATTACTTATATATTAGAATGATTTAGGACCTATATGCAGATATGCTTAACAAGGATAACTGAACGATACTGGAGATAATTGAGATTGCAAGCTGAACTGAGTTGAGATCTAGGGTTTCAAGGAATTGGCTAAGGATGGTGTTAGATGCTCTTAGGATCTCAAGGTTACAACAAGAACATCAGTTTTGTGGCTGGTTTGATCAAAAACAGCGAATGTCAGCAGATTGACATTCAGATCAAGATTCTGACATAACTTCAAGGAAAACTAGAGAGCTTATCTCAAGTTATGACAGTAGAAGAAAATGTAGATCATAACTCTACAAATTCAGTGGGCAAAGTGGCTTTCAAAATGCACAATCAGAAGTGGGTAAACAAGGCAATGCCATTGGATGGCATGCACTGGAATAGTGTCAAAAACTAGGGTTTAGTAGCAAGTATAATTCAAGGGCTCAATTCAAGTTGTGATAGAAGAATAAAATGTAAATCACAACCTTAGGAATCTAAGAGACAAAGTTATGCCCAAAATGCACATCTGGAAGGGAGTGAAAAGGGCTAATGCCACTGACTGACATAGTCTGGCATTGATCTTGACATGGCCAGAAACTAGGGCTTGGCATAACTTTTGATCTAGAGCTCCAAATGATGCACCACTTTGTCTGGGAGGTAGGCATTGATAACAGGAACAAATCATTCAACAGGATCTAGGGCAGAAGATGGCCAGAAGGTGATGAAATTCAAAGGAGAAGTGTGGTGGCGACACGGCACAGTGAAGCCACTGGACAACAAGCTTGGCATGGCTATAACTTGAATTCTGGGCAGTTTCAGAGATCGAGCTAGAAGGCAAAAATGTTCAGGAGGTTGAAGCACACTTGAATGGCAAGGTAGATGAAGCTGAAACGGCCAGGAATAGGTTTCCGGTGATCGACGCCGGAGAAGAAACACTGCCATTTGGGGATTTTCGATTTAGGCCGAATGAACTCAATTCCAAGCTTGGGAAGTGAAAGAGAGATAAGTGGAAGTTACCTGAACAGTCAATTTGGCCGGAGGATGGCCGGAGAAGCCTGGCGACGATCGCCGGTTTCTGGAGAAGCTCAAAATTGGGGAAAGCTTCGGTTGAAGCTCAATCGGGAGATCTTGATGCATAGGCTTGCTAGAAATGAGTCACTGATCATTTTCTTCCACAGGATCGAGAGCTAAATCGAGTTAATTTGGCCTGCATTGCCGGAACAGGGCAATCTTCGAGTTTCAGTAAATTCCGGTGATCGCCGGCGATAGGAGGCAAGGAAATCCAATTAAGTGGTATAGCACGATGAGAGAGATAAGGGGAACTCACTGGTGCTGTCAATTTGGTGGTTGAGGCTGCGGTTGAGGCTGTCACCGTGAGGCCTCGAGCTGGTCTCGCCGGAGAAGAAGACTAAGACAGAAAATCTGAGGCTTTGCTGGTTCCAAGTGAGGTGTGAATGAGCTACTGAGTACAGGTATGCTTAAATAGGTAGGCGAAGCTGCAAGGGGAAATAGTGAAGTAATTGGCTGCTGTGATGAGATGGGTTGCGTACTGAGCATCAGCGGCGAAGACACAGCATTAACCGGTGATGCGACGGCGACAACGGCTCTGCAGTTGATCATCATGTCGGTTCATCGGGACATGGAAAGCTGGAGCAAGCGGTGGCGACAACATTGGCGCGGCAAGGCAACGTGGCAGTGAATTGCTGACAAAAAGGCTGCTGGTCGCGCGCGGGAGCATGCGCTGGTCGTCGACGTTGCAGTGGCGCTGCCACGACACGGCTGGAGCGAGGACACGTGCGCACCGGCATGCACGGTCACAAGTGCGGCGAAGCTTCGCCGGCGACGAGCAGCTACGGCGCACAAGCACAGCAACTCTGGTCGTGAGCACAGCAAACGGCCTGGTCGAATTTGGACTGAACTGCAGCTTTAGGTTTTTGATTTGGACTGAATTGTAATTCTGGAGATTTGGAAGGTTTGATCTGGAATTGATTCTGCTGTTTTGATATACTTAATTCCATAGATGATTTGGCACAGCTAGAAGATAAAGTTTGAAACATTTGGATGACTTTTGATATGAACTGAAAACAGAGTAGATTAGGGTAAAATAAGTCTGAATCTTATTGATCTCGAATTCTGGAATTTAGGGTTCGATTTTGATATCTGCACAGAAGAGAGACTTGTGGCAAATAGCATTTTGAGAAGATTTGCCGAAGAAATTCTGAATTTGGAGTTAATCTGGAGATTTTAGCCTTTTTAGGTTTTCAGATATCAGATAAGGACTAATTCGTAATAACTTTTGGACTGATTTGCGAAAAAGGTTTAGATGGTAAAATCTGACTGCCAACTTTTTGGATTAAGGTATTGGCATACCCTTGATCATAATCCAAGAATAATCTGGTCTGAACTTGGCTAAGATTTTGATTAAATTTGAATTTCTGAAACTTAGGGTAAAAGGTAATAACAAATATTCTGTTTTCGAAAACAGAAAGGAGTTGATAAATCTGGAAGTTAGAGATAGAATTGAATCTGGGTTCTGAAGGCTTTTAGGTTTAGGATAACTGATAGATCAAATCTGGAAAGTCAGATCTTGACTTTGGATCACAGGATAAATTTGGAGAAATTAGGGCTAGAACAGAATAAAGCTGAGGCTGATTTGGCTGATCTAGGAGAGACATATGCATGCATGACTTTTGAGAAAGAACATTTCACCCCAAAACTCAGGATGTTACAGCTCGCCAATCCGGTCATGGTCCACAAGTCAAATGGCAAGTGGCGCATGTGCGTCGACTACACTAGCCTCAACAGTGCCTGCCCGAAGGACGACTTTCCCCTTCCCCGCATCGACTAGTTGGTCGACTCAACCGCGGGTTGCGAACTAATGAGTTTCTTGGACGCTTACTCAGGATATCATCAAATTAGCATGGCAGAAGAAGATGAAGAGAAAACTGCCTTCATCACCCCGTTCGGCACCTACTGCTACGTCAGAATGCCGTTCGGTCTCAAGAACGCAGGTTCCACGTACCAGCGCTTGATGCAAAAGACCTTTCTTTCCCAGATAGGGCGTAATCTCGAAGCATATGTAGACGACTTGGTTGTAAAAAGTACCAAGAGATTGTCTCATTTGGACGATCTCGCTGAAACCTTCTGTAATTTGAATCGCTTTGGAATAAAATTAAACCCGGAGAAATGTTCTTTCGGGGTGTCTTCAGGAAAACTCCTTGGTTTTCTTGTTTGTTCCAGGGGCATTGAAGTTAATCCTGAGAAAATCAGGGCCATTGAACAAATGAGGTCGCCCTCGACCATGAAAGATGTTCAACGCCTGGCTGGTCGCATGGCAGCCTTAAGTCGCTTCATATCGCGACTAGGCGAAAGGGGATTACCTTTCTTCAAAGCCTTGCGGAAGCATCACAATTTCACATGGTTGGATGAGGCCGAAAAAGCGTTTCAGGAGGTAAAGACGTATCTATCCAGTCCGCCAGTGTTGGTGTCTCCCGACAAAGGAGAACCATTGCATCTTTATCTGGCGGCCACACCGCATGCGGTCAGTGCTGTCCTGATCGCGGATAGGGAAGGAATACACAGACCTGTCTACTATGTGAGCGAGGTGCTTCATGGTCCTAAGGAGCGTTACCCTGAGGTCCAGAAGATACTTTACGCACTACTGATGGCTTCCCGTAAGCTACGACACTACTTCCAAGCTCACAAGATCACGGTACCCTCCTCCTTTCCTTTGGAGGATATTGTCTGAAATCCAGAAAAATCTGGTCGAATCGCTAAATGGGCAGTCAAACTCGGTGCCTTTGATATCCATTTCACGCCCCGCACGGCGGTTAAGTCTCAGGTTTTGGCCGACTTCGTGGTCGAATGGACTAACCCTGAGCCACCCGTACAGATGCCGGAGGAATTGGAATGCCCCGATCACTGGACAATGTACTTCGACGGCTCCCGTAGTTTTCAACACTCGGGGGCTGGAGTGGTCTTAGTTACGCCTCAGGGCGAACAGCTTAAGTATGTCATCCAACTACACTTTGTTGCGACCAATAACGCGGCAGAGTATGAAGGTCTTCTTGCAGGGCTTCGGGCAGCAAAATTCCTCGGAGTCCGTCGATTAGTGGTGAGGGGAGACTCACAGCTGGTCGTAAACCAGGTAAACAAGGAGTACAACACCTCCGATGAGACAATGGCTCATTACCTGGGGGAAGTGAGGAGATTGGAAAAACACTTCAGTCATTTTGAAGTTCAATACATCCCGCGAAAGGACAACATTCTCGCAGACCAATTATCAAAAATTGGGTCCTCACGTACATCCGCTCCGACAGGAGTGTTCATTGAACACTTGGACCGTCCTTCGATCATGACTTCGGTCGAGGATGATCCGGTAATAGCTTGCGTTACCAACCTCGGTCAGGAACAGGATTGGACTCATCCATTGGGAGTCTATCTTGAACATGGGACCCTACCCGAGGACGAAATCGAAAGCGATCGGATAATTCGAAAAGCGCGTCTGTACAAGGTCATAGATGGGATTTTGTACAGAAAAGGTACTCAAGCAGTATTCATGAGTTGCATATCTCAGGAGGAAGGAAAATCCCTCTTGAAAGAAATACATGACGGTGTATGCGGTGCGCATGCATCATATCGGACACTGGTCAGAAAAGCTTTTCGACAAGGATTCTACTGGCCTTCGGCACTCGATGATGCCTAGCATATGGTCAAGATGTGTCCTCAATGTCAGTTCCACGCGAGACAGGTTCATCAACCTGCCTATGCGTTACAAACCATTCCCCTCACATGGCCTTTCGCGGTCTGGGGAATGGATATTGTTGGTCCTATGCCACAAGCGGTCAACGGGTACAAGTTTCTGTTCGTAGCCATTGACACGTTTACAAAGTGGATTGAGGCCGAACCAGTACTAAATATTACCGCCTTAGTAGCACAAAAATTCTTTCATAAGAACATTGTTGCTCGATTTGGTGTTCCAAACCGTCTTATCACCGACAATGGTTCTCAGTTCGCCAGTGTTCTTTTCCTAGACTACTGCGATCAGATCGGAACTAAGGTGTGCTTTGCTTCTGTGGCACATCCACAAAGCAATGGTGCTGTAGAACGGGCCAATGGGCAGATACTGCAAGGCATTAAAAAATGTGTTTTTGATCGCCTTAAGACTCGCTCGGGGGCTTGGGCAGACGAGCTCTATACCGTTCTATGGGCGCTACGAACTACCTCTAGTCGAGCCACCGGTGAGACTCCCTTCCATCTGGTCTATGGGGCCAAGGCTGTGTTGCCTATGGAAGTTAGTATTGGGTCTGTTCGGACAGAACAGTTCGAACAGATTAATCAGTCTGAACAGCGATCACAAGATCTCATCCTCTTAGAGGAAAGGCGTGATCGCACTTTGATCAAGTCCGCAGCATACTTGCAAGCTTTGCGCAAGTATCACAACAAAAGGGTGCGACCACGTAGTCTTAACGTGGGCGACTTGGTGTTACGAAAAATCCAAGACCAGTCTAATCGCAATAAATTCTCCCCAAAGTGGGAAGGCCCTTACACTGTTGTCTCAGTGCCGCGACCAGGATCCGCGCGGTTAGCCTTGGAGGATGGTCGAATCTTATCCAATACTTGGAACATCGATCAACTTTGCAAATTCTATGTGTAAGTACTCAATCCCTTTTTCTGTTCAATTGGCATTTTTTCATATAACAAAAAATATTTTGGTTTCATACGATGAATATTTCCCTTTATGCCCATGTGCTGCGAATTCGGCTCGGGGGCTGGTCGCCGGCGGTTAGATCATTACAACGTCCTAGTCGGATTTGCTGGCCGATCTCATGACCGCTTCTAGACAAGTCACTCCTAAATAAGCCGTTTCTCAACACACACAGGGCTTTCTGGCAAGTCCTCGGTTATCTGAGTGGCTGCTGGTTTGCAATCAAGGCTAGGCGTCACACTGATCATATAATTTTTGGTTCGATCACACATCCCTGGTTGTTATATTCACTTCTTTCCTGCGTTTGTAATACTAAGTCTTCAGTATCTACAATCACAAGCGGGGGCTAGGGGGATATGTTTATAATATGAAACGACACAAAACAAGAATATATATATTCATTTTTCAAAAATGGGTTTCAACATACATTGCATCGCATACAACTATTTCTATATAGAAGTAGGGATCACTCGATCCCAAGCTCAGTCAGGAGCTTATCTACAAGGGGCCTGATCTCCTCCATGACGGCCTCTAGTTGTTCCTCACTCTCGACCTCAACCAGTCCCACCAATGGATTCAGATCTGCATCTGGGCCATGGTGAAGTCGAACCTGGCTGAGAATGGCGGAAGCGGCTGACCAAACCCTTGTTCTGATTGCCTCTTCTCGTCGCCGTGTATCCTCAGGAAGATACTCGAGAAGTGACTCCGCCTGGGCCATGACTAGCGTAGACCAGTCATTTAGGCTGAAGTTATCTCTTGTGGTTTCGACCACATCAGCCCTCAGGAGGCGAGCCACCGCCTTCAGTTTTTCGAAGATCGAACAGCTCAGCTCTCTGATCGCCCTTTCGGAAGTTTGAATAGAGCCCTAGAGGACCATCTTGTCCTGACTGAGTTGCCTTATTTGACCCGCTTGCGCTGCAGTAAGAGGAAGGATTACTTGTTATGAAGTTAAGTCTTCCTAATCAGGAATCGACTTACCAGAGAGTTGTGACCGCAGCTTGTTGTTTTTGATCTCTTGGTTTGTAGTCACTGAGATCGAATGAAGCTTTACCGTGGCCACTTCTTTTTTCAGTAATGCCACCTCTCTGTAGTAGAACAGAAGGAGTGGTCATAACCAATTTGTATCTATACAAGTTGAAGAGTAACGATCCTTACCTGCGCAAGCTGTCTCGTTCTTTTTGTATGGCCTCAACGCTCGCCATCGTGGCACGCGACTTGGCCATCATCTGGGACAGCTCCTATGATGCAAAAAGAAGTTAAAGGTGTCCTATGTACAATTCAGGCATCAAAAGAGAGGTTCATCATACCTTTATGAATTCCCGTAAGGAAACGTCTTCCGGAGTAACAGGAAGACTCGTTAAAGGCCCCATCGTGGCCACAACAAGGGCAGCCGGTGGGAGTGCCTGCTGGGCACTACCCCCAGTCGCTATTGGGTGCGACTGGGTCTCCGCGCCTGCTTCTCCCCTCGCGGCCCGGACTGCTTCCTGGACCGAGGGGGCGAAGCGCTCCTCACTGGAGGCTCCTATACTAACAGAAACTTCAACCCTCCCTGGAGCGATTGAAGGGCCGGATGCTGTTTCTTTTCGCCTGACAAAGGAAAGATGAACCAAGCAATCACAATTCGTGATCATCACGATTTATTTTAATACAACCAAGATAAAGGTTCTTACCTTATTTGAAATCCCATCAGCTTTTGAGATTTCTGGGAAGGCTCTCCTCGAGAACGAGGACAACTGTCGTCTGTCCTGGTCTTCCTCTTGGTGAACAAGGCATTTCCCCCCTAGGTGTGTTCTTCTGTAAGCACATTTCTAAGGGAAGATAAAGACAAATGATAAGAGTTTTTACCTGGGCAATCGATCCGGTTGGTGGGGTTGCATCCGAAGGCCTGGATGGCTCCTGGACCTCTGGGTCCGGCACCTCGTTCGCAACCGCAACAGGATCTTGTCCGACCACTCCACTCCTGTCCGCGGGGGTGGAGGATTTTCCTCCCTGGAACTCACAGGAGTTGCAGGGGGAAGTTCTTCTCCCTGCATAAGCGTTAACTTAATGAATATACAGGGGGAATTGAAGAAAACAAGACTGTGAAGGAATCTTACCATGGTCGCCCCTTCGACCAGGGAAGTAGAGGCAACTGGCCCTGGAGCCTCGGGGGCTTCAGGAGCTGGGGTGTTATCCGCAACCACGGGGCTTTCGGTGGCCGCGGAGTCTTCTACTGCCGCCCCTGTGGTAGCAGTTGTTTCTGCGGAACGAGTTGGAGCGCCACCGGATGGAGAGCCCGCAATCTTCCTCCTCCGGCGAATTAAGGGGACATCATCATCTTCCTCCTCCTCGCTCCCCTCTCCCTGTACGACGAAGACGAAGAAGTGATTCTAGTCCGCACCTGGAAACATAGGAGGGACATGATATCTTACCGTAGTTTTCCTGGCGGAAGGAGGGACGCTTCGTGAAGACCCTTCCCCAAGATTTAGCCTGGCTTTCTTGGGGGCGGGATTTCTCGTCCTGGGTTTCGAGGAAACCTTCTTCACGTGTTTCATCATCGGCTTCCCCAGGGAACCGACGTTCTCGCTTGGGAACGTCGACTCGGCGAACCTCCCTAAGAGCTGTTCTCATTCCAATGAAATCATTAGTGCTGGACATACATAAGCCCTGCAAAACAGAGGCCAAGTGAGAGCGTACCTTTCGGCGCTCCTGTTTGAGGTCGTCGCCGGCGTGAATCAAGCTCTGGGGACGAGGCGATCCATTGGGGCCCTCTACCTCGGCGTTGTAAGCCCTGAGGAGGTAGTTAGTCCGCCTCTCGATCTCGGATGAGGGCAGGACTGTTCCCAAATGTGAGTTAACTAGTGCATTTGGAAGATAAAGAGTTTTAAGTGCCAGAAATGGGTACCTTCATTATAGTCCAAGGTACTGTCCGCCATAGACTTGATCTCCCAAGCCGGATGAGCCCTTTCACGCAGGGGGCTCACCCGATTCTTCACAAAGTCACGAATGACGTAGCGAGCTGTTAGTCCCTCTTGGACTAAGTGAAGAATGACCTCGGCTTGCTTCACGAACTCCGCGTTCATCGCCGGGAGAGCATCCAACTTGCTCGGTTTCTCCGGCCGCGAGTTCTCAAACCATAGCCCGCTCTCGGTTGGCGGGGTGCAGTAGAACCATTTCTGATGCCACCCGTGCACTGAGTCTCGCAGGGGTGGGAAAGGATACTCCTTTTTCTCCCTTAGCTGGAAGTAGATGCATCCGGCGGCATTGGCGCTCTTCGACCACGCCGAGTAATAAAAACGCCGGAAGAGATCCACGCTGGGATACACTCCGACGAACGCCTCGCATAGGTGCTGGAACACCGCCAGTATCAGCACTGCATTTGGGTAGAGGTTGATCAGCTCCAACCCGTAATGCTCGAGGACGTCCTTCAGGAACCGACTCTCAGGGAATCAGAACCCGCACCGCAGGTACTCCTCGAAAACCACCAGTTCGCCCTCTCCGACGACTAGGGTTTCTTGGTCCTTCTCCGCGTGCCGCCAGTGGATTAGAAACCGCGGAGGAAGGATCTCCTCCTTCTCCAACGCCAACAAGCTCTCCTCAGAGTGGTGGATCAATCGGCTCCAAGACGCCATTTTTGGTGAGAGATTGGGGGGAAAGTTGGCGGCTTTGGGAAGATGAAGGCTGAGAAGAACGAGGGTTTTCTGCGGCGGAAATCGTGAGGGTTTTGGTTGTGTGGTTTCCTCAGGAAGCTACATGCTCCTTTTATAGACCCGAGGAGACGCACTAATGTGAGTAACGTTTCATTCAAACGTTCCACTGCGTATTTTATTCATTTCCCATAATGGATGCTGTCTCCGACGGACCCGTTAAAGTGTTCCAGGCATCGGATCTGAAACAAAAAGACTTCTTTGTTTCAGAGTCTGAAAGTACAAAAGCCTGAAAAGTTTTTCAGAGTTTTTCAAAGGATGTATTCCTTTATGTGCCCTGAAAATTTTTACGAAAATATCCTATGACCCAATTTTTGGACGTATGGATATATTCTGATCGGGTTGTGATATAATCGAGACCATGCTTTCGATTAAGCTCTGATTCTAATCGAAGTGACGGTCTGACCGAGCCTCAATTCTGGTCGCAGTAAGCTTCAGTTCTAACCGCGGCTTTAAGTCTGATCGGGGTATCAGAGCTGGTCGTGGTACTTTATAAAAGCGTGATTCTGATCGCGGAACTGAAGTTTCCTTGTGTATGAGTGGTCGCGAAGACATTATTTACGGCCATATATTCACACAGAAGATGCAAAGAATATGTAGAAAAAGATTTTATTTCTTGCATTCTTTACATACAAAAGGGATACCGGCGACCAGAACGTCGACCTGATCCGAAAGAAGGTTGCAGAGTTCTCCTAGGGACATATTGCTGTCAGTAGGATCTACACTGACAACCCCCAGAGAACTAGCAACTAATCTAAGCCTATCTACATCATCCCTAACGAGAGAAACACTACTGTTCCTACTTAAATCGGAGAGTTCCCGCTGTTGCAAAGCGTGGTCCCTCTCTCGACGGAACTGATGTGCTTCTTCATGGGATCGTTCAAAACATTCTGCCAGATGCAGAATCGTCGAAGACATCTCTTCGGTCTTCTTCTCCAGGGCATTCTTCTCCTCTGGAAGAATTTGTCCGAGGGGAAGAGGCGGAGTAGTAGCAGGCTGATCACTAGGGCCTCCAATCTCCTACATTTGCAAAAGTTAGTGGTGTTAACTACAACTATCAACAAAAGGAGATGAGGATCATTACCTGTCCCTGCTTGTGACAGGTTGATATATCCATCCTGGAAAGTAGATCACCCGATAAAGGCGGATGCTCACCAGATGGTGGAAGTGCAACCTTCCCACCAGGAGATTGCTTCCCCAACATAAGTTGAGGATCTTCTGATCGAATAGACACCGCTTGCCGACTAGAAAATCGATCACCCAAACAAAAGCAGGGAGTGTTGGAGTAAAGAACTGAAGGAAGAAAGAATGATGGCTCATCTTCTACTTTTGCTCTGCTAGAAGATCCTTCGTCAACCTTGGGTTTCTTCCTTGAAGGGGATAAATCTTCAGGCATTTGAAGCTCCTTCTTGAGAACTTCCACTTCATCACTTTCAATCTCGATGATGTTGTGATCTGCCATCAGGAAGTGTATAAAGAGAAGAATGAAGGTGACTTTAGAAAAAACTTAACCGTGAGAAGAAATTGTGGAGCTTTACAAATTCAAAGACCCGGTATTTATAGCCGCCAAGGTGACGGTTTGCATTCCAGGCGCCTCGGGTTTTTAAAAAAGCATTTACAGTTTTACCTCGGGTTAAAAAACATTTCAATGGCGCCATCATTATCTGTCACGTAATGCCCAGAGCCCGCCTTGGGGAACCAACCGTCCTACTTAGTGCACCACTAAGCAGGGGATTTGAAGAGTCGGGTTAAAAATCCGATGCATGTCTTTAAATTCAAAGTAAACACGTCCCTTCGTTTTCTTCGAATTTGGGGGCTAGCTGACGAAGATTGACACCCGAGTCAGTTCAAATAAATGCACTGTTGGTTTAAGACTGATCCGAGCCAGACACGTGCCTGGCGGTGCGAACTCAAGTTATTCTGAGAAGCATCAGCCTGAGGTCGCAGGCTTTGCACGATCAGGCCGCAGCTAGTCCACGGTCAGGGATTCGTGTGCTATACGCGAACAGAATGTCGGAGATGTTGCGCGGTCAGCCAACATGCCGCGGTCAGAGCATTTTTGACTGGGGTACTTGCGGTTCATCTGTCCAGCTGTCCCTATAGCAGGAATATCCCAAGTATCCTGGAGATTCTTCCACGTGGAAGACCAACCGTCAGGAGGTTAATACGTGCAGTTATCCATGAATAACACGTGTTAAACCTGCGTGGAGGTTAAGAGCGGTTCTCTAAAACCGCATCCAACTATCCAAGCAATTGTCTGATGCAGTTACGACATGGCACCCTTTCGACCAGTATAAAAGGGTGGCAAGATGCATCAAACAGAAAGAGATCAACGTCTCTAATACAAGCGATATACAACACATCTCAACCGCTCAAACAGCCAAGTCTACGGCCTAGATTAGATAGTATTTACAAGCCTCCTTGGCTTCCTTCAGTACACTTACATAGGGAAAACCCTTCGCCTGTGAAGGTCTTTTCCCGTCATCTTATAAATCTTTATTACGTATAGTGAAATCCCAACAGGACGTAGGGCTATTACTCCCACCATCGAGGGCCTGAACCTGTATAAAACTCTCTGTGCTCCTGTTCTCCATATTTCTACATACCTTCCCGGAGGGTCATCTTGAAAGGTCTCGCTATTACAAATTTTGCATAAGTTCGGCTAAGGACCCCGAGTCCGAATCGTCGCCAGCTGGTCTGGGAGTCTGGGAAGATGATTGGAAACTGGGAGTAATAGGAACTCTTCCTCTGATCTGGTTTGTCTGTGGTCGTGCTTGTTGGAGCATTCTCCACTTCCGGCTTTCTTCCCCCATATTCCTCTTCTCTTCCACCTTTAAAGCTCTGTTCACTAGTGTTTGGAATTCTGTAAATTCATGAGAAGCAATTTGATACTGCAAATAGTGTTGAAGTCCTTTTGTGAAGCGTTCTATCTTCTTCTCTTCGGTATCCACATCTCCAGGTGCATATCGAGCCAAATGAGTGAATTGGTGTAAATACTCAGTAACTGACTTGTTTCCTTGAATCAAGTTACAAAATTCTCGACGCTTAGCTGCGATGATACTAGTAGGTATATGAAATTTCCAAAATTGTTCTTTAAATTCCCTCCAAGAAATATTGTTTCTGTCCAAATGAGCTTCTTGGTAGTTCATCCACCATGCTGCTGCAGCTCCTGCTAATTGATGAGATCCGAACAAAACTTTTTCTCTATTACCACATTGAACTGTGTCTAATTTCCTCTCTATATCCCTCAACCAATCATCGGCAACCATGGGATCGGTCGTACTAGAGAAAGTTGGTGGACGGGTCTTTTAGAAATCTAATAATCTTGTTTCTACAGTAGTTCCTTCTGTTGTTCCAGTAGGCAATTTCTGAATTATCTAAGCTAACAACTGGGTATGGGCCGTATGAGCTTCCTGTCGATTCTTCTCCATTGATAGAAGAATTTCCTATAGACTGGGTTGTTCATTCTGGGGAGGATTGGAACTCTGAGATCCTTGTTGAAATAAAGGTCTTCTTGTCACAGGGTCTTCTTCATGCGGAGTTTGTTCTCTGTCCTCTCCACTGCTTCGGGATCTTCTTCTTGTGTCAACCATGGTGGCTCTGAAAAGGGTTCAGACTGATCTAACTAACTAGGGCCAACTAAGACAGCAATGCACAAATTAATGCAAACTACTTTAATGCATAAAATACTTAGGCTACTAGCCATAATACACAAATTAACCATTGCAAAAGCAACAGCGAATCACAAAGCTATCAAGAGCATCACCAGCTCTATTAATACCATCCCCTAAGACACTCTGAGACAACATAACACACTCTCACATTGTTACCGAATTTTAGAAAATCCAATAATAAAAGTTTTAGGAGCTACAAAGTTCATTATTTTTATGAAAATAAAGTTTTCAACAAATAGTTTCTAAATAAATTACATCTTCCTAGCACAACCAATTCCTAAAGGTGTCGTCCTACAGTCAAGTTCTCATGTTGCTCTGATACCAACTTTTTTGTCGCGCCCCAAAACTGGAGACTATGACTCACTACTATAGAAATGCATTCCACTAACCCATATCTTCTAACGGTTATAAGCAATCTGGGGAAAATCCGATAGAATAGGACGACAGCGGCGGAGAAGAGGCTTTTTACTATCGGTTATACACTGGTACACCGTTAGTGAAACGCAAACATTTTTTACTATCGGTCATTACTGTCCAAACCGATATAATATATGAAATAGTACTATTGGTTTTCCATTCGTAATTGATAGTAAAATTAATCACTTTATACTATCGGTTAGTACTGTACAAACCGATATAATATATTAAATAGTACTATCGGTTTTTTATTCGTAACTGATAGTAAAATTACGCACTTTATACTATCGGTTCATAGTTTACCAACCGATATAATATATTAAATAGTACTATCGGTTTTTCTTGCGTAACTGATAGTGAAATTACTGACTTTTAACTATCGATTTTTACTGAACTAACAGATATAATAGAGTAAAGTTTACTATCGATTATATAAAACAAACCGATAGTAAAATGACATCGTATAAACTAATTGTTATGACAGTGGGGACCTTATTTTACTATCGGTTTGTGTTTTTGAACCGATAGTAAAATTGTACAACTTAATTAGGTCGACCCCTGCTCTACGTTCTGCATGTTGGAATCATTTCTACCGTATGTGCATCCACGCTCCAAGCTAGGGTGATCTGGAGAAGCTAGCTGAGAGGTTGATCATAATTCCATCCCCCTCGGTATTGTCATCTTCTCATCACCTCTCTCTCTCTCGATCACTCTTTCAGACTCTCCTCTCTCTCTCTACTTGCAATTCATTAAACTAGATACATGTAGCTCCAAACTAGCTAGAAGGCTAGGTTGGCTAGCTATCTATAGCTTGCTGAAGTTAAGCAGCTAGCTAGCTGGCTCTTCCAATTAATGCATCAAGTTAATTAGGGTTTCATATATGCAAATCCATTTAATGTAATTAAGCAGCTGTACACACATATGGCCTAGCTAATTATGTTTCATGCATATATGCATGCCCTGAGTCATTAATTATTTATTTCAATTTGTCAATTTTGTGAAATAATTGTAGATGGACCGAGAATATTGGATGTATGGAATAAAATGTACTACTGTTGAGTATTTGGAGGGTGTGAATGGGTTTATTAAATTTGCTGAGCAAGAAAAGGCGAAGAAGAGAGAGAAAGATATGCATTGTCCTTGTATAGATTGTATGAACTTAAAAAGGTTCGACAACTCTGATCAGATTAGGAGTCATTTGATTCGTCGTGGTTTTAACGCATGCTATACCCATTGGATATGGCATGGTGAAGATCTTGAGGAAACGAGCACCGCTACCAATCAGCAGCACCCGGAAGTGGATTGCAGTAATGATGATCATGATCAGAACATTGGTAATGTTCATTCGGAAGTCCATGTAGATGACGACAATTTAGATGAAATGTTACGTGATGTAGAAGACTACAGCGAAAACGATTTAGCTAAATTTGAGAAATTAATTGTTGATTCTGAGAAGCCTGTGTTCCCCGGATGTGCAAAATTTACAAAGTTGTTTTCTATGTTGAGATTATATAACTTGAAGGCAAGCAACGGTTGGAGCGATAAGCGTTTCACGGCTCTATTGGATCTGTTAGCGGACATGCTTCTAGAGGGAAATGAGTTGCCAAGAACGGTTTACCAGGCCAAAAAACTATTGTGTCCATTGGGAATGGAAATCGAAAGAATACATGCATGCCCAAATGATTGTGTTTTGTTCCGTAACGAGTACGAAGATTTGCATGTTTGTCTAAGATGCGGCGCATCGTGGAATAAGCATGGGGACATAATTTATCACAATGGATGTTATGAGGTAAAGAAAGGGCCTCTGGCCAAAACTGTGTGGTATTTGCCTGTGATTCCTAGATTGAAACTGTCGTGGTACTAAGAATACCCCGGCAGGTTTTGTGAACGATCCTAGCGAAGAATACGCGACGCGGGCTGACCGGATGACCGGTCCTCCCTCGCCGGACAAATACAAGAAATGACACGAGGATTTATACAGGTTCGAGTCCCGGTCGGGGCCCTAGTCCTGTCGACGCGCTCCCGACCGGAGTCGACTGGGGAGGCTCTCTCCGGGGGAGAAGCTTCCGGAGCACGCCTGTGAGTTTAGCTATTCCAATAAAAGTGATTCGATCCTTTACAACAGAGGTGTACAAGGGCTATTTATAGCCCCAAAAAGAAGCAAAAAGTCTAAACTACCCCGGACGCTACCGTTGGATTGAGGGGTAGCAACGTCTTTCTCCCGGTCAAGCGCCTTGGATGTTTGATAGGTGGTCGCTGATTCCCGAGGCACCCCTCGCGTGACCTGCACGTGATGAACAAACAGGGACTTTACCTTTTAGGAGGGCGATGATGTCCGGGACATGCCCCGGAGGCAAGGTCCCGGGAGCCACAAGGCGGCGCCCGGGGCGGGCACCGGAGGCCACAGTCCCCGGGCAAAAGGCGGCACCCGGGGCAGGCACCGGAGGCAATAGTCCCCGGGCAAAAGGCGGCGCCTGGGACCTCTCCCGGAGGCAAGGTCCCGGGGGCCAAATGGCGGCGCCCGGGACGTACCCGGAGGCAAGGCCCCGAGGGGCAAATGGCGGCGCCCGGGACGTACCCGGAGGCAGGGTCCCGGGGGCCAAACGGCGGCGCCTGGGACGCACCCGGAGGCAAGGCCCCGAGGGCCAAATGGCGGCGCCCGGGACGTACCCGGAGGCAGGGTCCCGGGGGCCAAATGGCGGCACCCAAGGCAGGCACCTGAGGCCACAATCCCCGGGCCAGTGGCGGCGCCTGGGACCTGTCCCGGAGGACAGGTCCCGGGGGCCAAATGGCGGCGCCTGGGACGTATCCGGAGGCAGGGTCCCGGGGGCCAAATGGCGGTGCCCGGGATGTACCCGGAGGCAAGGCCTCGGGGGCAAAATGGCGGCGCCCGGGACGTAGCCGGAGGCAGGGTCCCGGGGGCCAAACGGCGGCGCCCGGGACGTACCCAGAGGCAAAGCCCCCGGGGGGCCAAATGGGGGCGCCAGGGACGTACCCGGAGGTAGGGTCCCGGGGGCCAAATGGCGGCGCCCGGGGCAAGCACCAGAGGCCACAATCCCCGGGCCAGTGGCGGCGCCCGGGACCTGTCCCGGAGGCCAGGTCCCGGGGGCCAAATGGCGGCGCCCGGCACGTACCCGGAGGCAGGGTCCCGGGAGCCAAATGGTGGTGCCCGGGGCAGGCACTGGAGGCCACAGTCCCCGGGCGAATGGCGGCGCCCGGGACGTGCCTCGGAGGCAAGGTCCCGGGGGCCAAATGGCGGCGCCCGGGGCAGGTACCGGAGGCCAAAATGCTCGAGTCCGCGGTGGGGTATGGTTCACATTACCGGGAAAGTCTTCGGACCAAGTCACCGGAGCTGCCGTGACGCTTCAGTTTTCGTTCCGGGCGCTTATGACCGCGCCGCTTCGTCATAAATGCGCGCGTGATTCGAACCGGTGCCTCGGTTTACGCGCCAGTCCCTTCGTTTCCCGCGCACGGTTTGAACTTCAATGGCCCAGATTGCTCCGCGGGGTACCACGTGGCGCGGATCTAGATCACGGCTCGCCCTTATAAATAAGGCCTTAGGGGGCCCCAGAAGCTCATTCCAAACCTCAGCCCTAGCGAATTCAGCTCTCCCGGTAGCCCTCTCCCGTTAGTAATCTCCCGGTAGCAGGCGTCCGGAACTTTTAGTTGTAGCCTCCTGAAACGTTAGCCACCGGAAAAAAGAAAGCCAAACCTGATGGCACCCAAGGGTCGAGTGAAGACCACGGAGGTGCCCCCGGAGGAAATCCCTCCGGATTTCCTTTGGGCGTCGGAGTTCTCGGCTGCGGACGTGGAGTCCCTGGTCGAACGAGGGGTCGTCGAGGACGGGGACATCCGAGTCCCCGTGAAGAAATACGGAGCCCCCCGCCCCAGGCCCGGAGAGGTCGTGGCCTTTGAGGCCTTCCTGGAGGCGGGGCTCTGGCTCCCGGTGCATCCCATGCTCCGGGAGCTTCTAAACGAGTGTGGGGTGGCGCTCAACCACCTCACCCCGAACGCGCTCGTCCAGATGGGCCTCTTCATCTGGCTCTACGAGACGGCGATCGGGCGGGAGCCCACCCTTCGCGCCTTCCGGTACTTCTACGAACCAGCGGCGCGGAGCTCCCACCTGGTGAAGGGGGGACCCAAGTCCCCCTTCGGTTCGGTGATGGTGCAAATGCTGCTGTCCCGGGTGGCCGACTACCCGGCGGCGGCCTCCCGGGACCACTGGGGCGACTGGTTCCGGAGGTGGTTTTACCTCCGGGTCCGGGACGAGGCGGTGGTGTACGCCCCAGAGCCCCCCTCCTACAGCCGGTCATCCGCGCCGAAGCCCCCAGTGTGCACGGACGAGGAGTTTGAACTCCTTGGCAAGGTGGTCATCTCCAAGAAGACCCGCTCGATGCGGGACGCCACCGAGGAGATGATGCGGGTCTTCGCCTTCTCACGCGGGAGAAGGGGGATCGGCATGGGCCCGGAGCAGCGGCCCCCGGTCAAGTCGGTGACCCGGCGTAAGCCCGTTACCTACTTCTTCATATTTATAGTTTTTAGAAAATTTGACTAACTCTTTACCTCTTGTAGTCCGGCCGTACCCGGCGGCGCGGGAGAAGGCGAAGAACCTCTTGGGGAGGTATTTCACCGACAAGCACGAGCGCGTCGTGCGCCTCATGGAGGAGGGCCCTCCCCTGAACTTGGTCGCTGCGGCCTACGGGCTAAAGCTGCCGGAGAGAAAACCTCTCCCCACCCCCGGGTCGCACAAACGGGGGAAGGACGCGGCCGGGGGCTCGAAGCCCAAGAAGGCCAAGGTCCAGAAGATCCCCGGCCCGTCGACGACGCCGGCTTCGACGCAGGTGAAGGCCCGGGACATGACCCCCGGGTGCCGGCCCGGGAAGATGCGACACCTCCTCCCCCGAAGAGCCCCGTTGAGGCCCGGGGGAAGGAGCAGGCCATTGGCGCGGCGGCGTCCGATTCGGCGGACTACGCACCGTCGCCACTCTCGGTGGCGGTCCTTCCGGCGCTCCCGGCATCTTTGGAGCCGGAGAGGCTGGAGGTGAGATTCGCGGAGGCCTCGCCTCCGCGGATTTGGCCGGTGGACGAGGGGGGAAGCCCCTCGGTCTACGAGGTCCCCCCGGAAGAGGAGGTCCCGAGGACCTTCCGGCCCGGGGCGGGGAAAGGTCCGATGATCCCCCCCCGGGCAGGGACCCCCGCCCAAAGCTCCTCGGCCACGTCTTCGGAGGACACCTCCTCGGCAACGAAGACGCCGGTGACGCCGGCCGCATTACCGGACTTTCAGGTCCGGGGACCCCCCACCGGCCGCGACACCGGCGCCGGGCGAGAGGCCCCTCTGCTTCCCGCGGGGGAAGTCGCCCGCTATGCGGAGGGCCTGCACACCCGGAAGGTGCAGGCCTTCGTCGCGGAGGGAATGCTCCATCAGCGCTTCCAGGGGCTTCAATCCCTCGGGGCCCAGGTAACCCGAGTTGGTGATGTCTTCATTCGTTACCTGCATTTGAGTTTTTTCTAACTCTATGTTTTGTAGGTGGCAACTGTTACCTGGGGCCTTGAGCAGCGGGTCGCCCGGCTGCTTAAGGAAGCGGAGGACCGGGCCGCGACCTCCGTAGGGCCGCGACCTCCGTAGGGCAGCGTGAGGAGGCCCTCCGGGAACGCGATGAAGCCCTCGCGGAACTGTCCCAGGTCCGGGCCCAGGTTCATATTTCTGAGGCCGTCAACGGCCGCCTCCGGGAGGAGGCCAAGGCGAGTGAGGAGGTGCTCCGGGAGCTCGAGGGCTCGAGCGTCCGGGCGGTGGCGGACGCGGGCCGCTCCGTCCGTTCGGCCCTCGAGAGCCTTGGCGTAAGCTTAGGCTCCGGGAGCAGCTCGGAGGTGCCACCGGCGACCCTTGCGGAGGCTGTGCGTTTTCTCAACGCACAGGTCTCCGCCATTCCGGAGGCTGCCAATGCTCGGGCGCGGGGCCGGGCGATCCCCATCGTCGCGGCCGCTGCGGGGCTCGTCGAGTTCCGGGGGGTCGGTGCCCGGGCGAGCAGGGGCCGCACCCCCCAAAGCCTCCCAGACTCCTTCGAGCCCTCGCGCCGAGAGGTCGAGCAGCTTGCCGGAGGATTCTACGACCGGATCATCCGGGCGAGATTCCCGGCTCCGGCGCTTCTGGCGGGGGACGCCCCAGCCCCGGCCTCGGAGGAAGCCCCCCGGGGGGAGGACAGCAGTGAAAGAGTATGAGCCTCCCCCCGGGTCTTTAGATAGGACCCTTTACTTTCTTAGGACTTTTGATCCCAGTTGCTTCTTAGAAGAAGCCCCGGACACTTGTAAAAAAGACATTTTGAATGCAATAGAATTAGAGATTTTTCTAAGTCCTTGAATTGAATGCAATGTTACCAGGGTTCCCGGGAGGTTACTCCCGGGCGAAGGTCCGGGAGGGGCTCCTCGGGGGACGCCCAAGCGGCCTTTATTTTGCTAAGCCTCATCTCCGGGGAGCGTAGCGGGGGCGCCGTCTGGGAGCCCGTCAGGTTAAGGTGGCATCCGGAGTGGCACTTGGACAATTTTGACAATCATCGCGCCGAATTGTCCCCTCCGTGACCAGGGTTCCGGATGATACCTCCCCTCCGGATACTTCCACCGGCGGGATACGAGTTCTGGCCCGAAGATGTGCTCCGGGACGCTCGGCGCCGCGTGCGAGCATTGTACCGAGACTTGACCCGGGAGCTAGCGGAGAGCCTCCGAGAGTATTAGGCGTAGGAGCCTTAGGACGTAGAGAATCCCGCGGGTTAGAACCCGGGTTGTATCGTTTCCGAAGCCCACCGGAGGGGGAAGATGTCCTCCGGGTTTGACAATCAATAAAGCTGTTTGTTTACTTCTCTTGTTGTCTTTTTGTTTCTTCTTCTTGGATGGTCCGGACAACTCCTTTTCACAAGAATGAGCTAGGTTTGCCCGTGGGCGGTGCGGTTGGCACCCGGGGGTTCCTTATCCCCCCCGCCCACAGCGGGCCGGAGGATAGCTCCACGCGCTGTGGGGGTAGCAAGGTCCCCGGGTGGAAGTGACCTGTAGCGTAGAAATTTTTCTAAGTTAGAAAAAATTTAGAATGAGCTTTCTTGGGAAAAGACCTTCTGGGAGACAATCGTCCGGTCGCCGTGAGGACGGGGAGCCGGGAATAAGGCCTCTTGTGGGAGAAACATCCAAGAAAGACCCGATGAGATTTCCGGAGTCGAGCTTCCTGGGAGACAATTGTCCGGTCGCGGTGAGAACGGGGAGCCGGGAATAGGATCTCCGGGAAGGAAATGTCCGAGAAATCCATAACTTCTCCGGGAGACAATCGTCCGTTCGCCGTGAAAATGGGGAGCCGGGAATAGGGTCTCCGGGAGGCATTCATCCAGTCGCCGTGAGAATGGGTAGCCAGGAATAAGGTCGCCGGGGACCAATCGTCCGGTCGCCGTGAGAACGGGGGGCCGAGAAAAAGGTCGCCGGGGACCAAATATCCAAGAATGGCATTAGACGTCCCACTGGGGAGAGCGTCGAACGTCGACTCCCATAGGAGGAAGATAGATCCAAGAAGGCCATTAGATGTCCCACTAGGGAGAGCGTCGAACGTCGACTCCCATAGGAGGAAGATAGATCCAAGAAGGCCTTTAGACGTCCCACTAGGGAGAGCGTCGAACGTCGACTCCCGTAGGAGGAAGTGCCCGAAGACGGGTCTTGAGTGTTTGGGCAGGGGACTAGTCTCCCAAAGTGACTCGTTACCGAGGCCACTGTGACCGGGTTGCCGCTTACACCCTCAGTCCACGAGGGCTGATCGTAAGCCGCCCTACAGGAGGGACTTGCTGGGCCTGGCCCACTTCCTCGCGGGGAGGGCATCCTCACATGGAGGGCTTCCTCGCGGGGAGGGCATCCTCACTGGGAGGGCGTCCTCGCGGGGAGGGCATCGCCGCTAGGGGCGGTAATGAGAAAGATCTGCAATGAGACAGTTGAAAAGCAAGACCTATGTATTGCTAATAAAATGAAGTACAGTGCCTCCCCCTGCGAAGTCGCGAAAGGGCAGGAAAATGTGAGTACAGTGTCCCTCCTCCCCCTCCGGCGTGACCGCTCCGGGGGAGGGGACAGGCCCGTAAGGCTAAACATAGAACTTGCGAAGTAAACGCAAGTTCCACATGTGCTTCAGCTCCTGCTCTTGAAGGTTGGAGAGCTTATAAGCCCCCGAGCCCAGGACCGCGGAGATCCTGTAGGGGCCCTCCCACTTGGGGGAGAGCTTCCCCTGAGCTTGGGGGTCTGTGACGCGCTTGAGGACAAGGTCCCCAAGGTGAAAAGCTCTCTCGCGCACGCGCCGGTTGTATGCGCGCGCCATCTCTCGCTCGTAGATGGCGTGGCGGAGGAGCGCTCGATCGCGTTCCTCCTCCACGAGGTCGATTTTCAGAGGCTGGTTGGCCTCGTTGGCCTGGTACGCTGCGGGCGCGGCTCCCTCCTGGAGCTCGACCCGCAGTGACCGGAGGCCGATCTCCGGGGGGAGGACTGCCTCCACCCCGTCGCCCGGGACAGGGTCGTGCACATGGAGCAGAGGATGCTAGGGAGCTCCTCTGCGCATGCACCACGCTTAGAAGCGGTTTGCTCGAGCCTCCGGCGCAACCCCTGCAGGGTCACGCCGTTGACCCTCTCGACAGCCCCATTGCTCCGGGGATGGGCCACTGAGGCGAAGTAGATGACGAGCCCTAGGCCTTCGCAGAATTCCTGAAAATAAGCCGAGCCGAAATGGGTCCCGTTTTCCACGGTGATTTCCCGGGGGACACCAACACGACATACGACATTTTTCCAGAAAAACTGCTGAACGGCCCGGGACGTGATGCTGGCCAAAGGCTCCGCCTCAACCCACTTTGTAAAATAGTCGACCGCGACTACCGCATACTTGTATCCTCCGGCAGCTGGGGGGAAGGGCCCTAAGAGGTCCATCCCCCAGCGCACGGAGGGCCAAGTGATGGGGATTGTTTGCAGCGCTATAGGGGGGAGGTTCGAGCCCTTGGCCATCTTCTGGCATACTTCGCACGCGGAGACAAGGTCTCGCGCGTCGCGCATGACTGTGGGCCAATAGAAACCCTGCCGGAGGGCCTTGGCCGCAATGGCACGCGGGGCTAGGTGAGAACCACAGCTTCCCGCGTGGATGTCTTCGAGAAGTTGAAGTCCTTCCGGCCGGGGGAGGCAGCGCAGGAGGGCAGAAGCCCCCCGCTTGTAGAGCCTCCCCTCCAGCAGGAGATATGCCTGGGCTTTAGCCCGGAGGCATTTAGCCTCGGTCTCACTAGGAGGGTCCCCCTCCCCCTTGATGAAGGAGATGAGGGGGTCCATCCAAGACGGAGTCCGGGTGATCTCGGCGACCTCCGGGACATGAGGCTCGTCGCCCGTGTCCGGGGAGGCCACCGAGGGCTTCGTGATCATTTCCAGAAAAGCCCCCTTGGGGAGCGATTCCCGAGCGCTTGCCGCCCGGGCCAAGGCGTCGGCCCAGTCATTGTCCCTCCGCGCGATATGCTGGGCCTCGAGGCCGTCGAAATGCCTCTCCATCTTTCGCACTTCCTGCAAATAAAGACTTAAGTTTGCGTCATGGCACAGGTAAGACTTGTCCATTTGGCAAACTACGAGCTGAGAATCTCCCATGACTAGGAGGCGCCGGATCCCCAGGGAGCGTGCAAGGCGCATCCCGAGGAGCAAAGCCTCGTATTCGGCGATGTTGTTGGTTGCGGGGAACTCGAGCCGCGCGGCGTACTCGAGTTCCTTCCCCTCGGGGCTCCGGAGGACTACTCCCGCACTAGCCCCGGTGAGACACAGCGACCCATCGAACATGAGGGTCCAATGATCACTGCGTCGGGGCGGCACAGGGAGGTCTTCGTCCCCGGACCCAGAGGCGGGAGTCCACTCTGCGATGAAGTCGGCGAGGACCTGCGACTTGATGGCGGAGCGGCCGGTAAGGGACAGGGAGAAGGGGGCCAGCTTGGCCCCCCACTTCCCGATCCGGCCGGTGGCTTCTTTGTTCCGCAGTACCTCCCCCAGGGGGAGGGACGACGGGACGGTGATGGGGTGCCCCAGGAAGTAATGCCGAAGCTTCCGGGACGCCATGAGGAGGGCGTAGCAGATTTTCTCCATCTCCGTGTACCGAGTTTTGGCCCCTTGGAGGGCCTCACTCACGTAGTACACGGGACGCTGCTGCCCCCCTTGCTCCCTCACCAAGACCGCGCTGACGGCGACGGGGGTCGCGGCGAGGTAGAGGAGCAAGGGCTCTTCTGGAAACGGACTCACGAGCATTGGAGGGCTCGTGAGGTACTTCTTGAGGTCGTTGAAGGCTTCCTGGGCCTTGGGGGTCAAGCGGAACCCCTCGAGCCCTCGTAGGATCTTGAAGAACTGGAGGCCCCGCTCCCCCGACCGGGAGAAGAAGCGGCTTAGCGCGGCTAGGCTGCCGGAGAGCCGCTGGACATCCTTGACGGAGCACGGCGGGGGCATATCTAGGAAAGCCCGGATCTTCTCAGGGTTTGCCTCAATGCCCCGCTGGGACACGAGGAAACCTAGGAGCTTCCCCCTGGGCACCCCGAAGGCGCACTTCTCCGGGTTGAGGTTGAGCCCGAACGCGCGGAGGTTGCGGAATGTTTCGGCCAGGTCGTCGATGTGGGAGGCTACGCGGGGACTCTTGACGACCGCATCGTCTACGTAGACTTCGACGTTGCGGCCGACTTGATCTTTGAAAACCAGCGTCATGAGGCGCTGGAAGGTCGCCCCTGCGTTCTTGAGCCCAAAGGGCATATGGACGTAGCAGAAGGTTCCGAGGGGAGTTATGAAACTCGTCCTTTCCTCGACCCCTTCCGCCATCCGGACTTGATGGTAGCCCGAGTAGGCGTCTAGGAAGCTCATGAGCTCGCACCGCGCAGTGGAGTCGACGAGCTGATCAATCCGCGGGAGCGGGAAGTTGTCTCTGGGGCAGGCGCGGTTAAGGTCGGTGAAGTCCACACACATCCGCCACCTGCCGGTTGACTTCTTGACGAGGACGGGGTTCACGAGCCACTCGGGGTGCAGGACCTCCCGAATGAACCCCGCCTCTCGAAGCCGGGTGATCTCCACCTTGATTGCTTCTTGGCGCTCGAGGGAGAGTTTCCGCAGCTTCTGCTTGATGGGGGGGTGACCGGGGGCCACTGCGAGCTTGTGCACAATGACCTCCCGGGCGACGCCCCGCATGTCCGAAGGCTTCCACGCAAAAACATCGGAGTTTTCGCGCAGAAAGGCCGCAAGTTGCGCTGCATGCTCCTTGGGGAGCTCCGCCCCGACCAGGACAGTTTTGTCTTCGTCGCCCGGGAACAGCAGGACCTTCTGGAGGCCCCCTTCCGGACGCGGCTTGAGGAGGGGCCTCCCGGGCGGTGGAGCAGCGGCGTCTAGTTCCGGGGGAGGAGCCTCCCCCCCGAGCGTCTTTATGAGGTTGACGCTTCCGATTGTGGCCGCAGAGCGCTCGTATAGAGCACGGGGCATGTCTTGGTCTCCCCGGACGTTGATCACACCATGCGGCCCGGGGATCTTCATGCAGAGGTAGTTTTGATGGGTGGCAGCCCCCAGCCGGTTGATTGTGGTCCTCCCCATTATCGCGTTGTCGGTGGAGGGGAGGTCCACTACGTCGAAGCGGACCAGCTCGGTCCGGTAGTTCTCCGGGGTGCCGAATGTCATCGGAAGATCTACCTTGCCCACGGGGTGGATCGCCTTCCCCGGGACAAAAGCTTGCAGGGGCCCGGCAGCGGGCTGCAGGAGCTTCTCATCCACCTGCATCTCTTTGAAGGCCTTTAAGAATAGGACGTCGACGGAGCTCCCGCCGTCCACAAGGATACGGGCCAGATGGCAGTTGTAGATGGTCGCGGAGACAATGAGCGCGTTGTCGTGGGGGAAGCGAACCCCTCGCGCATCTTCTGAAGGTGAAGGTGAGGGGGACGTCCGACCACTTAGTCGGCGAGGACGCGTGTAGCACCCCCACAACCTTGACCTCGCGCGCGTACTCCTTACGCTGGCGCTTAGAGTCCCGCCCGGAGGCAGACCCTCCCACGATGACGTTGATGTGGCGCTGAGAAGTTTGAAAGGGGAGAGCTTCTGAAGGCTCCCCCTCCTGTGTCTGCTGACCCCCCGCGGGAGCGGGAAGGGCCGGAACAGCTGGCCGAGGGAGCAAGGAGGCCGGAGTCCCCCCCTGCCCGCGCTGGTCGAGGAACACCGCGAAGTGTTGCAGCAGCTGGCTGCAGTCTCAGGTAGCGTGGGTACTGGACCCGTGGAAGCTGCACCACGGTCCTTCCCGCCTTCTCCCCGGGGGGCCTTCCCGGCCGCGCGAAGACTGTCGTCCCCCATGGCCCTTCGGTTTGGGGAAGGGGCGGTTGCCCCTCGGGGGGTCGCGCGAGCCGCCTCCGCCCTCGAGGACAAAGGTGTCCCGAGGCCGTGGCTCGTTACGCCCCCCTGCCTAGGGCGCTTTAGGGGATCCCTGGCCCCCCGGTCGGCGGGGGCGGGAGCCCCCTGGGTCTTCTTCCAGATGTCGTCTTCCTCCGCCCGAGCGCACTTTTCGAGTACGTTGAAGAGCTCGTCGGCGGAAGAGGGGTAGCTCCGGGAGAGCCTTCTGTGGAGCTCCCCCGGGAGGATGCCGCTTTTGCAGGCTTCAATGACCGTAGAGTCGGGGACGTGGGCCACTTTGCTCTTCACCTGAGCAAAGCGCTTGAAGAAGCTTCTGATGATTTCCCCAGTCCTCTGCCGGACAGTGTACAGCTGCGAGGAGTCCAGGGGGCGCACATAGTTCCCCTGGAAGTTCGCGCAGAACTCCCGCTTGAGCTGCGTGAAAGACTTGATGGAGCCGGCCTTCAGGTTGTAGAACCAGGAGCGGGCAATACCGGAGAGGTAGAGGGGGAAGACGTTGCACTGTACCGTCTCGTCCCCCCCCCCCGGCCGCGGAGATGGCTGTGGAGTAGACCTGCACAAATTCGTAAGGATCTGCCTCACCGTTATAGTGCTCGATGTGCGGAGGGCGGTAGGGCCGCAGCCATCGGATGCTGCGAAGCCTTCGACACAGGGGCTTGTTAGCCCCCTGCACCTCCCGGGGAGAGTCCCGATTGCTGTCTTCTTTCACGGGACCTTCGTTGTCTGAGTCTGGAACCGGTCCGAGAGGTCCGCTAGAGTGGTGGTGGCGACGCTTCTCCTCCGGACCGGGGCTGAGTTCCCGGACGTCCGGGCTATTCTCCGGAGAGGCTGGGTCTTCCGCGGGTCTCTTCCCCCGACCGGAGCGAGAGCGATGGTCCCGATGTCCACGGCCAGGGGGAAGTTCTTCCCCGTGCTCAGGTGAATGCATTCGCTCAACCTCCCCCCGGGGCGAAACGGACGTGTTCCGCCGGGGGAGGGAGCTTATGCACTGTAGCTACCGGCCCGGAAGCTTCCGGGGCCGGCTGGGGGGAGCCCCCTGCGACGACCCCCGGGACCGGAAAGGGGGAAGCCCCTGTATTATCCAGAACTGGGGAGGGGGCACCCATGGCGACGCTTGGAACCGAAGTGGAGGGGGCCCCAGTGGCAACGACCGGAACCAGAAAGGGGGAAGCCCCTGTATTATCCGGGACCGGCGAGGGGGGAGCCCCCGCGGCGACGTCCGGGACAGGGGAGCCGATGCGGGGGGAAGTCCGCTGAGGAACGGGAGCTGCTCTGTCGACCGCCCCCGGTGCGGTAAACGCGACGCGAGGGGCGGGACTGGCTCCCGGCGTAGGGAAAACCCCCGGCATAAAGTGGGCTCTCGGCCCCGGGAATAGGCCTGGGACGGGGTACCCCCCTGGTGCCACGAAGGGCCCTGGCATGAAGTAGCCTCCCGGCACCGGGACGGGCCCAGGTGCCGGGAAGGGTCCGGACGTATATCCCGCAGGGGGAGGGAACCCCCCGGCAGGATCATATGGGGCGGACAAACCTCCGGAGACCGGAGGGGCCGCCGGGTAACCCATAAACGGGGGCACAGTCCCCGAGTACGGGTGCGACGCAAATGTGGGGGCCGGAGGCCGCGCCAACACGCTGAGCAGCTCGTCCATTGAGCGCTGGGCGCGGAGCTGGCCCTCCACTAGAACCTCAAGCAGGGCGTCCCGGGGGGCCGGGGGAGCCGTCCGGGGGAGACTGGTCCCGGCCGAGGTTCCCGCGGTCACCGGGAACGACCTGGAGGTGGAAGCACCTACGTTAAGAGGAAATGAGGGAGGCGGTACCTGGGCCAGTCCGCCTCCTGGCGGAAGCGCCGGGACGGCAGTGTCCCGGACGGGCGGCGCCGGGTCTCCGAGACCGGCGTCACCGGGAAGGGTGCGAGCCCTTGTTCTTGGGGGAGCCATGGCGTCTTGTCACGAGTCCCCACGGTCGGCGCCAACTGTCGTGGTATTAAGAATACCCCAGCAGGTTTTGTGAACGACCCTAGCGAAGAATACGCGACGCGGGCTGACCGGATGACCGGTCCTCCCTCGCCGGACAAACACAAGAAATGTGTAACACCCTGAGTTAGGGGTGAAAATTTCCTTTTTCATCAATAGCATGCATGCATGTATCAGTAGCAATAGCCAGATCAGTATCTACCTCAAGCCCTAAAATCTCCAAATCTAATATGTGACCCCAAATCAAGATCAGATTGTTTAGATGTGATCTATCGGTTATTCTAAACTTAAAAGCCTTCAGAACCCAGATCCAATTCTATCTCTAACTTCCAGAATTATCAACTCCTTCTATTTTCGAAAACAGAATATCCTATATTACCTAAATACCCTAAGTTTCAGAAATCCAGATTTAATCCAAATCTTTACCAAGTTCAGACCAGATTATTTCTGAAACATAATCAAGGTTATGCCAACACCTTAAACCAGAAAGTTGGCAGCCAGATTTTATCATCTAGACTCTTTTCACAAATCAGTCCAAGAGTTATTGCAAATTAGTCCTTTATCTGATATCTGGAAACCCAAAAAGGTTAAAATCTCCAGATTAACTTCAAACTCAAAATCTCTTCAGCAAATCTTTTCTAAATGCCATTTGTCACAAGTTTCTCTTCTGTTCAGATTCCAAAATCTCATCCTAAGTGCCAGAATTCAAAATCAAATGAAATTCAGATTTCAATTACCCTAAAATATCCTATTTTCAGTTCATATCAAAAACTATTCAGATGTGTCAGATTTTATCAAACATCTTTGCCAAATATTTTGTTGAATATATCTGCCAGATTAGTGAAAGAAAATTCAGTTTAAACCTTCCAGAATTCCAGATTTACAGAACAGTCCAAAATTCAAGATTTGAAACTGCAGTTCAGTCCAAATTTCGACCAGGCCATTTACTGTGCACACGACCAGAGTTGCTGTGCTTGTGCGCCGTAGCTGCTCGTCACCGGCGAGGCTTCGCCGCACTTGTGACCGTGCATGCCGGTGCGCACGTGTCCTCGCTCTAGCCGTGTCGTGGCAGCGCCACTGCAACGTCGATGACCAGCGCCTGCTCCCGCGCGCGACCAGCAGCCTTTTGTCAGCAATCCACTGCCACGCTGCCTTGCCGCGCCAGTGTTGTCGCCACCGCTTGCTCCATCTTTGCAAAGTCCCGATGAACGACAATGTGGACAGTTGCAGTCCTGTCGCCGTCGCAATCACCGTTCTTCGCTGTGTCTTCGCCGCTGATGTCCAGCACGCAAGCAATCTCATCACGGCTGCCAAATCACTTCATTGTCCCCTCTTCGCAATCTTCGCCTGGCCTATTTAAGCGCTCCTGTGTTCAGCAGCTTCTTCACACCTCACAGGAATCAGCTAAGTCTCGAAATCCTTCTGTTTTCGTTTTCTTCTCCGGCGAGCCGTCGAGGAGGCTCACGGTGCCAGGACGCCCTGCCGCACCAATCTCCAAATTGAAGCCATCAGTGAGTTCCTCTTCTCATTCTCTCTGTGTGGTATCATCTAATTGCTCACCGGTGACCTCTAACGCCGGCGATCACCGGAATTGCCGTTTACCCTGTTCCTGCAATGTAGCTTAATTCAGCCCGAATTAGCTTTCGAATTTGTAATCTAAATTGCTCAGTGAACCTTTTCAAGCATGCCTGTGAACTTAGAATCATCAATTGATTCCAATTTGAAGCTATTCCCGATTTTGCAAATTGACAGTCGCTGGCTCACGTTGCCAGGCCATACCGGCGATCCTCCGGCCAAATTGACATCGCCAGTAGCTTACTCATACCCTTCTATCACTCCTAGAGCAAGGAATCGAGTTCAATCGGCTTATGTTGAAAATGCCCAAATCCAGAGCTTCTCCTCCGGCGCCGATCACCAGAAAGCTTGTTCCAGCCATTTCAACCCTCGAAACCTTGTCCAGTGTGTGTGCTTTGACCTCCTGAGCATTTTTGTCTTCTAGCCCGACACCTAAATCGGCCGAGATTGAAAGTTACAGCTTTGCCAAGTTCTTGTCCAGAACTGCTCCAGTGCAGCTAGTTCACCTCAGTTCATCACTGAAATTCTTGCTTTCCAGCCATTTCTTGCCCTAGATCCTGTTGACTTAATTGTTCCTGTTATCAATGCCTACCTTCCAGACAAAGTGGTGCATCATTTGGAACTCCAGATCAAAAGTTATGCCAAGCCCTATTTTTTGGCATTGCCAGCTCTATGCCAGAGCTTGTCAGCCAGTGGCATTGACCTTGTTTACCCACTACTGATTGTGCATTTTGAAAACCATTTTGTCCACTGAATTTGTAGAGTTGTGATCTACATTTTCTTCTACTACCACAAGTTGAGATAACCCCTCTATCATTCATCGACCCTATGTCGATGCTTTGAACCGAATGTCGACCTAAAGACGTTCGCTGTTTTTGAGCGAACCAGTCACAACCTTGATATCATTCTGATACTTGAGACATTTGGAACCTTGTAAACCTTTGACAGCTAATCTTAACATTGGTTTCCTTAACTTAACTCTAATCAGCCTCTAAACCCAATCATTCAGAATCATCAAGACTTCATCTTTGCATCATTGCATATAGTATAATAATGTATTGAAAAGATTGTGATTATTGGTTGTTTGTTTGAGTGGAGAGCAGATCAAGAGCCCGAGTTCGAGGACTTCACTGCTGATCTGACATCAACTGCTGTATTTTACGACGCGGAAGGCAAGTCATATCCTTGGTCATCTTGAACCTATATTTTAAATGTTGCTAAAACATAACCTTGAATATAGATAATATTGCATGTGAAAGATTGAGAATGGTTGATTTATGAATTGGCAGTACTAGACCAGTTATCTGTGAAATGTGAAATAAACAAGTTTTGAGCCATGAACTATTATATATGTATTTATATACTTATATTCATGAAATAAAACCCCTAGCCGTGACCAGAAAAATGGTATGGAATGGCGGTAGCACTGGAGGTGCTAAGCTGCAAAGGATATGCAGGCACTGAAGGTGCAGGGTTGTGGATGGTCTGGTCACTGGCATATAAGGACTAGAACCTTGTGTTGTGCGTCTAGTGGCATGAACAACGTGCTAACCGCAAGCCTGGTATGGGACAGGCCTGAACAAGTACTTATGTGGATCGTACATGAAACCCCTGCATGAGTTGTGTTGTGATGATTGACTTGGAGGCTGACTCCCACTATCACTGAAGGTGATCTGATATTTGACCCAGTAATGGGAAAATGAGGTGGGGTGGAGGTTATGATACAGCCTACCACAACTGTGTTTCGCGGAGAGCCACAGGGTCAGGGGTGAATTGTAAGTGATACATAACAAAAGTTCTTGTTATCTCCACCTTGCCACTCACACATGGTTGTGAGGAGGGGTCTAATCATTTTGATAGGATGGGCTTGAAAGTGGAATATCTTGCGGGTAAATTGGTACCTCTCTGCAGAGTTAAAAACGTATTCGAATACTCTGAGCTCCCGGGTTTATAGGAGTCTGCTGCGGTGGATTAAATCCACGGGGTGTGACACAAGTACTATTTTCTAAATAAAATGTGTTAAATCAAGATTACCCAAATGACATGTGTTGTCATGATAAGGAGTGCTGCCATGGGCTGTCGTGTGTCGACGTGTCGCAGTAGTGCTATAATCTAGTGAACATGAATGATGATGTTACTTTATGAAAAAGTACTGCCATGAGATGAGGTATGAAAGAAAAAGATTATTTTATAAACACCCATAATTCTTGACTAGTCTAGGTTCATACCATCACTACTATATGTATCTATTCTTACCTATGACTTGCTGAGTACGTAAGTGCTCACCCTTGCAACATTCAACTCAATAGATGGAGCCTACCTTGATCAAGATGATGGCATGGAGAACTTCTTGGATCCAGAAGGAGGAGCGTCAGTTCCGCCAGAGCCCTGATGTGTGTTGTTCTGCCGTCCACTTCTCTTTGTGGGTGGGTCACCTATCTTCTGCTGTGTAGATGTTATTTTGCTAAACCATGTATGCCGTGAAGGCATTGTAATCTTCTTATGTAATATCAAGGCCAGCAGGACACACTGCTTAACTATTTTGTAAGTTACTCTGTTGCAATGTGAATATACTCCTGTGCTTGACTTATCCTGGGAAGTCAAGGGTATGTGTATGCTATGCATATATGGGACTAGCTGCAGCAAGCTAGGTCTCTACAGGAGTAGTCGTAGTCCCAGTTTCGGGGCGCGACAAAATGACACGAGGATTTATACAGGTTCGGGTCCCGGTGGGGGCCCTATTCCTGTCGATGCGCTCCCGACCAGAGTCAGCTGGGGTGGCTCTCTCCGGGGGAGAAGCTTCCGGAGCACGCCTGTGAGTTTAGCTATTCCAATAAAAGTGATTCGATCCTTCACAACAGAGGGGTACAAAGGCTATTTATAGCCCCAAAAAGAAGCAAAAAGTCTAAACTACCCCGGACGCTAACGTTGGATTGAGGGGTAGCAACGTCTTTCTCCCAGTCAAGCGCCTTGGATGCTTGACAGGTGGTTGCTGATTCCCGAGGCGCCCCTCGCGTGACCTGCACGTGATGAACAAACAGGGACTTTACCTTTTAGGAGGGCGATGATGTCCGGGACATGCCCCGGAGGCAAGGTCCCGGGGGCCAAAAGGCAGCGCCCGGGGCGGGCACCGGAGGCCACAGTCCCCGGGCAAAAGGCGGCGCCCGGGACCTCTCCCGGAGGTAAGGTCCCGGGAGCCAAAAGGCGGCGGCCCGGGCAGGCACCGGAGGCCATAGTCCCCGGGCAAAAGGCGGCGCCCGGGACCTCTCCCGGAGGCAAGGTCCCGGGGGCCAAATGGCGGCGCCCGGGACGTACCCGGAGGCATGGCCCCTGGGGCCAAATGGCGGCGCCCGGGACGTACCTGGAGGCAGGGTCCCGGGGGCCAAATGGCGCCGCCCGGGACGTACCCGGAGGCAAGGCCCCGGGGGCCAAATGGTGGCGCCCGGGACGTACCCGGAGGTAGGGTCCCGGGGGCCAATGGCGGCGCCCGGGGCAGGCACCGGAGGCCACAATCCCCGGGCCAGTGGCGGCGCCCGGGACTTGTCCCGGAGGCCAGGTCCCGGGGGCCAAATGGCGGCGCCCGGGACGTACTCGGAGGCAGGGTCCTGGGGGCCAAATGGTGGCGCTCGGGACGTACCCGGAGGCAAGGCCCCGGGGGCCAAATGGCGGCGCCCGGGACGTACCCGGAGGCAAGGTCCCAGGGGCCAACCGGCGGCGCCCGGGACGTACCCGGAGGCAAAGCCCCGGGGGCCAAATGGCGGCGCCCGGGGCAGCCACCGGAGGCCACAATCCCCGGGATAGTGGCGGCGCCCGGGACCTGTCCCGGAGGCCAGGTCCCGAGGGCCAAATGGCGGCGCCCGGGACGTACCCGGAGGCAGGGTCCCGGGGGCCAAATGGCGGCGCCCGGGGCAGGCACCGGAGGCCACAGTCCCCGGGAGAATGGCGGCACCCGGGACGTGCCCCGGAGGCAAGGTCCCGGGGGCCAAATGGCGGCGCCCGGGGCTGGCACCGGAGGCCACAATCCCCGGGCAGGCACCGGAGGCCACAATCCCCAGGCAGGTGTGAACTTACCTTGACTTAGTCTCGCGGAGATTTCCCCCCAACAGAAACGGTTGTTTGCAAATCCGAAAGATGCGAAGTACTTGCGTTGGCATGTTGAAGGTCGGAAACAAGGCGGAAAACTAAGACAACCAGCTGATTCCATTCAATGGAGAAACATTAACAGAACATTCGGTGAGTTTGGCGGTGAAGTGAGGAATATAAGGTTTGGGCTGAGTACGGATGGTATGAATCCACACAGAAATATGAGCAGTCGATATAGCACTTGGCCGGTTCTTTTATGCATCTACAATCTTCCTCCTTGGTTATGTATGAAGTGCAAGTACATCATGATGTCGTTACTAATTTCAGGACCCAGACAACCCGGGTATGATATTGACGTGTTTCTATCACCGTTAGTCGAGGACTTACATAAATTGTGGAGCGAAGGGGTGCGGGTGTGGGATGCACATAAGCGAGAGAATTTCATGTTGCGGGCCATGATATTTTGTACCATAAATGATTTCCCGGCCTATGGAAATTTGTCGGGGTATAGTACGAAAGGAGGCAAGGCTTGTCCTATTTGCCTGGATGAAACTGAAAGCATGTGGTTATCGAACTGCAGAAAAATAGTGTACATGGGTCACCGCAGATTCCTTCTGATGCATCACGCCTACCGTAAGAAGAGGAAGTCATTCAATGGGAAGTCTGAGAAAGGATCAGCCCCAGTGTTTGTGACTGGTAAGGAGCTTTACTTGCGCGTGAAGGACATCAAAGTTGAGTTCGGTAAATGTTCTAAACCTCCAGGAAAAAATGTTTGGAAGAAGAGATCGATTCTTTGGGATCTGCCATATTGGGAGCACTTACAAGTTCGACATTGCATTGATGTCATGCACGTAGAGAAAAATGTTTGTGACAGTTTGACTGGTTTGTTGTTGAACATTCTAGGAAAGACGAAAGATGGCATCAACGTTCACCGTGACATGCTCGACATGGGCATAAGGACTGAGCTTGCACCGTTGGAGAAGGGAAAGTGGACATACCTCCCCCCGGCCTGCTATACTTTGTCAAAAAGAGAAAAAATAGGACTCTGTCAGTGCCTACATGGTGTCAAAGTTCCATGCCGGTATTCTGCGAACTTGAAAAACTTGTGTCCATGAAAGACTTGAAACTGGTTGGTATGAAGTCCCATGATTGTCATGTACTGATGTCACAAATGCTTCCCATTGCTATCAGAGGCATTCTCCCAGTCAAAGTCAGAGAGGCAATTACAAAGCTATGTTATTTCTTCAACACAATATCTGACAAGGTACATAAGCGTGTACTCCTAGCAAGTTAATTAGCTCCATTCGTGGAACTTGTCAGATTTTTTGGATCTGAATATTTGCTGCAACTGTGTCCTTGCAAGTAATTGATCTGGATGGACTGGACGATTTGCAACCCGATGTGACTACAACTCTTTGTCAGCTGGAGATGTATTTCCCTCCATCCTTTTTTGATGTTATGGTCCATCTAATTGTTCACCTTGTTAGAGAAATTAAGTTTTGTGGACCCGTGTTCCTGCGCTACATGTATCCATTTGAGAGATTTATGGGTATCTTGAAGGGATATGTAAGGAATCGACATCGGCCTGAGGGCAGTATCATTGAAGGTTATGCCGCCGAGGAGGTGATCGAATTTTGCACCAACTATATGGCCGGGGTTGACCCAATTGGCGTTCCTACGTCCCGGCATGAGGGCAGGCTTCAGGGCATTGTAACGATTGGATTTAAAGCAGTCGTCCCCTCTAGTGATCTGTATGAAAAAGCCCATTTTTGTGTCTTACAGCACATGACGGGGGTGGAGCCATACATACACGAGCATAAGGAAATGTTACGGAAACAGAATCCCTCGAAGCCAGAGATTTGGGTCACCAGAGAACATAATAGGAAGTTTGCTGGGTGGATCGAAAATAGAGTCCTGTAAGCTTCTGAGGGTGTCGTAGATGAAGTTGTTACATGGTTGGCCAGAGGGCCTAGATTTACTGTAGGGACTTGGCAGGGGTATGACATCAACGGCTATTCATTTTACACAAGAACTCAGGACGAGAAGAGTACTATGCAATGTAGTGGAGTGACACTACTTGCTATTTTGGAGAATGCTAGGGCAGTAAGGGCACTCGACTCATATTACGGTGTTATTGAGGAAATATTGGAGCTCGATTATGTATTACTTAAGATTCCTCTGTTTCGATGCCAATGGGTCGAAATCCCTCGAGGTGTTAAAGTCGACAATTATGGGTTTACTCTCGTCGATCTCAGTAGAGTCGCACACCAAGATGATCCATTTATACTTGCTGAGCAAGCCACACAGGTGTTCTACATCGTTGACCCGGCCAACCCAAAGTTGCACGTTGTCCTTCATAGTAAGAGACGTATTGTTGGGGTCGAAGACGTTGTGGACGAAGAAGAGTACAATCAGTTCGACGAACTACCTCCATTTTTAGATGGAATTCTTCAATCTATCCCTACCGAAGATATTGACGAAACAAGTTACCTACGAGACGACCACGAAGAAGGATTATGGGTGGACAACCATTCTTGACTAATTTGTAATATGTAAGTGACGTATATTACTTGGATCTTTAATCGAAGAATTCTTCAAATCATTTTTCAAAAATTCTTTGGGAAAACATACGTGATGCATTGAGAATCATTTATGCAAATTTTTATTTCAATTGGAGTATATACTTGATTTGAGCAATAATTGATTCTTTTCACAAATCAATATGAAAACTGCAAATTTTCATTCCATGATTGGTCTTTACTGTTAATTTATTTCAAAATTATTGGAAGTCATTTGCATGGGGTTTTAGGTGTCTTTACAAGTGCAAAATGATGTACTGAGACCCTTCTGTAATTGTTCTCAGGAAATCCCTTTAGATGAATTTAACAGTATTCTACTATCGGTTTCAACTTCCAAACCGATATGAAATTAACATGTACTATCGGTTTATTGTCATAAAACCAATAGTAAAATACAATGCAAAATGATGTACTGAGATCATCTATAATTGTTCTAAGGGAAATCCTTTAGGGTCAATAACATTGTATTTTACTATCGGTTTCAAGTGCCAAACCGATATGAAATTCAACTCTACTATTGGTTTATTGTTCATAACCGATAGTGATTTATACTGTGTTATGAGCCCCTGTTCTTAGTTTACTATCGGTTTGGAATAATAAAACCAATAGTGAAAAATGCCAACATTTCAAACCCTAACTTACATGTTCTTAATTTACTATGGTTAGTAATAATAAAACCAATAGTGAACAATGCCAACACTCCAAACCCTAACTTACATTGTATTTACCATCGGTTTGGTGGTTATGAACCGATAGTAAATATTCATATATTAGGTTATAACCTCGCACGATTTTCCCTCCAGTGCAACTGATCACATTCCAAATACTCACGCGCGGAAAACCCTAGCTTCCCCGATGTTCGCTTCTTCGCTATTCTGCGCCACCATTGCCGATCGCAATTTGGTTCTCCACCGCCTCCGGCCACTGCATTGCGCCACCGCCTCCGGCCACTCCACGAACGACTGTAAGTGTTCTTGACCAAATCGCTCGCGTCAATTGCTTAAATTTGTATGCAATGGTTCATATGTGGTTCAATGGATTACAAATATAAAACTAGAGTAAAATTCATGAACTACAAACTTGATAGCTATGAGAATGACAGAATTGATGAAAATCACTAGCAATTTGTCATACAGTGTAGTCCACTATCGGTTTCTTATTTAGAACCGATAGTAAATACCTTAAACTGAATTTTCTGTTAATTATTTCCCATTTTCTAATTTTCATCTGAAATTTTGGTTCATTTAAATTTTAACAAACTTTATGTTCCTGCAGAGAGACTAGCATAGTTTGCACTGCTAATCTTATATATTTTACTGAATACAAACTTGATTACTATCGGTTTTACTTGAAAAACCGATAGGAAATAGAGTATGTCACAGTTTGCACTGCTAATCTGAATTTTCTGTTAATTACTTCCCATTTTCTAATGCTCATCTGAAATTTTGGTTCATTTAAATTTTAACAGACTTTATGTTCCTGCAGAAAGATTAGCATAGTTTGTACTGCTAATCTTTTAAATTTTACTGAATACAAACTTGATTACTATCGGTTTTTCTTGGAAAACCGATAGGAAATAGAGTATGTCATAGTTTGCACTACTAATCTGAATTTTCTTTTAATTACTTCCCATTTTCTAATGTTCATCTGAAATTTTGGTTCATTTAAATTTTAACAGACTTTATGTTCCTGCAGAGAGACTAGCATAGTTTGCACTGCTAATCTTTTAAATTTTTCTGATTACAAACTTGGTTACTATCGGTTTTACGTAAAAAACCGATAGGAAATAGAGTATGTCATAGTTTGCACTGCTAATCTGAATTTTCTATTAATTACTTCCCATTTTCTAATGTTCATCTGAAATTTTGGTTCATTTAAATTTTAACAGATTTTATGTTCATGCAGAGAGACTAGCATAGTTTGCACTGCTAATCTTTTAAATTTTCCCGAATACAAACTTGAGTATTATCAGTTTTGATTGGAAAACCGATAGGAAATAGAGTATGTCATAGTTTGCATTGCTAATCTGAATTTTCTGTTAATTACTTCCCATTTTCTAATGTTCATCTGAAATTTTGGTTCATTTAAATTTTAACAGACTTTATGTTCATGCAGAGAGATTAGCGTAGGGCACAACAATTTTAGTTATGAACTTTGTCATGTACCTTTCTTCATATCAATTGATGGTCTGTTCATGGAATTTTAGGTAAAGCCATGTCGGCATCTTCCTCGACTGATAGTAGTTCTTCGGCGAGGCCGAACGTAGATGGCGCTGCCTCGTCCCAGCGCAAGAGGAAGGCGCGAGGCTCGACGATGTTGGGTCGTTTGGCCAAACGCGCGGATCTTTCATGTGAGTTCAACCAGTTCGGGAGATCGATCGGGAAGAACACCGGCCACTATGCTGCCTATGTTGGCTTGTTGGCCAAGGAAAGGGTGAAGATCACCGTCCAGAGCTGGAAGGACGTCAAGGCCGACGAGAGGGATAGGCTGTGGGCGGAAGTGAAGGTAAAATTAATCAAAATCACTGAACTCTTGAGTAATCACATTCCCTTGGTTTATCCCAGAGATTAGGTAAGTCCTGCTTATATGCGCCATTTGAAATAGGCCAAGTGGAACATCCCTGACAATGGTCCCAAGATAGCTTGCTTGAAGGACATGAACAACACGTGGAAAACCTTCAAGAGCGTCCTCGTCAGTACCTTCCTCGCTAAAGGCAAATCTCCATGCTAGAAGTACCCCTTCATAACGGAGGAGGTATGGGAGCAATTCGTCCAACAGAAGAGGACTCCTGAGTTCAAGGTATGTATGGTTCCTATGCTTGGTTACACCATTGTATGCAGTAAGCAGCGGTGCATTAATTTTCTTGTTTCTGGTACGAAGGCCCTCAGCAAGAAGAACAAGGCAATCCAGAGGAGGAACAACCACCCACACCGGCTCGGCTCTCGCGGCTATGCGGGGAAGGAGGAGCAGTGGAAGAAGGCTGAAGATGAGGCGTCGAATTTCGTCGACTCCCCTGACCTACCACTCTCTGAGATCCGCGATCAGCGATGCAAGCGTTGGTGGCTGGCCAGAGGGACCGTGTCGGCCACGGGGACTGTGGCGTTCCCAAACCCCAGGGATGTCGAGGTCGTGCAGCGACTCGAAAGTTGGCTAACTTCCTAGTTGGAATCATAGAGTGTGGTAGAAAAAACTATGATCACTAGTGTGTGCACAAGTTTGTATATATTTCTTCCTCACAATGGAGAGCTTTCAATGTAACAGATCTCTTGCTCGAAGGAGGCGACCGAGGGATTGTTCACTCCCCATAGGGAGAACGACATCCTTACCCGGGCTCTAGGGAACAAGGAGCATCCAAGGCGGACGCGAACCGTGGGGGCTGAGGTGCCATGGAAGGAAAGCTTCTCGGAGCCCGGGCAAAAGGCGAAGAAGGCTGGCAGTTGGAAGGAAAGGGAAGTGGAGCTATCTCAGAAGATATGGGCAGATGTGACTGCACAATTCGCGGACATGTTCGCTCAAATGAACGAGAAGTATGAACGCCTTAGCTGAGTTGTGCAATCCAAGGGTTTAGATCAGCTGCCGAGGTCGGCGCTGCCAGGCCAAGTAGTTGCAGCTCGAAGGTTCACGTGGATCCGGTGGACTTGATCGAGGTATTGCAACTCTTGAGCTATATATGCAGTTCGGCTGATGCCACTCCCGTTATGTTAGAATTGTTTCGCTAACCTGTTATAATTGTTGCAAATTGCAGAAGCCGGAGAGCTATAGCCTATTGATCAACATAGGTGACAAGCCTGTAGTGGTTGCAAACGGGGTCATATACCAGTCTTGGCAGGATGTCCGGATCCACTGCGTACCTCTGGAGCATGGATTCGCATAGGCACAGGTGGACATGGCCCTCCCGGGCTACAGCTCTTTTCTGTTGCCCGTCCCAACGGACGAAATGCGGACAATTGGCGAGGCATTGGGCTCGTACATACAGTGGCCCAAGAAGGGTGTTAGACTACAGGAGGTAAACCCTAGCTATTCTAGCTTACAACTCAGTTAATATACTCAATTTGCAAAATCTAACTTATGCGTTTGTACTTAAAGTGGACGATGCATACCAGCTCACTTCCTGAGGATACCACCCCCGCCACAATGCATGAGCGAACTCCTTCGGCCCCCATGCCTCCTCCGACGGCCTCAAACCCTTCGCCATCAAATGAGGCCGGCGGCACCACACCCCAACCTTCGAAGGTATACACTCGCTCCCCGCCCAAAGGCAAGGGCAAGGACAAAGGCAAGGCCAAACAAAGCCAGTAGGGTACGTTCAAGAACGGGTCCCCACTCGTGTCGGAGTACCTTCTGCGCAATATGGATCAAATAACCAGAAGTCTCCACGAGTGGTACCTGACCCGGTCTAGGCGCCACATCAACTTCTTAGTTCACTTCAGGCTAGGTCATTTTCACCGTGAGGCCGGGAGCATATCGGTGGCCCACGAGGATTTGTTCGACCTCCTCAACTGGCGGGAGCTTGATATGTCCATCATACGGACTGGAGTCCTGTGAGTTTGCTGTTGTCTGAAGTTATCACAGTTCGTTTCATAAATCTAATCACTTTGTATACACTACTTACTAATGTCTACTTTGCATCCAGGTGCATGTGACAAGGTGGGTTTCCTCGACCCAGAGAAAATAAGCCTCACGATGCTAGAGCACGACCAAGAACATGTGGAGGAATACATATCAAGGGCACTACTAGCGCAGCAGGAGGAGAGTTCATCCTTGCGCCGTACCACCAAAGGTTAGTGCATTTCCTACTAATTTAACTCATTCTTGTATGTTACGCCTAACATATGTATGAAACGGTTCGCTTATATATGCAATGTAGGGGCCACTGGGTCCTCGCCGTCATTTGCCCATGGATGAATGAGGTATATTACCTCGATTCGATGAGCGACAAGGTGGCGCATGTTTTCACCCTCACATGGCACATAGACGCGTAAGTAACATAGCTATTTTAAATTTTTCTCTGACTAGTTAATTAATGATAACATATTAACCGGCAATGCTAAATTAAATACAGGGTTTTCAAAAATTATGCTAGTGCTGGAGGGAGGCATGACGCGTCGAAGGGCACAACAATTTCTTGGAAAGAATATGAGGTAATTAATACGGATGGAAGTACTCATGATGAGTCTTTTAATTTAAGCTTAATTAGTTCTTTCGAGTTAATGTGGGTTTATGTCTTTGCATATGCAATTTTTTCAGTGCCATCAGCAGCCACAATCTTGGGAATGTGGCTTCTATGTCATGAGATTCATGTATGACTTGATCAGGAGAACTTTGCCCAATTCCCTAAGGTAACCATTTTTCCTGACTCAAAGTCGAACTTTAATTGGATGTGACGTACGATCCTAACTTCATACACGCATATATGCAGAGCGCCATGTTGAAAGAGCAATATGAGTTGCCTCAATTGAAGGGGCTGCGAACAATTTGGGCTCAATATGTCGTGGAAGAAGTGGCTATCAACGATCGATTGTAACTGACTTGTGTAATATATATTTAATGTGTTGATTGCTGTATTTGTGAATAAACTCAATATGTGAATAGATTCATTGATGTATTTGTGAATAAACTCGATCAATATGTGAATAAATTCAATCTGTCCAATGCATGTGTATATTACTGTATTAGTGTATTTGTGAACAAATTCAATATGTGAATATTGGTGTATATTTGTAAATATTGGTGTATTTCTGAATGATCCAATGTATCTCTGTATTGCTGTATGTATATGTGCAAGATTCCAGTACTAATCGTGTCGAGTACATAACCGATAGGGAAAACTACACAGTACTATTGGTTATACTACAACCAATAGAATAAATATTACATTACTATCGGTTCATATACAACAACCGATAGAATAAAGTTTACAGTACTAACTGTGTCTATACAATACTATCGGGTTCATATACAACAACCGATAGAATAAAGTTTCCAGTATAACTGTGTCTACACAATACTATCGGTTTAGATCCCAGCCAATAGAAAAATACATACACATTACTATCGGTTTAGATCCTAGCCGATAGAAAAAACCTAAACAATACTATCGGTTTATATACGAGCCGATAGAAAAAACGTAAACAATACTATCGATTTAAATCCGAGCCGATAGAAGAAATAGTCGATAGCGATTAGTGAATGTTGGGAATGTAGATGTTTTACTAACGGTTTTTGAACCGATAGAAGTGTGCTGCGTTTCTACTATCGTGCCAATCACTATCGGTAAGAGAACCGATAGTAGAGTGGATTTTTAACCGATAGTGAAAAGCATTTCTGTAGTAGTGACTATTCCCGTGGAGACCTAGCTCGCTGCAGCTAGTCCCATATATACATACCATTGACTTCCCAGGATAAGTCAAGCACAGGAGTATATTACATTGCAACAGAGTAACTTACAAAATATTTAAGCAGTGTGGCCTGCTGGCCTTAATATTACATAAAGAGATTACAATGCCTTCACGGCATTCAAGGTTTAGCAAAATAATAACTACACAGCAGAAGATAGGTGACCCTCCCACAAAAGAAGTTGACGGCAGAACAACACACATCAGTGTTCTGGCGGAACTGGCTCTCCTCCTTCTGGATCCACAAAGTTCTCCGTGCCTTCATCTGGATTGAAGAATGCTCCTTCTAATGGATTGAAGGTTGCAAGAATGAGTACTTATGTACTCAGCAAGTCATAGGTAAGAGTAGATACATATAGTAGTGATGATATGAACCTAGACTAGTCAAGAATTATGGATGTTTGTAAAATAGACTTTTCTTTCATGTCTCATCTCATCTCATCTTATGGCAGCACTTTTCATAACATAGAATTGCTATTCATGTTCACTAGATTATAGCACTACCGCAACACGTCTACACACGACAGCCCACGGCAGCACTCCTTATCATGACAACACATGCCATTTGGGTAATCTTGACTTAACAAATTTTATTTAGAAAATATACTTGTGTCACACCCCGTAGATTTAATCCACCGCAGCAGACTCCTATAAACTCGGGAGCTCGGAGTATTCGAATACGTTTTTAACTCTGCAGAGAGGTACCAAATTACCCGCAAGATATTCCACTTTCATGCCTTTCCTATCAAAATGATTGGACCCCTGACTCACTTCATACTGTGAGTGACAAGGTGGAGATAACAAGAACTTTTGTTATGTTTTACTTACAATTCACCCCTGACCCTGTGGATCTCTCGCGAACCACAGTTGTGGCGGGTTGTACCCAAACCCCCACCCCTATGCATATTCCCATTACTGGGTCAGCGTGGATGATCACCTTCAGTGATATGTGTAGGAGCCGCACTCCGTGCAAATCATGCATCACATCACATCTCATACAGGGGTTTCATGTGCGATCCACATAAGTACTTGTTCAGGCCTGTCCCATATCAGGCTTGCGGTTAGTACGTTGTTCATGCCACTGGACGCACAACACAAGGTTCTAGTCCTTATATGCCAGTGACCAGACCATCCACAACCTTGCACCTTCAGTGCCTGCACATCCTTTGCATTTAAGCACCTCCAGTGCTACCGCCATTCCTTACCAAAATTCTGGTCAAGGCTAAGGGTTTTATTTCATGAATATAAGTATATACATAAATATATATTAGTTCATGGCTCAATACTTGTTCATTTCACATTTCACAGATAACCAGTCTAGTACTGCCAATTCATAATTCAACCATTCTCAATCTTTCACATGCAATATTATTTATATTCAAGGTTATATTATAGCAACTCTTAAAATATAGGTTCAAGATGTCCAAGAATATGACTTGCCTTCCGCGTCGTAAGAAACAGCAGTTGATGTTGGGTCGACAACGAAGTCCTCAAACTCAACTTCTGGATCTGCTCGACGATAAACAAACACACAATGGTTACTAATTATATTAAAATGTTTTATGACTTATATGCAGATATGCTTAACAGAATAATTGAATAATGCTGAGATTAGTTGAGACTACAGACTGGACTGATTCAAGATTCTAGGGTTTCAAGGTTGCAATAGGGACATCAATTTTGTGGCTGGTTTGATCAAAATTAACGAATGTCAACAGATCGACATTCGGTTCAAGGCTCTGACATAGCTTTAAGAAAAGCTAGAGTGCTTTATCTCAAGTTGTGGTAGTAGAAGAAAATGTAGATTATAGCTCTACAATTTCAGTGGACAAAGTTATTTTTAAATTGCACAGCCAGAAGAAACTGAACAAGGCCAATGCCACTGGCTGACAAGCTCTGGCATAGGGCTGACAATGTCAAAATCTAGGGCTAAGCATAAAATGCTGTTCAAGGGCTCAACTGGTGTGCTAACATTGTCTAGGAGGTAGGCTTGAGTAACAGGAACAAAAGACATAACAGGATCCACGGCTGAAGATGGCCGGACAGCAAGAAATCCGGTGATGAACTGCGGTGATCTCACTGCACTGAAATAGTTCTGGACAGATCTTGGCAAGGCTATGACTTTCAATCTAGACCGATCTATGTGTTGAGCTAGAAGACAAAAGTACTCAGGAGATTGAGGCACATCTAGAGGACAAAGTGGTTGAAGCTGGATCGGTCGTAATCATTTTTCCGGTGAACGGCGCTGGAGAAGATGACACGGGAATTGGGCATTTTTGATACAGGTCGATTGAACTCAATTCCTTGCTCTAGGAGTATCTAAGAGGCATAAGGAAGCTGTTGGTGAAGTCAATTTGACTAGAGGATTACCGGAGAAGCCTAGAGACGTGAGCCGGTTTCTGGTAAAATTCCAATTTGAGAACAGCTTCGATTTGAGTTAAATTTTAAAATATTGATGCACTGGCTTACTAAGAATAGTGCACTGATCAATTTAATCTATAGATTCGAAGGCTAATTTGGGATAAATCAAGCTTCATTGCTAGAATAGGGCAAATTGAGAATTCCGGTGATCGCCGGCGTTAAAGGTCACCGGTGAGCAATTGGATGCTATCACACAGATAAAAGGATAATGGAAACTCACTGGTGGCTTCAATTTGAAGGTTGATGCAATGATTGGAGCTGGCACTGTGAGCCTCCTCGACGGTTCGCCGGAGAAGAAAACGAAGGTGCTGAAAATCTGGGACTTAGCTGATTTCTGGTGAAGTGTGAAATTGGCGCCGGTGAAGCTTGCAAAGCGGAACAGCAAGGAAATTGGCGCTTAAATAGGCACGGCGAAGCTTGCAAAGCGGAACAGCAAGGAAATTGGCGCCGGTGATGAGACTGGTTGGCCGCAGAAGCAACAGCGGTGAACGGTGATGCGACGGCGCGCAGGCGGTGCAACAGCTTTGCCAGCAGCGGTCGGGGCGCATTGGAATTTGATTTGGGATGACGTAGATGCGGAGGCAGTGACACAGCTCCGGCAACGACACGTAAGAACATGCAAAATGTGTCTTCACGGGCGCGCGCGAAAATGCAGCTGGGGCACGCGCGAAAATCCTCCGGTCGCAGCACTGCTACGGCGAACTTCTGGCTGAGGTCACGTGCGCACAAGGTGGCACGATTGCTCACAAACATAGGCGGCAAGAATTTCTGGCCGGCGGTGAGGCAACATGGCGCGGAAGCACAGCGCAGCTCCAGTCGAACAGCCTCTGAAGACTGGTCGAAAGGAACGACCAGAGCTGGTCGAAAAAGGCTGAAAAAGAAGAGAAGGATTGATTTGAAATTTCTAATTTTGGGTTTTGGACTGATTTGCAAATCTGGAGATTTTAGAAGGTTAAAACTGAATTCGATTGCGCTGATCTGGCAAACTATATTCAACAAAATATTTGGTAAAGATATTTGATAAAATCTGGCACATTTGAATAGTTTTTGATATAAACTGAAAATAGGGTATTTTAGGATAATTGAAGTCTGAGTTTTGGTCGATTTTGAATTCTGGCATTTAGGATGAGATTTTGAAATCTGTACAGAAGAGAAAATTGTTTCAAATAGCATTTGGAAGAGGTTTTCTGAAGAAATTCTAAATTTGGTGTTGATTTACAACATTTAGCCTTTTTAGGCGTATGGAAAATCTGGAAAAAGGACTAATCTGCGATACCTCTTGGACTGATTTGTGAAAAGAGTCTAGATGATGAAATCTGACTGCCAACTTTCTGGTTTAAGGTATTGGCATACCCATGATCATAATCTAAGAATAATCTGCTCTGAATTAGGTCAAGATTTGGCTAAATCTGAGTTTAGAGTATTTAGGGTAATTAACTTAATTCTGTTTTCGAAAACAGAAGTTTTGACAAATCTGGGATTTAGAGATGGAATTGAATCAGGCTTGTGAAGACTTTTAGGTTCAGAGTAACTAATAGATCACATCTGAGCAATCTGATCTTGATTTGGGTTTATAGAATAAATTTGGAAATGTTAGGGCTTGATATAGAAAATGATCTAGCTTCTACTACAGATATATGCGTGCATGCTGTTCATGAAAAAGGAAGTTTTCACCCCTAAACTCAGGGTGTGACAGTCATCGCCTTGGCGATGGCTCTTGTCGAGTACTGTGGGGCGGGCGCCCGGGTGATCGGGGAGCTGGTCCCCTGGAGCTTCCTCGACTTCTTTGAGGTCCAATGGGTGGAGCTCGGGGGGTTTGCGGGGGCCCTCTTCAACCGGATCATCAGCGCGATAGAGCCGGGTGGTGTGCGCTTGGCACAAGAGGCGACGGCAGCCGCTAAGGTCCCCCTGGGGGGAGACAAGGATGGGCAAGTATGAGCTCTCCCCCCCGCGGTTAGATTAGATTTTCCTTTTGTTAGGCTTTTTGCTCCCAGTAGCTTGTTTAGATGAAGCCCCGAAAAAATGTAAAATGATTGATTGATGGAATGAAAAGCTTTTTTTTGCTAAGTCTCATCCGCTTGTAAGCAGGTGTCTCTAGAAATTTCCCCCGGGGAGTTTTCACACCTCAGGAGGCATAGCCCGGGGGGTGCCTGAGTGGCCTCCCGGGGGCGTAGCCCGTGGGGTGCCCAAGCGGCCTCCATTTTGCTAGGTCTTGCCCTCGGGGGTACAGCTGTCGGGCTAGCCCCCAGGCCTATTCTCGACACTTTTGCGGCGGGGGGCACCCTCCAGGAGCCAATCCGGCTGCGGTGGCTCCTGGTGTGGCACCTAGACAACTTCGACAACTGTCGCTCCGAGTTGTCTCCACCGAAGTCGGGGTCCCAGAAGATCCTGCCGCTCCAGATACACCCCCAAGCCGGTTACGAGTACTGACCGGAGGATCTCCTTCGAAGGGCCTTTCGGAGCCTATCCTAGGAGCTCTCGGAAGGCCTCCAAGAGTATTAGAGGCAGTTGCTCATCGGAGGGGTTTGTCTTGAAAATTTTCTAAAAATTATCTTTCGTCTAGGTCCAGGTTATCCCCTCCCCCCCCCCCCACAGTGGGATGCAGTATAGCACCACACGCTGTGGGCAAGGAACTAAAGGCCCGAACGTCCATAAATACTGGGGAGGCACGTAGCCCCGGGTCGAAGAGGGATGACGGTGGAAATTCCCCCAATCACTGTGAAAACGGGAGCCGATCGAAGATTCCGAGCCATGTTGGGGGAAATCTCCGGTCGATCATTTCCAGTGATTAGTCCCAGGCGCCGACTTTTGCCCCAGGACAAAGGACCTAGTGACCCCTGTCCCAGGAGCCACCTTTTGCCCGGCGACAACGACCCCGAGGACAGCGGCGTTCGAGACCCCGACCCCTGTCCCAGGCGCCGCCTTTTACCCGGGGACAAAGGCCACGGTGACCCCGATCCTGGGCGCCGCCTTTTGCCCGGGGACAAAGGCCCCAATGACCCCTGTCCCAGGCGCCGGTGGCCCCGTCCTGGGCATCGGGTCACGCAGGGATCACGTGAGGAACGCCTCGGGAATCTGCGAGGACACTTGTCAAGCATCCAACCCCCCTGGCCGGAAGAAGCACGTTGGTACCCCTCAATCCAACGTCCGCAGCCGGGGTAGTCTAGTCTTTTTGCTTCTTTCGGCTCTATATATGACCTTGTATCTCTCTCTTGTAACGAGGACAATTCATTTGCATGAATACACAAAAACCAATAGGCGTGCTCTGGAGCATTCTCCCGCGAGAGAACTCCCCTAGCCGACTCAAGTCGGGAGCACGTCAACAGGAGTAGGGTCTCTACTGAGACCTGAACCTGTATAAATTCCCATGTCATTCTATGTGTTTGCCCGACGGGAGAGGACCGATCACTCGGTTAGCTCGCGTCATCTTTTCTTCGCTAGGAACCTTCGTAAAACCTGCCCTGGTATTCGCAATACCACGACAGTTGGCGCCGTCCGTGGGGACTTCGTGACGAATTACCATGGCTCCGCCGAGAACAAGGGCTCACGCTTCACTAGGTGACGCCGGTCCCAGCTACCCGACGCCACCTCCCCGAGACACGGCCGCCCCGGCGCTTCCGACCGGACGCGGTCAAACCCAGGTATCACCTCTCACCCTTCCGGTTATTTCTGGTGGATAGACTTCCGGGCCCAGCCCGGTGACCGTGGCCGCCTCGGCGGGGATAAATCTCCCCTCAACTGTGCCCCCGGCTTCCAAGTACGCCTTGCTTGAGGCTCTGGTCGAGGGCCAACTCCACGCCCAGCGCTCCATGGACGAGCTGCTCCGCCTCTTGGGGCGGTCGGCGGCCCCTGTCTATCTACCACAGTACCCATTCGTGGGGGTTTTGTCCCCATTTGTGGGGTACCTGGTGGCCCCTCCGGTTCCCGGAGGCCCGGTCTCCACCGGCACCTATGACCAAGCCGGGAGTTACGTCCCCCCGGTAGGCCCTGTGCCCCAAGTGTTCCCCGCTCCGAGGCTCCCCCGGCCCCGGGGGTTAATCCCGTGCCCGGGGCTTTCCCAATGCCGGGAGCTTATCTTGCACCGGGGACCTTCCCGGGAATAGGGGCTCATCTCGCGCCGGGAGCTTTCCCCGCGCCGAGAGCCGGTCCCGGGCAAAGGGTTCCGATACGCCCGGGACGACCTCCACGCCACTGCGGGACCTCCCCCGCGAGGGACCCCCCTCTCCGACTCCAGACGTCACTCTGGGGGTCCGTCCGGTGGTGGATCTCGCCCATGCCCCGGTAGCAGCCTCCAGGCCGGGAACGGCCGTGCATGAGCTCCCTCCTCCCCCAGAGCCGCCACTGAGGGCTCCCCCGGCGAATCAGGCCCGCTTTACCCGGGAGGAGGTTGAGCGAATGCGTATCACGAAATCTTGGGAGGCTCCCTCCCGGTACCGATCGGAACTCCCCCCGGTTCACGGTCGCGAATAGCCACGCTCCGGTCCTGACCGGGGGAAGAGACCCGCCGAAGAAGCGACCGCCACTTCTGGGGGATACCCGGACGTCCAGGAGGTTAGTTCGACCAACCCGGAGTAGAAGAGACATTATCGTCGCACTGGCGGACCGCTTGGACCCCTCCCCGACTCCGACGACGAACGCTCGTCCCCCTTTAAAGGGGACGGCGATCGGGACTCTCCCCAGGAGGTGGAGGGGGCCAACCAACCATCGAGCATTACAATGGTGAAGCCGACCCTTATGTTTGTGCAGGTGTACTCCACGGCCATTTCAGCGGCTGGGGGGATGAGACGGTGCTGGGCAATGTCTTCCCCTTCTACCTCACTGGGATTGCTCGCTAGTGGGTCTGCAACCTTAAGGCCGGCTCCGTCAAGTCTTTCGCGCAGCTTAAGCATGAATTCTGTGCAAACTTCTAGGGGAACTATGTTCGTCCCCTGGACTCGTCCCAGCTCTACACCGTCCAGCAGAGGACAGGGGAGACCATCCGCAGTTTCTTCAAGCGCTTTGCTCAGGTTAAGAGCAAAGTTGCTCACGTTCCCGACTCCACAGTCATCGAGGCGTGCAAGAGCGGGATCCTCCCAGGGGAGCACCATCGGAGACTCTCTCGGAGCTGTCCCTCCTCCGCCGATGAGCTCTTCACCATGCTTGAGAAATACGCTCGAGCCGAGGAGGACGACATCTCGAAGAAGAACCATGGGGCTCTTGCCCCCACTAACAGGGAGGCTAGGGATCCCCTTAAGCATCCTAGAAGGGGTAACCGCAATGAGCCACGGCCTCGGGACACTTTTGTCCTCGAGGGTGGAGGCGGCTCGCGCGACGCCCCCAAGGGCAACCGCCCGTTCCCCAACCCTAAAGGTCGGGGGGGGGGGGGGGGGGGGGGGACAGCCGCCCCACGGCCGGGAAGGTCCCGCAACGGTAGGCAAGGAGAGCACAACCGGCTTGTGGTGCACCTTCCACAAGTCCAATACCCACGCTACCCGGGAATGCCACCAACTTCTTCAGCACTTCGCCGCATTCCTCGACCAGCCTGGGCAGGGGGAGGGAGTCCAGCCTCCTCACCCCCTCAGGCATCTTTGCCAGCTCTTCCTGCGCCCTCCGGGGAGCAGCAAGGACAGGCGCGAGAAGGGGGCTCAGCCGAAGAGCTCCCATTCCAAACCTCCCAGAGGCGCATAAACTTCATTATGAGAGGATCTGCCTTAGGGCGAGACTCTAAGCACCAGCGCAAAGAGTATGCGCGGGAGTTAAAGGTTCTGGGGGTGCTACACACGTCTCGGCCACCGAAGTGGTCAGACATCCCCCTCACCTTTACAGCGGAAGATGCGCGTGGGGTTCGCTTCCCCCATGACAACGTGCTTATCGTCTCCGCCACCTTCTACAATTGCCAGCTAGCACGCATCCTCATTGACGGCGGGAGTTCCCTCAACGTCCTGTACCTGAAGGCATTCAGGGAAATGCAGGTCAACGAAAAGCTGCTGCAACCCGCGGTCGGGCCCTTGCAAGGCTTCATCCCTGGAAAAACCATCCACCCGGTGGGGAAGGTTGACCTCCCCATGACCTTCGGCTCCCCGGACAACTACCGGACCGAGTTGGTCCGGTTTGATGTGGTGGACCTCCCCTCTTCTTACAACGCCATCATGGGGAGGACCACTATCAATCGTCTGGGGGCCTCGATCCACCAAAACTATCTCTGTGTGAAGATCCCCGGGCCTCACGATGTGATCACCGCCCAAGGTGACCAGGACATGGCCCACGCTCTTTACGAGCGTGCCACCGCAACGATCAGGAGCGTCAACATGATAATAGCCCCGGGGGGAGGACTCTCTCTTGGCATCGGACACCACAGCCATCCCCTCTGGAATGTCTCCCCCCAAACCGTGCCCGAAGGAGGACCTCCAAAAGGTCCCGCTGTCCCCAGATGACGGGTGCAAGACCGTCAGGATTGGGGCAGACCTTTCCGAAGAGCACGCAGAGCAACTCGCAACTTTCCTCCACGAGAATGCTGACGTGTTCACTTGGAAGCCCACCGACATGCAGGGCGTCTCCTGGGAAGTCATCGAGCATAAGATCGCTGTGACTCCCGGTCACTCCCCGGTTAAACAGAAATTGAGGAAGCTCTCCCTTGAACGCCAAGAGTCTATCAAGGTTGAGATCACCAAGCTCCGAGAGGCAGGGTTCATTCGAGAGGTCTTGCACCCCGAATGGTTGGCAAACCCCGTCCTCGTGAAGAAGTCGAACAACAAGTGGCGAATGTGCGTGGACTTCACCGACCTTAATCGTGCTTGCCCAAAAGACAACATCCCACTCCCGCGGATCAACCAACTAGTCGATTCGACCATGGGGTGTGAGTTGATGAGCTTCTTGGACGCGTATTTGGGCTATGACCAAGTCCGGATGGCGGAAGGGGACGAGGAAAAGATGAGTTTTATAACTCCCCTCGGGACCTTCTGCTATGTCCATATGCCTTTCGGCCTGAAAAACGCTGGAGCAACGTTCCAGCGACTTATGTCGCTGGTCCTTAAAGACCAAATCGGCCGCAACACCGAAGTCTACGTCGATGACACGGTCATCAAAAGTCTTTGAGCGGCCGCCCACCTCGACGACCTAGCGGAGACCTTCCGCAACCTCTGCAAATATGGGTTAAAGCTAATCCCAGAGAAGTGAGCCTTTGGCGTACACGGGGGGAAGCTACTTGGCTTCCTCGTTTCCCAACGGGGCATAGAGGCCAACCCTGAAAAATTTGGGCCTTGCTAGACATGCCCCCACCGCGCTCCATCAAGGATGTACAGCGGCTGACCGACCATATGGCCGGGCTAATCCACTTCGTCTCGCGATCCGGCGAACGCGGCCTCCAATTCTTCAAGCTCCTCCGAGGCCTCGAGGGGTTCCGGTGGACCTCCAAGGCCCAGGCAGCCTTTGATGACTTGAAGAAGTATCTCACAAGCCTCCCGATGCTCGTGAGCCCATCTCTGGGGGAACCTCTGCTCCTTTACCTCGCCGCGACCCCGGTCGCTGTAAGCGTGGTACTAGTGAAGGAGCAAGGTGGGCAGCAGCGCCCCGTGTACTACATGAGCGAGGCCCTTCAGCGGCCAAAACTTGATACACGGAGATGGAGAAGATTTGCTACGCCCTCCTCATGGCTTCCCGGAAGCTCAGTAGCTACTTCCTGGGACACCCGATCACGGTCCCGTCATCCCTCCCCTTGGGGGAGGTGCTGCGGAATAAAGAAGCCATGGGCGGGATAGGAAAGTGGGGGACAGAGCTCACTTCCTTCTCCCTCTCTCAGCTATTCTGCCATCAAGGACGCCTCTGTGCCAAGGCACGGCCATACCTCCTCCTAGAGGGGAAGCTCTACAAGCGAGGGGCCTCCGCCCTGCTCCGCTGCGTCCCACAGACGGAAGGACTTCAACTCCTCGAGGACATCCACTCGGGGAGCTATGGGTCTCACCTGGCTCCACGCACGATCGTAGCCAAAGTTATTCACCAGGGCTTTTATTGGCCCACAGTGGTCCGCGACGCGTGAGACCTCGTCTCCACATGCGAGGCCTGCCAAAAGGTGGCAAAGGGTTTCAACGTGCCCTCCGCAGTGCTGCAGACCATCCCCATCACTTGGCCCTTCGCGCTGTGGGGAATGGATCTCCTAGGTCCCTTCCCCCGGTGCCCGGGGGCTACAAGTATGTAGTGGTCGCAGTGGACTATTTCTCCATGTGGGTGGAGGCTGAGCCCTTGGCCATTATCACCTCCCGAGTAGTACAGTGGTTTTTCTGGAAGAACATCGTGTGCCGGTTTGGGGTCCCCTGGGAAATCATCGTAAACAACGGGACCCAGTTCGACTCCGCGTACTTCCAGGAGTTCTGTGAAGGCTTGGGGACTATCCTCCATTTCACCTCTGTAGGTCACCCCTAGAGCAACGGAGCCGTCGAAAGGGTCAACAGCGTGATCCTGCAGGGGTTATGCCATCCGCTCGAGCAAGCTGCCTCCAGGAGAGGCGCGTGGGCAGTGGAGCTTCCGACAGGGCGCATGCCCTTTTCGCTCGTGTACAGGGCTGAAGCAGCCCTCCCCTCAAAGATTGGCTTCCGGTCGCTACGGGTCGAGCTCTTAGACGAAGTCACGACCGCAGCATACCAGGCCAACGAAGCAAATCAAAGGCTGGAAGTCGACCTCGTCGAGGAAGAGCGCGACCGAGCGCTCCTTCGTCACGCCATCTACGAGCGTGAAATGGGGCGCGCATACAACTAGCGCGTCAGTGTGAGAGCTTTCCGCCTTGGAGACCTTGTCCTCAAGCGTGTGACTGACCCCCAGGCCCAGGGAAAACTTTCCACCAAGTGGGAAGGCCCCTACAGGGTCTCTGCAGTCCTAGGTTCGGGGGCTTATAAGCTTTTTAACCTCCAAGAAGAAGAGCTGAAGCATACATGAAATGTAGGCTTGCTTCAAAAGTTCTATATCTAGCCTCTAGGCTTACTCCCTCCCCCGTCGCGACTTCGGAGGGGGAGGCGCTGTCTCCCCCGCCGCGGTTACGTGGGGGCAGACGTTGTATTCACTCTTCCCTCCCCCGCCGCGGCTTTGCGGGGGGAGGCGTTGTATTTCAAGTTTTATCAATGCAAATGGTCTTTTCAACAACTTGAACTTATTGCAGATTCTTGCTTCGTCATCTCCTAAGACATTGCCCTCCAAGTGAGGATGCCCTCTCCGCGAGGAAGTAGGCTATCGCAGCATAAAAGCCCCTACGACGGGAGCCCCGCTCCCTAGGGCGGATTACAATCACCCCTCGTGGACTGAGGGGGTAAGCGGCAACACAGTCCTCAAGGACTGTGGTAACGAGTCAATTTGAGAGACTAGTCCCCCCTGAAACACCCAGACTCGTCATCGGGCTTACCCTCCTCTAGGAGCAAATTGTCTACTCAGTGAGACACGGAATTCTCGGCCTCCTAAAAATTGTTTACCCGGCTCCCCTTTCTCACAGTGACCAGAGGATTTTTCACTGGGATTTTCAAAAATTTCCCTCCCGGAGGGCCTTTACCCGGCTCCCCGTTCTCACGGTGACCAGTGGATTTCTTACCGGGATTTCTAGAAATTTCCCTCCGACCGGGGGATTTTCCTACCGGGGGAAACTTTTGTCGGTCCCCAGAATATCCCTCCGGTGGTTTTTAGCGTCCGGAACTCTCTGCCCCTTACTCACAGCACGCAGAGCCATGCTGCATCCCGCTGTGGGGAGGGAGGCTCGCACCCGGACAAGCGAATACGTTTGAAAAATTTAGAAGATAGGAAAAATTGAGAAATGAACAAACTCAGATAATTTTATTGATACATTTGACCGGGGGACATCCCCCCCCCCCCCCCCCCGCGCGTGCGAAGTCGATACAGCATGGCACCATGGGACAAACCCCCCGGTGGGCCTAGACGCCCCGGGGACAATAAGCCCCGGGCAAACACAACAGTCCGGGGAAGCTAAGCCCCCCCGGAGAACCTACTCCGGAGGACAACCCCCTCCAGGAGGTGGCTACATCTAGTATTCCCGGTACAAACTCCTTATGCGTCTCTGGGATTCCTTAAGCCAGCTCACGGGCCAGTACTCGTAGCCGGCCGGAGGACGTATCCGTAGCGGGGGGACTCTTTGGGCCCCCAGTCTCGGAGGAGGCAACTCAGCGCAGCTGTTATCAAAGTTATCCTGATGCCACTCCGGAAACCAGCATAGCCGGATCGGCTCCCGGGGTGCAACCTCACTACGTCCCCAGGGTGATAACCCCCAGAGCCCGGGAGCCCCATCTCTGGAGCGGCCCCTTGCCCCACCGGGGCACCTCTCAAGTCAAAGCGCTCAACTCCGGGGAGCCCTCCCCCGGGAGCAACCTCCCGGGGCGCCTAATAAAATCGAGCCAAGACATAGCAAAAAAATCCGTTTCATTTCATCAAAACAAAAGTTTTGTACAAGTCTCTGGGGCTTCCTCTAAGAAGCTATCGGGAGCAAAAATTCTAAAAAGAAAAAAAGGACATATCTAAAGGCTCGGGGGGAGGCTCATACTTGATCATTGTTCTCCTCCCCCCGGGAGTTCTTCTCTGCCAGAGCCGCGGTGTCCGCCCTCAGGGGTGCCGAAGCCGGGAACCCCACCCGCAATATCCGGTCATAGAAGCCCCCCGCGAGCTCCTGCACCTCCCGCCGTAGCGGCTCAAAGAAGTCGAGGAAGCCTCGGGGGATCCGGCCTCCGATCGCCCGGGCGTCGGTTCCCCGGAGTTCCACGAGTCCCACAGCGGTGGCCACCAACAGGATGGCATGGCCCCGGGCCCGAGCGTCGGCGGCCTATGGGATCACGGAGGCTTGTGCGTTGAGAAAACGCACAACCTCAGCGAGTGTCACCGGCGCCAAGCCAGAGCCACCCCCAGGGCCAAGGCTCACACCGAGCCCCTGAGGGCCAAACGGACGAAGCGGCCCGCCTCCGCCACAGCCCGGGCACTGGAGCCCTCATCCGAGGCATGGAGTTGAGCCCGGACCCGGGCCAACTTCCAGAGCACCTTGTCCCACTCCTCGCAAAAGGCGCCGGCCTTCCCCTCTGCCTTTTTCAGCGCCTTCTCAAAGCGCGCCTCTATGCCCTGGGCGCGGGCCACCCCCTATAAACGCGAAGGTTATTCAGAGCCAAAAAGAGTTAGTGAAATTCTCGAAAGAAAGCGGCCAGATGCTCTGGAAATGAACATGGATGTGGAGCGACTGGAGCTCGCTGCACCGGTAGCTGAGCATCCCTTGCGAGACGTACTCCTGCCCCTTCCGGGTCTGGAGCCCCTCAGCGAACCGGAAGACCTCACCCGGGGACAGCAAGGGGGCCTCCCTCCCGACGGCTCCGGACCCATCCCCGCCGGCGGGCCCCCTTATAAGGGTCGAGGGGGTGATATGGACCTGTGTGGCACCGGCCACAGTCCTCGGCACCGAAGACCCGGTCCCCGAAGAAAAGGTAGAGGATGTGCTACCTGAGGGAACGTCGTCTTGAGGGGGGATCAGGAGCCCCTTTCCCTGTCCGTACCGCAAAGCCCCCAGGACATCAGTGGCCGCGAGGACTGCGCAAGCCAAGGTGCTCGCCCCCTCATCCACCGGCCACTCCACGCGCGGAGGGGAGGCCTCCACGAAGCGCACCTCAGGGCGCTCCGGTTCCGCTAGCTCCGGAACCACCGGAGGTATAGTCGCCGGGGACGGTGATGGGTGGTAGTTTGCCGAATCGGACTCCCCCCCAGTCACCGGCCGCCTCCTTCCCCCCGGCCTCATCAGAGGCCTCGAGGAGGCTCATGAACTCTTTCGTCCCCGCTGCCCCCCGGAGGGCTCCTCCTCCGGGAGGGGCGGCGTCGTCCCGCGCCTAGGGGGCGCTTGTGCACGCCCCGACCCAGGATCTACCCCTCGGGCCTTCCCAGACGTAGAGCCCGACGTCGTCGTCGGGTAGGGGGCCTTCTGTGCCTTCGCGCACTTCAGATCAGGGCTCCCAGCGGTCTCTTTCACCCGCTTGTGAGAGCCGGGGGTTGGGAGAGGGGTCCTCGCCGGTAGCCTCAGCCCGAAGGCTTCCGCTACCAAGTTCCGGGGAGGACCCTCCCCGATGATGTGCTCATGCTCATCGGCGTAGTACCTCTCGAGGAGGTTCTCCGCCTTCTCCCGGGTGGCCGGATACGGCCGGACTACAAATACGAGAAGTGTGAGCGAAAATTACAAAAATCGAAGTTAGTTACTGGACACTTACGTCGAGTCACCGGCTTCTGCAGGGGCCACTGCGCTGAGCTCATCCCGATCCCTCTCCTCCTGTGCAAGAAAGGGGAGAGTTTGCGGAGCGTCAACTCCTCCCCGGTGTCCCTCATTGACCGGGCACCTCGGGCACCCACCATCTTTCCGAGAAGCTTCAACTCCTCTTTGGCCCAAACCGGGGGCTTGGGGGCTTCAAGAAGTAGGTCACCCCGGTATCTCGGACCCAGAGATAGAACCACATTTAGAGCCAGTCCCCCCAGTGGTCCCGGGAGGCCGCAACCGGGTACTCCTCCACCCGAGACGGCAGCAGCTGCATCATTATAGACCCGAAGGCGGACTCCGTGCCCCCCTTGACAATATATGAGCTCCTCGCTACTGGCTCGTAGAAGTACCAGAGCAACTGGAGCATCGGCTTGTCGCGCCCCGAAACTGGGACTACGACTACTCCTGTAGAGACCTAGCTCGCTGCAGCTAGTCCCATATATGCATACCCTTGACTTCCCAGGATAAGTCAAGCACAGGAGTATATTACATTGCAACAGAGTAACTTACAAAATATTTAAGCAGTGTGGCGTGCTAGCCTTAATATTACATAAGAAGATTACAATGCCTTCACGGCATACATGGTCTAGCATAATAACAACTACACAGCAGAAGATAGGTGACCCTCCCACAATGAGAAGTGGACGGCAGAACAACACACATCAGGGCTCTGGCGGAACTGACACTCCTCCTTCTGGATCCAAGAAATTCTCCACGCCTTCATCTTGATTATTGAACGCTCCATCTACTGATTTGTAGGTTGCAAGAGTGAGCACTTACGTAGTCAGCAAGTCATAGGTAAGAGTAGATACATATAGTAGTGATGATATGAACCTAGACTAGTCAAGAATTGAGGATGTTTGTAAAATAACCTTTTTCTTTCATACCTCATCTCATCTCATCTTATGGCAGCACTTTTCATAACATAGCATCACTATTCATGTTCACTAGATTATAGCACTACCGCGACCCTGACAACACATGTCATTTGTGTAATCTTGAGTTATCAAATTTTATTTAGAAAACATACTTGTGTCACACCCCATGGATTTAATCCACCGCAGCAGACTCCTATAAACCCAGGAGCTCGGAGTATTCGAATACGTTTTTAACTTTGCAGAGAGGTACTAATTTACCCGCAAGATATTCCACTTTCAAGCCCTTCCTATCATAATGAATGGACCCCTGACTCACTTCATACTGTGAGCGGCAAGGTGGAGATAATAAGAACTTTTGTTATGTTTCACTCACAATTCACCCCTCACCCTGTGGGTCTCCGCGAACCACAGTTGTGGTAGGTTGTATCCTAACCTCCACCCCTACGCATATTCCCATTGTTGGGTCAACGTGCAAGATCACCTTCAGTGATATGTGTGGGAGCCATTCTCCGTGCCAATCGTGCATCACTACACAACTCCAGCAGGGGTTTCATGTGCGATCTGCATAAGTACTTGTTCAGGCCTGTCCCATTCCAGGCTTGCGGTTAGCACGTTGTTCATGCCACTACACACACAACACAAGGTTCTAGTCCTTATATGCCAGTGACCAGACCATCCACAACCCTGCACCTTCAGTGCCTGCTATCCTTTGTAGTTTAGCACCTCCAGTGCTACAACCATCCATACCAAAATTCTGGTCACGGCTAGGAGTTTTATTTCATGAATATATATAAATACATAAATATATATTAGTTCATGGCTCAAAACTTGTTTATTTCACATTTCACAGATAACCAGTCTAGTACTGCCAATTCATAATTCAACCATTCTCAATCTTTCACATGCAATATCATCTATATTCAAAGTTATGTTATAGCAACTCTTAAAATATAGGTTCAAGATGATCAAGGATATGACTTGCCTTCCGCGTCATAAGATACATCAGTTGATAACGGGTCAACAGCAAAATCCTCAAAGTCAACTTCTGGATCTGCTCGACGACAAACCAAACAACACACACAATGATTACTTATTATATTAAAATGTTTTATGACTTATATGCAGATATGCTTTACAAGAATAACTGAACGATATTGGAGATAATTTGGATTGCAAGCTGATATGAGTCGAGATTCTAGGGTTTCAAGGAATTTAGCTAAGGATGGGTGTTGGAAGCTCTTAGGATCTCAAGGCTGCAACAGGGATATCAATTTTGTGGCTGGTTTGATCAAAAACAGCGAATGTCAGCAAATTGACATTCGGATCAAGGCTTTGACATAGCTTTAAGGAAAGCTAGAGTGCTTATCTCAAGTTGTGGTAGTAGAAGATAATGTAGATCACAACTCTACAAATTCAGTGGACATAGTGGTTCTCAAATTCCACAACTAGAAGTGGGTAAACAAGGCCAATGCCACTGGCTGACAAGCTCTGGCATAAGGCTGACAATGTCAAAAACTAGGGCTAAGCATAAAATGTAGTTCAAGGGCTCAAATCAAGTTGTGATAGATCACAACCTCAAGAGTCTAAGGGACATATTTATGCTCAAAATGCACATCTGGGAGGAAGTGAAAAGGGCTAATGCCACTGGCTGGCATAACCTAGCATTGAATTGACATGGCCAGAAACTAGGGCTTGCCATATATTTTGATCTAGGGCTCCAAATGATGCACCACTTTGTCTGAGAGGTAGGCCTTGATAACACGAACAAATGATTCAATAGGTTTCAGGGCTGAAGATGGCTGGAAGGTGATGAAAATCAGGGAAGAAGTGTGGTGGCGACACGGCACAGTGAAGCCACTGGACAAGATCTTTGGCATGGCTATATCTTGCAATCTGGACAGTTTTAGAGATCGGGCTAGAAGACAAAAATGCTCAGGAGTTCAAGGTACATCTGGCAGACAAGGTGGCTGAAGCTAGATCGGCCGGGAATAGATTTCCGGTGGCCGGCGCCGGAGAAGATGACACTGCAATTGGGGGTTTTCGATACAGGTCAATTGAACTCAATTCCAAGCTCAGGGAGTAATAGGGAAGCATAAGGAAGCTATTGAGATGATCAACTTGGCCGGAGGATGGCCAGTGTGGCCTGGCGACGTGAGCCAGCGGCTGATGAATTTCAAATTTGGGGACAGCTTTGATTCGAGTTCAATTTGGAAATCTGGATGCACAGGCTTGCTAAAATAGCTCACTGATCAATTTGTTCTACTGAATCGAGAACTGATTTGAATTGAATCGGGCTGCATTGCCGGAACAGGGCAAATCGAGGATTCCGGCAATCACCGGCGTTAGGGTCCACCGGAGAGCAATTGGATGCAACAAAACGATGAGAAGGATGAGAGATACTCACTGGTGGCTTCAATTTGGCAAGAGGTGCAGTGATTGGAGCTGTCACCGTGAGCCTCCGTGCTGAACTCGCCGGAGAAGAAGACGACAGTGGAAGAGATTTGGAATTTAGCTAAGTTCTGGTGAAATAGAGATTGCACAAGGTGTTGGCTGCTTAAATAGACCAGGGACGGAGTTGGCAAGGAGGTAACAGTAAAGAAATTGGCGCCGGCGACTTGACTGGCCGGGCGCAGGTACGACAGCGGTGAACGGTGACGCGATGGCGCACAGGCGGTGCAAAGCTGATCAATTGTCGGCTCATTGGAACTCAATAATGTTGGGCGGTGCAAATGGTGGCAACAAGAGCTGGCACGGCGAAGCAACGTGGCATGAAGTTGCTGACAATGGCTGCTGTTGCTGCTGCTGGTCACTCACGGGAGCGGTGGCTGTTCAACGGCGTTGCCACGGCGATGGCTGAGACAAGGACGCGTGCGCAAAAGCAAGCACAAGCATGCACGGGCACAAGCACAGGCGAGGCCTGGCTGGCGGCGAGCAAACACGGCGCAAGGATCACGGCAAGGCTCTGGTCGAAAAACTAGCTGCTGCCCTGGTCGAATCTGGACTGATTTGCAATATCTGATTCTTAGCTTTAGGCTGAATTGTAAATCTGGAGATTTAGATGGTTAGAGTTGAATTTGATTCTGCTGATTTGGTAAACTTAATTCAACAGATAATTTGGCACAGATAGAAGATAAAATTTGAAATATTTGAATGGTTTTTGATTTAAACTGGAAATAGGGTAGATTAGGGTAAAATAGATCTGAATTTTGTCGATTTCGAATTCTGGGATTTAGGATTTGATTTTGAGATACTCATATAAGAAGATTTTGTGTTGAAAAGCATTTGGGAGGTCTTCCCTGAAACAGATTTGGATTTGGAGATGATTTGTAACATTTTGCCTTTTCAGGTTTCTGGAAAATCTGGAGAAGGACTGATCTGCGATACTCTTGGACTAATTTGCGAAAAAGGTTTAGATGATGATAATTCAAGAATAATTTGGTCTGAACTTGGCCAAGATTTTGATTAAATCTGAATTTCTGAAACTTAGGGTATTTGTGTAATATAAGATATTTCTGTTTTCGAAAACAGAAAGGAGTTGATAAATCTGGAAGTTAGAGATAGAATTGAATCTGGATTCTGAAGGCTTTTATACTCAAGATAGATAGTAGATCAAATCTGAAAAGTCTGATCTTGATTTGGGTCTACAGGATAGATTTTAAGATTTTGGGCTTAGAATAGAATAAAGCTGGGGCTGATTTGGCTAATCTAGAAGAGACATATGCATGCATGACTTTTTAAGAAAGAAAATTTCACCCCTAAACTCAGGATGTTACACGGCTCTTGCCCGGTGGCCGTCTCGCAAAGTCAAATAAAAAGGCCCATTCGGACGAGGGTGTTGGGCTTCAAGTGGTTGAGTGCCACCCCATATTCCCAGAGAAACTCCCAGAGCAACAGGTGCACCGGTAGCCGGAGCCCGGCTTCAAGGAACGCTTCGAAGACGACCACCTCTCCGGGCCGGGGGCGGGGCGTGGTCTCCTTCCACGGGGGGATCCGGACGTCCCCGTCTGCGACGACCCCCCGGTCCACGAGGGACTCCAAGTCCCCCGAGGTGAACTCGGAGGCCCAGAGGAAGTCCGCGGTGGCTTCCTCTGGAGGCACATCGGTGACCTTGGCACAGCCGTTTGGAGCCATTTGGGTTTTCGGTGGCCTAAGCTACCAGGGAGCTAAGTTCGGGGAATTTAGGTTTCCGGAAACTAGGCTTCTAGGAGAGGGCTACCGGGAGAGATCAGAGCTCTAGTGGAAAGCTGAGAGATGAGGGTTCGGTGTGAGCTCTCCGGGCCCCCCAAGGGCCTATTTATAAAGCCCCTGCGAAGCCCGATGGGTGACAGATAGGCCCCTCGGGATAAATCTGAGCCAACCTTTTTCAAACGCCGCGTGCAAATCAAAGAGGCCCGCATGAAACGGCGCACCAATTTTCTAGCCGCACGAGGCCATGATGGCTGGCGACGCACACTGATTGAGGCGGCGTCGTAATTATCGACGGCACTTGTAACACCCCTGTTTTCGCCTAAACCCAGAATCAGGCAAAATCCACATCTCGACCCCAAACCCTAATCTGTTTCAGACATTATCTTCTAAATGTTATTTAGAACATTTTTCTCTTCTGGATCATCTCCAAAATCCTATCCTAAAACTGAGTTTTGACCTTTGCCGTTGCAAAACCATAATTACCCTAATTTTACGCTAAACGTGTTTTCGCCAATTTTGTCGAAACCCTTCAGATCTTGCCCGATCTTACCAAATTTTGGCCGGATGAGTTCTAATGATTTTATACAAGTCACCCGCGAAATCAGATTTCAGATTGGACCCTCAGATCTCCAAATTTGCAATCAGGCCCAACTCCTATTCAAATTTTCCTCACAGATCAGTCCCTGGAGCAAGTTTTAAAATTGCAAAGCAGCCCAAACCTTCTTTTCAGGTCCCGTTCGACCAGCACCTGGTCGTTGCCTTCGACCAGTGCACATCGCCGGAGCCGCGCTGTGCTTTCGCCGCATTTGTTCGCCGCAGGCCACCGCTTCTTGTTGCTTGTGCCCGTGAGTTGCTGTACCACCCCGCGCGCACGTGCCAGCCACTGTAGCATCACCTTGTCCAGCGGTTAAACGGCCGCGCTCCAGCAGCATTTCGCGCGCGCGCACCCGTTGTCGTGGCATTGCATGCACATACGTGTCACCGTCAGAGCCTTGCTGTTGCCCCCGCATCTGCGCCGTCCCAGGTGAAGTTCCAATGCGCCCTGACAACGCTGGCAAAGCTGCAGCACCGCCTGAAGTACATCACATCGCCGGTCACCACGGTCGTAGCTGCACCCGGCCGGTCTCGTCCCCGGCACAAGTTTCGCGCCGTTTCTCCTCGCAAGCTCCGCCCCAGGTTCTATTTAAACCCTCCCTGTGCTTTGAAAGCTTCAAACCTCCAGAAAATCGGCTAAGCCCCAAACTCCACCGTGAACGCCTTCTTCTCCGGCGAGCCAGTGAGAGAGCTCATGGTGCTAGCCCATTTCACAGCCCCTCCTTCGATCCAAAGCCACCGGTGAGTTCCCCTCTTCACCCTCTCTGTGTCATACCATTTAATTGCATCCCGATGAACCTTAACCCCGGTGATCACCGGAAAAGCTCAAAATCCCTGTTTCTGTAATGCCATCCGATTTAATCCAAATTAGCCTTAGTACCAGTAGAAGAAATTGATCAGTATACCCTTTCTAGCAAGCCTACCAATCTGGTTTTCAAAATCAAGCTAAGATCATAGCTCTCCCCAAATTGCGCGCCACCAGTAAACTGGTTCTCGTCGCCAGGCCACGCCGGCGATCTTCCGGCCAAATTGACCACACCAGTAGCTTCCACACTCCACCCTTTCACGCCCTGAGCAAGGAATCGAGTTCAAATGCCTTGTATCAAAAACCCCCAATCTCCAGTGTCGTCTTCTCCAGCACCGGTCGCCGGAATTCTTCCCCGGCCGATCTAGCTCCTGAAACTTTGTCTCTTAGCTTTGTCTCAGCTCCCTGAGCAATTCTTTCCACTAGCTCGACATCTGGATCTGCCTAGATTGTGAGTTATGCCCTTGCCAAGATTTGTCCAGAACTGTGTCTGTGCCGTGTCGCCACCGCAGTTCATCACCGGATTTGGCCGCCCTCCGGCCACTTTCTGTCCTTGAACCTGTTGAGTAATTTGTTCCTGTTATCAAGGCCTAACCCCCAGACAAAGTTGTGCATCAATTGAAGCCCTAGATCAAAAGTTATGCCATGCCCTAGTTTCTGGCCATGTCCAGCACTATGTCAGTGCATGTCAGCCACTGGCATTGACCTTGTTCAGCCCCTTCTGGTTGAGAAATTGAAATGCCACCTTGTCCATTAGATTCCTGGAGTTAAGATCTACAACTTTCTCTACTATCACTTCTCCAGAAAACCATCCTAATACCAGTTTGAAGCTATGCCAAAGCCGTGAACCGAATGTCGACCCTTCGACGTTCAATCCTTTTTAGCCGTTTCTTCGACCAGAGCCCTTGTGACCTTGCCCTAACCTTTTCCCCTGCATGCATGACTTATTTACTTGATATTTTCTATGGAAACTATTTTCTTTATGCTTATATGGTATGTTTGTGTATTGTTGATTGCCGCAGAGTCAGAAGCAGAAGGAGCGGAAGAAGTCTTTGAAGATCCGTCTGAGTATTTAGACCTAGCATTGCAAGGCAAGCCTCATTCCTTTGATCATGACTCACCCAATATTTTCATATGAAGTATATTCACTGTTTATTACTATGCATGCTTATTTGAGATACAAGTTATATTTGAATGACGTGAATAGATATCACCTAATGAATCATGAAACCCCTTTTGTTATTGAGCCTTTATATATATATGCTTTTGTCACCCTAGGACTCATATACTGAATATCCACATTAAACTGAAATGGTCAAATACATGAGAAGTTATGATGAAAACAGTTTTGTCAAGAAAACTGATAAAAGGGATCAGTAGTGAGGATTGGTTTGTATGGAGAGGGTGCGGTGCTCACCAGGGTATGTGAATGCTCCTCACTATTGGCTCATAAGGACGAGAACCTTGTGCTGTGTCTCTATGCGAATTGTAAACGTACCAACCACTTGCCTGGTATGGGACAGGCACAACTTAGTAGCTTTTGGTATTAGCAGTTCCCTGCATGGTTTGTCGATCTGGTTTCTCGCGTGGAAACTGGTGGGCCGCAGTTCGGCCATGAGTGATGTGAGTTTAGAAAAATAATGAGAGGAAAAGGTGGAAAGAAGGAAGGCGCCCTAGACCTGATTAAGCCGTGCGCGGTTGTAATCTTAAACGGTCATATGTCTTGCGTGGACAGAGACCAAGGCTATGTGTCCTGCGGGAACATAGACCAGAGGCTAGGAAGTAAGGCAGTGGGGAGGACCCACAACGGTACTTGAGACTTAATTGTCTATTTACCGGGTGGGGATACTGTTAATACTGAACTGCAAAAGCGTTGTGTGATCTCGGCCTTGTCACATGTGTATAAGTCACATGGAGCTATACCGACTTGAAAGCCGAGTGAACCAGTGGATTTAAAAAGAGGTACACCTTTGCAAAGTGTAAAAGAAGTATCAGATACTCTGTACTCCCAGGTTCAGGAGTCTTTTCGTAGTGGATGTTATCCATGGGTTATGGCACAAGTATTATTTGGAAATATTTTCTTAATGTGGTTAATAAAGTAGTGACTCATGGGAGACCACTACACCTAATGTTTTATTGAAAATCTGTTTAACGTTTAAAGTACCCCTTTTCATGATGAAATGCTGATTTACTAAACAAATGACTTGGAAATCTATGTATCTCTATCTTTATGAAACCAAAACCCCTGAATCATATGCTTTACTCTCATGTAAGTATATTTGCAATAATCCCTGGAATGAGTATTGCTGAGCACCAAGTGCTCACCCTTGCATTTACATCCAACTGTAGAAGAGGGATTCGAGGATCCCGATTCTTTTGGTTATGAATACTCAGCAGAAGATGGAAGTACCCCGGATGAGCCCACATTTTAGAAGGATCATGCACCAAGTCAAGTCAGATGTGGGAGAAGCCCCTTCAACCCCGCTGCTGATTGAAGTCAAGTCGTTCGTGGTTGCTTTTTGTATTGTGTTGTGTGTTCGGTACTTAGATACCGATTCTGGTTTTGATAAACTGGTTATCTTCTTAGCAACTCTACTTAGCGCCGTTCTCGGTGCACCGGTTATGTAATATTGGCCCAAGTTGGCCTGATACTTGGTTATCTATAATACTATGCTTGTGTTGTTTGGAGCTCATGTGACATCATGCTGTGTGTAACCTACCTGGGCGGTTACCAAGGTGATCCTCAAATGGGGGTCTCACAGCACTGTCATAAAGCTCAGACACAAAAACTGAAGTGACATTGGGACCCGGAGGTTCCGTCCGAAGATGTTCCCAGTGACGTAGACCATTTCCTCCGAGGGCGACCAGCGCATCCCCGAAGGACATGGGGGGCTGCTGTTGGGGGAAATCGCCAGTCGATTGCCTGGGGACAACGGCCCCGGTGACCCCTGTCCCGGGCACCGCCGTTTGTCTGGGGACAACGGCCCGGGTGACCCCTACTCCCTGGCGCTGCCTTTTGCCCGGGGACAAAGGCCCCGGTGACCCCTGTCTCGGGCGCTGCCTTTGGCCCGGGGACAACGGCCCCGGTGACCCCTGTCGCGGGCGCCGCCTTTGGTCTGGGGACAAAGTCCCCAGTGACCCCCGTCCTGGGCATGACCCCTGTCCCGGGCGCCGCCTTTTGCCTGGCGACAAAGGCCCCCGTGACCCCTGTCCCGGGCGCCGCCTTTTTCCCGGGGACAACGGCGCCCCCGGTGACCCCTACCCCGGGCGCCGCTGTGGGACCCTCATTTGAGGATTCCAGTGGCAATCGCCCAGGTGGATTGCACTCAGAAAAGGCACATTGCAGCTCACAACAACAAGATGCATTATATAAAAATGCGAGTAATTAAAAACAAGTGCTGATCACAAGGACCAACATTACAATAACTTAGCGCCGAAATGACGCACTTAATTGTTAATACAAATTAAGGAGTTTTCGACACAAAGGTCGGCACAAAATAAAACAGCAACGATAAACAAAAGGACTTCTTCAGTCTTCTTTCTCTGCAGCGGCGGTATTGCATGGGCCTTCTCCACATCGAACTCCACCTTGGTGCATAACCCTTTAACTAGATGGGTCCTCAGTTTCTTCTTCTTGTTCCACATTGGGTTCAAGACCATAAGATTCAGGGTCGGCGAATCCTTCCTCTAAATTTGTTTGTAAAAGCAAGGGTGAGCACATTGTCCACATGGTGCTCAACAAGTCCCAAGTAGCAATGCATATATATATAAATGATGGGGAATTTCTCAAAGAACAGCTCTTTGGCTCTGTGTATAAATATATAATAGATTTTCACATGCAGCTTTAAAGAAAGGTCTTTATTTTCGAAAGCGGGGCTTTTGAAATCCTAAGCTAGATTTTCAGGAATGTTGTGTGTGGCGGTCTTTCATGAGTCACCACTTTACTCAGATTTTGTGAAAAACTTCCAAAAGCTACTTGTGCTGCATCGACGTGAATAGAATTCACAGCGCGCAGACTCCATGACCTGGGAGCTCAGAGTATCCGATACTTTTTAAACTTTGCAAAGGTGTACCACCTTAATCCACCAATCATTCGGCTTTCAAGTCGGATCAGCTTCATGCGGCTTTTACGCATGTGACAAGGCCGAGATGACACAACAATTTACAGTCCTAGTATTAACTATTTCCCTGCCCGGTAAATAGACAGTTAAGTCTCAAGTACCGTTGTGGGTCCTCCCCACTGCCTTACTTCCTAGCCTGGGCCTATGTTCTCGCAAGACACATAGCCTCTCTTGATTACAGTCGCGCACGACTTAATCTGGCTTAGGGCGTCTTCCTTCTCTCCACCTTTTCCTCTCATGATTTTTCTGAACTCACATCACTCGTGGCCTTCTGCGGCCCACCAGTTCTCGCAAGAAACTGGACCGACAACCATTGCAGGGAAAAGCTAACACTAAAGAAAGCTACTAAGTTGCGCCCGTCCCATAAACAGGCAGGTGGTTGGTACGTTTTTCATGCCGCATAGAAGCACAACACAAGGTTCTAGTCCTTATGAATCTTTAGTGAGGAGTCTTTCACATTCCCAGTGCGCACACAGCACCATCCAATCAAACCATCCTCACTACCGATTCCAATCACATTTTCTTTCACAAAAAGGGGTTTTGAACATGCTTTTCTCATATGTGACCATTCAACATTTGTCATATAATCTTTAAGCATAGCATAGCCTAAGCATGATAATCTAGGGTAACAAGGGTGCAGGGATATTCAATGTCAAAAGGGGCTTTACAATCATTTAGGTCATATCTAGTCATTTTATTGAAACATAATTCTTATTTGAATCTAAGGCATGCATATACTGGAAAACAGTTAACATACTTCATTTCAAAATAGCAGGTGAGACATGATCAAGGGTTTGAGACTTGCCTTGCAGTGACGGGTCTAGCTGCTCAAATGAATCTTCAGGGATCTCCTCTGCTCCTTCAACGTCTGGTTCCACGACGGGTACAAACAACACATACACACTATATAAGCATACAAGCACTAGAAAATAATACGTAAATACATCATGCATGCAGGGGAAATGGTTTAGACAAGGTCACTTGACGTTGGTTGAAGAGATGGGTTCAAAGGGCTTGAATGTCGAAGGGATGACATTCGACTCATGGCTTGACATTGCCCTAAATCGGTTCTAGGTTTGTTTTCTGGAGATGTGATAGTAGGGAATGTTGTAGAACATGGCTCAAAAGGCTTAGTGGACAAAGTGGCATTTCAATTGCTCAAAAGAAACAAGTCTACATCATCCAATGCCACAGGTGGACATGCACAGACATAGTGTCAGACATGGCCAGAAACTAGGGCATTGCATAACTTTTGACTCAGAGCTCCAATTGATGCACAACTTTGTCTGGGGTTTAGGCATTGATATCAGCTACAAACCTCTCAACAGGCTCAAGGGCTGAAAGTGGCCGGAGGGTGGCCAATTCCGGTGAGCAAACACGGTGGCCTGGACATGAACTGAGCCACTGGACAGCAACCTTGGCATAGCTATAACTTTTGATTCAGGTCGATTCAGAGGTCGGGCTAGTAGACAAAATTGCTCAGGGGGTTGAGATCTATCTAAATGACAAGGTCTCATCGGCTGGTTTGGCCGGAAAGCGAACTCCGGTGATCGGGGCCGAAGACGAAGGCACCGATTTGGGGGTTTTCGTTCCAGGGCGTTTGAACTCAATTCAACGCTCAGGAAGCATCTAGGGGCTGTCACAAGGCTATTGGTGCACTCAATTTTGCCAGAGATTGGCTGGAGAAGCACGGCGGCGTGCTCCGGCGAACTACCGAGGCTTGAACGTGGAAATCCGGCGCTCGGGGCAAAATTGGTGAATTCAAGCTTGTAGGTTTGTTACTCCTAGCTCACTGATCAATATCCTCTAGAGGCACGAGGATCAATTTGGCTTGAATCGCTCGGCATTGCGGGAACAGGGGATTTCGGTTTTCCGGTGATTGCCGGCGTTGAGGTGCGCCGGGGACCAATTAATGGCTATGGTACAAAGAGAGAGGTGTAGGGAGCTTACTGGTGGCGTTGGTTTGGAGGGGGAAGCTTCGGGCGAAGCTGGCGCCGTTAGCTCCAGAAACTGCTCGCCGGAGAAGATGAGCTTCGCGGCGGCACTGAGGGCTCGGTTGCTCTCTGGTGCTAAGACTAAGGCAAGGAAGCTGTGGGGTGGTGTGAGGCAATGCTGGGCAAGGGAGGGGGTTTATATAGCCATGGGTGAGGCTCTCGGGAGCAGCAGCAATCGCCGGGGAAGATCTTCCTTCTGGCGCTGGGGCGGTCATCGATGCACTTTGGGACACGGCGGGGCTCTGCCAGAGACGGTGAATCGCGGGATATCAGGATTCGGTCAGGGTGGTGGCGATGATCTACGGGATGGTGGCCAAGTGGCTTAAAGCTCCTGGCAGCAGCAGCAGCAGCGGCACGCGCGCGCGGGGAAGAAGGTGGCACGGTGGGGCTTGAGCGCTCCACGGCTGGTGGCTACGTGGCCGTGAGGTGGCAGCGCGGCGAACCTCGCCGGCGACGAGTTCAACGGCGCGGAAGTTTGGCGGTTGCTGGTTGAAAACTTCACAGGGACCTGGTTGTGAACTTTGGACCTATTTGCAACGATTTGGACTGATCTGCGAAGGTTTTGGCTCGGGAGTTTGGACCTAATTGCAATTCTGAAGATCTGAAGGGCTGATTTGAATTCTGATTTTGCAGATGAGTGCTACTAAATGTCTTGGACTCATCTAGCAGGAAAAATGATGAAATCCGATAACATCTGGTGGTTTTGACAAAAAATCGAAAACAGGGTAAAACAGGGTAATTAGGGTTTGAACTTTTGTCGAGGCTGGAACTAGGGTTTTGGTCGAGATTCTGGGATTCTTCCAGAAGGGAAAAATGTTCAGAAAAATGAAAGAAAGGTTATCACTTGATCAGATTTGGATTTTGAGGTGATCTGGGACTTTTAGCCTTTTTGGGTTTCCTGAAACTTCTGAAAAGGACTAAATTGAAACACCTTTGGACTGAAATGTGAAAACGATCTGGTCAATGAAGTTTAGCAGCCAACTTTTTAGGTTAAGGTAGTGGCATACCCAAGATCAAGATAGGGTTAAAATATCAGGGTTTCCAAAGAAGTTATGCTGATTCGCAAGCAGAAAAGATAATCAAAAACTGGGGTGTTACAGCCGCCTTTGCCTGGGGACAAAGGCCCCGATGACCCCGTCCCGGGTGCCGCATCATGCAGGGATCACGTGAGGAACGCCTCGGGAATCTGCAAGGACACTTGTCAAGCATCCAACCCCCCTGGCAGGAAGAAGGACGTTGGTACCCCTCATTCCAACGTCCGCAGCTTGGGTAGTCTAGTCTTTTTGCTTCTTTCGGGCCTATATATGCCCTTGTATCCCTCTCTTGTAACCGGGGACAATTCATTTGCATCAATACACAAAAACCAATAGGCGTGCTCTAGGGCATTCTCCCCGTGAGAGAACTCCCCTATTCGACTCAAGTCGGGAGCACGTCGACAGGACTAGGGTCTCCACTGAGACCTGAACCTGCATAAATCTCGTGTCATTCTTCGTGTTTGCCCGATGAGAAAGGACTGATCACTCGGTCAGCTCGTGTCGTCTTTTCTTCGCTAGGAACTTTCGTAAAACCTACCGAGGTATTCGCAATACCAAGACAAGACATGACCGTGGATTTTCCCGGTCGAAAAATTCCAGGGCCGTCAAAAATTTCCCCCCGGTCGCCGTGAAAACAGGAGCCGATCGAGACATTTGACGTGGCTGTCGATTTTTCCAATCGAAAAAATCCCAAGGTCCGATCAAAAATATCCCTAGGGTCTGAACGAAAAATCTCAATCGGAAAATTCTGAGACCCGGTAAGAAATTCCCGAGGTCACCATGAGAACGGAGAGCCAGTTGAGAATTTTCCCAGTCAAAAAATTTCGAGACCCAGTAGAAAATTCCCTCGATCACCGTAAGAACAGGGAGCCGGTTCAGAATTCCAAGACAACCGAGAATTCCATGAGCCACAGAGGCGGAAACTCGCTCCCGGAGAAGGGGGAAACTCGCTCCCAGAGAAGGGGGAAACTCGCTCCCGAATGAGGATGAGCCCGATGACGGACTTTAGAGTGTTTGAGGGGGGACTAGTCTCTCAAATTGACTCATTACCGTAGTTCATGAGAACTAGGTTGCCCTTCCCCCTCAGTCCACGAGGGGTTACTATAAGCCGCCCTACGAGAGCGGGGCTCCAGTCGTAGGGACTTTTAGGCTATGATATCCGATGTCCCCACGGAGAGGGCATCCTCACAGGGAGGGCATCGCCTTGGTGGCAGTAAGTCAAGAATCTGCAAAAATTCCAGAGTTGAAAAAACCATTTGTATTAAAGGAGATGACATACAACGCCTCCCCCCGCAGAGCCACAGCGAGGGAGGGAGCGGTGAGTATAGCGCCTCCCCCTATGAAATCATGACGGAGGAGGAAGTGAGCACGGAGGCTAGATGTAGAACTTGCGGAGAAAGTCTACGTTCCAAGTGTGCTTCAGCTCCTGGTTTTCGAGGTTCGAGAGCTTATAAGCCCCCGAGCCCAGGACCGTAGAGATCCTGTACGGGCCTTCCCACTTAGGAGAATGTTTTCCCTGGGCTTGGGGGTCAGTCACGCGCTTGAGGACAAGGTCCCCAAGGTGGAAAGCTCTCACGCGGATGCGTGGGTTGTATGCATGCATCATTTTGCGCTCATAGATGGTGTGTTGGAGGAGTGCTCGGTCGCGCTCTTCCTCGATGACGTCAATTTCTAGCCGCTGATTTGCTTCGTTGGTTTGGTATGCTGTGGCCGTAGCTCGGTCTAAGTGCTCGACTCGCAATGACTGAAAACCAATCTCCGAAGGGAGGACTGCCTCAACCCCATACATGACCAAAAACGAGGTGCGCCCTGTCGCTCGGCTCGGGGTCGTCTGCATTGAGTAGAGGATGCTCGAAAGCTCCTCCACCCATGCGCCATGCCTGGAGGCGGTCTGCTCGAGTCGCCGGCGTAATCCCTTTAGGATCACACCGTTGACCCTTTCAACGACTCCATTGCTCTAGGATGAGCCACAGAGGCGAAGTGGAGGGTAGCCCCCAAGCCTTCGCAGAATTCCCAAAAGTATGCCAAGTCGAATTGGGTCCCGTTGTCGAGGTGATTTCTTGGGGGACCCAAAAACGACAAACGATATTCTTCCAAAAAAACCACTGTACCACTCGGGAGGTGATGCTGGCCAAGGGCTCAGCTTCCACTCACTTGGAGAAGTAATCCACAGTAACCACCACATACTTGTAGCCCCTGGCGCTGGGGAAAGGGACCAAGGAGATCGATCCCCCAGCGCGCGAAAGGCCAAGTGATCGGGATGGTCTACAGTGTCACAGAGGGCAATCGGGAGCCCTTCGCCATTTTCTGGTAGGCTTCACATGCAGAGACAAGGTCTCGCGCATCGCGGACCACAGTAGGACAATAAAAGCCTTGGCAGAGAACCTTCGCTGCGACTGTGCGCGGGGCCATGTGAGACCCGCAGCTCCCCAAGTGGATATTGTCGACGATTTGGACTCGGGGTCCCCTGTCAATCTTACGCAGATTTGTGAGTTGTATGTGAGACCTTTCAATGTGCCCTCAGGTAAGTTAGGATAAGCAATGTAAATGGGGACACAAATATTTATACAGGTTCGGGCCCTCGATGGTGGGAGTAACAGCCCTACATCCTGTTGTGATTTCACTATGTATGGGAAAAGAGTTTATAGGGAGAAGAGATTGTCACAGGCGATGATCTCTCCTTATACTTCTGTCTAACTAACTATGTCTAAGCCTTCAAGCATGGATGACTTGTTGTCTCTTGATGTCTTCTGACTTCATCCTCCCTTCATCGTGCATTTAGCCATCCTTTTATATTGAATGAAAGGATGCCAACGTGAAGCAGTTCTGGACGGTTGCTATGGTGCAGTTTGTGTAACCGCACTCCTTCTCTTCGCCGGTTAAGCACGTACATTCATGGATAACCGCACATGTTAACCTCCCGGCGGTTGTCTTCACACGTGGGAGAAGTTACTTCATGCTTGGGAACGTGTCCAGTAAAGGCTTGAACACCCCCAGGCTATCTTGGTCGCGCATAGTCAGCGACCCTTTGACCGCGCACTGCCTGCGGTTTTATGATTGCGCAAAGGCTGCAATCACAAACTAACTTTGTGTCCGTCTATGACCATAGCTACTGCTAAGACACATAGACACATATCTCATTCGATCTTGACTTGAACCCGACATGTGTCAATCAAACTAGCTCGGGTGATAATCCTCGTCAGATATCCTCGAGGAGCCAGAGTCCTTCTGCCCACAGGAGGCAGAGGAGTAGGGCAGAAGCCCCTCGCTTGCAGAGCTTTCCCTCTAGTAAGAGATATGCCCGTTCCTTGGCACGGAGGCGCTTCGCCTCGGCGTCACCAGGGGGCGCCCCCTCCCCCTTTATGAAGGAGACGAGGGGGTCCATCCAGGATGTGGCCCGGGTGATCTCAGAGACCTCTAGGTCACGGGACTCGGGGTCCACATCTGGAGGGTCACTGAGGGCTTCGCGATGATCGCTAGGAAGCCGCCCACGGGGAGAGCTTCCCAGGAGCTGGCCGCCTGGGCCAAGGCATCGGCGCGGTCATTGTCCCTCAGGGGGATATGCTGGGCCTCCAGGCCCTCGAAGTATCTCTCCATCTTGAGCACCTCCCCCAAGTAGAGGCTCAGGTTCGCGTCATGGCACACGTATGACTTGTCCATTTGGCAAACCACGAGTTGGGAGTCCCCCCTGACTAGGAGGCGATGAATCCCCAAGGAGCGCACGAGGCGCAGCCCTAGGAGCAGGGCTGCATACTCGGCAACGTTGTTTGTAGCGGGAACTCAATCCTCGCTGCGTACTCCAACGTCCTTCCCTCGGGGCTTCGGAGAACTACCCCGCGCCAGCCTCGGCGAGACACAAGGAGCCATCAAAGATGAGCGTCCAATGGTTGTTGCACCGGGGCAGCTCGACAGGACTCTCCCCCTCCGTCTCGGAAGCGGGGGTCCATTCCGCCACAAAGTCAATGAGGACTTGTGATTTGATGGCCGAACGGCCCGTAAGGGACAGGGAGAAAGGAGCCAGCTCGGCTCCCCACTTCCTGATTTGGCCGGTGGCTTCCTTGTTTCGCAGCACCTCCCCTAGGGGGAGGGAGGACGGGACCGTGATTGGATGTCCCAGGAATTAGTGGTGGAGCTTCCGGGACACCATTAGGAGGGCATAGCAGATCTTCTCCACCTCAGTGTACCATATCTTAGCCCCTTGGAGGGCTTCACTCACATAGTACACGGAGTGCTGCTGCCCATCCTGCTCCTTTACTAGTACCACGTTTACAGCGACCGTAGTGGCGGCGAGGTTAAAGAGCAGGGGTTCTCACGGAGACGGGCTCACAACCATTTGAGGACTCGTGAGGTACTTCTTCAAGTCATCAAAGGCCACCCAAGCTGGGGAGTCCACCTGAACCCCTCGAGGCCGCAGAGGAATTTGAGAAACTGGAGGCCGCGCTCCCCCGACCGCGAGACGAAGCGGCTTAGAGTGGCCAAGCGGCCGGTAAGCCGCTGTACGTCTTTCATGGAGTGCGGAGGGGGCATGTCCAGCAGGGCCCAAATTTTTTCGGGGTTGGCCTCTATGCTCCTCTTGGACACGAAGAAGCCGAGCAGCTTCCCCCGCGTATGCCGAAGGCGCACTTTTCAGGGTTGAGCTTTAACCTATACTCGTGGAGGTTGCGGAAGGTCTACGCTAAGTCGTTGAGGTGAGCAGCCGGGCAGAGGCTGTTGACGACCGCGTCGTCGACGTAGACCTCTACGTTGTGACCGATCTGGTCCTTGAGGACCGGCGACATGAGGTGCTAGAAGGTTGCCCCAGCGTTCTTTAGCCCGAAGGGCATGTGGACGTAGCAGAAGGTGCAGAGGGGAGTTATAAAACTCGTCTTTTCCACATCCTCCTTGGCCATCCGGACTTGGTGGTAGCCCGAATATGCGTCCAAAAAGCTCATAAGCTCGTACCTTGTGGTCAAATCGACCAGCAGGTCGATCTGCAGGAGTGGAATGTTGTCTTTCAGGCAAGCTTTGTTGAGGTCAGTGAAGTCCACACATATCCCCCACTTACTGCTCGACTTCTTCACAAGGATGAGGTTCGCCAGCCATTCAAGGTGCAAGACCTCCCAAACGAACCCTGCCTCTTGGAGCCTAGCGATCTCGACTTTGATAGTCTCTTGGCGCTCGAGGGAGAGCTTCCTCAGCTTCTGCCTTACCGAGGGGCGACCGGGCGTTACTATCAGCTTGTGCTCGATAACGTCCTAGGGGATGCCCCGCATGTCGGTGGGCTTCCACGCAAAGACATCGGAGTTTTTGTGGAGGAAGGCCACAAGCAGTTCCGCGTGCTCCTCGGGGAGGTCCGCCCCGATCTTGACAATACTTTCCCTATCCTTCGGGGACAATCGGACTTTCCAGAGGTCTCCCTCCGAGCGTGGTTTCGGGAGAAACTTCCCAGATGGGACGACCGGGGTATTCGGAGCCGGGGGGCAGCTCCCTCTCCCCCCCTCCCCCCCCCCCCCGGGGGGGCCTTAATCAGGTTGACTCTCCCGATCGTCGCGGCGGCGTGCTCGTAAAGAGCACTGGCCACGTCCTGGTCTCCTCGGGCGGTGATCACGCCGCGAGGCCCAAGGATCTTCACAAAGGGATAGCTCTGGTGGATTTCCGCCCCCAGATGGTTGATCATGGTTCTCCCCATAATCGCATTGTATGAAGAGGGGAGATCCACCACGTCGAACCGGACCATCTCCGTCCGGTAGTTGTCCGGGGCGCCGAAGGTCATGGGGAGATCGACCTTCCCCACCGGGTAGATGGTCTTCCCCGAGAAGAAGCCCTGCAAGGGCCCAGCTACGGGTTGCAGCAGGTTTTCATCCACCTGCATTTCCTTGAACGCCTTCAGGTACAGGATGTCAGCAGTGCTTCAGCCGTCGACGAGGATGCGCGCTAGCTGGCAGTTGTAGACGGTAGCGGAGACGATGAGCGCGTCGTCATGGGGGAAGCAAACCCCACGTGTGTCTTTTGCCATAAAGGTGAGGGGGACGCCCGACCACTTGGTGGCTGGGATGTTTTCAGCACCCCCACAACCTTTACTTCCCACGCATACTCCTTACGTTGGCGCTTGGAGTCCTACCTCGATGTGGATCCCTCGGCGATGATGTTTACACGTCTCTGGGAGGTTTGGAAAGGCAGCTCTTTGGCTGAGCCCCTTTCCTGTGCCTGTCTCTGCTGTTCCCCCGAGGGAGCAGGGAGAGCCAGCAAGGCCGGTGGTGGGGGCAAGGAGGCAGAGCTCCCCCCTGCCCACGTTGGTCTAGGAAAGCTGCAAAGTGTTGAAGAAGTTTCCGGCATTCCCGAGTAGCGTGGGTATTGGACTTATGGAAGGCACACCACAAATTGGTTGTGCCCTCCTTGCCTCCCATCGGGGGGCCTTCCCGGCCACGAGATGATTGTCCCCCCCCCCATAGCCTTTCAGCTTGGGGAAGGGGCGGTTGCCCTTATTGTCGTTGCGCGAGCTGCCTCCACCCTCGAGGACAAAGGTGTCCCAAGGCCGTGGCTCGCTGCAGTTGCCCCTCTTGGGACACTTGCCGAGGGGGTCCCTGGCCTCCTGGTCAGCGAGGGCAGCCACCCCCTGGTTCTTCTTCCAAAGGTCATCCCCCTCCACCCGAGTGTACTTCTCAAGCACGGTGAAGAGCTCGTCGACAGAGGAGGGACAGCTCTAGGAGAGCCTCGGGTGGAGCTCCCCAGGGAGGATCTCGCTCTTTCACGCATCGATGACTGTGGAGTCAGGCACGTGAGCTACTTTGCTCTTGACCTGAGTGAAGCGCTTGAAGAAGCTGCGGATGGTCTCCCCTGTCGTCTGCCAGACGGTGTAGAGTTGTGACAAATCCAGGGGGTGCACGTAGTTCCGTTGGAAGTTCATGCAGAACTCGTGCTTGAGTTGTGTGAAAGACTTGACGGAACTGACCCTCAGGTTGTAAAACCATGAGCGGGTGATTCCGGTGAGATAAAGGGGGAAGACGTTGCATTGCACCGTCTCATCCCCCCAGCCACCGAGATGGCTGTGGAGTACATCTGCACAAACTCGTAAGGGTCGGTCTCACCGTTGTAGTGTTCTATGTGTGCCGGCGGTAGGGCCACGGCCAGTGGATGCACCAGAGATAGCGGCCTAGTGGCTGGTTGGCTCCCTCGACCTCTCGGGGACATTCCCTGTCGCTGTCCCCTTTGACAGGGGACGCGCGCTCATTGTCAGAGTCAGGGAGGGGTTCCAGCGGTCCGCTGGCATGATGGTAGCGTCTTTTCTCCTCAGGGTTAGTACAGCTAAGCTCTTGAATCTCCGGGTACCCCCCGGATGTGGTGGTAGCTTCTTCGACCGGTCTCTTCCCTCAGTCGGGCCGGGAGCTTGGCTCACCGCCACCGCAGGTCGGGGGTAGTTCCAACCGGTGATGGGAGGGATCCTCCCCGGATTTCACAATACGCATTCGCTCTACCTCCTCCCAGATGAAACGGGTCAGATCCACCAGGGGAGCCCTCAAGGGCAGTCCCGGGGGAGGAGGGAGCTGATGCGAGTTGGTCGCCGGCCCGGAGGATGCCATCGGCACACGGGGTTGGCCCGGCGCCAGGTGAGCGTCCAAGGCGGTGGCGGGAGTTGGTGTGGGGAGGGTTCCTGGAGCCACCGCCGGCTCTGGTGTCGGAGCGGCCTCGGGCATTGACCTGGGGAGGCCCCCTGACACATGGGCAGCCATGGGTGTGGGGATGACTCCTAGCACGGGGGGACCCCTGGCGCAGGGAGTGTTCCCTGTGCAACGGCAGCCACCTGCGGAGGCTTCGGGCCCGGTGCCAAATAATCCCCCAGAACAGGGAAGGTTCCGGGCATGGGCCGGCCTCCCGGCACGGGAAACATTCCCGGCGTGGGGAAGGCTCCGGGCACAAGCAAGCCCCCCAGCGCGGGGAAGGCGGCCGGGTGCCCCATGAAGAACGGAGGCGATGCCCCCATAAACGAGTATGGGGGTGGGTAGACGGGAGACGGGGGCCATGCTAGGACGTGCAACAACTCCGCCAGGGTGTGCTGGGCACGGAGTTGACCCTCAACCAAAGCCCCAAGCAAGGGGTCTCCTGAGACCGGGGTTGTCGGTTGGGGGGCACTAGGCCCCACAAGCGCGGTCGTGGTCGCCAGGCTGGGAGCAGGAGCGCTTCTACCGGGGGCTATGGGAGAAGAAAGTAGTACCTCTCTCCAGGTGTCCCCGGACGGTAAGGTCGTGATGGCAACATCTTGCGGGGGCGGTGCCGGGTCACTGGGACCGGCACCACCAGAAAGGGAGAGAGCTTGAGCTCTCGTTCGTGGGGGAGCCATGGCGATTCGTCACGAGCCCCCACGAATAGCACCAATTGTCATGGTATAAATGACACGACTGGTAGATTTCACGGATGTGTGTAACATGCGTATGGCAGCGCGAGCTAACCGAGTGACCGGTCACCTCCTGCCGGGCAACTCAGAGATTGACACGGTGATTTTTATATACGTTCGGGTCCCGATGGGGGCCCTAGTTGTGGGACCCTCAGTTGAGGAATCCGGTGGCAACCGCCCAGGCGGGTTGCACTCAGAAAGGTACATCACAAGTCACAACAACAGGATTTACTTTAAACAGTAAAGCAGATAGTAAAAACAAGTACAATGTCACGAGGACCAATATTATAGTACCACAACATCAAGGATGACACTAATTAAGGTTGATATAAAAAAATAATGAGTTTCTCAATACAAGAGTCGGTATCAAGGTACCGAATACACAGGACGACATAGAAAGCAACAACAAAGATCTTCACTTCCTTCTGCAGCGACTCAGCATGGGCTTTCACCACATCGGACTCCACTGGACGCATGACCCTCCTAGAAGCTCAAATCATCTGGAAAGGTTCCTTCCTCTTCTTGGTACTCAAAACCAAAGGAATCGGGATCAATGAATCCCTCTTCTTAATTTGTATGCAAAGGCAAGGGTGAGCATGTTTTTACACGATGCTCAGCAAGTCTCGTTATGAGAATGCAAGTATATAGATAAGGGATTCTCAAGGAATGAGGTGTTTGTTTCATATGTAAGAATAGAATAGATTTTCACTCTAAAGTTATAAAGAAAAGCGTTTAGTTTCAAAAGCAATACTTTGAAATCTTAAGTTATACTTTAGAAATCGTTATGTGTGATGGTCTCCCATGAGTCATCACTTTTATTAACCCACATTATGAAAACATTCCAAATAATACTTGTGCTGAACCACATGGATAAATATCCACTACAATAAGACTCCATGACCTGGGAGTACAGAGTATCCGATACTTCTTTTATACTTTGCAAAGGTGTACCTCTTTTTAAATCCACTTCTTCACTCGGCTTTCAAGTCGGATCAGCTCTATGAGACTCTTTCTCATGTGATAAGGCCGAGATCACACAACAGTTTTGCAGTCTAGTATTAATAGTATCCCTGCCCCGTAAATAGACAATTAAGTCTAAAATACCGTTGTGGGTCCTCCCCGCTGCCTTTCCTCCTAGCCTTGGCCTATGTCCTCGCAAGACATATGACCTATAGTTGCAGCCGCGCACGACTCAATCCAGGCTTAGGGCGACTTCCCTCTTTACTCCTTATCCTCTCATTATTTTTCTCATTCACACCACTCATGGCCATCTACGGCCCACCAGTTTCCACGCGAGAAACCGGACCGACATACCATGTAGGGAACTACTAATACCAAGAAAGCTACTAAGTTGTCCTTGTCCCATACCAGGCAAGTGGTTGGTACATTTTCATGTCGCATAGAAGCACAACACAAGGCTCTTGTCCTTATGAATCAATAGTGAGGAGACATTCGCATTCCTGGTGCACACACAGCAACCAACCAATCAAACCATCCTCACTATCAATTCCTATTTCACATTTTCTTTCACAAAAAGGGTTTTTAAACATGTTTATCATATAATTGACCATTTAATACTTAAAGTATACATTTAAGTACAAGCATATCCTAAGCATGATGTCCTAGGGTGACAAGGGTGCAAGTGATACACAAATACGTAAAGGGGCTTTACAAGATATTAGGTCATATATATTCACATTCTTCCAACATAACATTTAACTTGAAGATAAAGCATGCATATATTCAAAACAGAATTTAATCTAGTTTACTTTAAAATATTAGAAGAGACATGGTCAAGGGAATGAGACTTGCCTTGCAATGAGGGGTCTAACTGCTCTACTTTCGCTCTTTCCACTTCTGGCTCTGCTTTCGCAACCATGAAACAACACGACACATCGCAATACATAAGCATACAGAAAATACTTTCTATGGGAAAATAATAAGTATAAGCATGTATGCAAACTAAATGATCTGGTCGAAGATACTTGAGCTTGGCTTAGAGGATTTGGCTTAGAATTGATAAAAGTGTTAAAAACCCTAATTTAAATATATATTAAATTGATATATAAATCCTAAAAGTGCCAAATCACCTTAGAAAGGTAGGAATTTGATTTAACTTGGATGGCTAGAACCCATTGCCTATTTTACACTTAATTGCCTTCAGAATCTAGGTCAAATTCAACTTCTAAGACCTACTAATCAACCTTTTTACCCTTTTCGAAAATGTCATCCTTATTTTACCCTGTTTTCGTTTCGTTTTGTTTTTTATTCCTAATGAGACCCTTTTACGATCTGATTTATTTGATTAATCATCGCAGTGACTTAAGTATAAGTATGTTAGACCCTCGGCATGCATTCTATTTTATCCGTTGAATACTTAATCATATTTTGATCAATACTGTACTTTAATTATAAATAGGACCTGAGATACCTACTACTGAGGAGCAAATCGCCGAGACTATACCAGGAGAACCAATCCTAGAGGAATAACGCAAAGCAATTGAACTTGATCATTTAGATTTAAAATATTATATTGTAGTTGATAAAAGAAACTTTTGCAATTGCATTATACAATTCAAATATATGATAATTTGATGATTATCCTATTAAAGAAAATGGGTTGTGTGCCATATAAGAATTTAATTATGAAGGAAAATGTTCGGGTAGAATGGATTAGAATGTTGATGGTGCATGAGGCACAAGGGCATTGTGGTTAAGTTCTTTACCCGAACACATAAGGTCCAAACCATTGTGCTTTAACTTCCAGTGGCATGTTACCGTACTAACCACAAGCCTGCTATGGAACAGGCATGACCCAGTAACTTTGTCAAGAACTTAACTCAGCTCTACATGGATAGTGAGATATGAAAGTGATGTTGATGTGTTGGTGAGATGTGATCCCTCCATTGATCCACTGCTAGACACAGGGGAGTACCTACCGCGGACTAGCACTGGAAAGGGATCGGGGTAGGGGTACAACCCACTACAACGGCTATAGGTTTTGTTTGATGCATGATAAGATCTTAGCCGGGCAGAGCTAAAGTTATTATAAGACAATGAGAAAAGCATGTGAGCTTTGACTCAGTCGCACGCAGTATGGTTGCATGTTAATGCGCTGACAGTAGTAGTCAAAGTAAATTGTGGGAAAAGTAGTACACCTCTACAGAGTGTAAAGAATGTATTCGAATACTCCGTACCTTCGGATGAGGATATGTCATGGTCAATGAATTATCATGTGGTTAAGCACAAATAGATTTACAAATTTTACTTTAAGTTGTTAAGTTCAACCTTGAAAAATTAACCAAAATGGATACGTTATATTCTTGCTAAAGTAGAGTAAACATTTGCAACTACCATATTACAATAAGAAATCATAAGCTGATTAATATGAGTACCTTCTTGAGCATTCTATTCTATTATGAATCCTTGAATATGTATTTGTACATTTGCATCAATTGGCTTGTTGAGTACCCTGTACTCACCCCCGAAGTTTCAAATTAATAGAAGAATGTGAAGCCGATCAAGAGCCACCTGAGGATGAACCAGCTCCGCTCGAGGGCGAGTTTGATCAGTTCTTTTGAGGTCGTGGTTCACGGCCTAGTTCGACTGTGGGAAGGGCTGTTGTATGCATTAACATAAATAAATTGTGACCATCGTGGTCTCTTTTGTGAGACTGTACTTTATCGTTGTATAATTAAATGTTTATGAGCTATGGTTGTGATAAACACTCTCTGTACAACTATATCCTGGGGCGTTGTACTCCATGGGGTGATTGCCTTGGCAATCCCTTATGGGACATTCCATCACGGGTTAGCCAAGGGTGTCACATCGTGAGCCCCGGGTGGCCGGGATGGGACAGGGAGAAGGTGGTATCAGAGCCCATGGCCTGATCATAGGACATGGCCATAGATTAGAACTAATCGAGTAAGGTTAATATATATATATATATATATATATATATATATATATATATATATAAAGCTATACCTTAGCTGAAAAAGTGCATAAAATGTTTCTTTTCCAATGTTTTATTGATTCATGTATATGATTGAAGTCTTATTTAAGAGTTTCTAAAAAGGTTTTGTTATTTTTGTATTATAGATGGCAATTCGGATTTTCTCATACATGGAGCGATTTGGCCGATGGGCTGAGTTGCTGTGATTAGTGCTTCAATTCTTAGGCTGGCAGACACGTCCGCTGGCAGAAGTTGAGGACGAGAGGGTCAGTGACAGGACGTTTGGCTATCGTGTGACTATACTGGTTTATGCCCTGGACCAGAAGGCAGTCGTCCTATTCAACGTACCGTCTATCATGAGAACTATGAGGACGGGATCCAGGACGTAGCTCGAGAGGCCCTGGGTACCATTGGCCTGTTGGATCTAGGTCGATCTAGGTATTTAAGTTTTGATGATTAATAACGATTTGGATAAACCCCTGATGATTAATGTTAATTTGGATAATGACATATTTGATGATTAAATGACAACTTGGATAAAACCTGATTTAGCACAAGTAAATCGAATTGATTATTGATAAACCCTGAAATAGATGTTTCCTGTTGTGGTTTAATATTGATGCATATGTAGAGGGGGAGCTCAGTAGTTGCATCAATCTTGTGCTAAGTGTAAATCGAAATGTCATGAGATAAATCCTGAAGTTTGATGGCTACTTATTGAGGTTTTGACATCGATGCATATGCTAAGGGGGAGCTCATCATATTTGTCATCTGATCTGATTGCCATCATGACATGTGTAGTATAGATCGTGTGCGTATGTCTTTATCATATACGATTCTATATGATTATGTATTTCATCTCTTACTCATTTGTTGCTTATTGAGATTGGTTCAGTCATTAAACACCGGGAAGAGAAATTGTTGAGTTAACTCCTATGTGGAGTAATTTCTCTGGTGGTGATTAGTGACGACTTATATATGAGACTAACGTTGTGCATAAAGTGTATGTGTTGTAGTCTCAGAATGGTTGCGAGATGAAAGCAAGCAAGGGTGTGAAGAGGATGATGCCGATATAAGCCTTCTCGAGCGAGGTCAAGCTTAGCGAGGTCGAGCTTTGCGAGGACAAGCTTCGAGGGATCGAGCTTCACGAGGTCGAGCTTCACCGAAGGTAAAATCCAAGATTAAGGATTGTTTTCTTAGGATTTTACCGGTCTCGATGTTTGGAGATTGACCGGGTTGATAGGATACTTTTTATTAGTTTGACCGTACTATTAATAGGGGTCGGAAACTAGTAGCTTAAATCTATCTAGTGCGGAAACTCAAATGCATTCATATCATCTTGCACTAGTGTTTTATCGCCTCTTTCATTGCTAGAGAGTATAAGTGTAGTTTGTGGTGCATTAGAGAAAATGTTTTGAAAACTGCACTTAGTCTTGATCGCCAGCTATTTAAATTGGTTTATATTCTAGAGTTGGTCGTGATCTTATTTGCACATTCTGATCGTATCTTTGTTTGGAGCGCGGTCGTGGTTGTGTCGCCCGTTTGGTGGTTTTCTGTTTAGGGTTTGGTCGTGCTCGTAGGAGTTCGAGTTGGTCGTACCAGTCTTCGGCTCGCTTGCGTGCGCTCAACCAAATCCACTTGACCACCTATTTTTGACTAGATTTTAGACCTGTGTGGTCGTAGTCGTTGCTGAGTGTCAACCAACATATCCGGGAGAAAACAGACAAACTGCATTTAGAAATGTTTTTTGTGTTGGACATTTTGGCAGCAGGAAGTTGTTTTAATTTTATAGAATTATCTAGACCTTTCTAGGTCTTGCTTCTATCAACAAAATTGTAGCCCTTTGAGTTATCTTTCCAACAATCCAAAAATCACCTCAATCGGATCTCTGAATCAAAAGTTACGCTTATTTTACTGTCGATGTACATTGGCCAGACAGTGTCTAAAATGGCCGGACAATGTCCGGCCTGTACAAATTTTTTGAGCGTGCTGCAAAATGTGAACCAGGGATGTTTGCATCTGTCCGGGGGCTTTTGTCCGGACGGGCCGGACTTTTTCCAGTGTGGCCGGACATTGTCCGTCCTGTACAATTTGTTTGAGCTGAGAGTTAACAGAGACAGATATATATGTCCGGGGGCTTTTGTCTGTCATGGCTGGACATTGTCCGAAATGGCCATACATTGTCCGGCCTTACAAAAAATTCCCCCAACGGTAACTGACAGTTTGCAACGGTTGAAATTTGTTGTATTGGCCGGACAGTGTCCGGCATGGCCGAACAATGTTCGGCCTGTACAAAATTTCACCTGTTCGTGGCAAACGGCTAGTTTTCTCTGAGGGCTATATATATCTTGTGTTTGCATTCATTTGGGGTTGCTCAAGAAGCTATTTTCACTGTTGAAAAGCTTGCCAAGTTCATTGCATATGTGTTATTTCATCTAGAGGCTAGATTTGAGCCCAAATCTTGAGAGGATTTGAGAGAATAGCATTTGGGAGAGGTTGTGAGTGTTTAGTGCACTTCATCTCCATTTGCAAGCTAGTGCTAGAGTGTTGAGCATCTCATTTGCATCATTGAGCTTCTAGCACGTGATTCGTTCAAGCGAAAGCGCATCCGACTTGTTACTCTTGGCGATCGCCTTCGCCTAGACGGTGTCGGAGGAGAGTCGCGATCTCTCCATTGAAGTTTGTCGGAGAGGCCGGCAAGAACTTGTGAAAGGTGTGGTGCTCGCCTATCTGATGTGGAGAAGGAGCAACCCTAGTGAGATATCCTTCGTGGATATAGAAGCGAGGCTCACGCGTGAGCGCTTCAACGAGGAGTAGGGGAGACCGGGTGAGTCTCCGAGACTTCGGTAAAAATCATTGTGTCAATTGTCTTTCTTTTGTATATCTTGTATTCATCTTGAAACAATTGCTAAATTTACCATTGTTGCATTCGTTTCATATTTACCTTGAAACAATTGTTTACATTACTCTAGTTGCAAATTGAATTGTGTTTTCATATTGATTAATTGCAACTGGTTGTTAGATTGTTGATAAGTCTCATTGCAAAATATAGGTTTCATAATCATCTTTTTAAAATTGCTTAGTGGGGAAAGAAATTTTAAAAGCCTCTATTCACCCCCCTCTAGTCGGCATCCTTGATCCTATATGGCCAACGTTACTCTAAGAGGTTACCGAACTCACCTTAGAAGTTTGTTCCATATTCTCTAGGAGAAGCTTGGCGTCGCAGGGTTTTCTATTCTTATGGGTGCCAGGATCTCTGTTTAGCCACTACAGTGGCATTGGTGACTGCTTTAGACTCTGGCTATACCCATCTGCTACGAGAGTATCATGGTCTCATGCGTCGTCTGATGGGGCAGCAGCAGCCGATGCAGCTGAGGATCGAGGCTTTAGGAAGTCAAAGGAGCAAATAGCAGTAGGTGAGCGATGATCATGCAGGCCCTGGCACCATATTGTCAGGACCATCGTCCCGAGGGAAGGAGAAGGTTGTCCCACCTGCAGGCGATTAATCCTGTGAGCCGGGTGCCATTCACCGTCATGTAGGAAACGCCAGTGTCTACCGCCAGTAGACGCTTCAACAACGATATCCTACTTTGCCACCAAGGGGCACGCGTGTCATATATCAAGACCAGGACGTTACACCTTCACACGACCCTGCTGGGCCTTCTAGGCAGCCATCTGAAGACAAGAGCTCTGAGGAGGAGGAGGCGGACAGTTTCGACCAGCGGGTGCCTCGGCGATCCCCGCCGACTGACTGAGGCAGATGAGGGAAAAACTTTGCTGTAGATAGGGGAGGCGAGGAGCCGATCTTGCTTGTTTTTGTTGTGATCGGTGCCAACCCACATTTTGCTAACCCACTAGTATTTGTAAATATCTGGTGATCGTATGTATGATAAAACTACTACTACTGGAATCGATATGCATATGTGAAAATAATCCTACTGAAATGTGTTACTTTTAAAAAGTCATAAGCAATAATTTTTATTTGCTTATAGTTTTAAAAATCTTGTTATAAGTTTTAGACCTTGATTGTAGCATGATGATGACTATTAACAGGATGTCTAGTATTGGGAGACATTCAGTACCAGATGAGCAAGAAGCAGGAACCTCCACCCAAAGATGTAGATTAAGGGGTAGAGGAAGTTCTCAAGCACAAATGCATACACGATCGAAGGAATCTCCAATGGGCGTAGCCAAAGTGTTAGCCCAAGTACTACAAGAGAATCGGGAAGCTCACACACAAATGATGCAAGATAGCCAAGAAGCACAAGCTCGAAACTGGATCAAGTAGCTAGAGGATTTCCAACAGCAGCATCTACAGAGGGAATGGTGGTAAGTGCTAGACTTGCGGATTTTCAGAAAACAAGACCACCGACTTTTTCGAGCACACCGGATCCCATTGTAGCAGACGATTGGTTGAGGGACATGGAACGAAAGTTGGATACAGTGAGATGCAATGATACTGAGAAAGTCCTATATGCATCTCATCAACTTTTCGGACTGGTAGCAGCATGGTGGATCAATTACCAAAACATGCATCCTAATAAGGCAACTATTACATGGGTGGAATTTTCAGATCAGTTTCGCAAAACCCATATCCCTAATGGTGTAATGGCTGCGAAGCGCCGAGAATTTAGGAATCTTCGCAACGGTAATCGAACCATTACAGAATACTTACATCAATTCAGTCGACTGGCTCAATATGCACCAAGGGATGTGGATACTGAAGAGAATAAAATTGGACACTTTATTGAGGGGCTACAACATACCATGCAGCTACATATTGCATCACATGAATTTACAGATTTTCAAGTCTTAGTGAACCGTGTGCTGCAAATAGAGGAAAGGAGGAATACAGTGGAAGATGATAGGAAGAGGAGGGTGAGATTCCAAGCAGCTTCCCAGAGTAGTTCAACGCGTGGGCACATAACAACCACGCCACCTTATCGCCCTAATTTTCCACCTCAACCACCTATTTTTGGGTTGATTCCAATTAAATGCCCCATATGTCAAGGAGCACACCATCAAAGAGATTGCCCAAGAAACAGAATGATTTGTTTCCACTATGGGCGACCTGGACATCGTAGAGAACTTTGTCCATGAAAACATTTACCCTACCAGACTGCCAAGGATCAAGCAGTGGAGACCAAAGTGCCATTAACTACAACATTCCAATCATATGCTAGAGGTGCATGCAAGACTGAACCATTTGAGACCTAGCCTTGGTTTTCACGCTAGGCTCGCCCAAATTCTAATATGCGGAATAACGGGATCTTACTCGGAAATACCGAAACCCAAAGGTTGGTCAAAAACACAGCTCAAATTAATTGCACAACTCTTTATTTCAAAGAGGGATTTACATGTTGAACGTTAGACACACTTGCCTACGTCGAAGGAACTATAAGCTGGATATATGATCCAAGGCTGTAATAATATTCGATAGATTTTTGATGATCTAAACTAGTCCTATTACAAGGTATTTATAGTCCAATCGTATGAGTACGTATCAGACTCAATAGCCTAAACGTATTAGACTCATATAATTAACTAACCCTAAACAAATAAGCTTAGTTATACATATTCGGATCGGATTACAATTCTGAACAGGGAATAAATTCCTTTTCATGGTCGTGAACCAATCCATGGTCGCGGACCCATCCATGGTCACGAAACCTTTCCGAACACGGTTAAGGTCGCGAAGCTGTATGCGATCATGACTTGGTCGCGAAGCCGTATGCGATCAGGACTTGAAGATCCTCTCAGATCATGACTCCCTTGTTGAGAAGGAGCCAACCCCTGTTGCGACCTCTCGATCAAACTGGAGATGTGGAAATTGGGCTTGTCCATGTTCTTTGGTGTACCACTTTGCCGCACGTACTTGTTGACCTTTCCAACCAATTCAAAAAGTCTCCTTTGTGCCACTGCGGGTGGTAGTCACCTTTTTCTCCAGAATTCCATACAAGGATATTTACTTGGTTCGTCTCGTTGATAGACCAAGTCTTCAACAGATGGTACTATGGTATCTGGCTCACCATCTAACATTGAAGGCTCAAAGAGTTTGAGGTGCTCAACATTGACAACCAAGTAAATATCCATGTATGGAGATAACTCGAGCTGACAAGCATTATTACACACTTTCCGCAAAATCCGAAAAGGACCATAACGAATGGGTTTGAGTTTCTTACCTTCACCTTTAAGTCTCTCCTTACTCAGATGTAACCATACCATATCACCTTCTTGAAATTGCGCATCAACTCGGTGCCGATCATGTCGCGCCTTGTACTTCAGTTGAGTTTTCAGCAAGTTCTGTTCAACCTTACGATGGAGTCGTTGAATACCTTCCAGGAACTTTTGTGCTCGATCCTGATCAGATGCCTCCTTGCTGTTCTGTGCTGAGGTAGGAATCACAAACTCCATGTCGAAAGGACTCTATGGTAGAAATCCTAAACAGACCTCAAACGGCAACTTTCGAGTCGAACCATGCACTACTCGATTAAAAGCAAACTGCAGTACGGTAGGCTTCCATCCTAGGTCTTCGGGTGCTTCGAGTTATATCCTCTCAAAAGATGAACGACTGTGCGATTTACCACCTCGGTTTGACCATCAGTTTGCGGATGAAAAGCAATACTCCTCTTTAGCTTGGTGTCCATCATCGTCCAGAGCGATCGCCAAAAGTGACTAAGGAACCGGGTATCGCGATCAGACACAATAGAAGTCAGCAGTCTGAAGTGTGTCCAAACGTGTTGAAAGAATACCCGAGCTGCTTCTTCTCCCGTGATAGTCTTTCGACAAGGTATAAGAATAATCATTTTGGAGAACCAATCAACGACCACGAATAGATAGTCGTTGCCACGTCAGGTCTTAGGCAATCCTCCCAAGAAGTCCATGGATATGCTCTCCCATGGTCGCGATGGAACTGGCAAAGGAGTGTACAAAGCTAATTTTCAGTTTGCCGGTTTCGAGATGCTACAGAGACCACATCCTCGAACAAAACTAGCCACATCTTGCTGCATACGCGGCCAGAACACATGTCGGTGAAGATTTTGCAACGTCTTTGTAACCCCAAAGTGACCATCTACCTTCGATGTGTGCGCTTCTCGCAACCATTGAATTCGAGGTGCTCCACGAGGTATGCAAAGCAAATTGCCCTTGTACAAGAGTCCTTCTCTCCGAACGAACTCTGTAGGTTTCCCTGTTTCGAGCTCAATCAGTGTTGTTTGAAAATCAGGGTCTTCACTGTACATATTGGCATAGTCATCATGACATGAGGGCTCGATCTGCATGAATGCTAATAAACAGAGGGTCGTAACTGGTGGTCGCGACAACATGTCCGCCAATTTGTTGTGTACGTTCTTCTTGTACTTAATCACCAGATTAAACTGCTGCAGATACGACATCCACTTCATGTGCCGAGCTTGTTGTAGCTTGGACTGAGTTTGCAAATATTGCAACGGTTGTGGTCAGTGTGGACAACAGTCTCTTTACCCAAGAGATAACACCGCCAATGTTTCACGGCCTTATGCAGTGCGCATAACTCCTTATCATAAGTCGGGTAGTTCTTCTGAGCTCCCTGGAATAACTCAGAGTGATATGCCACTGGTCGACCTTCTTGCATAAGCACTGTGCCCATCACATAACCTGAGGCATCAATTTCTAGCTCAAATGGTTTCTGGAGATTCGGCAAAGCTAACACAGGCGCCTCGCTGATCTTCTTTTTCAGCAAGCGAAACGTGTCCTCATGTTTCCCTGTCCACTCAAACTTCTGATCGATCCTAGTTAATGCATGCAATGGAGAAGCCATAATCGAGAAGTGTCAGATGAACTTCTGAAGATATTGGCATGCTCCCACAAAACTACGCACATCCGTAACTGTTCGCAGCCGTGGCCACTCGCGAATCAGTTTACCTTATCGGGGTCGATTTGCAAAGTACCGTTGCCGACCATGAATCCTAGGTAAAGTAGAGTTTGCTGGCCGAACTCGCACTTCTTACGGTTGAGGCGAAGTCGATGTTGCCGAAGCTGTTCGAACACCTTTTTGACATGAATGAGGTGCTCATCCCATGAACGACTATAAACCAATATGTCGTCAAGGTAAACGATCACAAAGTCATCGATGAACTGTCTCAATACGTCATTCATAAGACGCATGAAGGTTGCCGGGGCGTTGTAGAGACCAAACAGCATGACCAACCATTCGAACAGACCTTGTGATGTTTTGAACGCGGTCTTCCATGCATCCTCCTCCCGGATACTGACTTGATGATATCCTGACTTAAGATCCAATTTGGAAAAGACAACGGCATGCTTCAATTGGTCTAGCAGGTCGTCAATACGAGGAAGGGGGTATCGGTTCTTAATGGTGATCTTGTTCAGTGCTCGGTAGTCGATGCACATACACCAAGTCCCATCTTTCTTTGGCACTAACACCACAGGTGATCCACAAGGTGAACTACTCGGTTGAATGACACCATCGTTCAACAACTCATCAAGTTGTCTCTTGATCTCTTCATTCTCCAATACTGAGTTGCGATACATACTTAGATTGGTCAATGTCGCATCAGACACAATATGAATTTTATGCTCGACTGGACGTTTCGGCGGACGACCCTGGGTAGTCTCGAACAGATCACTGTATTTCTCCAACAGTCCCAACAAACAACCAGAATCCTCTCGGCACGCCAACAACAATGCTAGTCGAGTACTCTTACCTTGACCAATGGGTCGAATCATGACAAGCACATACTTGTGACTGTTGGATCTAGGTCGATCTAAGATATCTAAGTTTTGATGATTAGTGATGATTTGGATAAATCCATAATGATTAATATTGATCTAGATAATGACAGCTTTGTGGATTAAATGACAATGTAGATAAATACTGATTTAGCACAAGTAAATTGAATTGATTATCAGTAAACCCTGAATTGGATGTTTCCTTAGTTGTTGGGTTTAATATTGATGCATATGTAGATGGGAAACTCTGTGGTTGCATAAAACTTGTGTTAAATGCAAATTGAAATGTCATATGTTAAAATCCTGAAGTTGATGACATCTTGTTGAAGTCTATATATCGATGCACATGTTGAGGGAGAGCTCAGGATGATTAGTCATCTATGTTTGTGCAAAAGTTTGATGACTCCTTGTTCTGGAATTGATATCTATGTGTATGATTGAGGGGGAGCTCATCATAGTAGTCATCTATATTGATGGATATCATGATTTGAGTAGTATGGATCGTATGCGTATTTCTTGTATCATATATGGATCTATATGATTGTGGATTTCATATCTCACTCATCTGTCATTTATTGGAATTGGTTTTGTCATTTCACCGAAGAAAGAAATCGCTGAGTTAACTCCTGTGTGGAGTGATTTCTTTGGTGGTGATTAATAACGAACTGTAAATGAGACTAACATTTGTGAATTAAGTGTACGCGTTGTAGTCTCAGATTGATTGCAGGATAAAAGCAAGCAAGGGTGTGAAGAGGATGAAGTCGATATGAGACATCTCGAGCAAGGTCAAGCTTAGCAAGGTCGAGCTTTGCGAGGACAAGTGTCGAGCGGTCGTGCTTTGTGAGGTCAAGCTTAGTGAGGTCGAGCTTTGTGAGGACAAGCTTCGAGCGGTCGAGCTTCACGAGGTCGAAATTCACCTAAGGTAAAATCCAAGATTAAGGATTGTTTTCTTAGGATTTTACCGGTCTCGGTGTTTGGAGGCAGACCGGGTTGATAGGATTCTTTTTACTAGTTTGACCGTACTATTAAGAGGGGTCAGAAACTAGTATCTTGAATCTATCTAGTGCGGAAGCTCAAATGCATTCATATCATCTTGCACTAGTATCTTTATTGCTCTTGCATTGCTAGAGAATCTAAGTGTAGTTTGTGTGAATTAGAGAAAATGTTTTGAAAACTGCACTTAATCTTGAGCGCCAGCTATTTAAATTGGTTTATTATCTAGAGCTGGTTGTGGATGTATTTGCACATTTGATCGTATCCGTGCTTGATACAAGGTCGTGTCGCTAGTTTTGTGGCTTTTTTTAGGGTTTGGGCGTGGTCGTAGGAGCTCGAGCTGGTCGTACCAGTCTTCGGCTCGCTTGCGTACGTTCGACCAAACTCTCTCAACCACCTATTTTTGATCGGATATCAGACCTGTGTGGTCGTGATCATCGCTAAGTGTCAGCTGAGATATCCGCAAGAAAACAACAAATTCATATGTGCAAATACCCAAAATTGCATTTGAGATGATTTTTGTGTTGGAGATTTTGGTAGTAGGAAGGTTTTTGCATTTTCTAGAAATATCTAAGCATTTCTAGGTCTTTCTCCTGTCGACAAAATTGTAGTGCTCTGAGTTATCTTTCCAACAAGCCAAAAATCACCTCAATCGGATCTCTGTATCAAAAGTTATACTTTTTTATTATCAGTGTGTAGTGGCCGGACATTGTTCGAGCATGGCCGGACATTGTCCAACCTGTACAAATTTTTTCAGCCTTTTGCATAATGAAACCAGAGAGATTTGCATCCGTCCGGGCTTTTGTCCGGGAAGGCCGGACTTTGTCCGAAATGGCCGAACATTGTCCGGCCTGTACAATTTGTTTGAGCCGAGAGTTAACAGAGACATATTCTTTTGTCCGGGGTTTTTGTCTGGACAAATAGTATCTGTCCGGCCTTTACAGAAAAAACTCCCAACGGTCACTGACACATTTGCAACGGCTGTTTCGTTGTATTGGCCGGACAATGTCCAACCTGTACAAATCTGGTTCAGTTTGTTGCAAATGGCTAGTTTTTCTTTGAGGCTATAAATACTTCGTGTTTTGCTTCATTTGTTGGTGCTCAAAGAGTTCATATACCAGCTGAAAACCTAGCCAAGTTAATTGAATTTGAGTTATTGCATTTAGAGGCTAGAATTGAGCCCAAATCTTGAGTTGATTTGAGAGAGTGCAAATTGTGTGAAGTTAATAGTGCTTAGTGCACTTGAATCACCATTTGCTTGCTAAGTGCTAGAGTGTTTGAGCATCTCATTTGCATATTTGAGCTTCTAGCACGAGATTTGATCAAGTGAGCGCATCCAGCTTGTTACTCTTGGCGATCGCCTTCGCCTAGACGGTGTCGGAGGAGAGTCGCGATCTCTCCATTGAAGTTTGTCAGAGAGGCCGGCAAAAGCTTGTGAAAGGTGTGGTGCTCGCCTATCCGGTGTGGAGAAGGAGCAACCCTATTGAGATATCCTTCGTGGATATAGAAGCGAGGCTCCGACTGAGCGCTTCAACGAGGAGTAGGGTAGACCGGGCAAGTCTCTGAGACCTCGGTAAAAATATTGTGTCAAATTGCGTATTTCATATTTGCTTTACATTCATCTTGACACAATTGCTATATTTACCATTATTGCATGTCTTATTGAATAGTTCATTTGATTGAATACAACTAGTTGATTAAATTGCTTTTAAGCCTTATTGTATTATTTAGGTCTCTCAATTATTCTTTAAAATTGCTTAATTGAAAAGAAATTTTAAAAGCCTCCTATTCACCACCCCCCATCTAGTCGGCATTCTTGATCCTACAGTGACATGCATTAACAATTCGTTTGGCTTGATTTGCGGTAATCAAGTTCGAAGTGTTGACATGGATGTCTCTACTGATCACGAACTTAACTCCGTCTTTGGTGAGGTCGTACTCTTGCGCTCGCCGATGGAAGTGAGCGTCGCGATCATACAGATACGGACTCCCAAAGATCATCTGACAGATATCGATAGGGACAACATCACATTGCACCTCATCGATATATCGTACAGAGATCGCAAACTTCAACACACACTGACTCGTAATCTGTTGGTTCACGTCGGATGTAAACCAACCTAGCGGATATGGTCGCGGGTGTGTGGTTGTCTTCAAACCAAGTCACCGAACCAGTCCAGTGGAGACCAGATTCTTCTGACTTCTGGGATCGAATATTGCTACGACCACTTCGTGCTTCACCTGGATGTTGATGGTGAACAAGTCCTCCGTTGGGTGATGGTCGTTAGGTGGATCCGAACCCTTCTCCTTCGGCATTGCCATCAGAGACAAGGTGGTATCCGCCTCCTTAACCGAATTTACTCAGACAACTTCTTTGTCGGGTGAAGTCGCAGTAGCCGTGGCTGTTCTTTTTCCTGGTCCATTTTTCTTTGGTTGAAGTTCAGGATGAAGCTTGTAGCATTTGTCCTTGGTATGTCCCACGACTTGACAATGTTCACAAAAGGCACCCGTGCCCGATTTTGAAGTGTTCTTCTTTGGACTCGGCTTTTTCTTTGTAAAGGTCGCACTTTCCTTCGTGCTTTTGTCGCTATGGGATTTGTTCTTCTTCTCGATCGCCATAGCGGCTGTGCTTGCGGTCGCAATGTCTTGGATGCCGAACAGACTTAGCTCAGTACTAATCATTTTCTGAAGTCCAGATGTGTATTTCTGAAATACCTGAGGATCGGATAGTGAGATGCTGATGACCATTGCTTGTCACCAAAACTCTGTCGTATAGTCTTGGATGGTCTTGTCGCGCTGTTGGTACAATCTGTGCCAACGTTCCCATCTCTCCTTAAGGTAACCCATCGGATAGAATTCTTGTCGTAGAAGCTGTTTGAATTGACCCCACGCAAGGTCGTCAGCTTCACCACTGGCGACAAGGGTCTTTCACCAAGTCTTGGCGTGATCTTTCATCTTCAAAGGTGCGAACTTCACCTTTTGAGCGCTACTGAACCCTTTCAAGTCAAAGTAGGTCTCAAGTTGATCGAGCCATGAATCTAACTTCTCAGCATTGATCTCCCCATCTTATATGGGTATATCAATCTTAGCATTGACCTTGAAAGATCCGACAGCTAAGGAGGTGTTGGCGAGGTCGTCAGTCTTATGGTCGCCTTCGTCTTCATCTTCGTCTGCCCTGCGCAAGTCTTCACCAGTCTTCACACCCATAACCTTCCCTACTTCAGGAGGTACAATCATGGCCTACTGCTTAATCCAAGCAAGCACAGTTACCATGTCGGTGGAAAGCTTAGCCACTTGTTCGGCTAGGTTAGCTTGAACGGAGGTATCGTCAAACATTGTCGGAGACGCGGCTGTAGGAACTGTCAATTGATCGCCTAGAGTTTTGCCGGAGGTTTTATAACCCTGGCGAGTCTTCACCATCCACAAGATAGGAAAGTTGCTCTGATACCAACTTGATCCGTTTGAGACCTAGCCTTGGTTTTCGCACTAGGCTCGCCCAGATTCTAATATGCTGAATAACGGGATCGTACTCGGAAATACCGAAACCCAAAGGTTAATCGAAAACACAGCTCAAAGTAATTGCACAACTCTTTATTTCAAAGAGGGCTTTACAAGTCGAACGTTAGACACACTTGCCTACGTTAGTTATACATATTCGGATCGGATTACAATTCCGAATAGGGAACGAATTCCTTTTCTTGGTCGCGGACCAATCCATGGTCACGGACCCATCCATGGTCGCGAAACCTTTCCGAACACGGTTAAAGTCGTGAAGCTATATGCGATCAGGACTTGAAGATCCTCCCGGATCAAAGACCAACTAACCCAGGAAGAACCCCGATGAATCAGGGAAGAGGTCGAGGAGTACCAACGCCTGGACGAGGAACGCTGAACTATGCCACGTTGGAAGAGGCGGGAGAGGCTACCGACGTGATAATAGGTAGGTTCCTCATTAACTCTGAAATTGCATTCATCTTTTTTGATCCTGGCGCAACGCATTCCTTTGTGACCTAGGAGTTCAGTAACAAGAGAAAGTTATATATAACTCCTTTAGATAGAGAAATAATAATTCGATATGCTGGAGCCAGGACAACAGTAACATCGATTAGTCAAAAAGTTCCTTTTGATACCTGTGGGGAAATGTTCTATGCTGATCTCTTAGTAATGGAGGTACAAGGGCTAGATGTAATTTTAGGGATGGACTGGTTGACACCACACAAAGCCCAATTAGGCTGTGAAAAGGAGACAATTGCGTTGGTTAGTTCAACAAGAAAGGAAATATTATTTTATGCAATAAGATCACCATTGTTCAAAGGTCAATAGGTCACCCATAGTATGATAAAGATGGATATTATAGATGTTCCAGTGGTGAATGAGTATTTAGATGTCTTTCCAACAGAGTTACCATGAATGCCACTAGATAGAGATATTGAATTTATTATTGACTTAAAACCAGGGGACAACCCCTATTTCTAAACGGCCATACAGGATGTCAATTGAAGAGTTAGAGGAACTTAAGAACAGATAGAAAACTTGAAAGAAAAATGTTTTATCCAACCTAGTGTATCACCATGGGGCGCGCCAGTCCTTTTGCGAAAAAGAAAGATGGAGGGCTAAGACTATGTGTGGATTACTGAGCCCTAAATGAGGTTACAGTGAAAAATAAATATCCATTACCCAGAATAGATGATTTGTTTGACTAGCTCTGAGGAGCTAGTTACTTTTCAAAAATTGATCTTCGATCAGGATATCATCAGATAAAAGTTAGGAAAGAAGACATACCCAAAACAACTTTTAATACATGATACGGGCTATATGAGTTCACAGTAGTCCCATTTGGACTAACAAATGCCCCGGCTATTTTCATGAATGTAATGAATAAAGCATTCATGGATTACTTGGATCAATTTGTAGTTGTGTCGCGCCCCACACAGGGTACCACGACTACTCCCGTGGAGACCTAGCTCGCTGCAGCTGGCCTCATACATACATACCACTGACTTCCCAGGATAAGTCAAGCACAGGAGTTCATTGTAGCAGAGTGACTTACAAAATATTATTCATAAACAGTATGGCCTGCTGGCCTGATACAACAAGAGTAATACAATGCCTTCACGGCACAAATGGTCTAAATAAAACAAAAAGAAAACTACTCAGCGGAAGCTAGGCGAAACCCCCACAGTCGTAAGAAGTTGACAGCAGAACAGCACACTTCAGGGTTCTGGCAGAACTGGCTCTCTTCCTTCTGGATCCACGAAATCTTCCAAGCCTTCGTCTTGGTCATGAAGCGTTCCATCTATTGTTGATAAGTTGCAAGGGTGAGTACTTACGTACTCAGCAAGTCATATGTAAGAGTAGAGATACGTATAGTAGAAATGACATAATCCTATGCTATTGAGGGAAAAGAGGTGAGAGGGTTTTTCCATAAATACTTTTCTTCCAAGCTTTTCAAATCTCATGCTCATGGCAGCATTTCATACACTTAGGGCACAATCCACATGCCTCTTAGTTATCATATGATCACTAAATTATGTTACTACCGCGACACGTCAACACATGACAGCCCACGGCAGCACCCCTTATCATGACAACACATGTCATTTGGGTAATCTTGAACTAACAAATTTTAATTTATAAAACAATACTTGTGTCACACCCCGTGAATTTAATCCACAGCGGATACTCCTAAAACTCGGGAGCACGAAGTATTCGAATACATTTTTAACTCTGCAGAGGGATACCAATTTACCCGCAAGATATATCCACTTTCATGCCCTTCCTATCACAAGGATTGGACCCCTGACTCACTTCATACTGTGAGTGGCAAGGTGGAGATAACAAGAAATTTTGCCATGTTTCACACACAATTCACCCCAGACCCCGTGGTTTTCTTCACGCAAACCACAGTTGTGGCAGGGTTTCACAACCCCCACTAAATTGGCATCTTCCCCTCAGGGTCAGCGTGCATCATCACATCCAGTGATTTGTGTAGGAGCGCACCCCGTGTAAATCGTGAGTTTGTCATATAGGGGTTTCATGTGTGATCCACATACTACTTGTTCAGGCCTGTCCCATACCAGGCTGGTGGTCAGCACGTTAATCATGCCACTAGACGCACAACACAAGGTTCTAGGTCCTTATATGCCAGTGACCAGATCATACCACAATCCATGCACTTCCAGTGCTGGCACATCCTGTGCGACCAAGCACCTCTAGTGCTTTCACCATTCCATACCAAAATACTGGTCACGGCTAGGGGTTTTATTTCATGAATATAAATATACATAATATATTAGTTCATGGCTCATTATTTGATCAATTCACATTTCACAGGCATCAGCCTGATGCTACCATTTCATAATTCAACTATTCTCAATCTTTCTCATGCAATATTATTATTTTATAATCAAGGTATATTCTAGCAATTCATAAAATATAGGTTCAAGATGTTCAAGAATATGACTTTCCTTCCGCGTCGTAAGAAATAGCAGTTGATGTCGGGTCTGCGACGAAGTCTTCGAACTCGGACTCTTGCTCTGAACAAGGATCAAACAAGCAAACAGGCATTACAATCAATCCTACTCTTACTAATCCACTATATGCGATAATGCAAGGAGAAACACTTAGGCGATACAAGATTTGAGAGTTCTGAGAAACGATTAGGGTTAAACTATGGAAACTGTAACGCCCCTGTTTTTCCCAACCCTAGCCTGCCTTGACTATCTGCATATCAGGATGAGATCTGGGTAATGCCAGAGTGTTACTCTAAAAAGTTGGCAGCCAAACTCCTTCATTCAAGTCGTTTTCGCAGATCAGTCCAAAAGATTCACAAATTAGTCCTTTTTAGATATCTGAGGAACCCCAAAAAGGCTAAAAGTCACAGATCATTTCCAAATCATGATTTGATTCAGTGAACATCTTCCCTTCACTATTCTGGACATTTTTCCCTTCTGGAAGAATTTCCAAATCTCTCCCGAAACCCTAGTTTCAGCCTTGTCAAATTTCTAAAATCAGATTACCCTAATTACCCTGTTTTCAGTTCATCTCAAAACTTGCCTAAATCTCCAAAATTTTGTCATCCCTAGCTGCTGATCAATATCTTAGACTTTGTGGATTAATTTAGCAAAGTCAAAACTCTTTCTACTTTAGCCAAATGCCAGATTTACAGATTGGTCCCTGGAATCAAGAATCAGTAATTGCAAATCAGCCCTCCTATTCTTTTTCTGCTGTTTTCGACCAGCGCCTGGTCGTGCCCTCGACCAGTGCTGCATCACCGGAGCCGCGCCGCGTTTTCTCGCCACAGTTGCTCGCCGCCAGCCACCGCCTCTTGTCGCCTGCGCTTGTGAGCAAATGAGCCACCCCGCGCGCACGTGCCAGCAGCCAGTACCTCGCCATGTCCAGCGGTTAAACGCCCGCGCTCCAGCACTATCTTCGCGCGCGCAACCGTTGCCGTGGCAATTGCATGCGTTACGTGTCGTTGTCGGAGCTGCGCTGTTGCCTCCACATCTGCGCCATCACTGGTGAAGTTCCAATGCAACCGACAAAGCCTGTAGAGCTGCTACACCGCCAGTGCACAATCACATCGCCGGTCACCGCTGTCGCAGCTGCACCCGGCAGGTCTCGTCCCCGGCACAAGTTCTCTCGCCGTTTCCCCTCGCAAGCTCTGCCTCAGCGCCTATTTAAACCCCTTCAGTGCTGTGAAGAAGCCACAACTCCAGGACTTAGCCATTTTCCCAGATTTCCACTGTTTCCCTTTCTTCCCCGACGAGCCGATTTTGAGGCCATCGTCGCCAGAGCAAACCACAGCCCCTCTCTCCAATCCAAGCTCACCAGTAAGATCCCCACACCCATCTTCCCGTATCCAAGCAAGCAATTGCATCCTAGTGCTCTTCATCGCCGGTGATCGCCGGAAAACCAGAAGACCCCTGTTCCAGAAATTAAACTCGTTCCAGTGCTTTCCACCACTCACTCCAGTAGAATCAAATGATCCTTAGCCCTTTCTTAGCAAGCCTATTCATCCAATTTTCAAATTGATGCAGTGCTGTGTGTTTTCCCAAATTTCGCGCGCCACCGTGGACGTCTCACGTCGCCGGCGTGCCTCGCTGCAGCTCTCCCCAAAATGAAGCCTCCTACACCTTCCCTATAACCCCTAGATGGTGTAGCCCAAAGCTTATAGCCTGCATTGCTGTGTGGAGCCAGTTCGTCGTTCACCGTCTTCTCCAACTCCGGTGACAACGTCGACGAGCTCGCACGCTTAACCACTGCCTAATTCCTCTCTCCAGAACAATCCACACCACCCCAGAAGTATTTCCCCTCGGTCAATTTGGAGTTTAGCTAACTCCAGTTCTCTGTCACCGTGGCTCGTCCTTGTCTCAGGTGGCCGAAGGTTTCAAACTCGCCGTTCGTCGCCGGCAAGCGACCCCAGTCAAATTCCTTCCACCAGCAACCTTGTCTTGATCCCGCCTACCTCCCTGACATGTTTGGCGAAGCAATGCATGCGTGATTCGTCCAGACGCATGTGCCCTAGTTCGCTGCTGTGCAGTGGCATTCGATTTCCTGTGTCCTGAGCTTTGCTGTGAATTTCTGTTAATTCAAGGGCTTTTCTGAAAAGTTCGCTTTGTCATCTAGGTCCCTCACAGCATTTGGCACACGATGCCACCTCTTGCACCAGTTTTGATCATCTAGAAGCCCCAAATCATCCTGGTGTCCTTCTCGGACATTGTCTGTTCGCGAACCGAATGCCAACCCTTGGTTTTCGTCGCAATCGAGTCTTGTCCAGTGAACCTAACCCTAGAATCCTTTTCTCCGCTGTTCTGTTTCTGCCCAATCTCCCTCATTTGCATTCATGTGTATATTTTACTTATGTTTTGTATAAAGTCTATTTTCTGGATGCTTATGTATTGTATGTGTTGTGTGTGCTCTCGTGCGAATGCAGAGCAAGGAGCGGAAGATTTGGAAGGAACGTTTGAAGATCCAGCAGATTTCTTAGACCCAACTTGGCAAGGCAAGTCGTCACCCTTGGTCATGTCTCACCCAGTATTTTGAAATAAAGTAGATTCACTGTTTTAAAGATATATGCATGCTGAATATTTGATAGAACTATATTTAGAAACATGTGAATAGATATGACCCAACTTTCATGTGGAAACCCTTTTTGATATCGAATCATCACGCAACCTTGTCACCCTAGGATACCATGCTTAGGCTTTAATCTTATTTAAGTATACATGTTGGATGTGAAATGGCTAATATGTGAGAAATGGATTTGAAACTCCTTTTGTGAAATGAAATGTCAAATTAGTATTGATAGTGAGGATTGGTTTGTACGGAGAGGGTGCGGTGCGCACCAGGGAATGTGGATGGCTCCTCACTATTAATTCATAAGGACTAGAACCTTGTGTTGTGCCTCTATGCGGCATGAAAAACGTACCAACCACTTGCCTGGTATGGGACAGGCACGACTTAGTAGCTTTTTGGTATTAGCAGTTCCCTGCATGGTTTGTCAGTCTGGTTTCTCGCGTGGAGAAACTGGTTGGGCGCAGTTCGTCCGTGAGTGATGTGAGTTCAGAAAAAGTATGAGAGGAAAAGGTGGAAAGAAGGAAGACGCCCTACGCCTAAGATTAAGCCGTGCACGGTTGTAATAAAAAAGGTCAGATGTCTCACGTGGACAGACCAAGGCCATGTGTCCTGCGGGAGCATAAGCCAAAGGCTAGGAAGTAAGGCAGTGGGGAGGACCCACAACGGTACTTGAGACTTAATTGTCTATTTACCGGGCGGGGATACTGTTAATACTGAACTACAAAAGCGTTGTGTGATCTCGGCCTTGTCACATGTGTATAAGTCACATGGAGTTGGCCCGACTTGAAAGTCGAGTGAAGAAGTGGATTTAAAAAGAGGTACACCTTTGCAAAGCGTAAGAAAAGTATCGGATACTCTGTACTCCCAGGTCATGGAGTATGTTCGCGGTGGATTTATCCATGTGGTTCAACACAAGTAACTATTTGGAATGTTTTCATAATATGGTTAATTCAAATGGTGGATCACGGAGGATCGCCATTCACAATGTTTTCTTAAAAGTCCATTATAAGGTTTTCAAAAACCCCGCTGTTGAAAACAAAACCCTTATTTGAAAGATCAAAGGATTGAAATCTATACTATTTATGATTATAAGACTTAACCCCTTTTATTGATCACTCCTCATCTATATAATTGCATTTGTAAATAAACGACTTGCTGAGCATTGTGTCAAAGCATGCTCACCCTTGCCTTTTCAAACAAATCAGAAGAGGGATTCGCCGATCCCGATTCGTTTGGTTATGAAGATGAAGCAGAGGATGGGAACGCCCCAGATGATTCGGAGTTCTAGGAGGGTCTCGCGCCGAGTTGAGTCCGATGTGGAGGAAGCCCTACCAGAACCGTTGCTGCCAGAAGTGAAGATCTTTGTTGTTGCTGTCTGCCTTGTTTTGTGTGTTCGGTATCTTGATGCCAACTCTTGTATGAATAAACTTGTTATTTTCGTAGCAACTCTAAGTAGCGTCATTCTGGGCGCTATGTTAATGTAATATTGGTCCTCGTGACCTCGTACCTGTTTAATTATGTTTTATGCAATAGCTGCTTTCCGCTTGTTGTGAGTCTTGTAATGGTCCAACCTGTGTGCAATCCACCTGGGCGGTTGCCACGGGATTCCTCAAATGAGGGTCCCACAGAAACCAGGGTTAAGATTAGTTGTCAAGGGTTTACAAGGTTCCAAATGTCCCAAAATATCAGAATGATATCAAGGCTGCGGCTGGTTCGCTCAAAAACAGCGAACGTCTTTAGGTCGACATTCGGTTCAAGGCATCGATATAGGGTCGATGGATGCTAGAGGGTTCAACTCAAGTTGTGACAGTAGAATAAAATGTAGATCACAACATTAGGAGTCTAAGGGACAAAGTTATGTTCAGTTTGCATACCCAGAAGGGGTCAAACTGGCCCAATGCCATTGGCTGACATAGGCTGACAATGCCCAAGAATGGCATTGACATGGTTTGAACAGTTCCCAGTGGCCAAAATGGGTTTTGATTCAAGCATATGGTGCACAAGGTAGTGAGGCAACTATTTGACAAAGTATTTTCTGTTTTTCATGACCAGAGGTGGGTGAACAGGGTTAATGCCACTGGCTGGCATAGTTTGACATAGAGTTGACATGGCCAGAAACTAGGGTTTGCCATAACTTTTGATCTAGGGCTCCAAATGATGTACCACTTTATCTGATAGTTAGGCATTTGTATCAGGAACAAATGTCTCAACAGGATCTAGGGCAGGAGATGGCCGGGAAGTGATGAAAACCGGCAAAGAAGTTGACTGGTCTGGAGCACATGCAACATAAACAGTACAGCAACTAGGGCATAGCTATATCTCACAATCTAGGCCGAATTGGAAGTCGTGATAGAAGACAAAGTTGCTCAGAATGGTCCAAAACATCTAAATGGAAAAGTGGCTAGGGCTGGATCAGCTGGATTTGGAAGATACTAGCTCGAGAAAAGATGAACTCAAATCTGATCTGGGCATTTCTGATTTAAAGTGATTGAACTCAATTCCTTGCTTGTGTATGGTCCTCAGGGTACTAGAAATGCATTGGTGAAGTTAGATTAACAGATTGCTCAACAGAGAAGCTAAATCAGTAAGTACAAGTTCATGTTCATGGCTGGAAATTGGGGGTTTTTGTTTTACAACGAATTTGTTCAAACCAATAGCTCAGGGGTCTTAAGTGAGCTATTCTAAGCATCTTTCACTACTGGATCGAAGATCAATTCAATTTAGGTGAGGGTTAATTGCTCATCGGAGTTCTAGATGAAACACGGCGATTGCCGGTGACAGAAAGCATTTGAACTAAATTCCAAGCTTGAGAAGCATGAGGGAGATGAGAGAAGCTCACTGGGGGTGTTGGATCGAAGTAGGAAGCAGTGGAGAAGCTTGGCACCGAAGCTCCCTTTGCTGCTCACCGGGGAAGAAGAAGAAGACGGCGAGTTTGAGGACTGAGGTGCTTCGGGTGGGTGTGTGGTGTTTCACTGAGGCCAGAGGCTATTTATAGAGGTTTTGGAGGCGATGCAACGGCTAGAAGTGCACGGGAAGTTGAAGCCGGCAAGGAAAAGACTGGATTGCGACTTCACGGCGAGCTGGCGTCGAGGTGACTTGGTTCAGCGGCCGTGAAGGCTTTTGCAAGTGATGTGAGGGCAAGTTGATGGCTGGCCGCGGCGAGGACTCCACGTGGCTAAGCTTTCCTGCTGGAGCCGTTGCCGGTGGCGTGCAAACGGGAGAAACAACTGGCTGTGAGTCGCGCCGGGGAAGATCCACAGTGGCAAATGGCGAGCACACACGCGGCGTCGAGGTACTGGCGAAGGTGGTGACCACGTGGCTACTGTAGCAGTGCAGCAGGTCGAAGAAAACACGAGCACAGCAATGTACAGGTCGAAGCTCCCGTGCTCGTGCGCTGCATCCAAGTCGTGGTCGAAGCAGCAGGGCTGGTCGAAATCACTTTCTGGTCGGTTGCACTGGTTGGTCGTGAACTGAGGTGAGGTCGAAGTCGAAATTAGCTGATCTGGTCGTGAACAGCAAGCTCTGGTCGATCCAGGGGCATAATTGTGATGATTTCGGTTGAAAAGTGGACTGATTTGTAAATCTGGTTTTAAAGAGGTTTAATTTGGAATTTGATTTCATGGATGAGTATAATATTTCTATTAATACTCATTTAGCTCAAATTTGATAAGGTTTGAGGGATTTCACCTATTTTCGAAAATAGGGTAAAATTAGGGTAAAATAGATCTGGATTTTGTTGATCTCGAATTCTGGTAATTAGGGTGAGATTTGGAAGTCTGATCAGAAGGGAAATCTGTATCAAATAGTATTTGGGAGGTGTTCCCTGAAGAAATTCTGGATTTGGAGCTGATTCGTGGATTTTAGCCTTTTCAGGCTTCCAGGTAAACAGAGAAAGGACTTATTTCACAGTAAAATTTGGACTAAACTGCGAAAAGTACTTAGATGAAACAATCTGGTTTCAAACTTTTTGGAGCAAGTTGAGGATGCATCTAGGAACATATTCCAAAAGGATACTTGAGTCTGGATAGGGTTAGATCATGATAACTCAGTTATCTGGAATCTGGGGTATTTAGGGTAAATCTGAATTTCCTGTTTTCGAAAACAGAAAGAGACTTAGATACTGGGAGTTAGGGTTAGAATTCAATTTGGTTCCTGAAGACTTTTATCTTTAGAATAACTGGTAGGTTAAATCTGGATGGTCAGATCTTGATCTGGATCTAGAGAATAGATTTGGAGATTTTTAGGGTTTGGGAGAGATTAGGGTTCAGCTGATCTGGCTACAACTACAGGGATACATGCATGCAGGATTTTATGCAAAAACTTTTCACCCCCAAAACCAAGGTGTTACAAGCTGTCTTCATTGATGATATACTGATATACTCTAAAATTGAGAAGGAACATATTGAGCACTTGAGGAAAACATTGCATATACTACGAGAGCAACAGTTATATGCCAAATATGATAAGTGTGAATTTTGGATGAAAGAGATTTCATTCTTAGGGCATATTATGACTGCTGAAGGGATTTCAGCGGATCCAGCTAAAATTCAAGTAGTAGCAGATTGGAAGCAACCTGAGACAGTAACTGAAGTTAGAAGCTTTTTAGGTTTAGCTGGATATTATTGAATATTTATTGAAGGGTTTTCTAAAATCGCTAAGCCACTTACTAGACTATTAAAGAAAGACACAACATTTGAGTGGACAGAAGATTGTGAGAGGAGCTTTAATGAATTAAAGTGTAAGTTAACTACAGCCCCAATCCTAGATCTTCCAGATAATAGAAAAGACTTTCAAATCTATTGCAATGCATCAAGGCAAGGATTAGGCTGTGTATTACTACAAGAAGGAAGAGTAGTTTCTTATGCTTCAAGAAAATTATGACCGCATGAAGAAAATTATCCAACTCATGATCTTGAATTAGCAGCAGTGGTACATGCCTTAAAAATTTGGAGGCATTATTTACTTGGAAATCGTTGTGAGATCTTTACGGATCATAAAAGTTTGAAATATGTTTTTACTCAACCCAATTTGAATATGCGACAACGAAGGTGGTTAGAGTTAATCAAGGACTATGATACTAATATAAAATATGACCCGGGGAAGGCTAATATAGTTGCAGATACCGTAAGCAAAAGACATAAGACAAAGAGATAGGGACATCAGAATTGCAGAGAGAATTAGATTGACAAAGAATTGAATGGGTCAATTAGGGAACGATAACTTCACTCACTATTACGCCGACCCTAGAGGAAGAGATCAAGAAGGCACAAAAAGAAGATCAAGAAATTTTACGACTAATTGAGAATCTAGAGAAGGGTAAAGCAATTGGCTTCAGGAAGGCTGAGCAAGGTAACTTATGGTATAAAAATAGACTATGCGTTCCAGATGTTAAGGAGCTTAAGGAACTAATATTACGAGAAGCACATGATGCTCCATATTCCTCACATCCTGGAAGCACAAAGATGTATAATGATTTGAAAAGTCAGTTTTGGTGGCACAAGTTGAAAAAGTAAATTGCTAAATATGTTACCAAATGTGATACTTGTCAGCGAATTAAAGTTGAACACCAAAGACCAGCAGGACTACTTTAGCCATTACCAATACCTGAATGGAAATGGGAAGAAATCGGAATGGATTTTATTACTGGATTACCCAAAACTAGAAATGGATATGACTCTATTTGGGTGATTGTGGATAGGCTAACAAAAGTGGCACATTTTATATCGGTTAAGATAACATACGATGGTGCCAAGTTAGCTGAAATTTACTGCGGCGACCTGACATACCACCCACGTGGTAGCACATCCGGTCTATGAACATTTTCGAATAAAACCATCTTATCCGAGAATGTTCGTTACAGAGTAGCGAAACAGAAACATGGCTTAATTAAACATGGCTTAACATAACAAAGAGTTTAATTACATACACAAGCATAAGTATTTTTATTACAGCAAAAGGAGATAGTTTAGTTATGATCATAGTGGTCAGTCTTCATTGCCGGTGTTGAAGTAGGTTGGGTCAAACTCGCAGTTGTCCTCTTTTGGATCAACTTCTTCTGGTGTACTGGTCGGATGAATGCTGTAAGCTGTTTGGTGAGCTTCTTTCAAGATGGCGTCTTTTATCTCAGAGTCCTCTGATACACAGACTCTGTTGTGGCACCATAAGGTTCCATCCTCCATGATGTTAAATTCTGACGGCCTTCCATTTCCAATTCTTAGTATTTCTTCTTGGATGAATTCATCCACAGCTTGTTTCTCTTTGATGCGATCTTGCAAACTAGGTTTCATTGACAACATGGTTACTATCCCTTCAAGTGGTTGATCAATCAACTCTATCTCCAGACGAATCAAATCACTCATAACTTCTTCTGAAATCTTGGTCATATAGGCTTGATGGCATCTCGATTTCCGACTCAAGGCATCAGCGACAACGTTAGCTTTTCCAAGATGATAATTGATCGTTAGATCATAATCTTTAATCAATTCTAACCATCTTCGCCGCCACATATTCAGTTCTTTTTGGGTGAAAATACACTTCAAGCTCTTATGGTCAGTGTATAATTCACACTTGACTCCATAAAGGTAATGCCGCCAAATCTTTAGGGCAAAGACGACAGTAGCTAGCTCCAAGTCATGAGTTGGATAATTCGTTTCATGAGCTTTCAACTGTCGAGAAGCATATGCGATTACTTTTCCGACCTGCATCAAAACACATCCTAATCCTGCTTTGGATGCATCACAATAAATGGTAAAATTTTCTCCACTTTCGGGTAGAGTTAAGATAGGTGCAGTAGTTAGCCTCTCCTTAAGCTCTTCAAAACTTCTTTCACATTTCTCAGTCTATTTAAATTCAACATCCTTCTTTAACAGGTTAGTCATGGGTATTGCTATTGTCGATAATCCTTTAATGAATCTTCAATAATATCCTGCTAGGCCTAGAAAACTTCTGACTTCAGTAGTGTTCTTGGGTTTCTGCCAAGCTAGTACTGCTTCTACTTTTGCTGGATCCATTGAAACACCTTGTCCAGATATAACATGACCTAGAAATGAGATTTGGTCTAACCAAAATTCACATTTGCTTAACTTGGCATAAAGTTGGTTCTCTCTAAGTACTTGTAGAACCTCCTGCAAGTGTTCTGCGTGTTCTTCTTTATACTGAGAGTATACAAGAATGTCATCAATGAAAACTACTACGAACTTGTCCAAGAATGACATGAACACTTTGTTCATTAAGTCCATAAATACAGCTGGTGCATTTCTCAATCCAAAAGGCACAACTAGAAATTCATGATGCCCATATCGCGTTACAAATGCGGTTTTTAGAGTGTCTTGTGCCCGGATCTTCAACTGATGATATCCGGATCTGAGCTCAATTTTTGAGAACACAGTTGCACCCTTCAGCTGATCAAATAGATCATCTATTCTAGGTAATGGGTATTTGTTCTTGATAGTCACGACATTTAGGGCTCTGTAGTCAATACAAAGACTCATACTGCCGTCCTTTTTGCGTACAAATAGTACTGGTGCTCCCCACGGTGATACACTTGGTTTGATATAACCTTTGTTGGTCAAGTCATCCAACTGCTTCTTGAGCTCTACCAATTCTTCGAATCCCATACGATATGGTCGTTGAGAAATTGGACTTGTCCCGGGAATCAGATCAATGGCGAACTCTACTTCTCTATCTGGTGGCATCCTAGGTAATTCTTCTGGAAAAACATCTAGGTACTCGCTGACCACGTGTATCTGATCCACTTCTATATCCTTGATGGCCATATGAGTACCTGTTTCTATGAAAGGGGTGTTTTCTCCAACGAAGATAATTCGGGTATTATCATCTTTCCTCAAGGATACTGTTTTCTTTTTACAATCCATGTTGCTCCATTTAGGGCTAACCAATTGATTCCCAGGATAACGTCTATGTCTTCTAAGGGCACAACTAGTAGGTTAGCTTTAAATTCGTTTCCTAATATTTCAATTACCTGTCCCTGCCTTTCATGTTTTACCACCATAGGCCCTCCAGGTGATTGCATATGCATTGGTTTATCTAGGGTGGTATAGGTTAAGTTGTGTCGAAAGAGAAAATCTCTGGATATAAGAGAATGGGTTGCACCTAGGTCAAATAGTACAAGACCAAAATCAGGGGGGACGAATAATTTACCCGTAATGATGTCCGAGGCTGATCCAATTTGATTGATGCTCACATAGTTCAGCTTTCCTTGAGTTTTTGTTGGTCCTCCTCGTCCTCGGCCTCAACCAAAGGTGGTCGTCGGTCTGTTGTCTTGTCCTCTTCCTTCAGAGGTGGGATTAATCTGCATCGGAGGTCTGAAAGGGGGTCACCATTGAGGTCTTGGCTGGTTCCGTCGGGGACATTGGTTGACACGGTGTCCCAGTTGACCACATCCAAAACACGCACCGCTTGCCTTGTTACAATCTTTCGCTAGATGCGGTCCCTCGAAAAAAGTGCATTGTACTTGTTGTGGTTGCTTAAATGGTACACTAGGTCTGTACCTTACCATCATTGGTTGTTTCCCTCGTTGTTGTTGTATTCATGGTCGGGGGGTCAAATCTTGCCTTCTTTCTCCTTTCTTCGTCTACCGCCATTTGGCGACTCTCTTGTGTTATGGCGCGGTCTACTAAGTCTTGAAATTCTGTAATCTTTACTAAACCCAGCTGCAGCTGTAGCACCGACTGCAATCCTTCTAGAAATCAGTCAATCTTTCGTTCCTCTATATTTACATCATCCGGAGCATATCTAGCCAGATGGTTAAATTGATGCAAATACTCAGTTACCGATTTATATCCCTGTTTTAAATTACGGAATTCTTTCTTCTTGGTAGATATGGTGCCCATGGGTACATGTACTTCTCTGAATTTCTTCTTAAACACTTCCCAAGTGATCGGCTGATCTGGTGGCCTCATGTCTTTGAAATTCAGCCACCAAGTGGCTGCGGGGCCAGTTAGTTGATGTGAGGCATATAAAACTTTTTCCTCATCCGAGCACCTTACGGTTTCCAACTTTCTTTCAGTGGTTACCAACCAATCATCGGCCTCTAAAGGCTCTTCTGCTTTTGGAAAGGAGGGAGGTTTAGTTTGTAAGAAATCAATCAATTTGACTCCTTTATCAGCTTCTAAGTTGGACGTTCCAACTCTGCTTTCCTTTATCACACCCACTAATTGCTCAATAACCTTGTCGTGATGTTCCTGGAATTCTCAGCGTGTTGCTTCCATCCACCTATACATCTCTATCATTGCTGCTTGCCCTTCTGCAGATGCTGGAGGGGTGGGCATCTCCATCCTTGGACTAGCAGGTAATTCTGGTTGCCCATTTCCGTTTTTATCACCTCCGCCTTCCATGGCACTGGCTATTGAATTGCTATAGAATGCAAAATGCACAACCAAGATGCACAATCTCATGGTATGCACTACTCAAGTTGGAAATGCAAGAATATATGAATTGCACCAGATTTTCATCGAGCTAGGCTCGCACACATGCTCATATAACTTGAGACCAAATATTCACAACAAAAGAGGTATCACACAACCCCTAATATATTTACACGACAAAAGTAAGGTTTTGTTTTTTCTGGGGACTGGGGTATCTATTTATGTTGGCAGTTTAGGACTGCCCGGTCTCTCACATCCCAACAAAATATCAAGCTGCTTCTTCTTTTTCTTCTTCGTCGCATCAGCAGGGTCAGGGAAAGCCATGGGTTAGTACCTTCTGGTAGTCATAACTAAGAATTTAAGACAAGAAAACCAATAGTATCAACCTTAAGTATGACAGTCTCTATTTAGCATAAGTCAACCGTACTTAGGTCCCTAATCATGCTCTGATACCACCTGCGGCGACCCAACATACCGCCCACGTGGCAACACGTCCGGTCTTTGAACATTTCCGAATAAAACTATCTTATCCGAGAATGTTCGTTACAGAGTAGCAAGCAGAAACATGACATAATTAAACATGGTCCAACATAACAACGAGTCTAGTTACACACAAAAGCATAAGCATACTTATTGCATCAAAATACAGTAGTTAGGGTGTTCTTATGGCGGTCACTCTCCGTCTTCGGTGTTGAAGTAGACCCCATCAAGCTCACAGTAGGATTCTCTGGGATAGGCTTCTTGATCTGGTCGTCCGGCCGGCGTGGCATCACCCAAGGAGTACTCAAAGTCTAACAACGGCATACAATAGCAAGGGTGAGTGCCGAGGTACTCAGCACGCAATTGAGAGGTATAATGCATCATGCAAACCTTAACTAGTCAAAGAGTTATTAGAGTATATTAGCAAAGGTGGTTTTGACTCAAAAATTCATTTGTGATTGTAAGAGACTCCGGTTATTAAGTAAAATGCTACTGAACATTTGCACCACAGGGTGAGACCACCTGTAGGTCTCCTTTCCTGCCGCGACGCAGTTCTTGACCTGAGAACAAGGAGTGAATATCCACGTTTTACTCTGCAGAGGGGTATCACTTTGCCCACAGAATCCCTTGATTACCATGTCGGTGTTCGTCAACAGTGCTCCGCATTTCTTACAATGCGTGACATCATCAAGAGAACAAAGTCTTTCTCAAACCCTTCCGCCAGTTCCCTGCACTGGTATGGTACTCCCATACCTTCGTAGTCGGACGCATCCGCTAGGACCACTGCGAGACTATAGCTCCAAGCCCACCTCAGGTCGGTTCTTTCATCATAATACATACACATATACGTTCCCAGTGTGGAGGTGTGCGAGCATCTGGATGAGATACTTGACTAGGCCCGTCCCATACCAAGTCTGTGGTCAATACGGGTATTACGGTGCTGGGTAGAAAAGACAGTTGGTTATGTCCATACTTTTATAGACATACTTCAATACAAGATTCGAGCCCTCCTTCGGCTCTCCTCCAGTTACACTTTTTCCATCAAGACACTGACTCTTTCATTATGACCAACTTTTATAAAATACCTTTTTGATGCAAGATGGTATAGCTACATAGATTATCAGATAAAGGATAGACAAATAAAAGCAATAAAACACGATCAATATGGTCAAGAACAAAACTTGCCTGAAGTAGCAAAGTCAGAATCCAGTATATGAACGTTGCCCTGGGATTCCTCGCTCAGCTCTGCTCCTAGAATTAAAATAGGTGGATATTATGTAGAGGTGCAGAGTTTAGGTGCTAATCGCTCTCGCCTCAATCGTAGTGATCACTCTCCCAGGCAAAATAAGAAGTCAGATTTTATTTAATTGAACTGCATGATGGAATTACATAACCACTTTTAAGTTGGATAGCTCCCAAAAGAATAATATTAGTTTTATAATGGTTGAAAAATAAATTTAAAATAGTTAAGTCAAGATATTGATTTAGTACTAAGACTATTTAATTTCTACACTGAAAGCTTAGTTGTTTGAAATAAAAATAATTCATAGTTTTAAGGCTCTTTTTCCTATGTAGATAATTATATGAAAGTAATGAAAATAACTTAAATTGATTTATTAAAGAGTAAGAATATAATTTGTATGCATATGCATATATCTTATTTGATTATACTCTTATTGAATTAGGTATAATTTAAGAAATTACCAATATTAATTTGCCAATACTATAAAATTACTTAAACTTCTGATTTAAATAAATTTTAAATTAGATAATAACCAATAATTAATTAAGAATTGAAAATAGAATTGAAATTACAAAAAGAAAAGAAATAAAAATTATAAAAGTTTTGGTTGGGCCTGAATCGGCCCAACTCCCCTCTGCTCGGGTTGCGCCAGCCCAAGGCCCAACCTCCCTTCTTCTCCCTCTCTCGGCCGCATACACACACGCAACACACAACACAACACACACGCACCGGCCCTAATTTTCCTCTAGTGCTCCCGGCCATTGCCTCCACCGTAGCAGACTCCTATAAACCCAAGAGCTCGGAGTATTCGAATACGTTTTTAACTCTGCAAAGAGGTACCAATTTACCCGCAAGGTATTCCACTTTCAAGCCCATCCTATCAATATGATTAGACCCTTCCTCACAACCATGTGTGAGTGGCAAGGTGGAGATAACAAGAACTTTTGTCATGTTTCACACACAATTCACCCTTGACCCTGTGGATCTCTCGCGAACCACAGTTGTGGCAGGTTGTACCCAAACCCCCACCCCGAATGCCTCTTCCCATTACTGGGTCAGCGTGCAATCACATTCAGTGATATGTGTAGGAGCTGCACTCCGTGTAAAATCATGCATCACTTCCCATCTCATGCAGGGGTTTCATGTGCGATCCGTATAAGTACTTGTTTAGGCCTGTCCCATACCAGGCTTGCGGTTAGCACGTGTTGCACGCCACCAGACGCACAACACAAGGTTCTAGTCCTTATATGCCAGTGACCAGACCATCCACAAACCATGCACCTTCAGTGCTTGCTATCCTTTGCAGTTAAGCACCTCCAGTGCTACCGCCATTCCAAACCAAAATTCTGGTCATGGCTAGGGTTTTATTTCATGAATATACATAAGTACAATATAATAGTTCATGGCTCACTAATTGATCATCTCACATTTCATAGGCATCCAGCCTAGCACTACCAATTCAAAATTAAACCATTCACATGCAATACTATTTATATTCAAGGTCATATCATAGCAATTCATAAAATATAGGTTCAAGATGATCAAGACTATGACTTGCCTTCCGCGTCGTAAGAAACAGCAGTCGATGTCGAGTCTGCAATGAAGTCTTCATACTCGGGCTCTTGATCTACTCTCCAATCAAACAAGCACACAAAGATCACAAACTATTTTAAATACTTTAAAATCTATATGCAACATGCTTTTAAAAGAAAAGATCTTGGCGATGATGAAACGGACTGAGATTGCAAGCTAATCTGGGTCAAAACCCTGGAATTTATAGAATCTGAGCTAACAATGGTGTTAGAAATTCTTAGGGCTTCAAGGGTGCAATATGGACATCAAGTCCGAGGCTGGTTTTCCCAAAAACAGCGAATGTCAACGGATCGACATTCGGTTCACGGCCTGACATAGCTTCAGAGAAAGCTAAAGGACTTATCTCAAGATGTGATAGTTGAAGGAAATGTAGAGCATGGTCCTATAAAATTGGTAGAAAAACTTGTTTTCAGTTTTCATAACCAGAAGTAGTCAAATTAGGCTAATTCCACTGGCTGACATTGAGATGACACAAGCTGACATTGTCAAGGATTGGCATTGGCATGGTTCTGGAGATTCTCAGTAGGCAAAATATGTTCTGTTTCAAGAATTGGGTGCATAATGCTATGAGGTAGCTATTTGACAAGGTGGTTTTCACAGAAAAGGTCTAGAGGTCAAGGATTTTGCAAAGACACCCCTGGACACAGTGAACTGGATGTCAGTGCATTGTCAAAATTAGGGCTTTGATGCTTTGTCTGATTCAGGGTTTGATTGCTTCGCCAATTATGTCTAGGAGGTAGGCGAAGATGACAGGAACTTGTTGATGGGAACTGAGATGGCCGGATGGCGATGAACGGCGATGATGAACTACGGTGGCGACACGGCACAGTGAAGCCACTGGACAAGATCTTGGCATAGCGATAACTGGCAATTCTGTGCAGATTCAGGGATCAAGCTTGTAGAGGAAAGTGTTCAGGAGATCAAGGCGAAGATGCTAGACAAGGTGGCATCGACGGCGGTGGCCTGTGGCGACCGGGCGACACACTGGCGGCACGGCAATGAAGGGTAAAACACCTAAGTTGCAATCTGGTGCTGCACTGCTGAAACCTGGCGTTGCTGGAGCTAGCTAGGGCCAAGAGACACTATCTGCTGCACTAGACTTGGCTGAAGGTTGAACGGCGGCGAGCGGCACTATAAGATAGCACTTCAATGCTAGTAGTAGAGCAGCTAGCAAAAGCTAGTATTCCCAGCACTTTAGCTGCTGGGAATAAGGTTTGCTACAGCTGGATGAAAAGGTGCTGCGAAAAGTTTTTCCCAGCTGTAATTTTTTTCCTAGCTGTAGGTCCAATGGCAAAGATTATTCCCAGCTGTAAGCTACTTGGAAAGTTTGAACTTTTCCCACCTGTATGTCCACTTGTAATATATTATTCCAAGCTGTATAACTATTTGGAATATTTTTTTCCAGCTGTAGGTCCAGTGGCAAAAAGTATTCCCAGCTGTAGGTCGCTAGGAAAATTCAAACTTTTCCCACCTGTATGTCCACTTGTAATATATTATTCCAAGCTGTATAACTATTTGGAATATTTTTTCCCAGCTGTAGGTCCGGTGACAAAGAGTATTCCCAGCTGTAGGTCGCTTGGAAATTTTGAACTTTTCCCACCGTATGTCCACTTGTAATATATTATTCCAAGCTGTATAGCTATTTGGAATATTTTTTCCCAGCTGTAGGTCCGGTGGCAAAGAGTATTCCTAGCTGTAGGTCGCTAGGAAAATTCAAACTTTTCCCACCTGTATGTCCACTTGTAATATATTATTCCAAGCTGTATAACTATTTGGAATATTTTTTCCTAGCTGTAGGTCCGATGGTAAAGAGTATTCCCAGCTGTAGATCGCTTGGAAAGTTTGAACTTTTCCCACTTGTATGTCCACTTGTAATATATTTTTTCAAGCTGTACGTCCAGTGGCAAAGAGTATTCCCAGCAGTAGATCGCTTAGAAAGTTTGAACTTTTCCCACATGTTTGTCCACTTCTAATATATTATTCCAAGCTATATAACTATTTGAAATATTGTTTTCCAACTGTAGGTCCAATGGCAAAGAGTATCCCAGCTGTAGGTCGCTTGAAAAGTTTGAACTTTTCCCACCTGTGTGTCCACTTGTAATACATTATTCCAAGCTGTACAACTATTTGAAATAAATTATTATCAGCTGATTTGTCATTGAGAATTTAGAAATTCAAATTTAAATATGTGAATTATTTGTAGTAAATTTACCGCTGGGAATTGTGTCAATAATTAATTTTAAATATAAATTTTTTTAGTAATTAGGCAACAATATTACAATTAAAACTATAATATGCATTATCCTAACAGAAATCACACCACATTTTGCAACAAAATTATCAAAAATGGATAAATGGCACAATTATATATTATATTGAATTCTTTGCTTTATATAGCCATTGACAAAATTCGTAATAGTCACAAATTATTCAATTGACAAAACCAACCAAAATAAATATGGTACCTCTGAAATAATTGCAAGAAAAATATCACTTAAGAATTCTTTACACCAAATGTATGCCCATATAGAATATTCCTAACTCTATATATTTTGTTCCAACTATAACTATCAAAAATAAAATATTCTACTTTCAAACTCCTCTTATGACATAAAATATCTTCGTCACTTCATATGTTTTTAACACCTTACTGTTAACCACCTGCATAAGAAAAGTTATCGATTACAATAGCCTTGAGATAAATATATACAAATCAATAACTTTTGCTTTAAGTAACATATGGAACATATGACAATTATAATAAAAGATGGTTGGTCGATTGTTGTATAACAAGTACAAGTTGTTGCTTATGCGAATGAGAAAATTGTGTTGGTTGTGACATGACTTGCATACACTTGATAAAAGAAATTAATCATATGAAAGTGAGCTGCTAGTTCAAGGCACAATTAACATACACTTAATATTTAGAAAATGAATAACATGTGGATTTGTGTTGATAACACCTCACCTGTAAAAAAGTATTTAGAATTTCTACTTAGTTTCAACTAATTATGTTGTCCCTTTCACCTGTAAGCATTATTTTATTAATAACAAAACAAGACAAATAAAAAAATAGTAACTAACCAGGTAAATAACAGGTTAGAATTATATATACTTAGAACACGAGATGAACCATCACCTATTGTAGTATCATCTTAGATCTACAAGTAAAAGTTCACAATTTGTTTACTTGGATGGTATTAGTAAGTAAATAAGAGTTATTATACAAGATAGAATAGATTACTTTTTCACGTGGCCATGCAATTGATCGTCCAAGCGCATCAGACATTTTTCTAACATTCCCATATTGATGTAACAATGGAGCATCTCTTTTCAACACATAGTTCACAACCACCTCACAACACTCAGCCCAAGAGGTGTGTCACCAACTATTACACTTCGAGATGACCTTTGAAGCGTACCCTTAGCAACAGTACAATGGATCTAATCTGCTGATTTTGTAGGAGCATATAATGCACAAACACAATCACATAACTAGGAGTGTTTCCATATATTTTAAATCTATATACCAAAATTATACAAAATTTACTGATGTCTAGCTAAAGAGATAGATAAAAAAAATGTTAAATAGTTATGACTCAATATTACAGAGGACTAATATTTTTGTGTTTAATGGATATATTGTATAACACCTATCAATCAAATGGCATGCATGTCTTTTAGAGTATAATGATTGGCTTTGTCCAGAGCCTTCCTAACATATAAAACTCTTTAAAGATCATCAGTGATGGAAACTACTCAAAATATAGACACTATTAGCTTGCACATTATTCATGCTCAAATCCCTTGTTCCTTAGGACCATGTGCACCAACTAATATAGAATTCACTTTGTTGTTGATCACTTGAGTCCTTGCACTTTATTATTTTGGTCAAAATAGTCCTAAACATTCATCTACCTATACAATATGGGAATAGAAGAGCCTATTAACAAGAATTTGATCAGTATAAGACTAGAAAATATATAAATTTGGTGTTACAATTGAATTCGTAAATATCATATCTAACATATCTAAATCACTATGCTGATACTATATTACTCCAAATATACTAAAATCTTTGTACAATAGCCAGAGGTACAAAAATTTGGAGTTACAATTTGAGTCCTCAAATATCATATCTAAATAATACTACCTAATTGCATACAGACAAGAATCATAGAGCAACAATCTCCAAGTTGGAAGTCCCAAAATATCATATCTAAATAATACAGCAACAATCCCTAAATATCATATCTAAATAATACTACCTGATTACAGATAGACAAGAATCATACAGCTGCAAAAATAATAGTAATATTACCTGATTGCAACTAATTTTTCCAAAGATGAAACCTGACAGCAACAATCTCCAAGTTGGAAGTCCAATCTATGAAATATGAAATTATGCAAATAGAAAATAGATTGAAGAAACAACTTTCAAGACAAAAAAAAATCCAAATAAAATTTAAGAACAAAGAACATAGGGTAGGGGAGGTGTGGTTAGAGGCATCATGGTGGGTAATTGCAATGTGGAGGCTAGAGATGGATGGATTGACTGATGTGGTGGTGTGGTTTCGTTGAGGAGGCCGAGGAGTGTGTGGTGGGATGAGAGGCTAGATGTGTCAAAGCAAAGGTGACATAGAAGAGACACTAGTACAAAAATGTTGTATACTAATAGTTCAAAAAACATCTCTACTAACGGTTCTCATACCGCTAGTGATTGACACAATAAAACAAATCTAACACTACTCTAACGGTTTCAAACCATTAGAATAGGTACTTATTCTAATGGTTCTTATTAATGAACCGGTAGAATATAGTACTTATTCTAACAATTCTTATTGGTGAACCGTTAGAATAGATATTATATTCTAATGGTTCACTAATAAGAACTGTTAGAATATAATCATCTATTCTAATGGTTCTTATCAATTTCTTATTAGTGAACAGTTAGAATATAGTAAACTATTCTAATGGTTCACTAATAAGAACCATTAGAATAGGTACTATATTCTAATGGTTGACTAATAAGAACCTAATAAGAACCGTTAGAATAAGTTGTTTTACTAACGGTTTCGAACAACTAAATAGATAGCCGAGAAGCATAGAAATTGGTAAATGATTAAATCATTCTTGCACACACAAGCAGGAATCCATTCAAAGGGGGAAAAATAATACACAGGAACCAATCTATTAAACTACGGGTAAATGGAGGTCCAACAATGAAGGACACAAGAAATGGCCCTTATACAATAATCTTACTACCCTAGAGTTGAGAGGTAGGAATGGCAGGCACTTAAGATTCTTAGCTAGTACTAATCCTCCATCTTGTTTTCATCCTTCATTTCTTCAGCACCATCATCCTGTAAACATCATAGTTAGCAACTTTATGTTAGAGCTGTGCAAACAAAAACTTCAATGAATTTGATAGATAAAACTCCTTATAAGCAAATGTATCCATCGAAAAAAGAGTATCACAAAGGGACAGCATCTCTTTCAGAAGTAGTTCTTTTAATGTCTGAGAATATACTCACATATAGTACTAAATCGGACATGTCTTGAGTACTCTTTACTGCTGCTAAATATGATATAACAGGTTTGCACTATGTTGAATGATTTTCTATAAGCATATAAATGATGAGCAGCAAAAGAAATTAGCGATTGGAGTATCAGTGCACTACAGAAAATAATAATAACAAAACAAAAATGCTAATCAGAAATCAAGTGAACTGAATCAAGGACATGCACAACTAAATATTTCTCATGCAGAAGACATAATGGAACTTACATGATGGCATAAAGGGTGCATCCTAGAGACCAGATGTCAGTCCTCTCATCAATGTCAACATGGCTTGGGCAATCCCACAATTCAAGTGCACGAAACGGTGTAGAACAATGCTCAGCAGCCCATTCCTATACATAAGTAAGATAAGCATTACTAACACATAGGAAGCTACAACCTTCACAGTACTAAGTGTCTTTTTAAGTTTTAAAAGCTTTAAGTCAATGACAGGTTTTACAATGTTTTGCTATGTTTTATCTAATATTTTATAGGCTTTCTTAGAATTTCAGTAATCATCAAAACAAGTTGCATCACTCTTTTTTAAAAAAATGTACTGAAAGTTTAACTACTATAATATAAAATCTAAGCAAAAAAGACTGTAATATAAACTTTAGCTAATTTAGGAAAGTACAGACAATGGCTAGAAGAAGACAGACAACACTTTTAAGTAGTTCTATCATTCTTCTTGGATGGTCCAACTCTGATACAACTTGAAAACAATAATTCATAGCATAAGAAGCATGCATAAATGGAACAAAAGGCACTTTTAAGCTGAGCATAATCAATCCATATATTTGAAAGACATGTTTTCACTTTAGAAATTAGATTTTCATTAAATCTCTCTAAATTATATCCCATGGTATCTACTAGATGCATTCATAGTCTAGAGAGAGTACGAATAACCAAAGGAACTACAACAGTTGCATACTAACACCAACAGCTAAAAGCTTGAGATCAATGTAATATATGGAATATTGTTGATAAGCCGCCATTCACTGGCATCACATAATCTTGGTTTAAGTTAACATTCTCCATAATTTGCTATATTAATATTCATGGGCCAGCATTATTATTTCACACATAAATATGCACACAAGCATTTAAGTGCCACTGTGCATAATCTGACGAACCTAATGCTAATGGAATATAAAGATATTGAAGTAGCACAGAAAGTAGGTCACAACCAAAAAAGGAATAACATGGTTTATAGCACCCTCTCTTGGTTATCTTTAGCATTACCTGTATGCAAATCATCAGGACTTCACATCTATTAGGTTGGGAAAAGTCATATACGTATAAGCATTTGAAACATACACTACCACAGAAACAGACATCCTGGACGGCACATCACAGACGGGTATGAACTGTTCAATGGAAAACCGTCTGCGAAAGCCTGTCGGGAGAATATGTTCAGATATCACAGACGGTTCTGATGTCAAAAACAACTGTGACAGTAAACCAGACGGTTCTGAACACAAAACTGTCTGTGATAGTCTACTTAGCACAGACGGCCCTAACTTAAAAACCGACTGCGATAGATACAATCGGTTCCCAGCTGAGAACCGCCTGTAATAGTATACTTATCACAGACAGTTCTAACCTAAAACCCGACTGTGATATATACAATCGGTTCCCAGCTGAGAACCGTCTGTGATAAGTATACTATCACAGACGGTTCGGAACTCAGAACCGACTGTAATTTATACAGTCGGTTGTGAACTACGAAGCGTCTGTGATAGTCTACTTATCACAGACGGTTCTGATGTCTGAACCGACTGGAAAAGTACTGGCGCTTCGAATTCTCAACTGTGATCATTTCTGTCTCCGATCTTCGCGCGCGGCGCCTAGGAGAACACGAAGCATCGCTTTGGAAGTTCTATAAATTGACAGTGGAAAAATTGTCATTTACTTTACAAGTTTTTATAGTTCTCAGACTGTTTGACTCCTTAGCTTCTCTGCGCCAATGGCATCCTCGATGGCATCGTCAGCCTCGCCCTCCCCGGTAAGAACTCTCAATCTTTTGGACTTACCCCTGTATTGTTAATCCCTGTTCAATACATTCTTGACCTGTTGATTTGCACAAGGAAGGGGAGCCTTGGAAGACACTGGCAAAGTCAAGGCCGAGCTGAGGGCCCTCCAGGAGGAGCACAAGCTCCTCACGGAGAAGCACACTCGGCTACGGCTTGACCTTGACGATCTCTTCCAGCGCATTCAGCGCATGAAGACGGATGGTGACAATGCTAGGGAGAGGACGAGGCGTCTTCGCGAGGAGGAGAAAGCCGCGGATATGACCATCGCGGGCTGCGGTTTGACAATGAAGGATACCATCACGAAGCTGAGGGAGGTCACAGGCCTTCTCGATGCTGTAGTAGTTGATCCTGAGAAGGACAACTTGTCGCTGGAGGAGTCCTGCGTCCTGGCTGCAAGTCAAACTGACTTTATTCTAGATGCAGCCAGGGCTAAGACCACTCCTTGACCTAGCATTCTGTATTTTTACTTTTTTTGTAAGTGATGAAAAAAATTATTGAAAACTTTGTTCTTATATCAACTTTACAATTTTCCAGCACATTCTTGGACTGCATGCTATCTTCCCTCTTTCTTTATCTTTCTTTAGCTTTTGGCGAACATTCGACCATGCAAAGGTATGTGCACTGTGTGCGATCAAGGAACAACTATCGCGATCTTTGGCTTGTGAGGGCAGTCCATCGGAGCTCTTCAAATAATATAGAAACAATATAGAAGTCGTAGGTCCCATGCAAATAATATAAAAAGAATATAGAAGTTATATATCAACGTGCTTTGAATATCACAAACGGCTCTGACGTAAAAAAACGTCTGTGATAGTCACATTAGAGACGGTTTTATGTAAGGCCCGACTGTGATAGTCCCAACAGTGTCCGCCGCCTCGAATTCTCAACTTCTATCAATATCACAGACGGTTTTTAACTCCAAACCGTCTGTGATAGTAATATTACAGACGGATTTTATGTAAGGACCGACTGTGATTGTCGAACAGTTATCGACGCTTCAAATTCTCAACTTCTTTCAAATTCTCAGCGGTTCAACTGGAAGCAAAACTCCAGGGAGGGAACAAGTATTTGTAGAAGTCGAACAGTTCAATATTCAACAGACATATTAAAGACGGTTCGGACATCAGAACCGTCTGTAATATTAACGCAGACGGTTTTGATCTCCCAACCGTCTGTGATAGTCCCAACAGTGCAATTCTCTACATGCAATTGTTGATAACCGCACATAATAATTAACAGCGCAGATGAAGAGACTTATTTATTTACTTGAAATTTAATTTGCATCGAATTATGTAATCTGACGCTTCAACTTTCAAAGTGGGCACTACTGTTTTGCCGTGTTCCAGTTTATCTCCCGAGAATATTTATCATGACGGTATTGATCTTGAAAAGAAAGTAGTGCGCTCCACTTCAAATTCTCAATAGTGTGTTGTGTCTTTTCCATTTCTGATGTTTGCGCGGCGCACTAACCTGGGGACACGAAGCGTCGACTTGGAAATTGTTTTTCATTAATGTTGAAAAAATGAACTAAAAATTTGTTCTTATGTAAATTTTGCAATTTTCCCTCATTTCTTGGAGAAAGAGAAGTGGAGCGGTTCGAATGGAAGCAAAACACTCCAGGGAGGGAACAAGTATTTGAAGAAGTCGAACAGTTCAATATTCCAGGCATAGTAAAGATGGTTCGGACATCAGAACCGTCTGTAATAGTCATATTACAGACGGTTTGGACATGAGAACCGTCTGTAATATTAAAGCAGACGGTTTGATATCCCAACCGTCTGTTATAGTCCCAACAGTGCCCACCCTATGCAATTGTTGATAACCGCACATAATAACTGAGCAGATGAAGAGACTTAATTATTTACTTCAAATTTAATTTGCATCGAATTATCTAATCTGACTCTTCAACTTCCTTTTCTGTGTTGCAGTTTATCTCCCGAGAAGTTATCATGAATTTATTGACCTTGAAAACCAGTAGTGCGCTTTTTAAAACTCGAGGCACCCGCGCATATGAACCGTCACCTTCTGTTTCTATAAATAGCGAGGCTCCTAAATCCCTGTCTTTATTCCCTCCTCAACTCCCACCTTGATGGCGAGCCGAGATTCCAATGAGCTTATTGAAATTGAGAGTGATGAGGAAGAGATAAGGAATGAACTCGAGATCTTTCTTTTATGACTTGATTACCTCGAAACAAATGCATTTCGAAATCCACAGGTGCCTGAGGAAATGCTCCCTCCAAAGAAGAGACTTAGAAATGATGAAAGATCCTCCAGTGGAGCTGCAGCGAAGACTCTAGAGGGTGCTGAGGCCTGTGTTGCCACATTGCCCCTTGCAACCCCTCCAGTTGCATCGACTCCACCTTTGGAGATTCACAATAATCCTTCCAATATCCCCTCTTCAACACCTTTGTATCATCAGCTTTTCTTGGATGATCAACTTTCTGGGGTAAGGCTCACACTTCCACGTCCAAATCCACTCTGAAGCTTGGCAATCATCTTCACCCTCCCAGCATACGTCCCTAGGAGAAGCTGGAGAAGCATATGTGCAGGAGGAGAAAGCTGCCTTGTGCAGAACTCTCCAAAAAAAAAAAAGAGGCGCTGGAGAAGCATTCTAAGGGGATGTCTTTTGCCATTCTGCACTTGGCAGAGTGCTTTGAGTTGCAGCTTCATCTCCACCTTTGTTGTATCAACTTTAATTTCTTGGATGATCCTACTGATGCCAAATCCACTCCTTTGCTGAGAGATGATGTTGATAGTCTTAGAGCCATTGGTAGTTCTCCTGGGGCGGCCAGTGTAGATCCTACTGATGCCAATACGTCCCTAGGAGAACTTTGTAAGTTACTTTCGGAACAGGTCGACGCTAATTAATTGGTCGCTTAATTGTATCTCTTATGTATGCAAAGATTGTAAGAAATAAGAAATTTCTTTTCCTTACATATCTGGCTTTTCGATTGATTATGTAACTGATAATCACCAAATGATGTTCTGTGTGAAAATGTTAACAAGAAAATACTACTGCAAACAAGATGGTTTTTAACTCAAAATCGTCTCTAATTGTAAGATTACAGACGGTTTTAATTTCAGGACCGACTGTAATAGTCTCAAAATTCTTTCAAGATCCACAGACATATATACAACAAATATGAAAAACAAGATAAAACCAAATAGTCTGAACGTTCATTTTTTTAAATACTAACATTGAAATAAGATAGAGCCAAATATGAAAAATAAGTGGAATAACTGATGACCAGTAGTCGAATGCAAACAAACAATCCTGGATATTATAGACGGTTCGGACCTTAAAACCGTCTGTGATAATCTTGCAGATTGTTGATTATATAATTAACACAGACGGTTCTGAGGTAAAAACCGACTGTGATAATCACGTACGGTTCTGATGTAAAATCCGACAGTGATAATCACAGACGGTTCTGAAGTAAAAACCGACTGTGATAGTAAAGCGGACGGTTTTGATCTAGGAACCGTCTGTGATATTGTAATTATCACGGACGGTTTGGAGTTCATAATCGTCTGTGATATTTCTGTCATAGTATCACAAAATGCGCCGATATTACCGACGGTTAATAGAGTGAAACCCATCAGTGATATTCTGTTCTTCAAAAATGCACCGATATTACTGACGGTATTATATAGAACCGTCTGTATTGAACATGGTATAAAAGGTCTTTTGCGGATGTTTTGAGCTAGTTGTTCTCTCTTGCTCGACCTACACTGTCCAGTTCGAAGACATTTGGGACAAGGAAGAGCGAAATCTCGAAAGGCGGGGGGAGCATTTGGGGGCAAAAATTTGAGGATCGAACCAAGGTTGGTACTTGCTCCCAAGGCATACACATTACTTGATTTCATCATCAATATCGATCTCCATTGATTTACTAATTAGCATGTGTATGAATTTGATTAATTGTAGATGGTCCGAGACTGGATGTATAATGACAACCGAGTGGGTGAGGAATATATGAAAGGTGTTTTTGATTTCGAAAAGGTTGCTGAGCAAGACATGGCGAAGAAGGGTTTACCATATATGTACTGTCCTTGTGTAGACTGCCAGAATATTAAGATGTTCACCAACTCATCTCAAATTGTCACCCACTTGATCCGACGTGGTTTCAAAAAGGGGTACACGTGTTGGGTCCACCATGGAGAAGAGCCAACTGCAGAAACAAGTGCCACTCAGATTGAGGAACAGGACATGTCGGATCCGAACAACGACTTCGACGAGGATATGCCAGAGGATGACCATTTAGATGACATGTTGCGTGATGTGGAAGGAAATTACAGTGAAAGGGAGTTTGGCAAATTCAAGCGCTTGATTGAGGACTCAGAAAAGCCGTTGTTCCCTGGTTGCAAGTCGAAGTAGACAAAGTTGGCCTCTGTGCTTGAACTGTTAAAATTGAAGGCAAGCAACAGCTGGACCGACAAGAGTTTCACAGCACTGTTAGATCTTTTGGCGGACATGCTCCCGGAAGAAAACGAGTTGCCAAAAAACACCTACCAAGCAAAAAAGCTGTTGTGTCCTTTGGGAATGGAAGTAGAAAGGATACACGCATGCCCTAATGATTGCATCCTTTACCGTAACGACTACAAGGATATGCATGTTTGTCCGGTGTGCGGCACATCCCGCTATAAGCGTACAAGGACCGAAAAGACGACGGCGACTACGCTGAGATAAACCAAGGACCTCCTGCTAAGGTGTTGTGGTATTTGCCAGTCATTCCCCGCTTGCAGCGTTTGTTTGCAAACCGTAAAGAGGCAAAATTACTGCGTTGGCACTCAGAAGACCGGAAGAAGGATGGAAAGCTGAGACACCCCACTGATTCTTCGCAGTGGAGAAACATCGACAGGGAATTTGTTAACTTTGGAGCAGAATTGAGGAATATAAGGTTCGGGTTGAGTACCGATGGAATTAATCCTTTTGGTAACATGAGCAGTCGGCATAGCACTTGGCCGGTTCTTTTGTGTATCTACAACCTTCCTCCTTGGTTGTGTATGAAGCGCAAGTACATCATGATGTCTCTACTTATCTCAGGACCAAAACAACCCGGAAACGATATTGATGTGTACCTAGCATCATTGATAGAGGATCTCCTAACAATGTGGAACGAAGGGGTGCAGGTATAGGACGCATACAAACGAGAGAACTTCATCCTATGTGCTATGATATTCTGCACCATCAACGATTTCCCTGCCCTTGGAAATTTGTCGGGCCGTATTACGAAAGGAGCCAAAGCCTGCCCCCACTGCCAAGATGAGACTGAGAGCGTGTGGCTGAAGAATTGCAGGAAAACAGTGTACATGCGTCACCGTAGGTTTCTTTCGAAGAATGACGCGTATCGTAAGAGGAAGAGGGAATTTGACGGCCACAAGGAAGATGGTTCAGCCCCGAAGCCTACGAGCGGGAAAGATGTTTACTCACGGGTGAAGGACATAGACGTTGTGTTTGGAAAGGGTGGTAAATTGAAACCCCGCACGAAGAACACTTGGAAGAAGAGATCGATATTTTAGGACTTACCGTATTGGGAGCATTTAGAGGTTCGTCATTGCATTGATGTCATGCATGTAGAGAAGAATGTTTGTAACAGTTTAATCGGCCTATTGCTGAACATTGCAGGGAAGACAAAGGCTGGCGTCAATGTGCGGCGTGACATGATCGAAATGAGAATCAGGCCCGAGCTAGCACCGAGAGAGGACGATAAAGGCTGTATATACCTCCCCCCTGCATGCTACACTTTGTGCAAGGCTGAGAGGGCAGAACTCTGTAAGTGTCTCTGTGGTGTTAAAGTTCCATCGGGTTACTCCGCAAATATGAAAAAGCTTGTGTCCATGGGCGATTTGAAATTGCTGGGTATGAAGTCTCATGATTGTCACGTGTTGATGACACAAATGCTTCCTGTTGCCATCCGGAGTATTCTACCGCATAAGGTCAGAGAGACGATCACGAGGCTATGTTTTTTCTTCAATGCAATTTCTTGCAAGGTCATTGATCCCGATGGACTGGATTCTCTGCAGAGCGAGGTGGTTCGAACTCTCTGTCAGCTTGAGATGTATTTTCCTCCATCGTTTTTTGATATCATGGTCCATCTCACCGTCCACCTTGTCAGAGAAATCAAGATATGTGGACCCGTGTTCCTACGTTATATGTATCCATTCGAGAGGTACATGGGTGTACTTAAGGCCTACGTGAGGAATCAGTCCCAGCCCGAGGGTAGCATTGTCGAAGGTTATGCAGCGGAAGAGGTTGTTGAGTTCTGCGTCGATTACATGGCCGAGGTAGAAGCAATAGGAGTTCCTGTGTCTCGTCACGAGGGGAGGCTTGATGGTGTTGGCACTATTGGACGGAGAGCCATCACTCCTGATTTCGATATGTACTCGAAAGCTCATTTTTGGGTCTTGCAACACATGACGGAGGTGTCTCCGTACATCGACGAGCACAAGGAGATGCTACGACAAGACAATCCTCGTCGATCCGAGGTTTGGATCACGGGACAACATAACAGTCGATTCAACGCGTGGATGAAGGTGCGAATCACCGGAGAGTCCGCAAGTGAGAACCTTAAATGGTTGGCAAAAGGGCCCACGTTTACTGTACAGACATGGCAGGGATACGACATCAATGGGTACACATTTTACACGAAAGCTCAAGATCGAAAGAGCACTGTGCAAAATAGTGGAGTGAGCGTAGAAGCTTTCCATGAGGGGTTCACCAAGACAGGCCCAACAAGGGTAGTACGTGGATTGAACTCGTACTACGGGTTCATTGATGAAATTTGGGAGCTCGATTACGTACTGTTCAAGATTCCCCTGTTTCGATGCCGATGGGTCCAAATCCCACAGGGTGTGAAGGTTGACAGTTACGGTTTCACTTCTGTGGATCTCGATCGCGTTGCTTATAAAGATGAGCCATTCATACTTGCAAATCAAGCCATTCAGGTCATTTATGTCACTGACCCGGCCAATAAGAAGTGGCACGTCGTCCTTCATGGCAAGAGAAGGATTGTTGTAGTTGAAAATGTCATAGACGAGGAGGAATACAATCAATTTGATGAGATTCCTCCATTTGGAGATGGCGTACAGGTCGATACTGAAGACACCGACGAAACCAGTTATGTGCGTATGGATCACCAGGAAGGGTTATACTTTAAAGGTAATCAACTGTACGTCCTTATCTCTCTGTTTCCATCGGTATAGCTTATATCTCCTGTAATTCTCGTCTTTGCAGGGCCGCGGCAAGTGGAAAGTTGAGGATAACATGGCTGTGTACGTGGAAATTGTCGGTGAAAGTTCCCATTTGTATGTAACATTAACTTGAGCATGCTCCACATTGTAACCAATTATCGGATCTACGTACACTGTAACCAATTTACAGAGCATTTGGACTACATTTGAAATATCTTAGTGTTCATTTAAAACAAGTTTTCGAGCATTCAGAGTTGAAAGCTACAGATCAGTTTCAAGTTGTAAAAATAACGTTCAATACAGAGATTATCACGGACGGTTTTGACCTATCACAGACGGGTATGAATATAGAACCGACTGTGATATTCCCAACAGCGCTTCCGACTCTTCAAGTGTACACGTGCACGGTCGGTTCTCAAGTCGCAACCGTCTGTGATAATCTCAGTCACAGTCGGTTCTCAACTCACAACCGTCTATGATAATCTCAGTCATAGTCGGTTCTCAACTCACAACCATCTGTGATAATCTCAGTCACAGTCGGTTCTCAACTCACAACCGTCTGTGATAATCTCTCACTTTGTAGATTACCACAGACAGTTTTTATTTGAGAACCGACTGTGATAATATTATCACAGATGGTTATATATATAGAACCGACTATGATATTTCAACAGTGTCCGACTCTTCGAGTTCTTGACGTGCACCGTCGGTTCTCAATTCCAAACCGTCTGTGATAATCAGAGTCACAGTCGGCTCTTAACTCAAAACCGTCTGTGATAATCTCTCTGGTGACTATCACTATGTCGATTATTACAGACGGTTCTAATGCGAGAACCGACTGTGATAATATTATCACAGACGGTTGTGAGCGTTGGACCGACTGTGATAATATCGTCGCGGTTAATAGTTCAAGGCGGGATTTGTCCCGCTCATTCCAGTCTTTGCAACTGTTTGCCCTAGCTCTCTCCGCCCTCGCACCGTCCGTCGCGATCACCTCCATCGCCTCCCACCTTCTCCTCCTCTCCGTCCGTCGCGATCACCTGCATCGCCTTTCCACTGACAGGCGCGATCACCTCCATCGCCCTCCCACCTCCGACGCGATCACCTCCATCGCCTCCCCACCGTTTCTGTCATTCTTGGTTAATTATAAGTATATGGGTTTTGTTATAGAATTATTAGTTGCAGATTTACTTAAACTGTTCTCTCTTTCACTTATGTTAGGAACTATGTCTGGTGACGAAATGCACCACTCAGGGAGTCAGGGTGACCTCGCTGGCGATGAGACGCCTGGGCCGGAGGTCGCCTCGTCCGCTGTGACCCCGCAGAAGAAGAGAAAGGGGCGAGGCCGGACGACATGCGCGCGTCTGGACAAGCGGGAAAAGCAGCACGTCCAATTCGACGACAATGGTGTGCCGGAAACTCCGGACAAACTTGTCGGTCAGTACCGCTCACTATGCGGCAAAGTGGCAAGGGAGAGGGTGCCCATCACCACCTCCGACTGGGGTCAAGTGCCCCCAGAGTGCAAGGATGCGCTGTGGGAAGAAATGCAGGCGGCGTTTCACATTCCCGAGGATCGCCACTTCACCATCCGCCGGAGGACACTGATGTCAATAAACAAGGCCTGGAGGAACTTCAAGAGCCACCTTGTCAGGCTCTATGTGAAGGAGTCGAAGACCCCCTTCGATGACTTCCCTTTCGTGACTCCCGAGGCATGGCAGCAGTTCGTCGAGATGAAGGCCAAGCCAGAGTTCCAGGAGCTTAGTGCGAAGGACCAGGCTAACCAGGCCAAGAATACCCACCCACACAGACTAGGCAGTGGTGGGTATGTGGGGAAGAAGGCGTTGTGGAGGAAGCAGGACGAGGAGGCTTCACAGTCTTCGGCCGGCAGTCCTTATGCGGGCATAACGGACGTGCGCGCCCGCAATTGGTGCCGAGCAAGATTGACGATGAACTCCTCCGGAAGCGTCTCTGTGAGTGACCCTACGGACAGGGAAGTGATCGACCGGCTGGTAAGATTGTCCGATCACGTACTATCCTCGTAAGACGCATGCAATGGGCTGTATTGCTAAGTTCTCCTGTTGCAGGTGACGCTGAGTGCGCAGGCAGCATCCGGAGAGTTCAACCCGAGGAGGGACAGGGATATCCTCACAGCGGCGCTAGGAAACAAGGAGCATCCAGGCCGCGTGCGTGGCCTCGGTGCCACTATGCCTTGGAGGCATGGTTTCCCTGATGATAAGGAGGAGGCTAAGAGGAGAAAGAGATCCCACCAAGCCCGCGATGAACCGCTCAAGGAGGAGATGCGATCGGAGTTCGCTGTTCGGGACAAAGCACTCCTGCAGCAGTTGTCGGAGATGCGGTCCATGTATGAAGAGCTAAGAAAGGCGACCCAGGGCACCCCCCTTCTAGCAGCGGAAGTACCGACCCCCATTCTTGGCCACCGTAGTAGCTGCGCGTCTGCGCCGGGGTCTTCGCAGACGGAGCCCTCTCCAAAGCATCCGGTGGACTTTCTGCAGGTAATGACCGTTTGTCTATGTTAATTCATTCGAAAGTGAAAAGCGGTGAAATTCAACATGTTAATGCGCACTGTTTGTAGGAACCCGCCTCCTGCAAGCTTATGGTGCTGGCCGGTCTCTTCCCGATCGAGGCTGCCCGTGGGATGGCGCAACCATGCACGGCGGGGGCCACAATCCATGGTGCCCCTCTATTTGAGGGTTTTGCACGGGTCCAGGTGGACAGTGTCTTTGACCATTGCAAGGGTTTTCCATTGGAGAAGCCGCCGAACGACGAGATTACCACTCTCGAGGATGCGGTGCACACGTTTGTGCAATGGCCCAAGAAAGACATCGTCCTGTATGAGGTAATTCCCCCACCAGTTTCATAATTCATACTGTAATAATAGCCTTCAGAGTTAGTGTCCTAATACGTAGGTTCTTACATCACAGACATCACAGACCGACACACGGCCTACTAGCCAGCATACCCCTCCGATGACGAAGCTGACTCCGACTAAGAGGCAACCATTCAAGAAGCTGGCTAGTAGGGGAAAAGCAAAGAAGAGCCCGGCGAAGGAGAGCGAGAAGGGTGCGCCAGCTCTCATACCGTTCGCTCTGGGGATGCCCATGGCCTCCGATACCGCAATTTCGACCATGGGGTTAGCATGCCAGAGCCTGCATGCATGGTACATGAAGAGGACAAACCAGACCAGGACGCAGCGTCTGACGCACATGATGGTCAAGTACATTGTGGCAGAATTCCATAACGACATTGGGACCTACTCGGTGACCTTCGAAGACTTGCACTATTTACTGAACAAAGTTGCGCTCGACTTGTCAATCCTACGGTCTTGGGTGCTGTAAGTATCCTAGTATCCGTGCATATACGGATATATGTCATTTATTAATTGGTTACTTCCGTGCAGCTGCATGACCAACTATGCCAAATCTAAGGGCATACCTGTTGGTTTCTTGGACCCCCAAATGGTCGCCGAGGTGATGTTTAGGACCGACACAGACTTCGTTGTCGACTACATCAAAAGAGGGTTGCTTGCTCAGGTCGACAAGGAGTATATACTTTTACCCTACAACCAGAGGTGAGTGCTTTCATCAGGACTTCACCCGTAGATTAGTGTCTCCATGTGCACACCCCCAAATTTAGATTAAATTTTTAATTTTTTACGTGTAATATGTAGCTACCACTGGATCCTGCTGCTACTTATTCCGAAAAGCAACAAGGTGTTCTACCTTGACTCATTGCAGAGGAAAGGGTACTCGTATTGCGGCGCACGAGATGTATTCGAAAGGTGATGTGGACCTGTCTTGCATGCATCTAGATTTACTGTCCTCAAATTGTCAATTTCGGCTATCCTCAAACTGTCAATTTTGACTATCTACAGAGCTTTCACGAAGTACTTTGCCGAGGTAGAGAGACAACACGAGCGGCGAGCCGATAAGTTTCAGTGGTTACAATTTTCGGTACAAATTTCAACTGGCATCTGTTTTACTTTATAACTTGTCCCCACCTAACTCTCGGTCCGTAAATTGGCAGTGCCATCAGCAGCCGGACGACAATACATGTGGGTTCTACGTGATGCACCACATGTATGACCTGATCATCACCCCTCACCGGCCAGATTTCCCCGAGGTATACGACTACTCCCCTTTGTATCGATTTGACAGAATTTACAACTGCAGCTAATTTTTTATGTACCAACTCTTGCTGCAGGGGGTCGACTTCCCTTCAGAAAGCCTTGACCCTCGGCAGATTGGTATTGTCCGAGGGATGCTCGCTGAGTTTTTCCTTGCGGAGGTCATATCAACCAAGGGGAAGTTTAGGGACCCGCAAGGTTCGTATTAGTGCGGCCATACATTTATTTGTACATCTAACACACTGACTTTAATTGTCGATTACATTTATTTGTTCAATTGTACATATTTCTGAGTTCAATTGTACATTTATTTGTTCAATTTGTACATTTATTTGTTCATATGAAATGCTATTGTACATATGAGACTGTATATATTTGAGTACTATGCATGTATGAAATTCATGAACTGTATATATGAAATGCAATTTGTACAGAGGACATCGGTGACTGTTAAATCTCAGACGGTTTGTAAGATCAAAACCGTCTGTGCATAATATGCACAGACGGTTTTGATCTTACAAACCGTCTGAGATTATAACAGTCACCGATAATGACACTATCACAGATGGTTTTGACCTAAAAACCGTCTGCGATATCACACTATCACAGATAACACTATCACAGACGGTTCTAACCTAAAAACCGTCTGCGATATTAACTATTACAGATCGATGGTTCTGAGAGTATAATATCACAGACGGTTTCAAGATTACCACCGTCGCTGATAATGACAATATCGCAGCCGTCTGTGATAATTTGACCTCACAGCCGTCTGTGATACTCTAAATACACAGACCGTTAGGATGTCATAACCGTCTCTGATAATTTGAGTATCACAGACGGTTTTGACATCAGAACCGTCTGCAACGGTTTGATATTATTACTGACGGTTCTGAGATCAAAACCATCTATGTTAGTATGAGTATCTTAGACGGCTTTGATGTCATAACAGTCTATGTATTTGGAGTACCACAGACGGTTCTGATATCAAACCCGTCTCTGATAATTTGAGTTTCGCAGACGGTTCTGATGTCAAAACCGTCTCTGGTAATCTGAGTATCACAGACGGTTGTTATCTCAGAACCGTCTCTGATAATGTGAGGATCCCAGATGGTTTTGACATCAGAACCGTCTGCGAAACTCAAATTATCAGAGACGGTTCTGAGATTAAAACCGTCTGTGGTAGTATGAGTATCAAAGACGGTTCTGATGTTAGAACGGTCTGTGAAGTATGAGTATCACAGACGGTTCTGATGTTATAACAGTCTGTGTAGTATGAGTATGACAGACGGTTCTGATCTTATAACAGTCTGTGAAGTATGAGTATCACAGACGGTTTTGATCTTATAACAGTCTGTGAATTTTTAGATCACAGACGGTTGAAAACATCAAAAACCGTCTGTGATAGTACGTGATTATCAGTGACTCGAATATCACTGACGGGTAAGAACCGTCTGTGATGACTGTTTTGACCCGACTGTGATGATGAACTCTGTAGTAGTGATATACATCGAAGACCCATCCACATTGCCATATATTCATACCAAGTGAGTCAAAATTCCCAACCAAATAACATCAGATGGATGAAAAATCTAGTAGACTATATGAGAATTTTATGAGCGAATGCAAAAAAGAAAAGGAATTGCTTGCTTAAAAGAATGTACTTCTTACCTGAGCTTCCCAAGAACAATTCCAAACTCATTGGAACATGTTAAGCCAATATCATCAGGCGAGATAATTTCATAAGTTCCTTTGTATTTAAGCATGCCATCCTGGAGAAGAGGGAAACATACTTAAAAGAGATTCTCCATTGTGGCGAAACAACTAATGAGATTCAATTGGCAGCAAATGTAATGAGGCATCAGGTGCAATTACAGTACTAGAAGATGGACACCCTGAAACACTTTTCTATATGATCTTACACACAAGAAATAATCCTTTACTGACAAATTGACTGAATCAAAATTAACAAAAATCATGAGAAACATATGATGATTTTAAACATGATTATATATCACAAGTGAGATAGAGATTTTGGAAGATCACAACAATTCATTCAAATACACAGGGAAGAAAAGTTTGATCTCGACCATGAATGTGAATAATACACCTCAAACAAGCAAACAGGAAAAAAAGTTTTCCCAGTTATCTCAAGAAAACTCAACCATAACTCTCTCAGAACCCACAAAGTAATGTATAAATGGTAACAGAGAACAAATGAAGTGAAATTGAGCCATGCTATGAAAATGGCACCTATCACTACAACAGTCAATCAGGAAGCTTTTTGACATTGAGAAAATTACCTGATGAATCCCACTTTCATGAGCGAATGCATTAGCACCAACAATAGCTTTTTCTGGTTGTACATGAAGTCCACTATGCTCTTGTACCTAGAATTATTTGAGCATTTTGCATAAAGCAGATGTGTGACCAGAAAATGCAAAAATACAAAACCACGCAAAGTTCATACCTTCCAGCGTCCTCAAGGTTGAACTCGACATCAGGGCAATCGAGACTGCCTGCGTAGGCAAGCATCTCCCTTGCGATGGCCACCACCTGCTCGAGCGTCTTTCGCAGCTTGTGCTGCATGTGGATCTCATTGGCGGCGATGAAGGTGTGCACGCGTGGCGACCGGAGCTCTATCACGCCGGGTGTCGGCACTCGCCCCTCTGCTGCGTAGGGTCGCCAGCCTCACCCCTTTGCTTCACTCCTGTGCTGGGCTTGCCGATCTGCCGTGCTACACGGGCCTCGTGCCTCGCCCCTCTGCTGTGCACCTGCTTCACCACTGTCGCTCCACCTCTGCCCTTCACTGCACACCTTGCCACTAGGGTTTCGAGGGCCACACCACGAGACACCTCACGTGCGGTGGGAGACCAGATCGAGGTGGGGGTGTAGTAGGGGATCGACAGCGGATATTATCAATGGATTCAGACATCATCTCGTTCTGCACAAGGAATAAAGATTGTCAGCACAAATAGAGAAATGCAGTCAGATACACATGTACACACACACACAAGGAATAAGGATAGTTAGCACATACAGACAAATGCATTTTCACACACACACACAGATAGAATAGAGTAGATATCCAACATAATTATCAAAGCAACTTTGGTAAACAGTGTACTAAAACCGCAAGAAAAAGCATATAAGATTAATATTGCAACCAATGTACTGTTAAGAAAATGATGGAAACTTGGTCATACCGTCATATCCATTTGTGCTGACTGCTTTTGGAATTCTTGGATCACCTTCATCTGATTGGTGGGTGCCATTTGCTACAAGTAAAAAAAAATTTAAAAAAAAACATTCAGTAAGTGATAGACATACATATTGAAAACTGATGTTGGATAGCTCAGTTCAAACACACAAAACAAAGTGCTAGGAGTTACTAGACAAAGGTATCCTGCTGTTGATGAGACAAGATAAGGTTGTAAAGGAATTTATAACCTCTTTAGGTTGATGAAATCTTAGTAAGTCTATCGACCAGTAAAAAGATCTCCATTCTCTTTTCCTACTATTGCTCCTTCCCTCCATGCCCACCACCACCAGGCCATCACTCACCTTAATCCCCTCTAGGCCAATGGTCACCCACACACATAATCACCTCCCTCCACAACACACATGCACACACACAAAAAAGACAATCCTCCCACCTGTCATGCTGCTATTGCCTCCAGTCAAATCTCCCCCTTCCATCCACACTGCCTCCCCGACCCCCAGCCCCCAATGCCAGTAATTGCTACAAGATAGATACCTTTTTGTAGCAATCCTCTTAAAAAACTATGAACCTAAAGTTATATAGTCGATCTTCCAAATTTAAACACATGCAACATCTCATATTCTCATGTGCAAAGTTAGGTGGGACATACCTTGTTTAAAGCTCCCATTGCTTGACTTGCACTTTTCATGCCAACAGCCACTGAAGTATTGGCATACATTGCCTAAGGACAGAGTTTACACCAATATCAGAAAACTAATCCACTAGATGGGTGAAACAAAGGAAAAAGGGAAAAAACAAACTATATATTACCTGTGTATGTGTTGCAATGCCCCGAATCTGAGCTCAGCTACCTTGTAATGTCTTAATCTGATCAGCTGGCTGGCGAGAATTTTAGTTGCTGCCTGCAACAGAGATGGAAATTGGAACCATATTGCATGGTTAAACCCAAATTACTACATTGAAACTGAAATTTTAGAATAGAAACCACATTGCAAGTTCTTGCAGTCCTTTTGATCTCAGAAACTAGCTTCTTTTCCTGTTAATTAAAAAGGATTGTAAGCCTGTGTTGCTGGCCTGTCAACTGCATATAAGAAATTGAATAGTGGAATCTGAGCTCGGTTACCTTGTAAATTAGAAATTTGTTGTCTTAATCTGATCAGCTAGCGAGCGAGAATTTTAGTTGCTGCCTGCAATAGAGATGGAAATTGGAACCATATTGCACGGTTAGACCCAAATTACTACATTGAAACTGAAATTTAAGAATAGAAACCTCATTGCTAGTTCTTGCAGTCCTTTTGATCTCAGAAACTAGCTTCTTTTCCTATTAATTAAAAAGGATTGTAAGCCTGTGTTGTTGGCCTATCAACTGCATATAAGAAATTGAATAGTGGAACAGACAAAACAAGAAAGCTGCATGTGGTTGTTATATGGAATGTTACAGGTTTGATCTCCCTCATGAGCAAGAAGGTTATGGGACTTGCAGAGGTAACCCAAATTACCTAGCTGAAAAGACTGTCCTTCAAAAATATCAATACTAATTTTAGCTCATTTTTTCCTTAGGTCAGCTCAGAGTGATTACCTGGTATTGGAATCACTATGTCTAGACTATATACCGACATGACGATCTACAATTGTGTGTGCATGCACACATGTGTGTGTGCGAGAGAGAGAGAGAGAGAGAGAGAGAGAGAGAGAGAGGGATGTGGAATTGTAGATACAAGGAAGAAGAAAGGGGGGAAGCTACATGGAGCTGGCTAAGCATTCTTATCATTTCTAAACAAATGGCCAGTTGATTATAAACATGCAAAGGGATGTCCAAACTTTGTAGATGTGCCAAATGACAGCTTTGTAGAGTAATCAGCCAACTCAAGAAATGAATTAGTTATTCGCACCTCTAGCTGTAGTGCTCCAATGTCCCTCTCAATACCTACAACACGACATTACTTAAGGCATTAGTAAATTCTAGAACCCACTTACTTGAACCTATTACATCAATTGGAATAGGTGAAATAAACCAATTTATCTACATGTTGTTGCCAAGTACATGGGTTGTAACCCCAAGTGAAATACCTCAGCTAGCCATGAACCATTACTTCTTGTTACAAACTTAACACATGGTATTTCTAGTGGTACATGATTACGTGAATATATTGAAAAACTCTATAATCAGAAACAGTTTCAAATAGAAAGGTAATGACATCATAAAAGCCATTAGATAGCCTAAACTGAAGGTGATGAGCATCCTGCACTGTTGATCACAAACAAATGAATGGAATTAACCAACTTTTGTTCACAATTAACACTATGCAAACACAGAACCAGTATGTTGAACTTGGAGGGCTCTATTCTAACTGCGCAAGGATTGATCAGATCACCTCTTGTAGCATTCATCAGCTCGCGCTTGCTGCTCTGGATCACCTCTACAACCACCAGAACCAAAATTGCGCATCAAAAGAGCTTAATCACGTGAGATAGGAGCACTAGAACCCTAGAATTCACCCTGAAGCAAATGAAATGAATCGAATCGAATTCGATCACCAATTGAGCTCAAAATCGACTAGAATTTTACCTCATGTTGTTGGTTTCTTCACAAAAGGATTCATGTCTTCGTCGGCCTCGACCCCTCACCAAGCCAGACAATTTGTCGCGCCGCGCCGGGCTTGCAGATCTACCGCACCGCCTCCTCCCTCCGCCGCAGGCCGTTGCCGCTGTCGCTCAGCCTCCTCCCTTCGCCACAGGTCGCTACCGCTCCGCCTCCTCCCTCCGCCGCAGGCCGCTGCCGCTAGGGCTTTGAGGTGGAGGTGCGGTGGGGAATTGATTGGGGATCGGTGGGAGATCGAGCAAAGGTGGGGTGCGGAATTGGCGGGGGATCGTGGTGGAGAGGTGGGGGTGTCGGCCGGCTATCGGGGAGAGGCGCAGTGAGGTTAGGAGGAGATTTTGGTGGGGGTCTCGGCGCGCCGGCTGTGAGGGAGAAGCGAAGTTAGCGCGAGGAGGGTTTTATATTTGGTTGAACAAAAAATCTCCCCAAATATTTTCTGTTACTTTTTTCTCTGAAAATTTTCCCTCTCAAAATAATATACCTGTTATTTTTCTGCTGAAAATTTTCAGTTTTGCCAAAAAAAAATTATTTATTCCTAGCAGTAGATCTGCTAAAAATCATAACTTTCCCAGCTGACACATTGGTGAAAAATCAAAATTGTATTTTCACCTATACGACTGCTGGTAAAAAAAAAATTTCCCAGCGTAAAAAATATTGCCAGCTGTTCCACAGATTCTATATATCTTTTTCCAAACTGATCTACAGCTTGCTATATATTATTTATTCCTAGCAGCAAATCTGCTAAAAATAATAACTTTTCCCAGCTGACACATCGGTGAAAAATCAAAATTATACTTTCATCTGCAGAACCGCTGGGAAAAAAAGTTTTTCCCAGCAGTTTTACAGCTTGCACTGGCCTACCGTGTTGTAGTGCGGCGCTGGAGAAGAAGACGGCTTCAATGGCAACAGGGCGATGTAGTGAATCAAGCTCCAATTTGAAGGCACAATTGAGTTCCTGGGCAGCTTCAGTTAGTATGGATGAAAGGAATCGGCCTAAGGCGGCGTCGGTGAGGAGAACAACACCGCGGCCGGAGAAGAAGACATTGATTTGGGCATTTCTACTGTGGGTCTTTGGAATTCAATTCCTTGCTGTGAGAGTGAAAAGGAGATGTGGGACAGCTATGGGTGGAGTCAATTTGGTCGGAGGCTTGCCGGCGTGGCCTGGCGACGTGTCGTGGTAGTGCTATAATTTAGTGAACATAAATACAATGGTATGTTATGGAAAGTGCTGCCATGAGATGAGATGATATATGAAAGAAACGATTATTTTACAAACATCCATAATTCTTGACTAGTCTAGGTTCATAACAACACTACTATATGTATCTACTCTTACCTATGACTTGCTGAATACGTAAGTACTCACCCTTGCAACCTACAAATCAGTAGATGGAGCGTACCATGATCAAGAAGAAGGCGTGGAGAACTTCTTGGACCAAGATGAAGGAGAGCCAAATCCGCCAGATCCCTGATGTGTTGTTCTGCCGTCAACTTCTCATTGTGGGAGGGTCACCTATCTTCTGCTGTGTAGATGTTATTTTGCACAACCATGTATGCCGCGAAGGTATTGTAATCTCTTTATGTAATATTAAGGCCAGCAGGCCACACTGCTTAAATATTTTATAAGTTTTTCTGCTGCAATGTGAATATACTCCTGTGCTTGACTTATCCTGGGAAGTCAAAGGTATGCATATATGGGACTAGCTGCAGCAAGCTAGGTCTCCACAGGAGTAGTCGTAGTCCCAGTTTTGGGGCGCGACAACCATCTCTAACTCTCAGATCTTGCAATCCCTTTATGTTTTCGAAAACAGGATTCTAATTAATATCCTATGTTTTCGAAAACAGGATTCTAATTAATATCCTAATTACCCTAAATACTCTGAACTCAGATTTAGCCAAATCTTGACTTAATTCAGACCATATTATTCTTGGATTATGATCATGGGTATGTCAATGCCTTAATCCAGAAAGTTGGCAGCCAGATTTCATCATTTAAGCCTTTTTCACAGATCAGTCCAAATTGATTGCGAATCAGTCCTTTTTCTGATATATGGAAATCCAAAAAGGCTAAAATCCTCAAATCAACTCCAAATTCAAATCTGTTTCAGGGAACACCTCCCAAATGCTAATTAATACAAAATCTTCTTTTATCAGAATACCCAAATCTCCCTCCAATTACCTTGAATTCAAAATCGACCAAAACTCAGATTTAATTTACCCTAAATACCCTATTTTCAGTTTATATCAAAAACCATCACATCATGCCAGATTTTACCAAATTCCTTGCTGGATGAGTACAAGGAATAAGTTTATACTCATCTATGAAATCAGATTGCAAATTATCCATCTCTAAGTCAGAAATTACAATTCAGTCCAAAGCCAATTTTCAGATTTTGCAATCCAGTCCAATTGGCTGTTTTCGACCAACAACCACCAGCCCGCCATCGACCAGGGCTCAGCTTCTTCGACCGGAGCAGCTGTTCACGACCAGAGCAACCATTTGCGACCAGATCACCAACCCCTTCAACATCAACCACTGCCTGCAGTGCATAGTTTCGATCAACGCTGCTGCGACCGCGACCAGAGCGCTGTGTCGTCGTGATCGTCGTCGCCGACCTTCGTAGTGCTCATGTTCACCTGAGTTTGCATGGGTGCACGTGTTTGCACCTCAGTCATCGCCGTGGCAGTCAATGTCCAGCGCAACAGCGGCGCGCGCGCGCCAGCGGGAAAGTTGAACCTGCATGCGTGCATGTGCCATTGTCGCCGTTGCTTCAACCCGAAGCTTCACCGGCACAAGTTCCACGGCCTCCAGCATAGCAAGCTTCATCCCGCGCCTATAAATACCAGCCCAAATCGACTTCATCTTCACCATTGCACTTCAAAGCTATTTTAGCCGTTAAATCCACCTTTTCTTCATCTTCATCTTCTCCGGCGAACCGCCGAGGAGGAGCAAACTGCCAAGCCATTTCACTGTATCAACCTCTAAATTGAAGTGACCAGTACGTGTCTCCTGTTTACCTTATCATATTACAGCATTTAATCGAGCCCCAGTGAATTCTATCGCCGGCAATCGCCGTAATTAGCAAACGCCCTGTTCCAGCAATTGCATCTACTCCAGTTCAAATTAGCTTTCGCTGTAGTGGAAGAAATTGATCAGTGAAGCATTCCCAATAAGCCTGTGCATCAAGATTTTGAAATTAAGCTCGAATTGGAGTTTCCCCTTTCTCGCACGCCACTGGTGACCGGCTCATGTCGCCAGGCCACGCCGGCGAGCCTCCGACCAAATTGACTCCACCCATAGCTGTCCCACATCTCCTTTTCACTCTCACAACAAGGAATTGAATTCCAAAGCCCCACAGCAAAAATGCCCAAATCAATGTCTTCTTCTCCGGCCGCGGTGTTGTTCTCCTCACCGACGCCGCCTTAGGCCGATTCCTTTCATCCATACTAACTAAAGCTGCCCAGGAACTAAACTGTGCCTTCAAATTGGAGCTTGATTCACTACATCGCCCTATTGCCGTTGAAGCCGTCTTCTTCTCCGGCGCGGCTCATCGCCGCTCGCCGCCATTCAACCTTCAGCCAAGTCCAGTGCAGCAGATAGTGTCTCTTGGCCCTAGCTAGCTCCAGCAACGCCAGGTTTCAGCAGCGCAGCACCAGATTGCAACTTAGGTGTTTTACCCTTCGTTGCTGTGCCGCCAGTGTGTCGCCCGGTCGCTGCCGGCCACTGCCGTCGATGCCACCTTGTCTAGCATCTTCGCCTTAATCTCCTGAACACTTTCCTCTACTAGCTTGATCCCTGAATCTGCACAGAATTGCCAGTTATCGCTATGCCAAGATCTTGTCCAGTGGTTCACTGTGCCGTGTCGCCACCGTAGTTCATCATCGCCGTTCATCGCCGTCCGGCCATCTCAGTTCCTAAAACCACCATCAACAAGTGGTTATGTAATCGAAGCTGTTGCCAGAGGAAAATTTTGGCCGGTGTGTGTGTGTTGTGTTGTGTGTTGCGTGTGTGTATGCGGCTGAGAGAGCGAGAAGAAGGGAGGTTGGGGGTTGGGCCGGCCCAACCCGAGCCGAGGGGAGTTGGGCCAGTTCAGGCCCAACCAAAACTTTTATAATTTTTATTTCTTTTCTTTTTGTAATTTCAATTCTATTTTCGATTCTTAATTAATTATTGGTTATTATCTAATTTAAAATTTATTTAAATCAGAAGTTTAAGTAATTTTATAGTATTGGCACATTAATATTGGTAATTTCTTAAATTATACCTAATTCAATAAGAGTATAATCAAATAAGATATATGTATATGCATACAAATTATATTCTTACTCTTTAATAAATCAATTTAAGTTATTTTCATTACTTTCATATAATTATCTACATAGGAAAAAGAGCCTTAAAACTATCAATTATTTTTATTTCAAACAACTAATCTTTCAGTGTAGAAATTAAATAGTCTTAGCACTAAATCAATATCTTGACTTAACTATTTTAAATTTATTTTTCAACCATTATAAAACTAATATTATTCTTTTGGGAGCTATCCAACTTAAAAGTGGTTATGTAATTCCATCATGCAGTTCAATTAAATAAAATCTGATTTCTTATTTTGCCTGGGAGAGTGATCACTACGATTGAGGCTTGAGCGATAAGCACCTAAACTCTGCACCTCTACATAATATCCACTAATGTTCTTCTAGAGATTTATATACACAATTATTTTAATTCTAGGAGCAGAGCTGAGCGAGGAATCCCAGGGCAACGTTCATATATTGGATTCTGACTTTGCTACTTCAGGCAAGTTTTGTTCTTGACCATATTGATCGTGTTTTATTGCTTTTATTTGTCTATCCTTTATTTGATAATATATGTAGCAATACCATCTTGCATCAAAAAGGTATTTTATAAAAGTTGGTCATAATGAAAGAGTCGGTGTCTTGATGGAAAAAGTGTAACTGGAGGAGAGCCGAAGGAGGGCTCGAATCTTGTATTAAAGTATGTCTATAAAAGTAAGGACATAACCAACTGTCATTTCTACCTAGCGCCGTAATACCCGTATCGACCACAGACCTGGTATGGGACGGGCCTAGTCAAGTGTCTCATCCAGATGCTAGCACACCTCCACACTGGGAACGTATATGTGTATGTATTATGATGAAAGAACTGACCCGAGGCGGGCTTGGAGCTATAGGCTCACAGTGGTCGTAGAGGATGCGTCTGACTACAAAGGTATGGGAGTACCATACCAGTGGAGGGAACTGGCGGAAGGGTTTGAGAAAGACTTTGTTCTCTTGATGATGTCACGCATTGTAAGAAATGCGGAGCACTGTTGATGAACACCGACATGGTAATCAAGGGATTATGTGGGTAAAGTGATACCCCTCTGCAGAGTAAAATGTGGATGTTCACTCCTTGTTCTCAGGTCGAGAACTGCGTCGTGGCAGGAAAAGAGACCTACAGGTGGTCTCACCCTGTGGTGCAAATGTTCAGTAGCGTTTTACTTAATAACCGGAGTCTCTTACAATCACAAATGAATTTTTGAGTCAAAATCGCCTTTGCTAATATACTCTAATAACTATTTGACTAGTTAAGGTTTGCATGATGCATTATACCTCTCAATTGCTTGCTGAGTGCCTCGGCACTCACCCTTGCTATTGTATGCCGTTGTTAGACTTTGAGTACTCCTTGGGTGATGCCACGCCGACCGGACGACCAGATCAAGAAGCCTATCCCGGAGAATCCTACTGTGAGCTTGATGGGGTCTACTTCAACACCGAAGACGAAGAGTGACCTCCATAAGAACACCCTAACTGCTGTATTTTGATGCAATAAGTATGCTTATGCTTTTGTGTGTAACTAGACTCGTCGTTATGTTGGACCATGTTTAATTATGTCATGTTTCTGCTCGCTACTCTGTAACGAAAATTCTCGGATAAGATGGTTTTATTCGAAAATGTTCAAAGGCCGGACGTGCTGCCACGTGGGCGATATGTCGGGTCACCGCATTTACCTTGCTAGGATAGTGACATTACATGGAATCCCCAAGAGGATAGTCTTGGATCGAGGATCCCAGTTTACTTCAAAATTTTGGAAAAGTCTGCATGAAGCACTAGGAACAAAGTTAAACTTGAGCACGGGTTATCATCCTCAGACAGGAGGACAGACTGAACGAGTAAATCAAATATTGGAGGATATGTTGAGAGCTTGTTTATTAGAACATGGACGATCATGGGAATCATGTCTGCCATATGCCAAATTTGCTTATAATAATAGTTATCAATCAAGTTTAGGTATGGCACCTTTGGAAGCATTATATGGCCAAAAATGTAGAACACTTCTAAATTGGACCGAAATGGGAGAAGGAAAGTTGTTAGGACCAGAGATAGTAAGAGATGCTGAAGCACATATGAACTTATTAGAGAGAAACTAAAAGCAGCACAATCAAGACAAAAGAGTTATGCAGATAACAGGCGAAGAGATCTGGCATTTGAACCTAGAGATTTTGTATATCTAAAGGTAACACCACTTAAAGGAGTTTACAGGCTCCAGAAGAGAAAGAAATTAGCTCCACGATACATTGGACCATTTCAAATTTTGGGAAGGAGAGGCGAAGTTGCATACCAATTGGAGTTACCACTAGGAATGAGTGAAATCCATGATGTTTTTCATGTATCACAGTTGCGTAAGAGCTTAAGAAGACCAGAGGATCAGATCCAAGAAAAGACCATACCATTACAATCAGATTTTACTTATCGAGAACTGCCATTAAAGATTTTAGAGACAATGGAACGACAATTGCGGAGTAAAGTTATTAGATATTGTCGTGTTCAATGGCAGAACCATTAGAAGCTGAGTCTACATGGGAAAAAGAGTCAGATTTGCAACAAGATTTCCCGTATCTTTTCTCTGAGATGGTTGAATCTTGGGGACGAGATTTCTTTTAAGGAGGGTAGACTTGTCACATCCCAAAATTTGACCCATGTTAAAATTTTTATGCTAATGTTGAGTAGTGCTAGGTATTTTTGTAAATTGCCACTAGTTAAATTTTACTTGTATAAATGTATATGTATATATGTGTATGTATGAATGCATGCATATGTTTACAAGTATGTGTGTGTGTGTGTGTATTTGTATGTGTGATACCATATAGGTAAGTATACATGTACAAGGAGGGAGCTTCCTGAAGAATCCTGAAGAATTTCAGGATAAGTTTGAAGAAATTACGATACACATTGTGGATGTGGTGAAGTGTTTACCAGTGAAAAAGGAGAGGTAAATACATGTACATGCAGCTGCTTGGACATTGGTGTAGAGATATACATGTATGCAGTGAAGGATTATACACGCAGCAGCCACAGTAATTTTCTCTCCCTCTTTGTTCCTGTGTAGTAGCAGTAGTAGCAACAACGGCAGCAGCAACAGCGGTTGCAACAGCCAGAAATCATCCCAAGTTAGGAAATCCAGCTCGAACCTTATGCACTATTTGATCAGCATGTTCTCTAGTAGTTGTACGACCAATCCTTGATCTTCTCCGGCGAGTTTTTTTGGCAAAAACAACGACGAAAACCACGATGGCAACAGAAGTATTCAGTTTACTAGTTTTACCCTACTGAAGCATGCTGGATTGGTTTCAATTGGTAGAATCTTCAGTTGATGCTTCATAGGATTCCAGGGCTAGGTATTAGAAATCTATAGCAACCTTTTGCGCAAGTGTTGACGAGTTGCAGCAATGAAAATCACACCAGCGACGAGTTCTGCGAGCCCAAAGCACCATCGCGGTCAGGAAGAACCTCAATCCATTAATTTAGCTAGCTATTGTTCAAATTGGTTGCGCAATTGACTTTCTTATCACCCCAGCAACCTCCTTGCCAAATTTGGTGAAGTCCGATGGACGCTCGCCGGCGAATTTTGAAGTCATGTCTCCAGCGACGGCGAGACGTCACACTGGCAAATTGAGCACCTTTATCAAATTACCGGTGGGTACACCTAATTCGGGTTATCCTCAACATCGTAGAAGTCCCCGTTGATGATTTCACTGCTTCGTCTTCTCCAGTACCCGCGAAGTTGGAGAATTGCCTTGTTTTCAGGACCGCACCGTGGAGAGAGGTCTCGGTGGAGCCAACAGTTGATTTGCCACTTCGATTACGTCCCATAAGTGTTGTAGAAGCTCACCGGTGTGTTGTCAACCAGATTCCGGCTGTCACTGTCGTCCTCGACACCGGCCATGCCATTCCAGTGACGCCGTCCATGAAATCCGGTCGTCGATCAACAGGAACCACCCAAACTAATCGCCGACGAAGTTGATGGAGCCCTCCGGTGCAATGGCCTCAAGCTGGACCCCAACTGCCATCGAAATCGCCGTTGGCAAAGACCTGACCGCCACAGACCACCACGCGCTTCAAATGCCAACCAAAGCCAGCCGAAGACATTTGTTTTGTGTAGCAAATGTCAGTCACTGATGCTCATTAGGTCAGCCGACTAGTTTTAGGGCATTATTTCAAATTCCAACCGTGTCATTTTGTTTATTATATTAATTAGAGTCTAATCATAAGAAAAACTTAAAGTCTGCTGGAAATGCCGCCTCCTCACTGCGCCACGTCACCCTATTCTTCGCGAACCGTCTGATCTTCTGTTCATGGCCGAGAGCGCGCCACATCGCCTTCTTCTTTGCGGTGTGTTCGATCTTCTGTTCGCGGGTTTCGATACCGTTCGATTTCATCGGGATGTGCGGAGAACGGCCCGAGATGAACGCGCGGCCGTGCGGCACCTATCGTCGACGCCAGCTTTTCCCACTCCGCTTGGTCCTTCCCGAGACGGTTGTGGGTGTGTGTTGTTTTCTGCCTCCGCTCCTCGCTCGCTCCTTCTGCTCGTCGCTCCTCGCTTGCTTCGGCGTCGTCGTCTCGCAGTGAGATCCGATCACTATACCTACGCCGGAGGATGAGGGGGCGGTTGCTGCTGCAGTGGCGGCGCCTGCGCACCCTTTACCGAGTCCCCACCAGCATTGCCCTGCGCCGGCTTCGCCGCGGCCTCCGCAGTGCCCTTCTGCCTCGCCTCCTCCAGTGCGGGCCACGACTCGGCCCCCATCACCGCCGCCTCCCCCGGCCGAGGTGGCGTCGCCTTCCTCCACGGCGACGCGCCGCCCACCCCAGCCGGATTGGCCGCCACAAGCGCGGCACCCGCATTGGGCTCCTCCATCACCTACAACAACCTCTCTACAACAAGCTACCGCAGGTAGAAACAAACAGGAATAAAAGACATGCGAGACGAGTCTAGATCAGGGGCTTAGCCAGAGGCCGATGCATCCATGCAGCCACCGACGCCGCCGGCGGGAGGGGAGGTGGTGGCCTAGGGTTTCGGTACGGCAAACGCTGTGTTCCCACCTTTTGCCTCTGCGTTTCTTTTTGCTTCTTTTTATCTTTCTCCTTCCTTTTGTCCTTGTTTTTTGCTTCCGTGTTTCCCGTCGCTCTGCCTCGGATCTGCTGTTGGCCCGCATTTGGACATTTTGCGACCTCACAGAACACGGTTTGTTCTTCCTTTTGTTTTCATTTTGTTTGTGTGCTGTTTTTGGGTTTCTGAGTTTTTCTCAGTTCTGCCAGGTGCGCATCAGCGATCGTCGTGCCGCCCCATGGCCCGTTATTTTTCCTGCGGATAGTTGGTGAGTACTTGTATTTTTCTACCTAAGGCAGATCGAAAGAAGTACGAGAGCACGATGAGGAGACATACATTCCTATTTCGTCTGCTCTCTCGCGCGCTATCTCCTCCTCCTCCTCCCCCTACTCACCCGCAGGTAAATCCTTCTGCTATTTTTTCTCATCTATTTTTCCCCTGTATGGAATGCTTTGCGACAAGATTAGGTTGTTCGTGTTCGTACTGTATTCCTAATCGCCTGTGCAATATGGAAGATCACTGCGTTGAGTGCCTAGCGATTCAGGGGTGCATCGTTGGGGTACTTCTCTAGTGATATGTGCTATTAGTCCTCGGTTCTGCATCTTCGCCTCTTTTTATACCGGCTAGAACTAGGTGGCTGTTTTTACCATACTTATGTCTAAACCTAGGCTTTCTCTAGACAATTTACACAGATTGTGGCATATTTTTGTATGTTCGTGTGCGTAGACTTATTATTTCACAATTCTTTTGAGAATGAAAATGATATAACTCAACCAGGCTGAGTTTTGCAGTAATTGGCAAAAACTAGCCGGACTTTGCCTGGTTGCTAGTTGGCTCATGGTCGAATTGTTGTGTCCTGTACTTGTTTGCAAGCAAAAAGAACAATCAAATAACTATTATGCATTGGACAGAAATACCGCGATGGGGCGGTGCTCTGCCTTCTTTTATTTGCCCAAGACAGCTCTAGGAGCCAATACTGTATTATAGTCAGGTATGACCTAGAATTTCCATTTGCAAAATTGGAATGCTTTGCTTAAAGTGAGACGCTCTGACGCAACTAAGCGATTTGTCTGATTCCTTTAATCTCTTTTTTTATTTTTTTTGGGATTGCATGCAGTGAGAGCAGGAAAGTTGTGTTCATCAATCTTCTGTCGGCAGCACATGAAGTTTGGGTGCGTAATCTCCTATTTACCACATTTGATTGGCATGGACAGCCCTGACAGCATAGCTGCTGGAAATATGTATGGCATCTTGTTTGGCTCAGGTTAGCTATCTAAAATTCCAATCTTTTTTGTTGGCATTATAGGTCTGGGCTCAAGGTCGTATCCCTATAATACACTTTTCTATTGCAGTTTCTGATCTAATTAATTTTGTTCAGTAGTCTGTTTTCTTCCTCTTTTCCCATCATCCAATTAATTAATAGGACTAAACCCTATTTAAATTGACCATTGACCACTCGACCAAATGCTTGGAGAAAAGAAGAGCTTGTTGTTTTCATTGTTGTTGATTAAATACATGTTTCATGATATCTCTTGTGTGCAAATTTTTTTAGGCCGTACAATTTGTTGCATGGAGATTGAAACAAAATCTGGTATGTATCTCCTTGACTTTGGTTGATGAGTTCCACACAATTGCTGTTCTTTCCAAAAAAATTTGTTTTTTGGAATGTACATAAGGATAGGTGTAGGAAGTCCAATCTTAGTATCTATATTGATTATCTTTTTTGGATAATGATGAGGACTGGTACTAAATAGATGCCACATACAGAGCATATACAGGTTGAATGCAGACTGATACCGATCAAACACAAAATGAGTTTTTCTATGGTCTCTATGCCGATAGTCACTGCTGGTCTGCGTCGTCCTCTATATCTGTGATTGTGAGGCTCCTGCGTCTGCTTATTACTGGTAAATTTTTGCTGAAGTTATTGCATTTTTTCCCTCCTAATGGTATGCTCTTGTATGGAGTACGAATTTTTCCCCATGTTCTAGACATTAATTTCTCATGGTTTTGCTTTTCTTGTATGACAAATTTATTTTGGACACAATTAATTTGTTCCTTTTAGGTTAGGCCTACAAAATTGCTCTTAAAGTCAATTCCATAGAAGGGGAAAGAACAGCTTGATTCTTTGTTTGTATTCTTGATTTTCGTTCCTATGCTAAGATCCTCCTTTTCAAATTTACATTTTTTAGTTTAGTTTTGTTAATTTTTTCTATCAAATTACTTTCGTGCAAATTTTTATATTACAATTGCCAACAAATTGTGGGGGGGTTGAGTATTTGATTTAGTTTCCGCTTATGTTATTTTGCAGTGAACACGCATTGGATTACCCATATATGGTTCAACTGGCATTGTTCAGCTTCTAGCAAAAAAAAACCATATTTTGAGGTACATAAATTTCGTTGATCTATTATGAAGAAGCACAACTTTGTTTCTTTAGGATAGAAGAACTATTGCTAAGCTATTTCTAAAACTGATTTGTTCTGCTCAAAGGATCGAAAGACAATCCTTAGACAGGTTCAAGAGTTCTTCCTGCTTGATTTTGGCTATCTGAACTACAATGAAGGAAAGAAAACAGCCCTTTCCTCTGCTTTAAATAGATTGTTTCTTGGGGAGAAAGATCTGATTTCGTTTGAGTTGTTTTGGAGGTTTGGATCAAACTTTGTTGGCTTGCATGATCTTTTTTTTTTTGGGTTGTGCATTTAGCTTAAAAACTGTTGTTTTACTACATTTTAGATAAGAGTGACAATTTTGTGGTGAATTTATGGTTTAATGTTAATTGATGCAAAATGATTCAATTTACCTTTAGGAGTAGAAATACCTACAACACAAATGCAAATTATATTACTCTGATTGTCAAGCAAATTTGTTTTTTTAAAAGATGGATCTTTTAGTGCCCAATTTGCTTACAAAGGCAGTTCATAGTCACATGCATGATGGCTACTGCAGCGTACTTTTCTCAAGTTATGCTTCAGTTGCATGACAAGAAAACTGGTTGGTGCCATGCACTGTGCCCATAGCCTGCCAGCAGCTTTTTTAGTTAGCCGACCAATTTATGCTCCCAGTGTAGGGTTCTATTATATATTTCACATTCTAAAAGGAAATGCTCCAGTATATATTAGTCTTTATATAATGGTTATTCTGGTCGAGAATTTGGGATAATGATTGGCATGGGGTTGTCTCTTTAGCAGTGCTTGCTGGCTGGTTTCTACTTTTTTCCCCTTTGGTCTAAAGAATTTTCTCTGGTTGTCTAACTTTGCAAATTTCTTCACATGAGAATTTTGTTGAGATACTGAGATTACATACTCTCGATGGCATATTGTGGATCAGATGGTATGGCTGTGTATTAGCTATTATCTTCCTTGGTAGCTTGGAGAAGATGGGAGCTCTTGACTGAGACAGAGTTGTTCACCAGCACCAATGGTGGTGCCTCATTAGCTCTATCTGGCTCCATGCTGGCCTAATTCACTTGATTATCAGTATGCTAAGCATGCTATTCATCAGAATTCGCCTTGAGTAGCAATTACAGTTTGGTACGCTTCTTAAAATTGCTGATTTGTAAGTCATCTTGGTAGGTTTCTACAGTATTTAGAGCACTTATAATCAAGCCATTTTCTTGTAGTTTTTGCACACCTGCAAAAAGGATTTGCTGATATTGAACAGCAGTGGCATCCGCTTGCTATGATATTTGCTTACAAGATGAGCTTCCAATCTCTAATTTTTTAGAGTGATTCTTTGTCCATATGCCAAAAAACTCCAAGGAGGATAAGTTGACAGTCTCAAACATATATCAATGACTTGTTAGACCAACATGCATTTGGCTCTGTATCATTTGCAAGAAGAAAAGGGAATGCAATGTCACATGAACTGCCACCCTATCCAAAATTTCCTTTACATGATTGTAATCAGTTCAATGTCTATGGGATATAAGTCAAATGGAAAAACTGTTTTTGTAGCACCTCTTTTGTTCCTTCCATGTTAGTTATCCATTGACAAGGAACATAACGTTATGTGTAGGTACAATTTGCAATTCCCATTCAGCTTCCCAGACAACCTGTCCTGACATTTCAAAGTTCTCAGCTAGGTAGTTATATGAGTCCTCACTCCTTATGCTAACTGCTTTCTGATTTGCATGATTTCTCATACTTGTATGTTGTCTTCATGGCTTATATAGATATTGGGACTGTCTAAGTCAACTATTCATAAAATTATTAAAGAAAATATCATGATTTCCTTGTTTAGTTGTAGAGAATTGTTGGAATATTTGAAAATGGAATTCTAAAGAAGTAAAGGTGTGGTTTTCTACCATGTGAAAAGTATTGTTTGATCCTAATCGAAATGCATACATTTGTCTCATATACTATAGGAATGGTGAGAAGAGATATATTTTACATCTCAGAAGGGCTATAATTGGAGATACTATTGTTTCTTGTACAAAAGTTCCTATATCAATGGGAAATGCCCTACCTTTGAGTGCGGTTTGAACTATTGATTTATGTAATTGAAAATAACCAATTAGGTTTACGACGAAACCTAGAAATAGATCACTAATCCAATTTGACTATCTCTACGGGATAGACCTCAATAGAGATACCACTTTGTTTATTCTGATACCGCTTTGTTTATTCTAAAGTGGAAGCAAAACAGCCCATCCAACTTTGGCTGTTTCATTTTATTATTAACAAATGATTACTCTCTCATTTTTGAACTCACCCCAGAAAAGCAGCAATAGTGCATCCATTCTTGACTTAGCAAAATGTGGGATTTTTGTGATCCCTCCAATCATCAGAGGTTGATACATGTCGAGATCATCTTGATCGATGTCTTGATCTATGAACAGGTCAAGTCTTTTTTTTTATTGCCCTTTCAGTGACTCTTTATGATTGCTCTTTCATATTATATCATTGATGCATGACCAATTCTGATGACAAGCATAACATCTTTTATTTCTTATATTTCTGTTCTGACTTTCTCTGCTATTACTATCTATTTTTTCACAAACAATCAATTGTTCTTTTATTAGCACTGATTTTCCTTTTTTGCTCACTGTGATCCTCTAGCCCAATCCTTGGGATCCACTACTAGATTTTGTGTTTGCTTTCATTGGTGTTTCATTGGTGATTTTGTTCTTATATTGCTTACATTCTCTTTTTTTTTTTGTCAGATCCTTAGGTTTACCTTTGTCTTGCTCATGTTTGCTTTTCCTGCAATCCTCATATTTGTTTGTGTTCTTGGTATTTCTTTTCAATTGAAACACTCCATTCATTTTAGTCAGGTCACTATATTTATTAATACTTGTTCCTCCAATGCACAACACCCACTGCACAGGACCAAATCTATCTTAGTCATTCAATCAACTCTACTCATATTTTTACTACAACCACCAATTATGCATTTAACCTTTAAACTATGAGATAATCAGTATCAACTCTGGTCCTCGCTCTCCATTATCATATAAATATATATTCACTCAATACCCGCGGCAACGCCCAAGCATAGACCTAGTATAATTTGTATTTTATAAAAGTCCCCCGTTAGTCCAGAATTGAAAAAAGTGTTAAGACACTAATTGAAATATATATATATATATATATATATATATTAAATTGATATATAAATTCTAAAAGTGCCAAATCACCTTAGAAAGCTAGGAATTTGATTTAACTTGGATGGCTAGAACCCTTTGCCTATTTTACACTTAATTGCCTTCAAAATCTAGGTGAAATTCGACTTCTAAGACCTACTAATCAACCTTTTTACCCTTTTCAAAACGTAACCCTTATTATACCCTGTTTTTGTTTTGTTTCGTTTTCGATTCCTAATGAGACCCTTTTACGATCCAATTTATTCGATTAATCATCGCAGTGACTTAAGTATAAGTATGTTAGACCCTCGACATGCATTCTATTTTATCCGTTGAATACTTAATCATATTTTGATCAATAGTGTACTTTAATTATAAATAGGACCTGATCATATACCTACTACTGAGGAGAAAATCGCCGAGACTATATATACTAGGAGAACCAATTCTAGAGGAACGAGGCAAGTCAATTGAACTTGATCATTTAGATTTAAAATATTATATTGTAGTTGATAAAAGAAACTTTTGCAATTGCATTATACGGTTCAAATATATGATAATTTGATGCTTATCCTATTAAAGAAAATGGGTTGTGCGCCATATAAGAATTTAATTATAAAGGAAAATGTTCGTGTAGAATGGATTAGAATGTTGATGGTGCATGAGTGTAACACCCTGAGTTTAGGGGTGAAAACTTCCTTTTTCATGAACATCATGCATGCATGTATCTATAGTATAGCCAGATCATTATTTTTATCAAGCCCTAAAAATTCCAAATTTATCCTGTAGACCCAAATCAAGATCTGACTTTTCAGATTTGATCTACTATCTACCCTGAGTATAAAAGCCTTTAGAACCCAGATTCAATTCTATCTCTAACTTCCAGATTTATCAACTTCTTTCTGTTTTCGAAAACAGAAATATCTTATATTACCCCAAATACTCTAAATTTCAGAAATTCAGATTTAATCAAAATCTTGACCAAGTTCAGACCAGATTACTCTTGGATTATGATCAAGGGCATGCTAATACCTTAATCCAAAAAGTTGGCAGTCAGATTTCATCATCTAAACCTTTTTCGCAAATCAGTCCAAGAGTATCGCAGATCAGTCCTTTTCTAGATTTTCTAGAAGCCTGAAAAGGCAAAATGTTACAAATCATCTCCAAAACCAAAACTGATTCAGGGAACACCTCCCAAATGCCATTCAACACAAAATCTTCTTTTATGAGTATCTCAAAATCAAATCCTAAATCCCAGAATTTCAGCATTTGACAAAATCCAGATTTTAGATACCCTAATTTACCCTATTTTCAGTTTATATCAAAAACTATTCAAATGTGCCAGAATTTACCAAATATCTCTACCAGATACTTTGTTGAATAAAGTCTACCAGATCAGTGCAATCAATTTCAGTGTAAATCCTCCAAATCTCTAGATTTACAATTCAGCCCGAAGCCAAGAATCAGATATTGCAACTCAGTCCAAATTCGACCAGAGCCCAGCTAGTTTTGTGCGCCGAGTTTGCTCGCCGCCGGCCAAGCTTCGCCTGCGCTTGTGCCCGTGCATGCTTGTGTTTGCTTTTGCGCACGTGTCCGCGCCTTAGCCATCGCCGTGGCAGCGCCAACGACCAGCAAACGCTCCTGTGCGCGACCAGCAGCAGCAACAGCAGCCTTTTGTCAGCAACTCCATGCCACGTAGCTTTGCCGTGCCAGCCATTGTCGCCACCGCTTGCATCAGCCAGCGCCAAGTCCCGATGAAGCGACAATTTGATCAGCTGTTGCACCGCCTGTGCGCCATCACATCACCGTTCACCATTGTCGCACCTGCGCCCAACCAGTCTCGTCACCGGCGCCAATTTCTTTGCTGTCCCCTCTTTGCAAGCTTCGCCCTAGTATATTTAAGCACCACATCGCCGTGTAATCTCTATTTCACCAGAAATCAGTTTAAGTCCCAAATCTCCTCCACCTTCGTCTTCTTCTCCGGCGAGTCCAGCATGGAGGCTCACGGTGCCAGCTTCAATCACTGCACTATCTGCCAAATTGACACCACCAGTGAGTATCTCTCATCCTCCTCATCGTTCTGTTGCATCCAATTGCTCTCCAGTGGACCCTAACGCCGGTGATCGCCAGAATCTTCGATTTGCCCTGTTCCGGCAATGCAGCCCGATTTATCCCAAATTAGCTCTCGATTCAGTGGAAAAAATTGATCAGTGAGCTATCCTTAGCAAGCCTATGCATCAAGATTTCAAAATTGAGCTCTAATCAAGACTTTCCCCAAATTGGAACTTCACCAGCCGTTGGCTCCCGTCGCCAAGCTTCTCCGGTGATGCTCCGGTCAAATTGACTTCACCAGTAGCTTCCTCGTATCCCTCTATCACTCTCCAAGCAAGGAATTAAGTTCAAACCTCCTGTATCAAAAACCCCCAATTCCAGTGCTTTCTTCTCCGGCGCCGGCCACCGGAAAGTTATTCCCAACCGTTTCAGCCCTATCCACTTCGTCCAGTGTGTGTGCCTTGAACTCCTAAGCATTTTTGTCTTCGAGCTTGACACCTGGATCGCCCCAGATTGAGAGTTGTAGCCATGCCAAGACTTTTAGCAGAAGCTGTCTTGTATAGTTCGGCCACGGTGTTTCTTCACCGGATTTCTTGCCGTCCGGCCATCTCTAGCCAAGGAGCTTGTTATGTATTTTGTTCCTGTTACTTAAGCCTACCTCCTAGACAAAGTTAGCACACCAGTTGAGCCCTTGAACAACATTTTATGCTTAGCCCTAGATTTTGACATTGTCAGCCCTATGCCAGAGCTTGTCAGCCAGTGGCATTAGCTCTTTTCACTTATGTCCAGTTGTGCAAATTGAAAATAACCTTGTCCCTTAGACTTGTGGAGTTGTGCTTTACATTTTATTCTACTGCCACAAGTTGAGATAATCCCTCTGTCATCCATCGACCCTATATCGATGCCTTAAACCGAATGTCGACCTAAAGACGTTTGCTGTTTTTGAGCGAACCAGTCGCAACCTTGATATCATTCTGATATTTTGAGACATTTGGAACCTTGTAAACTTTTGGCAATTAATCTTAACCCTGGTTTCCATAACTTAACCCTAATCGCTTTCCAGAACTCTCAAATCTTGTATCGCCTAAATGTTCTCATTGCATTATTGCATGTAGTGAATTAGTAAGAGTAGGATTGATTATAATACCTGTTTGCTTGCTTGATCTTTGTTCAGAGCAAGAGCCCGAGTTTGAAGACTTCGTCGCAGACCCGACATCAACTGCTGTTGTTTACGACGCGAAGGCAAGTCATATTCTTGGACATCTTGAACTTATATATTAAGAGTTGCTATAATATAACCTTGAATATAAATAATATTGCATGTGGAAGATTGAGAACGGTTGAATTATGAATTGGCAGTACTAGACTGGTTATCTGTGAAATGTGAAATGAACAAGTTTTGAGCCATGAACTAATATATATTTATGTATTTATATATATTTATGAAATAAAACCCCTAGCCGTGACCAGAATTTTGGTATGGATGGCTGTAGCACTAGAGGTGCTTAACTGCAAAGGATAGCAGGCAAGGAAGGTGCATGGTTTGTGGATGGTCTGGTCACTGGCATATAAGGACTAGAACCTTGTGTTGTGCGTCTAGTGGTATGAAACACGTGCTAACCGCAAGCCTAGTATGGGACAGGCCTGAACAAGTACTTATGCGGATCGCACATGAAACCCCTGCATGAGATGCGCTGTGATGCACGATTTACACAGAGTACGGCTCCCACACATATCACTGAAAGTGATCTTGCACGCTGACCCAGTAATGGGAATATGCAAAGGGGTGGAGGTTTGGGTACAACCTGCCACAACTGTGGTTCGCGAGAGATCCACAGGGTCAGGGGTGAATTGTGAGTGAAACATAACAAAAGTTCTTGTTATCTCCACCTTGCCACTCGAACATGGTTGTGAGGAAGGGTCTAATCATATTGATAGGATGGGCATGAAAGTGGAATATCTTGCGGGTAAATTGGTATCTCTCTGCAGAGTTAAAAACGTATTCGAATACTCCGAGCTCCCAGGTTTATAGGAGTCTGCTGCGGTGGATTAAATCCACGGGGTGTGACACAAGTATATTTTCTAAATAAAATTTGTTAAATTAAGATTACCCAAATGATATGTGTTGTCATGATAAGGAGTGCTGCCGTGGGCAGTCGTGTGTCGACGTGTCGCGGTAGTACTATAATCTAGTGAACAAGAAAAGCGATGCTATGTTATGAAAAGTGCTGCCATGAGATGAAATGAGGTATGAAAGAAAAGATTATTTTACAAACATCCATAATTCTTGACTACTCTAGGTTCATATCATCAGTACTATATGTATCTACTCTTACCTATGACTTGCTGAGTACGTAAGTGCTCACCCTTGCAACCTACAAATCAGTAGATGGAGCGTTCAATAATCAAGATGAAGGCGTGAAGAATTTTTTGAATCCAGAAGGAGGAGAGTCAGTCTCGTCAAGGTCCTGATGTGTGTTATTCTGCCGTCAACTTCTCATTGTGGGAGGGTCACCTATCTTCTGCTGTGTAGATGTTATTTTGCTAAACCATGTATGCCGCGAAGGCATTGTAATCTTCTTATGTAATATCAAGGCCAACAGGTCACATTGCTTAAATATTTTGTAAGTTACTCTGTTGTAAAGTAAATATACTCTAGTGCTTGACTTATCCTGGGAAGTCACGGGTATGCTTATGGGACTAGCTGCAGCGAGCTAGGTCTCCACGGGAGTAGTCGTAGTCCCAGTTTCGGGGCGCGACAATGAGGCACAAGGGCATTGTGGTTAAGTTCTTTACCCGAACACTTAAGGACCAAACTATTGTGCTTTAACTTCTAGTCGCCTATTACCGTACTAACCACAAGTCTGGTATGGGACAAGCATGACCCAGTAACTTTGTCAAGTACTTAACTCAGCTCTGCATGGATAGTGAGATATGAAAGTGATGTTGATGTGTTAGACAAAGGGGAGTACCCTACCGCAGAATAGCACTGGAAAGGGATCGGGGTAGGGGTATAGCCCGCTACAACGGCTATAGGTTTTGTTTGAGGCATGATAAGACTTTAGTCGGGCAGAGCTAAAGTTATTATAAGATAATGAGAAAAGCATGTGAGCTTTGACTCAGTCACACACAGTATTGTTGCGTGTAACTTCGCTGACAGTAGTTGTCGAAGTAAATTGTGGGGAAAGTAGTACACCTCTGCAGAGTGTAAAGAATGTATTTGAATACTCCGTACCCTTGGATTAGGGTATGTCATGGTCAATGAATTATCATGTGGTTAAGCACAAATAGATTTACAAATTTTATTTTAAGCTGTTAAGTTCAACCTTTAAAAATTAATCAAAATGGATACGTTATATTCTTGCTAAAGTAGAGTAAACATTTGCATATACCATATTACAATAAGAAATCATAAGCTGATTAATATGAGTATCTTCTTTGATGTGATATTTTATGCATAATTTTATATTATTTTTACAAATTGCTTTCACGGATGTGTTTGCCATGTTTTAGGGACCGAACATACCAAATTTGAGAAGATTTTGACTTCGTTTGTGCCCAATTCAACCAAGAAACCAAAACTGGACAGCAAAAGGGTCCTGATCGAATATTGTTCGGACAAAAAGACCTGGTCGAACACAACTAGGCGAGAAAGAATCTCAATCGAACACGGGCATGTGTTTGAAAAGAGTACTAATCGAATACAAACACCTAGTCAAAAACAGTCCCGATCAAACACGACTACCGCTTGGTCGGTTATTTGGCTGAGTGGATCACGATTTTGGGCACGACACGTGTTCGACCAGGAGCACGCCACGTGTTCTTGGTTGATCCGATTGAGATATAGATGAGCTTTGATTATACTCGATCAGATGCTAAATATGCGGAATATGGGATCTTACTCGGAATTACCGAAACCCAAGTTCATTGAAAATATAGTTCAAGGTAATTGCACAACTCTTTATTGAAAAGAGGAACTTGTACACGTCGAACGTTGATCGCACTCGATCTACGTCGATGAACTATGTGTCTAAGACTTAAATAAGCTCGATCTTATTCGATGATCTACCTATCCTATTACAAGGTATTTATAGTTTGATCAATTGAGATCGTATCAAACTCAGACTCGACAACTAACTAAAACTAGTAGTATCGAACTCAGTTATATAATCTATATCAGACTACTAACCGACCAGTCAGAGTTCCAACCCATTACGCATTCGACCTGTTGATGCTGAGATCCTCCCGGATCATGACTCCCCTGTTGAGAAGGAGCCAACTGGAGCCAACTCACTTTGGTGACCAACTCGATCAAAACTGGAGATGTGGAAATTGGAATTGACCATCTTCACGGGTGTACCACTTGGCTGCTCGTGCACGTTGATCTTTTCGTCCCACACAAAAAGACTCATGTACCGCTTCTTCTCCAAGATCACATCTTTAAGAAGAGGTGCCTCTCGTTGATAGACCAAGTCTTCAACAGATGGTACGATGGTATCGGGCTCATCATCCAATATCAAAGGCTCAAAGAGTTTGAAGTGCTCAACATTGACAGCCGAATAAATATCCATGTATGGAGGTAACTCGAGCTGACAAGCATTAGTACCAATTTTCTACAAAATTTGAAAAGGTCCATAACGAATTGATTTAAGCTTTTTACCTTCACCTTTAAGCCTTTCCTTACTCAAATGTAGCCATACCATATCACCTTCATGGAATTGAGCTTCAACTCAGTGTCGATCATGTCGCGCCTTATACTTGAGTTGAGCTTTAAGCAGGTTTTGTTCAACCTCACCATGGAGTTGTTGAATACCTTCCAACATCTTTTGTGCTCAATCCTAATCAGATTCCTCCTTACTATTTTGCGCTGAGGTAAGGATCACAAACACCATATCAGATAGACTCTGTAGTAGAAATCCCAAACAGACCTCAAAAGGACACTTTTCACTCGAACCATGCACTGCTCGATTAAAAGCAAACTGTAGGTATGGTATGCTTTCATCCCAACTCTTCGGATGCTTGGAGTTATAACCCCTCAAGAGATGAACGACTGTTCAATTTACCACCTCGGATTGACCATCAGTTCGAGGATGAAATGCAGTACTCCTCTTCATCTTTGTATCCATCATCCTCCAAAGCGATCGCCAAAAGTGACTAAAGAACCAGGGTATCACGATCAAACACAATGGAATTAGGCAGTCTGAAATGTGTCCAAACATGCTGAAAGAATACTCGAGTCGTTTCTTCTCCCGTAATAGTCTTCTTACAAGGTATGAGAACTATCATCTTGGAGAACCAATCAACGACCACAAAGAGATAGTCGTTGCCACATCGGGTCTTAGGCAATCCTCCTAAAAAAATCCGTGGACATGCTTTCCCACGGTAGTGACGGAACTGGCAAAGGATTGTACAAACCTAATTTTTGGTTTGCCGGTTTCGAGATACTGCAGAGACCATATCCTCGAACAAAATTAGCCACATCCTACTGCATCTATTTCTAGAACACATGTCGATGAAGATTTTGCAACGTCTTCATCACCCCGAAGTGACCAACAACCTTCGATGTATGCACCTCTCATAGCCACTGTACTCAAGGTGCTCCTCGTGGTATACAAAGCAAATTGCCTTTATATAGGAGACCTCCTCGACAAAGAAACTCAGATGGTCGTTCTATTTTGAGCTCAGTCAGTGCTGATTGAAAATCAAGATCCTTTGTATACATCGTTACATAGTCCTCATGGCATGAAGGCTTGATCTGCATGAACAATGATGAGGGCAGTAACTGGTGGTCGTAACAACATGTCAGCCAATTTGTTGTGTACTCCCTTCTTGTACTTAATCACTAGGTTGAACTGCTGCAGATACAACATCCACTTCATGTGTCGGGCTTGCTGTAGCTTGGATTGAGTTTGTAAATATTGCAAAGGTTGTTGGTCGGTGTAGACAACAGTTTCTTTACCCAAAAGGTAACACCGTCAATGTCTTACAGCCTGATACAGTGCACACAACTCCTTGTTGTAGGTCGGATAGTTCTTCTGAGCTCCTTGGAATAACACAGAGTGATATGCTACTAGTCGATCTTCTTGCATGAGCACTGCGCCCATTGCATAACATGAGGCATCGGTTTCTAGCTTGACTGACTTTTGTAGATTTGGTAAATCTAGAACAGGAGCTTCACTAATCTTCGTCTTTAGCAGAAGGAAGGTATCCTCGTGCTTCCCAGTCCACTCGAACTTATGGTCGATCCTGGTTAATGCCTGCAACGGACAAGCCACTATCAAGAAGTGTCGTATGAACTTCCGAAGGTATTGGCATGCTCCCACAAAACTACGCACTTCTATTACTATTCACAGTCGAGGCCACTCACGGATCACCTTTATCATGTCGGGGTCGATTTGCAATGTACCCTTGCCGACCATAAATTCTAGGTAAAGTAGACTTTGCTGGACGAACTCGCACTTTTTACGGTTGAGCCGAAGTTGATGTTGCCGTAGCTGCTCAAACACCTTTTCTACATGAACTAGGTGCTCGTCCCACGAACAACTATAGACTAGTATGTCGTCGAGGTAAACGATCACAAAGTCATAGATGACTGTCGCAATACGCCATTCATGAGACGCATGAAAGTAGCCGGGGCTTTGCAGAGCCCAAACGGCATGACCAGCCATTCGAACAGACCTTGTCGCGTTTTGAACGCGGTTTTCCAAGTATTCTCCTCTCAGATGATGACTTGATGATATCCTAATTTTAGATCCAACTTCGAGAAGACATCAACATGCTTCAGTTGGTCTAACAGGTCGTTGATACAAGGAAGGGGGTACCGATTCTTGATGGTGATCTTGTTCAGTACTGGGTAGTCGATGCACATATGCCAAGTCCCATCTTTCTTTGGTACTAACACCACAGGAGATCCAGAAGGTGAATTACTTGGTTGAATTACACCATCATTCAACAGTTCACCAAGTTGTCTTTTGATCTCTTCATTTTCCAATACTGAGTTGCGATACATACTCAGATTGGGAAGTGTCGCATTGGACACGAGCTGAATATCATGCTCAATTGGACATTTTGCGGACAACCCTGGGAACTTTTGAATGGATCTCTATATTTCTCCAACAGTCCTGACAAACGACCAGAATCTTCTCAGCACACCAACAATAGTGCTGCTCAAGTACTATCACTTCGACCAACTTGTCAAATCATAACTGTAGGATCGAGGATGCTGACTAGAGGGGGTGAATAGGAGGCTTTTAAAACTTTTTATGAATAAGAACGTTTCACAATAAAAGCCTAAACAATAAACTAAAAACAAATAAGAACTGAACCAAAAACAATAATAGATTATACAAGTAAAATGAGAGGAAGAGAATCTAACACAACGATGTATTCCGAGGTCTCGGAAAATCACCTAGTCTCCCCTACTCATTGAAGCACTCAAATGAATGAGTTTTGCTTTGATGCCCCCCTAAGGTTGCTCTTTCTCCTCTCCGAAAAGGTGAGCACCAAACCTCTCACAATCACATCGAGCCTCTCCGACAAGTTTCGTTAATGGAGAGATCAACGGCCACGCCTCCAAATCGTCTAGGTGATGGCATTCACCAAGAGTAACAAGTTGCAAGATCTTCTCTTGACCTCCAACAAACACCGAGAAACTCTATAAATGCAAATCATGTAAGATGATTTTTTTCGGATGGTCTCTCACAATTTCAAATAATGATTTTGATCAAAAGATCAAGACTTTAGTTCTAGAAGACTTTGGCTCAAGTGTATATATGAATATGGCTCGGAGATATGTACACTAGTACAGAATTTCAGTCCACTAACCCCTATCTTCTATCGGTTATTAGCGATTTAGTAGAAAACCGTTAGAAAAGGTGCCTCGCGGTCATAAAAGGCATAAGGGAGGTATTTTTCCTATCGATTTGTAAGAAACTTACCGTTAGAAGAAGCAGAATAATTTATTCTAGCGGTGATGAACATATTTACGGTTAGAAGAGATGCATAAGTACTGACGGGAGGATTTGTGTACTGTTAGAACTGGTCGACTTCTACAAATAGTTTTATTCTATCGGTACAATATTTATATACCGTTAGAATATATCACAAATTCCTATCGGTAGCCTGTTGTGAACTGATAGAATAGTTCGTTTGCTACAAATAGTTTTATTCTATTGGTACTGTATGTTTATACCGTTAGAATATATCACAAATTCCTTAGAACTGTTCGTCTTCAAATAGTTTTATTCTATCGGTAATGTATGTTTATACCGTTAGAAGATACCACAAATATCTTAGAACTATTCGCTTTCTACAACTAGTCTTATTCTATCGGTAATGTATGTCTATACCGACAGAATATGTACCAAAATTCCTATCGGTAGGATGTAGTGTGCTGATAGAACTATTCTCCTTCTACAAATAGTTTTATTCTATCAGTAATGTATGTTTATACCGACAGAATATCTCCAAAAATTCCTATCGGTAGGATGTAGTGTGCCGATAGAACCGTTCTCCTTCTACAAATAGTTTTATTCTATCGGTAATGTATGTTTATACCATTAAAAGAGATCTCAAATTACTAACGGTAGGAGGTTGTGTACCGATAGAACTTATCTAGTACGTTAAATACCGGGTGTGTCTCTTTCATTCATACAGTTCATTAGGCGCTCGTAGCCCTAACCTGTAAGCTCCATGGACGGCCGGCGCACCTCTACCAGCGACCGCTGCACCTCCGCACCTCCATCAACACCCACTAGATTTCGGCATGGCAAGCAAGGTACGTAAAATTTCGGCAATATTGTTAGATTATTCTAATCTGATTATGGCAATTATTCTGCAATTTTTGTATCCTTCATTTTGATGTGTCTTCTTTTCAATATGATTATGTACGGTGTCTTGTTCCTGTTTTTTTATTAAAACAACTAAATAATATCACTGTGGAATAGATAATGTTCAATTGCTTGCTGATCCTATCAAATGAAGAAAATTATCAGGATATATTTGCAATACAAACGCTATCTAACATAGTGAAATGCCCATAAGAGTATAAATGTAATATCTTCATCTCTCAGTAGGTTGCTCAATGCCAACTTGGACTTAGTAATAATTGAAATTGAAAGATCATGAAATTGAAAATGAAATTGAAAGATCATGAAATTGAAATTGAAATTGAAGCTGAAATTGAAAGATCATTAATGTCAAGATATTTACAAATATCATGAGATACACAAATATCTTGATCTTCTCTGTAGGTTGTTCAATGCCGATAACATAGTCAAATGCCAACTAGCTTGCTCAATGTTCAATTGCATGTAAAAAGTTCATTAAATAATTAATATATGTATATTCGCAAGGTAATTTCTTCTGATGAAATAGAGTAGAAATGTAATATCTTGATCTCCAGTTGCAAGTTGATGTTATTATGACGAAGCACAACCTAACCTTCAGTTGGTAGTCTTTCTCAGATAGGGAGTCATGTAGGAAACAGTAAACAATCTTAATTTGCTCTAAAATGCCTATTTATGATCTGTGCAGGTCCTTGGATGATGTTCATGATGAGCAACATATTTCACGGTTCTTCATCGCAGTATGCTGCTTACGTTGGTTTGTTGGCGAAAGAAACGGTGAAGATCACCATCGAGAGCTGGAAAGAAATGGTGAAGATCACCGTCGAGAGCTGGAAAGAAACGGTGAAGATCACCGTCGAGAGCTGGAAGGATGTGAAGGGCGAGATCTTGGTTGGCTCGGTCGAGAAGATCCTTAAGCCTGGTGTGTTTCTCAAATCAGGACCTATAGAAAGCATCTTACATTTGTATCGGTGTTTCAGCCATTTTTTTGCATGCACCAGCTTGTGGCCAGATGCTTACCTGCTTGGAGAAGAAGAATTATTGTCATTTGCACAGCCATTCTACACCATCATTACACAGAACATCTTGCAAGGTAGGTTCTTTTTATTAATGGAGTTGAGTTGAGTTGATCGAGTTTGAGTCCGATGAAATCACCAATACAAATGTAACTCGATGGCAGTGCCAACTCCTCAGGCGTCTTTGAACTGAACTCCTATGGTTAGGTCTAATGTGGTTCAGACATTTGCTGTTTTGGATGAATGGATTTGTGATGTATCAGGTCTAACTTGTAGTCGGTAGTTGCATTGTCGCAACTTGCAAAGGTTCTCTTTTATGTAAAATGTATGGGCCACTGGGTTCTCGTGACGATATGTTAATTTCAGACGTGACTTTTCTAATATACATCGAATGTGTGAATTGTTGTATATTTGTGTACAATGTATTGCTATTTGGGACATGAACTTGAATGTGTACATGGGAGTATTTGTGTATTTAATTGTATTGGTAGGTAGGTGTGTATTTGTACTGCTGTTTCTTGATCTTCTAGTTAAGATCTGTTTGATGTTACATTGTGTTTAGATATGATTCTTTGAATGTGAGAAATGGTTTCATGTGTGTCATGCATTACCCAGTTTGCTTTTGTTTCAGTCATGTTCCAGTACCTGTTCTAACAGTAAATACACATATTAACCGATAGAACAACACCTGTATTTGCTTATGTGCCAGTACCTGTTCTAACGGTAAATACACATACTTACCGATAGAAAAACACCTATATTTGTTTATGTGCTCAGGCATGCACTTGAATGTGAGAACTGGTGTGTGTCATGCATTACCCAGCTTGCTTTTGTTTCAGCCATGTGCCAGTACCTGTTCTAACGGTAAATACACATATTTACCGATAGAAAAACACCTGTATTCGCTTAATTATGTGCCTCAGGGATGCACTTGAATGTGAGAACTGGTGTGCATGTGTGTACTTAAGATTGCTGTGTTCTAACGTTATATGTGTGTTTGTACCGATAGAAGATGTGTAGCCGCACTTAGTCTAACGGGCATTTCGTGTATTTACCGTTAGAAATAGGTCCAGTATAAGTAAAACCCCACTCGACCATTGCTGAGCTATTGTTTTGTACTGTTGTACTCTGTGTCCCTCTGTTTGTGATGAGAGTTCTACGCTCGCAACTACACTGCTAGGGTAATCAGGGCAAGCTGGAAGGAAGTTGATTGGACCCCTCTCTTTAAGGTAAGCTTAATTGTCATCACTTATCTCTCTCTCTCTAGATCTCCCTCCCTCTCTACTTGCAAGCTAGCTGTATTGTGTAGTTCCAAGCTTGTAGCTCCAAGCTTGGGAGCTAGCTGGAAATGCCTCATGTTTTAGGAGCTCACTAGCTTGTATTGTGTAGTTAGCTAGGTTAATTAGTGTTAATTTCGTCAGGCTAGGGTTTAACACATCAATTGTAAGAGGCTATACATGTACATATACATAACTTAATTGGGCAGGTTTCATGCATGGCTGACTCGTTAAATTTTGTTAATTGTAGATGGACAGGAAATATTGGATGTATGGAATAAAACGTACTACTCTTGAATATTTGGATGGTGTGAATGAGTTTATTAAATTTGCTGAGCAACAAAAGGCGAGGAAGGGAGAGAAAGATATGCTTTATCCTTGTACATATTGTATGAACTTGAAGAGGTTTAGCAACTCTGATCAAATTAAGAGTCATTTGATTCGTCGTGGTTTTAACGTGCGATACACCCGTTGGATATGGCATGGCGAAGATCTTAAGGAAACAAGCACCACTACTACCAATCAGCAGGACTCGGATGTGGATTGCAATAATATCGATGATCATCAGAATTTTGATAATGTTTATTCCGATGTGCACGTAGATGATGATGACAATCTAGATGAGATGTTAATGATGTAGAGGAAGATTACAACGAAAATGACTTCTGTGAATTTGAGAAACTGATTGCTGACTCTGAGAAGCCTCTGTTCCCTGGATATGCAAAATTTACAAAACTGTCTTCTGTGCTGAGATTATATAACTTGAAGGCAGGCAACTGTTGGAGCGATAAGAGTTTCACGGCACTATTAGATCTTCTAGCGGACATGCTTCCAGAGGGAAATGAGTTGCCAAGATCTACTTACCAAGCCAAAAAACTATTGTGTCTGTTGGGAATGGAAAGCGAAAGAATACACGCATGCCCAAATGATTGTGTGTTGTACCGTAACGAGTACTCCAGTTTGCATGTTTGTCCAAGATGCGGCGCATCGAGGTATACGCGTAGGGACCGGATTGACAGTGAACGTCACGAGGTAAAGAAAGGACCTCCGATGAAAACTGTGTCGTACTTGCCTGTGATACCTAGATTGAAGCGGCTGTTTACAAATCTGAAAGTCGCGAAGTACTTGCGTTGGCATGCTGAAGGCCGAAAACAAGACGGAAAACTGAGACACCCAGCTGATTCTATTCAATGGAGAAACATCAACATAACATTTGCTGAGTTCGACGGCGAAGTTAGGAATATAAGGTTCGGGTTGAGTACAGATGGTATGAACCCACATGGTAATATGAGCAGTCGGCATAGCACTTGGCCGGTTCTTTTATGCATCTACAATCTTACTCCTTGGTTATGCATGAAGTGCAAGTACATCATGATGGCGTTACTAATCTCAGGACCCAGAAAACCTGGAAATGATATTGACGTGTTTCTAGCGCCTTTAATCGAGGACTTATAGAAATTGTGGAGCCAGGGGCCTTGATATTTTGCACCATAAATGATTTGCCGGCCTACGGCAATTTGTTGGGGTATAGTACGAAAGGAGCCAAGGCTTGCCCTATTTGCCTAGATGAAACTGAGAGCATGTGGTTGCAAAACTGCCGAAAAATAGTGTACATGGGTCACCGCAGGTTTCTTCCGGTGCATCACACGTACCGTAAGAAGGGGAAATCATTTAACGGGAAGCCTGAGAAGGGATCAGCTACAGTGTTTCTGACCGGTAAAGAGATTTACTCGTGCGTGAAGGAGATCAAAGCTGAGTTCAGTAAGTATTCTAAACCTCGCAGAAAAAAAATGTTTGGAAGAATAGATCGATTCTTTGGGATCTACCGTACTGGGAGCACTTACAAGTTCGACATTGCATTGATGTCATGCATGTAGAGAAAAATATCTGTGACATTTTGATTGGTTTGTTGTTGAACATTCCGGGAAAGACAAAGGATGGTCTGAAAGCTCGTCGTGACATGGTGGAAATGGGGATAAGGACTGAGCTTGCACCTTTGGAGAAGGGAAAGCGTACATACCTCCCCCCGGCCTGCTATACGTTATCCAAAAGCGAAAAAACAGAACTCTGTCGATGCCTGCACGGCGTTAAAGTTCTATGTGGGTATGCCGCGAACTTAAAAAAACTTGTGTCCATGAAGGACCTAAAATTGGTTGGCACAAAGTCCCACGACTATCATGTGTTGATGTCACAAATGCTTCCCATTGCTATCAGAGGTATCCTCCCAGTTAAAGTCAGAGAGACAATCACAAATCTATGTTATTTCTTCAACGCAATATCTTGCAAGGTAAGTACGTGCACTCGTATTATAAGTTAATTAGCTCCATTTGTGGAGCTTAATTAGAAGATTTTTCTGATATGAATATTTGGCGCAACTGTGTCCTTGTAGGTAATTGATCCGGATGGACTGGAAGCTTTGCAACGCAACGTGGTTACAACTCTTTGTCAGCTCGAGATGTATTTCCCTCCATCCTTTTTTGATGTTATGGTCCATCTAATTGTTCACCTTATCAGAGAAATTAAGTTTTGTGGACTCGTGTGCCTGCGCTACATGTCTCCATTTGAGAGATTTATGGGTGTATTAAAGGGATACGTAAGCACTTGTCGTCGACCCAAGGGGAGTATCATGGAAGGTAATGCCGCCGATGAGGTGATTGAATTTTGCACAGATTATATGGCCAAGGTTGACCCAATTGGCGTTCCTAGGTCCCGATAAGAGGGTAGGCTTCAGGGCATCGGAACGATTGGATTCAAAGGTATCGTCCCCGCCCGTGATGTGTACGCAAAATCACATTTTTGGGTCTTACAACACATGACGGAGGTTGAGCCATACATACACGAGCACAAGGTAATGTTACGGTCACAGAATCCTTCGAAGTCAAAGATTTGGGTCACCAGAGAACATAACAGGAAATTTGCTGGGTGGATCCAAGAAAGAGTCACGCGAGCTGCCGAGGGCTCCATAAGTGAAACTGTGACATAGTTGGCTAGAGGCCCAAGATTCACTGTAGGGACTTGGCAGGGGTACAACATCAATGGGTATTCATTTTACACAAGAGCTAAAGACACCAAGAGTAGCACGCAATATAGCGGAGTCACACTCTTTGCTATTTTCGAGGATACCAGGTCAATAAGGGCGCTGAACTCATATTACGGTGCTATTGACGAAATATGGGAGCTCGATTACAGATTATTTAAGATTCCTTTGTTTCGATGCCGATGGGTCGAAATCCCTCAAGGTGTTAAAGTTGACAGTTACGGGTTTACTCTCGTCGATCTTGATAGAGTCGGACACCAAGACGATCCATTCATACTTGCAAAGCAAGCCACACAGGTATTCTACATCGTTGACCCGGCCAATCCAAACTTGCACGTTGTCCTCCACAGCAAGAGACGTATTGTTGGGGTCGAAGACATTGTCGACGAAGAGGAGTATAACCAATTCGACAAAATACCTCTGTTTTTAGAGGACATTCAATCTATCCCTACTGAAGATATCGATGAAACAACGTATCTGCGAGATGATCACGAAGATGGATTATGGGTTGAGAACCATTGATGATTAACTATTTTCTATTTCAGAGAAAAATGCCAAGCAAACAGCCCACAAGTTGTGCATCAAGGTGAGGAACTTATCATTAATACATCAGGCAATACATTTTTCTTTAGAACTTAATGATAAGCTAGTTTACAGCATTAATATATCTCAACTTTACTCCACAGCATGAGTTCTAACATGTACAGTACCTTTATCCTGTAAGAACTTAATTCTTCCCTTCAAATTTTCTTGCCAAAATCTCATTGCAGCCTCTTGCTTCTTAAAAAATTAAGCTCTTCAAAAATCCCATTCCCTGAAACATCATTTTCCAATGCCCTGCCCATTTCAAAAATTACTCTGGGAAAAATTTACTTGTTCTATCAGTATTATTTTGTTGTACCGTTAGAATAAAACCATTAGTCTGACGGTATTTTGTTGTTTGTACCGATAGAAAAGGGCATCCACTACTTTATTAAACATGGCCCTTGAGTTTCCCTCCAGTCGAACCTTTCCAACTTATAGCACTGCGTCTCTTCGAGCGCGAAATACATCAGGCAACACATTTTTCTTTAGAACTTAATGATAAGCTAGTTCACAGCATTAATATATCTCAATTTTACTCCACAGCATGAGTTCTAACATGTACAATACCTTTATCCTATAAGAACTTAATTCTTCCCTTCAAAGTTTCTTGCCAAAATCTCATTGCAACCTCTTGCTTCTTCAAAAATTAAGCTCTCCAAAATTCCCATTCCCTGAAACATCATTTTCCAATGCCCTGCCCACTTCAAAAATTACTCTGGGAAAAATTTACTTGTTCTATCAGTATTATTTTGTTGTACCGTTAGAATAAAACCATTAGTCTGACGGTATTTTGTTGTTTGTACCGATAGAAAAGGGCATCCACTACTTTATTAAACATGGCCCTTGAGTTTCCCTCCAGTGGAACCTTTCCAACTTATAGCACTGCATCTCTTCGAGCGCAAAATACATCAGGCAACACATTTTTCTTTAGAACTTAATGATAAGCTAGTTCACAGCATTAATATATCTCAATTTTACTCCACAGCATGAGTTCTAACAGGTACAATACCTTTATCCTATAAGAACTTAATTCTTCCCTTCAAAGTTTCTTGCCAAAATCTCATTGCAACCTCTTGCTTCTTCAAAAATTAAGCTCTCCAAAATTCCCATTCCCTGAAACATCATTTTCCAATGCCCTGCCCACTTCAAAAATTACTCTGGGAAAAATTTTCTTGTTCTATCGGTATTATTTTGTTGTACCGTTAGAATAAAATCATTAGTTTGACGGTATTTTGTTGTTTATACCGATAGAAAAGGGCATCCACTACTTTATTAGACATGGCCCTTGAGTTTCCCTCCAGTCGGACCGTTCCAACTTATAGCACTGCGTCTCTTCGAGCGCGAAAACCACAACCTCTGTAGTGACCACTTACTTCCTCACTCCCACACGACGATCGCCACCTAGATACTGGTTTGCCACTGCCACCGGTCCATATTTTCGTCCTTCGCCGACCGCCGCTGCATTCTACACCGCCTCTCCGTCACCACAACTAATCGCCGTAAAATATCCTAATTCGTCGTTCTTTTTCCAGCATCTTCCTTATTTGATCTTAGTGTTTTGTACGTACTAATTCTTCAAGTTTTGGAATTAAACTAGGGTTCCCTATTGTGTTGGATTATGTAAATTCCGCAGGCAATGTTGATTTAAATTAGGGTTGACATAATATGTTCCAGTGCTGTAATGAACCTATTTTGAGATTTTAAATTATCTATACTGCTGTATGTGTGATCAATTGTATCCAACTGCCATGTAATGCACTTTATATGTTGGAGGTGTTCTTACACATCTTTATCTCCTGTATTTGCTGATAAAAAAAATTGTTATATTCTATCGGCAGCTCATGTGTTTACCGATAGAAAAGATTTCTAAACAAGTATTAAAACTTTGGATCTGGAAGGACATGAGCCATGCAATGTACTAGTTTGGTTGGGAATTTTTACTCACTTGGTATGAATATATGGCAATGTGGATGGGTCTTCGATGTATATGTTTCAAATGCTTATACATGACTTTTCCCAACCTAATAGATGTGAAGTCCTGATGATTTGCATACAGGTAATACTAAAGATAACCAAGAGAGGGTGCTAGAAACCATGTTATTCCTTTTTTGGTTGTGACCTACTTTATGTGCTACTTCAATATCTTTATATTCCATTAGCATTAGGTTTGTCAGATTATGCACAGTGGCACTTAGATGCTTGTGTGCATATTTATGTGTGAAATAATAATGCTGGCCCATGAATATTAGTATAGCAAATCATGGAGAATGTTGATTTAAACCAAGATTATGTGATGCCAGTGAATGGCGGCTTATCAACAATATTCCATATACAGATAGAGAACATTGTTATGTTCTATCGGTATCTCATATCTTTGCCGATAGAAAATATTGTTATGTTCTATCGGTATTTCATGTGTTTACAGATAGAAAACATTGTTATGTTCTATTGGTATCTCATGTGTTTACCGATAGAAAAAATTGCTGAACACTTCAACAATTAATTTTTGCATGTCTTTTAGTACTATTTTCTTCGGACATCCCTTTAGCAGCCCTAATTAGTCTCCAATCCTGAACTGAGTTATGGAACTCCAAGAAGAATTAATTGCCATATGTTGCCTGCTTCCTATATGAAAATGTGTAGATGAAAATGCTCAGAAATAGAATCTTATCTTCTATTGGTAGTTTCTGTGTTTACCGATAGATAAAATATTTAAAATAGGTCCTTTTGCTTTGTAAAATGATTTGGTTTGTGTTTCCATTAAATTTTTGATGGTTTGTTGATGGTTTTGTAGGGAAAGACATGTCGTCGTCTTCATCGGATGGTACTAGTGGTTCGACTAGGGCCAATGTAACTGAAGATGCAGTTGGTTCATCCCAGCGCAAGAGGGTGGGGCGAGGCGCGACGACGTTGGGCTGTTTGGCCAAACGCACGGATCTTTCTTGTGACTTCAACCAATTTGGGAGGCCGATCGGAAAGAATGCTGGGAGGTACGCTGCCTACGTTGGGCTATTGGCGAAAGAAAGGGTGAAGATTACCATCCAGAGCTGGAAGGACATGACGGCGGACGAGAGGGATAGGTTGTGGGCGGAAGTGAAGGTTAAATTAATTGAAATCGCTGAACTCTTTTGTAATCACATTCTCTTGGCTTATACTAAAGTTTAACTAACTCGTGATTAATTATATGCATTGTTTGAAAACAGGCTAAGTGGAACATCCCCGACATAAACCTAGGACGGCCTGCTTGAAGGACATGAACGGAACATGGAAAACCTTTAAGAGTTGGCTCGTCAGTAACTTCCTCGCTGCGGGGAAATCTTCTTGCAAGAAGTACCCCTTCATATCGGAGGAGGTATGGGAGGAATTCACCAAGCAGAAAGGGACCGAGGAGTTCAAGGCCCTTAGCGAGAAGAATAAGGCGATCCAGAAGAGGAACGACCACCCGCATCGGCTCAGATCCTGGGGCTATGCGGGGAAGGAGGAGCAGTGGAAGAAGGAAGACAAGCAAAACTCTGTCATCGACTCCCCTGAGTTGCCGCTCTCCGAGATCCAGGATGAGAGGTGCAAGCGATGGTGGAGGGGGAGAGGGTCCGTGTCGTCCACAGGGTCTGTGCAGTTCGCAAACCCTAGGGACACCGACGTTGTGAAGCGAATGGTAAGTTGGCTAACCTCGTAAACTGTGTGCGCACAAGTGTATATATATATTTTTCTCACAAGATACCGTTAAATGTAACAGATCTCTTTTGAGAAGGAGGCAATGGAGGAATTGTTTACCCCGCAGAGGGAGAACGACATCCTCACCTGGGCTCTAGGAAATAAGGAGCATCCCGGGCAGACACGGACTGTGGGAGCCATTGTGTCATGGAAGGCCGGTTTCGCAGATCCAGCTCCACTGATGAAGAAGGCCCGCTCCTGGAAGGAAAAGGAAGCGGACCTCTCCTAGAAGATACAGGCTCTGGTACGGGCGGAGATACAGGTTGAGGTGCAGTCTGAGGTCGCACAAATGAGGGAAGAGTTTGCACAGTTGAAAGAAGCATTGCTGGCCAAGAGTGCAGATACAGATCTGTGCGACCCTCATTTGAGGAATCCGGTGGCAACCGCCCAGGTGGGTTGCACTCAGAAATGGTACATTGCAGCTCACAACAACAAGATGCATTATATAAAAATGCAAGTAATTAAAAACAAGTGCTGATCACAGGGACCAACATTACAATAACATAGCGCCAAAATGACGCACTTTAATGTTGATACAAAATTAAGGAGTTTTTGACACAAAGGTCGGCACAAAATGAAACAACAATAGTAAACAAAAGGACTTCATCTGTCTTCATCTTCTTTAGCAGCGGTGTTGCACGGGCCTTCTCCACATCGGACTCTACTTGGTACGTGACCCTCTAACAAGCTGGGTCTTCTGGGGCAGTTTCTTCTTCTTGTTCCATGTTGGGTTCAAGACCGTAGGACTCAGGGTCAATGAATCCTTCTTCTAAATTTTGTTTGTAAAAGCAAGGGTGAGCACATTGTCCACATGGTGCTCAACAAGTCCCAAATAAGAATGCAGGCATATATCGATGAGAGGGAAATTCTCAAAGAATGGCTCTTTGGCTTTATATATATATATATATATATGAATAGAATAGATTTTCACACTTAGTTTTGAAGAAAAGATCTTTATTTTTGAAAGCGGGACTTTTGAAACCCTAAGCTAAATTCTCAGAAAATGTTATGTGTGGCGGTCTTTCATGAATCACCACTTTACTCAGATTTTGTGAAAAACTTTCCAAAAGCTACTTGTGCTGCATCGACGTGGATAGAATCCACCGCACGTAGACTCCATAACCTGCGAGCTCAAAGTATCCGATACTTTTTATAACTTTGCAAAGGTGTACCACCTTAATCCACCGATCACTCAGCTTTCAAGTCGGTACCTCTCCATGCGACTTTTACGCATGTGACAAGGCCGAGATCACACAACAGTTTACAATCCTACCATTAACAATTCCCTGCCCGGTAAATAGACAGTTAAGTCTCAAGTACCGTTGTGGTCCTCCCCACTGCCTTACTTCCTAGCATTGGTCTATGTTCTCACAAGACACATAGCCTCTTTTGATTACAGCCGCGCACGACTTAATCAGGCATAGGGCGTCTTCCTTCTTTCCACCTTTTCCTCTCATAATTTTTCTGAACTCACATCACTCATGGCCCTCACTGGCCCACCAGTTTCTCGCAAGAAACCAGACCGACAACCATTGCAGGGAAAAGCTAATACTGAGAAAGCTACTATGTTGCACCCGTCCCATACCGGGCAAGTGGTTAGTACATTTTTCATGCCGTATGGAAGTACAACACAAGGTTCTAGTCCTTATAAATCTTTAGTGAGGAGTCTTTCACATTCCCAGTGCACACACAGCACCATCCAATCAAACCATCCTCACTATCGATTCCAATCACATTCTCTTTCACAAAAAGGGGTTTTGAACATTCTTTTCTCACATGTGACCATTTAACATTTAACATATAATCTTGAGCATAGTATAGCCTAAGCATGATAATCTAGGGTGATAGGGGTGCAGAGATATTCAATCACAAAATGGGCTTTACAATTATTTAGGTCATATCTAATCACTTTATTTGAACATAGTTCTTATTTGAATATAAGGCATGCATATACTTGAAAACAGCTAATATACTTCATTTCAAAATAATAGGCGAGACATGATCAAGGGTTTGAGACTTGCCTTGCAGTGATGGGTCTAGCTGCTCAGATTATTCTTTGAAGATCTCTTCCGCTCCTTCAACTTCTGGTTCCACGGCGGATACAAATAATACATACATACACACTATATAAGCACACAGAAATAGTTGTACTAGAAAATAATAAGTAAATATATCATGCATGCAGGGGAAAAGGTTTGGACAAGGTCACTTAGTGTTGATTGAAGAGATGGGCTCAAAAGGACTTGAATGTCGAAAGGCTGACATTCGGTTCACGGTTAGACATAGCCCTAAGTTGGCTCTATGTATGTTTTCTGGAGATGTGACAGTAGGGAATATTATAGAAATGGCTCCAAAGGCTTAGTGGACAAAGTGGCATTTCAATTGCTCAAATGGAAAGGGTTAAACAGGGCAATGTCAGTGACTGACATACATTGACACTGTCAAAAACTAGAGCAGAGGGTTAGATTTGGTTCTGGGCTTCAAACTCTTCGCCAACTATGTCTAGGAGGTAGGCGTGGCTGCCAGAACATATTGGCGGTGGTTTCAGGGCAAAAGATGACCGGACGGCGATGAACGGCGGCGATGAACTACGGTGGTGACACGACACAGACATTGTTCTGGACAGGAATTTGGCAAGGGAATAACTTTTGATCTAGGCCGATTCAGGGTTCGGGCTAGTGGGAAGAAATACTCAGGGGTTCTTGGCCTAGCTAAATGACAAGGTTGCATCAGCTAGATCGGCCAGAAAGCGAACTCCGGCGAACGGAGCCGAAGACGAAGACACAGATTTGGGCGTTTCGATTGAAGGCGTTTGAGCTCAATTCCATGCTTGTGAAGCATCCTGGGGACAACAGGAAGCTATTGGGGTGCTCAATTTAGCCAGGGGGTCACTGGAGAAGCTTGGCGGCGATCTCCGGTGAACTATTGGGGTGTTCAATTTAGCCAGGGGGTCACTGGAGAAGGTTGGCGGCGATCTCTGGTGAACTGCCGAAGTCCAAAATTGGGGATTCTCCGCTCGGGCCAAAATTGAGGATTTCAACCTCACGGGCTTACCTCTCTTGGCTCACTGGACACTTTACTCTACTGGCATGAGGTTCAATTTGGCTTGAATCGCTCGGCATTGGGGAAACAGGGCAGAAGACAAATTCGGCGGTCGCCGGCGCTAGGTCTCGCCGTGGTTCAATTAATTGCTATGGAACAGAGAGGAAGGTGAGGGGAACTCACCGGTGAACTCGGGTTGAAGAAAGGTGCTGAGACTTGGGCTGGCGACGAGAGCTCCTCCGGTAGCTCGTTGTTGAAGAAGACGATGGCAACGAGAGAACTAAGCTACGGGGTTTGCTGGTGAGCTTTGGTGTGAAGTGAAGCACTGGGCGAGGGGCTTTATATAGCCAGGGGGCTGGGTCCTCGGGAGTTGCAGTGAATCGAGCGTGGATGCTCGTCTGGTGCCGGAGCAGCATCGAGGTATGTTGGGACACAGCGGTAGCTCTGCCAGAGGCGAAGAAATCGCGTGATATCCGGTTTTGCAGTTTGACAGGATGGCAAGCCTCGGCATGGCAGCGAAGTGGCGCAAAGGTTCTGATAGCAGCAGGCACGCGTGCGCGAACGGCGTTGCTGGCGGTCTCCGCTCATCGCCACGGTGGAGCTCCTTTAGCGCGACGTGAACACGTGCGGACACATAGGATATGGCCGTTGGTGAAGGCAAAACTGGCCGGCGGTGAAGGTTTGCGGTGGTGGTTCACGGTGGACAGCAGCAGCTGCGGTCGAAACGACCTCTGGTCATGGTCGTGCACGCGGGCTTAGCCCTGGTCGTGGTTGAATAAGGGCCAGGGACTAGTTCGCGAAGTTTTGGACTGATTTGAGAGGATTCTTTTTGGGATTTAGGACCTGTTTGCAAATTTGGGAATCTAAAGGGCTGATTTGCAATCTGACTTTGCAGATGAGTGTTACCAAAACACTTGGACTCATCTAGCAGGAAAAATGGCAAAATCAGATAAGATCTGATGGTTTTGACAAAAATCGAAAGTAGGGTAAAATAGGGTAATTAGGTTTTGCAATTTTTGGCGGGGCTGAAACTAGGGTTTCGGTTGAGATTTTTGAGTTCTTCCAGAAGGGAAAAACGTTCAGAAAAGTGAAAGAAAGATAATCATTGGATCAGATTAGAATTTGGAGGTGATCTGAGACTTTTAGCCTTTTTGGGCTTTTTGAAAATTCTAAAAAGGACTAATCTGAAATACTTTTGGACTGAAAGGTGAAAATGATCTAGAAGATGAAGTTTAGCTGCCAGCTTTTTAGGTTAAGGTAGTGGCACACCTAAGATCATGATTTTGAGATAAGAGGTCGAAAAAAAGGTTGAGACATCTGGAATTTCAAAGAAGATATGATGACTAGCAAGCAGAAAATATAGCAAAAATTTGGGATGTTACAGGATCCCCAGGACGACGGTACCCCGCGGGGTTGGATAAGCAGTTGCTCTTCGAAGGTCCTCGCAGATCCAGTGGATCTACTTGAGGTATTGCAAGCCTTCATCTGTGCACTTAAGTTGATGCCACTCCCATTCTGTTAGAGTTGTTTCGCTAACATGTTTTAATTGTTACAAATTTGCAGAAGCCGGAGAGCTGCAGCCTACTGACTCACCTAGGCGATGGGCAGGAAGTGGTTGCACACGGGTTCGTATATCCGTCTGGGGAGGATGTCCGGATCCGCTGCGTACCTCTGCGGTTGGGGTTCGCAAAGGTACAGGTGGACATGGCCATGCCAGGCTATAACGATTCTCCATTGCCAATCCCAACAGAGGAAATGCAGACACTTACTGAGGCAGTGGGCTCCTACGTACAGTGGCCCAAGAAGTATGTTCTAATACAACAGGTAAATCCTACACATTTTAGATTACATACTACTCAGTACACTCAACTTGCAAAATCTAACATACGTGCTCATTAATTGAAGTGGCCTGCCGGAGTGCTACTAGGGGACTGCGCCCCCAGCTCGGGGCATGAGGCTGGATCTCGTGCGAACCTGAACACAACAAAGACGGCCTCGACCCCAGCCAGCTCATCCACGCCTTCACCTCGGAAGAAAGCCGCCATCACCTCGCCCTTGCCTTTGAAGGTACGCGCTCAGTCCCCGGCAAAAGGCAAGGGCAAACGCAAGGGCAAAGGGCGAAAGGGACAGCCGGAGAGGTTCAGGAACGGGTTCCTACTCGTGTCGGAGGCAGCTTTGCGTAAATTGGATCAATCAACCAGAGACCTCCACGAGTGCTACCTACACCAAGCTCGGCGCAATCTGAACTTCTTAGTTCCCTACAGGCCTGGGAAGTTCCACCATGAGCCCGGGAGTATATCCATGGCACACGAGGATCTGTTCGACCTCTACAACTGGCTGGAGCTCGATATGTCCATCATACGGACTGGAGTCCTGTGAGTTTACTGATCCTATATATTGTTGTTTTTTAACTCTGTTTGCTAACTCTGCATTGTTGTAGTTCATTTAAAATGTAGTAACTTTCTGTGCAATACTAATGTTGTCCTTTGCATGCAGGTGCATGTACAGGCTAGCATCAGAGGCTGCGTGTGACAAGGTGGGTTTCCTCGACCCAGAGAAAATAAGCCTTACGATGCTAGAGCACGACGCCGAGCACGCTGAGCACTACATATCCAAGGTGCTGATGGCGCAGTTGGACAGGGAGTTCATTCTGGTGCCGTACCACCAAAGGTTAGTGCATCTCGTACTAATTTAAATCAATCTTGTATGCTATACCTCAGATATACTTTGAGCTAGCGGTCCTCTTTTATGTACAATGTAGGGGCCACTGGATCCTCATCGTGATCTGTCCATGGAGGAATGAGGTGTACTACCTCGATTCGATGCATGACAGATTATCGAATGAATATGTGGTCAATGGGAATATGGAGGCGTAAGTAACATATATGTTTGATTTAAATTTTGACCTCACTAGCTAATGATAATACATTAACCGGCAATGCTAATTGAAATGCAGGGCTTTTGAGAAATATGTGTCCGCTGGAGGGAGGCATGCCGCACCACAGGGCTCCCTACTAGCTTGGAGAGAATATGAGGTACTCACAAGACTTTTTGTTTATGCTTAATTAGTTTATAGAAACAATAGCTAATATGTCTTCGCATATGCAATTATCTCAGTGCCATCAGCAGCCGCAATCGTGGGAATGCGGGTTTTATGTGCTGCGCTACATGTACGACCTAGTACGGACAAACTTTGCCCAATTCCCCCAGGTAAGCATCGATAGCTAACTCAAATTTGAAAATTGGGTGTCACGTTCAAAATTAAGAAGTTAGTTACTCAATATTCACACATGCTTGCAGATCGCCATGTCCAAAGACCAATATGAAAATGCAAAGATTAGAGATCTCCGACAAATCTGGGCTCAATATGTTATGGAGGAAGTTGCGCCCAACCAACCGCCATGACAAGCTTTTCACTCACTTGTTGTCAATTTTCTCTTTTTTGTGTACTCTGTGCATAGATTGTTTATATGTAGTCTTATTGGTTAGTATTTTTCCATATTGGATTGCAATTTGTATTGGTTCATATATGTCGACGATTCGGACTCAGGGTCCTCAGCCGAACTTATGCAGAATTTTGTAATTGTGAGACCTTTCAAGATGACCCTCCGGGAAGGTATGCTGAACAATGGTGAACAGGAGCACAGAGAGTTTAGACAGGTTCGGGCCCTCGATAGTGGGAGTAATAGCCCTACGTCCTGTTGAGATTTCACTAAGTGTGGTAAAAGATTTACAAATAGAGGGAAAAGTCCTCACAGGCGAGGATTTTTCCTGTAAAGGTGTACAAGGAGAAGCTATAGGAGGCTTATAAGTGTTGCTTAATCTAAGCCGTAGACTTGGCTGGATGATCGAGATATCTTGTATCTTGATTATCCTTTTGAGTCTGGTTCTTCCGAAAAATGTCTTGGATCCCCTGTTTGATGTACTTTGCCACCTTTTTATGCTGGTCGAAAAGGTGCCATTATGAAGAAAACTGCATCAAACGGTTAGATGCGGTTGTTGGAGAACTGCTGTTAACTTCCACGGAGGTTATTAACACGTGTTAATCATGAATAACCGCATATAATAACCTCTGACGGTTGGTCTCCAACGTGGAGTAATCTTCGGGATGCTTGGAATATCCTGACATAAGGATAACCGAATAAACCCCAAGTACCCTGGTCGAGAACGTTCTGACCGCGGAATGTAGGCTGACCGCACAACATCCCGGATATCCAGTCCGCGTATAGCATACGAACTTCTAACCGCACAAGGCTGTCGGTCTGATCGCACGAAACCCGTGACCTCATGGTGATGCCCCTCAGAATAGCTTGAGTTCGCATCACCAGATACATGTTTGGTTCGAACCTGTCTTGAACCAAAAGTTTATTAGAAGTGACCCAGGTGTCAATCCTCGTCAGCTAGCCCCCAAATTCGAAAGAAACGAAGTGACATGTTTATTTCGAATTTTAAGACCATGCATTGGATTTTTAACCCGGCCCTTTAACTTCCCCACTTAGTGGCGCACTAAGTGAAAACGGTTGGTTTTTCAAGACGGGTTCTGACATTACGTGACGGGCAATGATAGCGCCGTAGAATTGTTTTTATCTCGAGGTAAAATTGTAAATGCTTTGACGAAACCCGAGGCGCCTGGAATGCAAACCGTCACCCAGGCGGCTATAAATACCAGGCTGCTGGATTCTTAAAATTTCACAATTTCCCTCCACGCCTAAGTCCTTTTCTTGTTGTCCTGCCTTCTTCCTTTTCACATACTTCCCCCAATGGCAGATCACGATATCATCGAGATTGAGAGTGATGAAGAGGAAGTTGTTGAACAAGGGTCTCAAACGAATGAAGTCCTGTCTCCCTTAAGGAAGAAACCCAAGGTTGACGAAGGATCTTCCAGTGGAACAAAGGTGAAGAACGTAGCGAGTTTCTTTCTTCCTTCAGTTCCTTTGACCCTTCCCGTTCATGCCTCTCGGCAAGTCAGGCCTTTATCCTTAGAGAAAGATCCCATCACATCCAATTCTCCCATCCTTTTGGGTGATCAACATCCTGGTCGGCAAGCGGTGACTATCCCTCGACCAGATGATCGCCATATTGGGTTGGCGAAGCAATCTTCTGATGGGAAGGTTGCTCTTCCACCATCTGATGATCTTCCTCCCAAGATGGGTGTATTAACTGTCGACGATTCGGACTCGGAGTCCTCAGCCGAACTTATGCAGAATTTGTAATTGTGAGACCTTTCAAGATGACCCTTCGGGAAGGTATGCTGAACAATGGTGAACAGGAGCACAGAGAATTTAGACAGGTTCGGGCCCTCGATGGTGGGAGTAAAAGCCCTACGTCCTGTTGATATTTCGCTAAGTGTGGTAAAAGGTTTACAAATGGAAGGAAAAAGTCCTCACAGGCGAGGATTTTTCCTGTAAAAGTGTACAAGGATAAACCAAAGAAAGCTTATTGGAATACTATATAAGATGTGTCGCATACTTGGCTAACTTTTTTCTCCCCTCTTGATTGATGCTTCATGCCATCCTTTTATACTGTTTGAAAGGGTGCCATGTGAAGGAAACTGCATCAATCGGTTGCACGGACGGTTGGATACGGTTTTTGGAACTGCTCTTAACCTCCACGTAGGTTAAACACGTGTTATTCATGGATAACTGTACGTGTTAACCTCCTGACGGTTGATTCTCCACATGTAGGAATCTTCGGGATACTTAGAATATCCTGTTGTATGGGCAACCGAATAGATAGATCCTAGGTATCCTGATCGGCAGATGTTCTGACCGCGGGATTTGGCTGACCGCGCGATATCCCGAATGTGTAGTTCGCGTATAGCCTATGAACTTCTGACCGCGCAAGGCTTACGGTCTGATCGCACGAGACCCGCGACCTGATCGCGTAAAGCTTGCGACCTCATGGTAATGCTCCTCAGAATAGCTTGAGTCCGCATCACCAGATACATGTTTGGTTCGAACTTGTCTTGAACCAAAAGTTTATTAGAAGTGACCCGGGTGTCAATCCTCGTCAGCTAGCCCCCAAATTCGAAGAAAACGAAGAGACGTGTTTATTTCGAATTTAAAAACCGTGCATTGGATTTTTAACCCGGCCCTTTAACTTCTCCACTTAGTGGCGCACTAAGTAAAAACGGTTGGTTTTTCAAGATGAGTTCTGACATTACGTAACGGGCAATGATGGCGCCGTAGAAATTTTTATCTCGAGGTAAAATTGTAAATGTCTTAACGAAACCCGAGGTGTCTGGGAGGCGAACCGTCAACCTGGCGGCTATAAATACCAGACCCCTGGACATGTAAAGATTTACAATTTCCTTCTCACGCCTAAGTCTTTTTCTTGTTATCCTGCCTCCTTCCTTTTCACCTACTCCTCCCAATGGCAGATCACGAAATCATCGAGATTGAGAGCGATGAAGGGGAAATTGTCGAACAAGGGTCTCAAACGAATGAAGTCCTGTCTCCCTTAAGGAAGAAACCCAAGGTTGATGAAGGATCTTCCAGTGGAACAAAGGTAAAGAATGTAGCGAGTTTCTTTCTTCCTTCAGTTCCTTTGACCCTCCCCGTTCATGCCTCTCGGCAAGTTAGGCCTTTATCCTTAGAGAAAGATCCCATCACATTCAATTCTCCCATCCTTTTGGGTGATCAACATCCTGGTCGGCAAGCGGTGACTATCCCTCGACCAGATGATTGCCATATTGGGTTGGCGAAGCAATCTTCTTCTGGGGAGGTTGCTCTTCCACCATATGATGATCCTCCTCCCAAGATGGGTGTATCAACGGATTATGCACCGGGACAGGTAACAATTTTTCTCCCTTTTTTGCTGATAATTTTAGTTAGTATAACTAACTTTTGCTAAAATGTAGGAGGTAGGAGGGCCCAGCGATCAGCCTTCTGCTGTTCCATCTCTTCCTTCCGGACAGACTCTTCTAGAAGAGAAGAATGCCCTGGAGAAGAAGACCGAGGAGATGGCCTCGAAGATTCTGCGTTTAGCAGAATGTCTCGATCGATCCCGAGAAGAGGCGCACCATTTCCGTCGAGAGAGGGACTTCGCTCAGCAACAGCGAGAACTCTCTGACTTGATTAGGGACAATAGTGCGTCCGTTGTTAGGGACGATATAGATAGACTTAGGGTAGTCGCTAGTTCCCTGGGGGTTGTCAGTGTAGATCCTACTGACAACAATATGTCCCTTGGGGAACTTTGTAAACTTCTTTCGGAGCAAGTCGATGTTTTGATCGACTGCATCCCTTTTGTATGTAAAGAATGTAAGAAATAAAAGTTTCTTATTTCTCACGAAATATTCTCCACATCTTCTGTGCGAAAATATAGCCATGAACTTTACGTTCGCGACCATTCATACACAGGAAATTTTAGTTCTGCGATCAAAATCACTTTTAAGAAAAAAGCATCGCGACCTGGCCTGATTCCGCGATCAGTTTTAAAGCCGCGGTCAGAACTAAGGTTCGACTAGAGTTGGGGCTCGGTCAGGCCGTCATTCCGATTAGAATCGAAGTTTCAGCCTAAAACATGATTTCGATAAAACCATAACCCAATTAGAAACATTCCAGTACGTCAACAATTGAGTTATATGATTTTTTCGAAGAAAATGTTCAAAGTATAAAAGGAAAAACGCTTTCTGAAAAGTACTGAAAATCTTTCAGTCCTTTTGCACTTTCAGTTTCCAAAACAAAGAAGCCTTTTTGTTTCAGATCCGACGCCTGAGTACTTTATCGGGTCTATCAGAGACAGTATCCATTATGGGAAATGAATAAAGCATTCAATGGAACGTTTGAAATGAGCCGTTTACTCATTAATGCGTCGCCTTGGGTCTATAAAAAGCAGTAGGTAGCTTCTTGAGGAAGCCACTCAGCCGTGAAAAAACCCTTAGAGTTCCCGCCGCTCAAAACCCTCATTTTCTTCAGCCTTCATCTTCCCCAAATCGCCAGCTTCCCCTTTGATTCTACACCATAGATGGCGTCCTGGAGCAGATCCATTCACCATTCTGAGGAGAGCCTGATGGCGCTAGAGAAGGAGGAGATCCTTTCTCCGCGGTTGCTCATTAATTGGCGTCCTGCGGAGAAGGGCCAAGAAACCCCAACTGTCCAAGAAGACGAGCTGGTGGTTTTCGAGGAGTATCTGCGTTGCGGGTTCCGATTCCCTGAGAGTCGGTTCCTTAAGGATATCCTTGAACATTACAGGTGGGAACTGATCAACCTCCACCCCAACGCGATGCTGATCCTTGCAGTATTCCAGCATCTCTGTGAAGCCTTCGTCGGAACATATCCCAGCGTGGATCTTTTCCGACGATTCTATTTTTCGGCGTGGTCTAAGAGCACCAACGCCGCCGGATGCATCTACTTCCGGCTGAGGGATAAAAAGGAGTATCCCTCCCCACCCCTGCGAGACTCAGTGCACGGGTGGCACCAGAAATGGTTTTACTGCACCCCGCCGACCGAGAGCGGGTTGTGGTTTGAGAACTCGCGGCCGGAGAAGCCGAGCGAGTTAGATACTCTCCCGGCGATGAACGCGGAGTTCATGAAGCATGCTGAGGTGATCCTTCACTTAGTCGAACAAGGGCTGACGGCACGTGACGTCATCCGAGACTTTGTGAAGAATCGGGTGAGCCCCCTGCGTGAAAGGGCTCATCCGGCTTGGGAGATCAAGTCCATGGCGGACACTACCCTGGACTATAACGAAGGTATTCATTTCTGACATTGAAATCCTTTTATGTCTTTTTTGAAATGTATCAATTTAACTCGTATCTGGGAACAGTCCTGCCCTCTGCTGAGATTGAGAGGCGGACTAACTACCTCCTCAGGGCGTACAACGCCGAGGTAGAGGGCCCCAAGGGATCCCCTCGCCCCCAAAGCTTGATTCATGCCGGCGACGACTTTAAACAGGAGTGCCGAAAGGTAAACTTTCCTCTTGGCTTCTGTTTTACCGGTCTCATGTATGTCCAGCACTAATCAATCCCATTGGAATGAGAATAGCTCCTAGGGAGGTTTGCGGATGCGACATTCCCAAGTGAAAATGTCGGCTCTCTGAAGAAGCCGACGGCGAGGAACGTGAAGAAGGTCTCTCAGAGACCCAGGACAAAGAGTCCTGCCTCTAAGAAGACCAAGCTGAACCCTGGGGAGGGGTCTTCACGAAGCGTTCCTCGTCTCGCAAGAAAGACTGCGGTAAGATATCGCATTCCTGCTACTTTTTCAGGCGCGACATGGAATCACTTCTTCGTCGTACAGGGAGAGGGGAGCGAGGAGGAAGAGGATGACGTTCCTCTGATCCTTCGAAGGAGGAAGATCGCGGATCTTCCATCCAGCGATGCCCCAAGCTGCCCCGCAGAGACCACAGCTGCCGAAGAGGTGGCCGTGGCTGTCCCTGCGACCACCGAGGATCTTGTGGTCGCGGGTGACCTTCCACTTCCTGAAGCCCCTGAGGTTTCAGGGTCAATCATCTCTGCTTCCCTGGTCGAAGGGACGACTGAGGTAAAGAATCTTTTCGATCATTCCCCCTATGGCTCTTTCTGCACATTTGATAAGTTAATGTACATACAGAGAGGAGAGCTTCCCCCTGGGACCACTGGGGATTCCAGGGAGGAAAATCCTCCTCCTCCGCAGGCAGAGGAGGAGGTAGACGAACAAAGGCCGGCTGTGACAGTTCCAGCAACTCAGGAATCGTCAAGGCCTTCGGATGCAGCCCCACCAATTAGTCCGGTGACCCAGGTAAAGACCTATGTGTTTCTACCTGTTCCCTAAGAATATGCCTGTAACATGGTATTTCCAGGGGGGTGCTGTTTTGTTTACCATAAGGAAGGCAAGAACCGGAGACGGCTCTCCTTCGCAAGGGGAATTGTCCCAGAAGTCCCAGGAACGAATGGGATTTCAAATAAGGTAAGAACTCTTATTTGACAGTAATCTTAGATAAAAGCTGCATGACCCATTCTTCCTGTTAGGCAAAAGAAGACAGCGCCTACACCTTCAACCGCCAATGTGGAGGTTGAAGCTAGGGCTGATGAGGGAGCCTCTAATAAAGAGCGCTCTACTCCCGTGGTTCAGGAAGTTGTCCGGACCGCGGGAGGTGAAACAAGTACAGGGACTAGGTCACCACCAGTGGCCTCTGGGGGTGGCGTCCAGCCGGCACTCCCATCAACTGTCCCTGTCGCAGGCACTTCCGGCGCGTTAGCAAGGATCCCTGCTAGCATGGATGATGCCGCTTTAAATAAGTTTATGAAGGTATGATGACCCCTATTTCGGCGTTTGAACCGCCTTTAGAGATATTTAACTCTTTCTTGCTTTGTGTCACAGGGCTTGTCATGGGTGACGAGCCAGTCGCATGCTGCAATGGCTAGCATGGCGACTGTTCAAAAAGATCGTGACGGCTTGCGCAAGTGAGGATCGTCATTCTTCTGTTAATATAAATAGGCTTTAATTGTGACTGACCTGATTTTGCTGCAGAGAGGTTACATTCTTGAAAAAAGAGTTAGCCAAGATTAGGCTGAACTCAGTTACAGAGTTCAAGAAACTACGGACTGAAATCAATAAACTTCAGTCTGAGAATGCTGGTAAGTCGATTCCCAACTTGAGAAGACTTAAAGACGTTTCTTGTTAATAACCACTTTTCTTTGTACAGCGCAAGCAGGTCGCATTAAACAGCTCGGCCAGGACAAGATGCTTCTCGAGTCCTCGCTCAACCATACCGACCAAGTGGTCAAAGAGTTGAGCCTACTGGTCTTCGAAAAACTGAAAACCGTGGCCAGCCTTTTGAATACCAATGTGGTAGAGTTGAGGAAGGACGACCCAAGTGTCAGCGATTGGGCATCACTGCTCACAACTCAAGCAGAATCATTGCTCGAATATCTCCCTGGAGATTCACGGCGACGTGAAGAGACAATGAGGACGAGAGTCCGATCAGCCGCTTCTGCCGTACTCAGCCGGGTTCGACTTCACCATGGCCCAGATGCGAATCTGAGCGCGCTGGTGGGACCGGTTGAGGTCGAGAGTGAAGAACTGCTTGACGCCGTTATTGAAGAAGTTAAGCCCTTCGTTGACAAACTCTTGGCTGAGCTGAGGATCGAATGATCCTTATATTTTGTAACCAAACAATTGTAATTACAATGCTATGTATGTAAAACTATTTTTTCAAAAGAAAGTGCATATTCACATCATAAGTTTCATACTAAAAGTATATTCCTCTAGCCCCCGCCTCTGTTTTACGAATACTGAAGCCTTAGTATTTTAAGCAGAGGGGAAAACATAAGTATGATGACCAGGGATATGTGCTTCAAGCCGATGGTCAAGATTAAAGTAACATTTTAACCTTATTGCAAACTGGTAGCCACCCAGATGACCGAAGACTAGCCAGATAGTCCCGTGTGCGTTGAGAACGGCTTATTTAGGAGTGACTTATCTGGAAGTGATCATGGGATCGACCAGCGAATCCGGTTAAAAAATGCTGTAGTAACCTAACCGCCGGCGATCAGCTCCAGGTCGAATTTGTATAATTTGGGCTTAAAGAAAAACACTCATTGTATGAAAACAAGACATGTTTTTTATGAAAAGATGCTAATTGAACAGGAAAAAAGTGATTGGAATACTTACACGTAAAACTTGCGAAGTTGATCGATGTTCCAAGTATTGGACAAAATTCGACCATCCTCCATGGCTAACCGCGCAGATCCTGGCCGCGGCACTGAGACGACAGTGTATGGTCCTTCCCACTTTGGGGAGAATTTATTGCGGTTAGACTGGTCTTGAATTTTTCGTAAAACCAAGTCGCCCACGTTGAGATCACGTGGTCGCACCTTTTTACTGTGATACTTGCGTAGAGCCTGCAAGTATACCGCGGACTTAATCAGGGTGCGATCACGTCGTTCTTCCAGGAGGATGAGATCTCGCGATCGCTGTTCGGATTGGTTGACCTGTTCGAATTGATTCGTGCGAACAGATCCAATACTTACTTCCATAGGCAACACAGCCTCGGCTCCATAGACCAAATGGAAGGGTGTCTCACCGGTGGCTCGACTAGAGGTAGTCCGTAGTGCCCATAGAACAGTATAGAGCTCGTCTGCCCAAGCCCCCGAGCGGGTCTTGAGGCGATCAAAAACACATTTTTTGATACCTTGCAATACTTGCCCATTGGCCCGTACTACGGCACCATTGCTTTGTGGATGTGCCACGGAAGCAAAGCACACCTTGGTCCCAATCTGATCGCAGTAGTCTAGGAAAAGACCGCTAGCGAACTGAGAACCGTTGTCTGTAATGAGACGGTTTGGAACACCAAATCGTGCCACAATGTTCTTGTGAAAGAACTTTTGTGCGGCTGATGCAGTAATATTTCGTACTGGTTTGGCCTCAATCCACTTTGTGAACGTGTCAATGGCTACGAATAAAAACTTGTATTCATTGACCGCTTGTGGCATAGGACCGACGATGTCCATTCCCCAGATCGCGAAAGGCCATGCGAGAGGAATAGTTTGCAATGCATAAGCAGGTTGATGAACCTGTCTTGCATGAAACTGACACTGTGGACACATCTTGACCATAAGCTTGGCATCATCGAGTGCCGAAGGCCAGTAGAATCCCTGTCGAAAAACTTTTCCGACCAGTGTTCGGTGTGACGCGTGTGCACCGCATACACCGTCATGTATTTCTTTCAAGAGGGATTTTCCTTCCTCCTGAGATATGCAGCGCATGAATACTCCTTGAGTACCCTTTCTGTACATAACCCCATCTATGAGTTTGTACAGACGCGCCTTTCGAATTAACCGATCGCTTTTGGTTTCGTCCTCGGGTAGGGTCCCATGTTCAAGATAGACCCTCAATGGATGAGTCCAATCTTGTTCCTGACCGAGGTTGGCAACGAAGGCTATTGCCGGATCATCCTCGACCGAAGTCATGATCGAAGGATGGTCCAAGTGTTCAGTGAACACTCCTGCCGGAGCGGATGAGCGTGAGGATCCAATTTTGGATAATTGGTCTGCGAGAATGTTGTCCTTTCGCGGGATGTATTGGACTTCGAAGTGACTGAAGTGTTTTTCCAATCTCCTCACTTCCCCCAGGTAATGAGCCATTGTCTCATCGGAGGTGCTGTACTCCTTGTTTACCTGGTTTACGACTAGCTGTGAGTCCCCCCTCACCACTAATCGACGGACTCCGAGGAATTTTGCTGCCCGGAGCCCGGCAAGAAGACCTTCATACTCTGCTGCATTGTTGGTAGCAACAAAGTGTAGTTGGATAACATACTTCAGCTGTTCGCCCTGAGGCGTAACTAAGACTACTCCAGCCCCCGAGTGTTGAAAACTACGGGAGCCGTCAAAGTACATTGTCCAATAATCGGGGCACTCCAGTTCCTTTGCCAACTGTACGGGTGGCTCAGGGTTGGTCCATTCGACCACAAAGTCGGCCAAAACCTGAGACTTAACCGCCGTGCGAGGGGTGAAATGGATCTCGAAGGCACCGAATTCGACCGCCCATTTGGCAATTCGACCAGATTTTTCTGGATTTCGGACAATATCCCCTAAAGGAAAAGAGGAGGGTACTGTGATCTTGTGTGCTTGAAAGTAATGTCGTAGCTTACGGGAAGCCATCAGTAGCGCGTAAAGTATCTTCTGGACCTTAGGGTAGCGGTCCTTAGGACCATGAAGTACTTCGCTCACATAGTAGACGGGTCTGTGCACTCCTTCCCTTTCCGCGATCAGAACTGCGCTGACCGCGTGCGGGGTGGCCGCCAAATACAGAAGCAATGGTTCTTCCTTTTCAGGAGACACCATTACCGGCGGACTGGAAAGGTATGTTTTTACCTCCTGAAACGCTTTTTCGGCCTCGTCGGACCACGTGAAGTTATGATGTTTACGCAAGGCTTTAAAGAAAGGTAGTCCCCTTTCACCTAATCGCGATATGAAACGACTTAAAGCCGCCATGCGACCAGCCAGGCGTTGAACATCTTTCGTGGTCGAGGGCGACCTCATTTGTTCAATAGCTCTGATTTTCTCAGGATTAACTTCAGTGCCCCTGGAACACACAAGAAAACCAAGAAGCTTTCCTGAAGAAACCCCGAAAGAACATTTCTCCGGGTTCAATTTTATTCCAAAGCGATTCAAGTTACAGAAGGTTTCAGCAAGATCGTCCAAATGAGACAATCTTTTGGTGCTCTTTATAACCAAGTCGTCTACGTATGCTTCGAGATTACGCCCTATCTGGGAAAGAAAGGTCTTTTGCATCAAGCGCTGGTACGTGGAACCAGCGTTCTTGAGACCGAACGGCATTCTGACGTAGCAGTATGTGCCGAACGGGGTGATGAAGGCAGTTTTCTCTTCATCGTCTTCTGCCATGCTAATTTGATGATATCCTGAGTAGGCATCCAGAAAACTCATCAGTTCGCAACCCGCAGTGGAATCGACTAGCTGATCGATGCGGGGAAGGGGAAAGTCATCCTTCGGACAGGCACTGTTGAGGCTAGTATAGTCGACACACATGCGCCACTTGCCATTTGACTTGCGGACCATGACCGGATTGGCGAGCCAGTCCGGGTGATTTACCTCGCGGATAAACCCGGCTTGTAAGAGTTTGTCTAACTCTTCTCGGATGGCTTCCTGTCGGTCGGTGGCAAAACGCCTGAGCTTTTGCTTTATTGGTCGTTGTCCAGGTCGAATTGCTAACCTGTGCTCAATTACTTCCCTTGGGACACCGGCATGTCGGACGGTTTCCACGCAAACACATCTGCGTTAGCTCGGAGGAAAGCAACGAGGTCGAGTTCCTATTTGTCATCCAGGGCTGACCCAACCCGAATTGTCCTGGATGGGTCATCTGGGTACAAAAGAACTTGTTTGAGGTTCTCATCTGGTCGAGGAGCAGCCCTGATCGCATCGGTGGCGACAATGGCGACCTGAGCGTCCCGGAGGGGAAGTTGATCAACCATCTCCAAAGATAGCCGGTCGCACGTGAGCGCCACGTTGCGACTACCTCGGACCGAAATGACACCTTTGGGGCCAGGCAATTTCCCGCACTGATAAGCATAGTGCGTTGCCATCATGAACTTAGCAAGAGTCGGCCTGCCAAAGATTGCATTATAAGCTGAATCACAATCGATTACATCGAAAGTAACCAATTCTGTTCGAAAGTTATCTGGTTCTCCCAGAGTGACCGTGAGGACCACTTTTCCCAATGGCATCATGGAGGGGCCTGGGATTATCCCATAAAACGGATGGATTATGGGCTTGATCTTCGAACGAGGAATTTGCATCTCGTCGAGTGTCTTGACCAATAAAAGATCAAGGGAACTTCCCCCATCGATCAGGACCCTTTCGACTCTCGCGTTACTGATGATTGGGGTAATAACCAGAGGTAACCTCAATGGTCGAGTTAGCCCCACAGGACAATCAGCGCGATCGAACGTCAAAGGCATATCCGACCAACGGGGATATTGAGGTTCACCAAGGGATGTCTCCGTTTGGTTAACCTCTCGGCAAAAAGTTTTAAACTGCCTTTTGGAAACGAAAGAGGAGGAACCTCCGAAAATGACATTAACATGATTTTGAGGTACCTGGTAAGCAATTTCTTCGTCTCCATCGATGTCTCTAACCCCGCACGCCTGCTCTTTGGGCGGTAAGGTTGGCATTGGCCCAGCTCCTTGGTAGAAGTCATCCAGCTGTTTCAACCAACTCCTGCAGTTTTTGAGATCGTGGCCCGCGGAATTGTGGAGTGGACACCACCTTTTGCCCTCCTTTGGTCGAAGGTGGTTTCTCCGCGACCGCGACCTCACGGTACTGTCCAGAGCGGTTCCTCTTCGACTTTTTCGAC